>CM048753.1:10194099-10808265 GCA_026315105.1 Locusta migratoria | reverse complement strand
TAATAATAACACGACACCACATCATTTTTATGATTTTTTTTTCTCCTCCCGTTTCTGCACAGCTTTCACATGGACTTAGTTTCATTGGATGATTCAATAATATATTTATTTGCACTATTTTTATGCTTTTAGGAATAGTTTCGAAACAAATATGTATTTTTCGAAATATTTTTGAAATTTGGGAATGCTGTTTATTGTAGTGATAGCAAAAAGTTTCCTCTTCTTCTTCGTTAGACCAAAGTCGGATACATTCAAGTTATTGAATCTCTCTGTGCTAAAATTGACATTTTTTAAAGTAAAATCTGTATTAATGTTACACCAGAAACAGATTATCTGCGTGACTGAAACAACACAAAGATTACAAAATGGGTGGTAGTGGGACATGGGCTAATTTTCTGTTAGTATACTGTATAAGGTAAGCAGCTCAGCATGTCCGTCTGCTGCCCACGATTGACAATGAAAACATGGTCTTATCTTGTGTCGTCTCCTGTTAAGGTAGATCAACATTGGTTTTGTTCTTTTCACATCATTATCGCGTCTGTTCCATCTCTCTCATTACCCGATCATTTGTGCGGTAACAAAGAAAAGCAGAAAACATTCATATACTGCAAACCAACACCACGGAGAATCTCTTGTAAGCTTTCTTTACGACTTATTCAATCTACTTAGCGCTAAATAAGCCCATGTCCTCTACCACCGGTTTTGTAATTCTTGTGTTACTTCTGTCACGCAGATAATGAGGCCGCCCTGCTGAAGGGCGAAACGCATAATTAATGAACAGTAAAACAACTCTGCTACCAAGACGGCTTTTATTGAAGAAACGTTCAAATTTTTGTAAATTTATGGGACTTTACTGCTGTGGTTACCAGTCCCTAAGCTTACAAATTACTAAACTAACCTAACCTAAACACAACACACCACCCATGTACGAGGGAGGACTCGAACCCCCATGGGGCAGCAGCCGCACGTTCCGCAGCAAGGTGCCTTACAGCGGTCTGACGTTTCACCAAAATGTTCAAATGTTTGTTAAGCTTAAGCGACTTAATTGCGGGGTCATCAGTCACCATACTTACAAACTACTTATGAACTAACTCATACCAAACACGACATAAATATCCATGCCCGAAGGGGGATTCTAACCTGTAACGTTCCTAACTGTGTGGTAATATTTAAAAGTTTAATAACATGCAAACTAAATTCTTTTGGCCCTGTATCGCCTCACCACATCTACAAGAGCGACACCGAAATCATCAATTAACTATCAGTAGCGCGCCAACGCTTTCTGACTCACTATTATTCAGATTTCCTGACAGGTTCCATATACTGCCACTACCACCTCCAGGAATCAGTTCAGCACAATACCACACTATCGGAGAATGTCATTAATACACACTCGATAACAGAGTTGCTGATATACAAGTTCACCTTAATTCTTTATGAATTACTTGATCTGAGATATATAGTTTTACTAATAAACTATTCAAATAGTCATACTTAAATAAATCAGAATCTTTACTCTTTCTATTCAGCTCCAAGTTTTTAATGCTAAAGAACACGCGATTCCACAGAATCAATCTCCGACTTTGTTTATATGACGCTCTGCGACAGTCTAATATCTCAGATATTATTATACCTTTGTATCATTTCAGTAAATACGATCTTTTAATGGACAGAACCTTTTTTTTTTAATCCTTTTACCTTCTACTTGATAGCAACAAATAATTTTAAATTTCCTTCTTAAGCTTGGGTCTAATCACGTAAATTAATCTCTTTTTTTATTTTTTTATTGCGAGCGAGGCTATTTTCACCCGCCGCTAATACTCAATATTTAATATCATGGTCAAAGATACTTTGGTATACTTTCGTTACACCAAACTATCTCTGACAGCGATATTACTACTAAACACGACTTTTAGATGAAATTTGTGATTAATTCTTTTTTCTTTATCTCTTTTTTATCTATTGGGAATGGTGGAATAAAGAAACCAAACACGCCAATTTATTATTTTAAATTACGTCAGGGCGCTGTATTTTAAACCTTCTTTTTGTCAATAGTTATTATACATCAATAAGTTAACGAGTGACTTCTGGCTACAACCCATTCTGACTCTTTATTTTTAAACATATTAAAAAAGATAAACATAAACCCTACGGCACCACCGCCACTTTGTACCGTATTTTCAGAAATTTTATGCAATTAATCAAATCTGAGCCTCTTCATGCGTGGGTGTCTTATATAACTAAATAACGGTCTAGTCCACCCCCCACGTCACTCGTGAACTTCAGTAGAAGAGTGCTCGATTTATTTCTTATTCATACGCAATGGTCCAGTTGCTTTAGCCCTACATTTCTTTGGACAATATCATGAGGTTTGGTAAATTAATAGTTTTCAATGGGTCAGTCTTGGTCGAGACTTGCGGTAAAACTAAGCAGTTTAGGTGTATCTGCCGGTATCCACAACAATCAGCACACGATCATCTCGTTGCTATAACGGACTCCCTCAGGATCCTATGATAAAATGGACTACCGAAGCAGATACTAACGCACCGGTTCCCATCAGGACCGTACAAATTTATACTGCTCGACTAATCACACTACCGCCTTTAAGTCACAAAAATCTCGTAAATTTCTAGGCCCATCAAAATTCAGTCTTTACACTTTTCTCTTGAAACAGCATTGAACTATGATGCTGGTGATTTAAAAATACGGTTGGTATAAAACGTAAGCACTCACAACTGTCGCTGCAATTTTCATTGCAATTCAATCGAAAAAAAAAATTAAAATAGCCCATTTATAAAAAAAGCAGCTATTTAGGCGACAGTTCATGATCTAACAAATTGCATTACCTTTACCGTTTGCCAAGCCTCGGCCAAGCCCGAATATACTTTAACTGCAACTCAGCTGGATGAGTGCTAAACTGCAACCACCTTTTCCATACTAGCTGGACTATTAGTATCAAAAACGAAATAATATATTTTCCCTTCTTTACAGAAAAAGGCATTGTTAATGGCTTGACATCGTCTTCATCTAACGGCCACCTTGTTATTCTCTGGCGCGCGCCGCTGACTTTCTCTCTGCTCGCCTCGGTGTTTCTGACAGCATACACAGTAAATTCACGTCTGCTACAACATACAAAATTAAGCCATTACTACAAAAATTTACAAAAATTGTTTTTACTTTCAAATATTCGTAATTATAACTAAAATTCGTAATAAGTTGTAGCGATCGATTTAGGCTTACGTAACGTTTTTAATAAAACGTCCCGTTACAAACTCCCCGACTGTAGGGGCCGTGCAGACTGTGACTGGCGCGCCGCAGACCGTTCGGCCACTGCGGCCGACTCCATTCCACCGCGGCAGCCAAATAGAGCTGATAATTGGAAACGATTGAGGTCGACAACTATTTTCAATGTTCCCAATCCTCCACCACAGTTAAACGCTCAAAAACCAACGAGAGAATCAAAACGACATGCTTCTATGAATAGTCACAAAATAAAATTCGAAGTCTTCAAGTAAGTGTTCATAATATGCGTGACCGCATTCGAAAACAGAGAGTTATCACATGTGAGCACAGCTTGGGTAATGCATCTGGCATCCGACAGAACTGAGGCATCGATTGTGAAAATAATAATTCCCAGAATTCAAAACCTGATTGGCAAATTTCAGAAAATATATTTAACTATTTTTTTCAAACGACATTAAAATGATTTATTATGGCCAGATTAATTTTGAATTCTAATCGTTATTTTTCCTGTTGATACGTGTATTAGAAATGAAGCAACTGATATTAGAATCTGCGGCAGAGCATTGAGGCGCTATGCTCCGATGTGCGAGGTCGTTCCCCGTCGGGTGTTTGAATCCCCCCTCGGGCATGTATGTTTGGGCTGTCTTCAGTATAAGTTAGTTCAGGGACTGATGACCCTGCAGTTAAGCCCCTTAAGCTTAACAAACATTTGAACACTTTATATTAAAAACAAACAAAAAAATCCGCGTTTGAGAAGCTCACGGTCCCTCCACTTGGAACTGCTGCTGCTGCTACTACTGGAGAAGTTGATGCGCTTGCCTGACTATATCCACGGGCCTTTGCTAGCGATAGTTCTGTCACTGGCTTATTCGCGGCTCACCACAATGTGACAGTGTAACGTGCGCGTAGCTTAGTTTACGCAACTGCCAGCAAGCTACTCGCGCATGCGCAGAGCTGAATTAAAGTTCCATCAGCGCTTCTCCCACTTCTGGCTACTTGCCGAGTGGCTGTTTGCTGTTCAAGTAACCGCAAGCTACCGGATTCTACCCAGAGAAGTATTTCTGATGCGCTCAAGCTGCCAGATTTGCGCATGCGCAGAACTGTCTCAGTTGTAGCGGGAGTGTACTGGGTACTCTCCACATGATCAGTGTTTACGTTTCGAACAACGAGCTTAAATTTCATAGAGGGGCGATAGGTCCGCCATGCTTGAGGCAAATTGAACTGGCGTCCGCCATGTTATCTGGGGTATCGGCTGACAGCTGGTATGACACAACTACTCGAGAATTGTACCTATTTACAGTTCCACGTTTTAAATAAAGGTTCACTATTGAATACGGATGTCCATCAAGTTCCGTCAGACTTTTTCGAAGCTGCGAATCGGCGAGCCTGGTAGTATATTTCCTAAAAATGCGGTAATGAAATATCACGAACCTGTCAGTATTGTAGTTCCAGTTCGAAGTATAACAGTTAGATGCTGTTTGCAATAACAACGAAAGTGTCGCTGTGGAAATATTTGTGTTGATTATAGTAAAAGAACATGGTCTAAAGGAACTGTGAAACATACAGTGAGTAGTACTTGTTATGACGAACAATAATGACCATGGATTTGCATCTTAATGTGTTGTAACAACTGTTTTCATAAAGTCTAGTATACATTTATCTTTCGTTTACTAAACCTATTAAGTCTACAAACTTGTAAAATTGCTGTTAAAGGGTTTAGTTGTGAACTTTTGAGGACGAAATTTGCGTACAAAGACGGAAGTGACGACAAAAAAAAAAAAAAAAAATATATATATATATATATATATATATATATATATATATATATATATATGTGACACATTCTCTAGGCTACAAGTTATGTCGTAATTTGTGCTTTTTTTACGTTTTAAATTTACAGACTGACATTCCATGGCAAATTATGGAACACACTGCCAGCACATCGTTCAGTGTTTATCACTGTATATATTTTCGTTACTTGGTACGTATGGTGTATTTTGTGAATCGTTTTAATACTGTCACCATGTTTTAATTAAGTCACACAGATAAAACTGAAAATAAACGGTATTTTCCAAGAAAGCTTACACTCGAAGTTGTTCGGCTGGAATCGATATATATAGAATGTTGATTACGCAGCTATTCACGTGTGGGATGTGTAAATGTGGGTCTTTTCTAATCCATCATAAGGTAGGAACACTTTTCTACCGACAATAAAAGAAATTGCTTCGCTCTCGAGATGTGTTAATAGGGATATTTACTAATGTACCATAACATACAAATACTTTTTTATTATTAGAAATCTAACGATAACAAATTACTTCACTCGCTAGATGATGAAATACTAATATTTACTAAGGTGGTATAACGTACAAATACATTTCATTGCTAGAAATCTACTGGTAACAAGAGTTATTTCACATACTTTATTAATGAGCGAAGTAGTCGTCTTGAAGTACATTATCAGTTGCATATGCACTTTCTTAATTAGAAAACACAATAAGTCGCTTGCCAATAATGACGTAATCGACTTTCAATATGTATCGATTTTGGCCGTACGACTTCGAGTGTAAGCTTTCTTTGAATTACCAAATACACGGTAATTTGGAAGGACCATTGTATATCAGTTCGGACGGCCTACTATCGATATGTATCGAACACGCGAGTATAGCAGTGTCGTATATCGAACACACGAACGTCGCTGTGTTCTAAGAAACAAATGTTGGCGGACAAATGAAAAGAGAGATTCATTTCGACGTATATAAACAAATTAAATAATTAATGCTGTTGGTTACATACAAGAACCTGTCAACCATTTTATGATCTGTACGAAACAGTGATCAAGTGACTCAAAATCTCCCTTTTACGAGGGCAATTATTTTTACTGAATGGACAAGGGTCATACAAGAATCTTTCAACCGTAGAGCAGGTATAGCATGTTTAATTTATTTTATGATCTGTATGAAATCTTCGGTTCATAAAGGTATTATCGTGGTCTACGCTATTTCACTTAAAAAAACTGATCTGTAGTGTAGCCTTAAGAGGTTTAGGTTTAGGTTAAACAAATATTTATTTATTTTTTAGTTCTTGAATCTCCGGTGCAGAAAGGTATTATTGTGGTCTAGACTAAATAATTTTCTCCTATATCATAAAGGCAACTGATTTCGCCTACGATTGCGACTAAACAAACTACGATAGCATTCTGATGCTCGCATGTTCGATACAAATTGACACTATGCAACTATCGATAGTCCGTCATTATCGATAGCAGGCCGTCCGAAGCGATATACAACGGTCCTCCCAAATTACCAAACAAACCACTGTTGTTATGCATAACTGATCGGCACTGTATAGAAATACCAAAACAATGAGGTACCAGTTCAGCTGTTTATCTACCGCTACGCAAGAGAATTCGGACGAAAAGCGTTCAAGCAGTGCAACCTCCAAATACGTCACGTAGCTACGCATGCGCAGTAACGCCTACATGCTCGTGCTTGAAAGTAGCTTTCTGGCAGCTGCTTAAACGAACCTGGTGATAAAACAAGTCTCCCGTGCTCGCTAGCCCCGAGCGTATTGGCCAGTTAGTATCTGTGACGTCACACGGCGTAGTCGCGGGTTCGAATAGGCGCAGTCAACGGTTTTGTGCGCGGTGTGTGCTGTTTAAATTCGACTCGTGTGCGCGGTTTCGTGTTCCCGTTGCTCACCCGGTTGCGTATTCTTCGTCACAGTTGCCGTTCAGCGAAATGTAAGTTCTTTACCATCAGACAAACAAAAAAAAAACTACCGCAGAGCTTTCTTGTGACTGTTCACAACGCTGACTGATCCATTGTAGCTCTCGATGGCGATTGAGTTACATCGTAATTTTGAACAAGCTCCCTAATTCGTAGTTCTGCTTACTAAATTATCTATTGTTTCGGTCTTGCGGTGTGGCAATTTTAGCAAAATACTGCGTTCGATCTAGCTTATGTTACCAATACCGTTCGTTATTTCGACAGCACTTACTCATATCGCTTCGGTATATCATGGCCGCGTATTAAATACCTGTCGTATTTTTACGAAATGTGGAAGTATAGATGCCCAAAAATGTTGCCAGAAATGTAGTTATTGCAGACGTAGAGTATGGAAAGTAACACATTCTAGACACTGAGAAATTATGTAGTCTGACTACGTAGTTCCATTTTACTACTGATTCTTGTGTATTTTGTTCCATCTACAGCAATACATATTGATTACGATAGATTATGAAACGGCTAGCGCACATGTGTGTTGGTTTTACATTGAAAAGTTATCCCTTGAAGACAAAGTACTTTCCAGGTTGTGATTTACGAAATATCAAACATTTTCATACATATCTTCATTTTGATCATTATATATTTCTCTGTGCCTGAAAGATGAATTACTTTATTTGTATTTTAATTTGTTGGTGAGTTTAGAGTAAGAACGCCTTTAGTCCTGAATATATTTTCGTATTAATGAAATGGTTTAGAATATTTAATCATTGTGCTATTAGTCATTGTGTGGTTTGGCCGTATTATATAATTGTGGCACAACGGTATATTTGCATTATCTACTGCACTGTTTCTTAATTTAAATCTAATTTTGCTAACCACTTTAGATACGGATCTCTAAATTAGTGCGCTCGCTAGTTACTCTCCCTGTACGATGCAAGTGCAAGCAGTCAAAGAGGCCGAATAACTTTGACGTGTACTGTCCTGTTCAGTTAAGCGAGCCGTGTAGGAAGTGTCTGTTGCTAACGTGCTGCAGTTGGAACGGCAGTCTGTGCTACGCATGCGCCCAGCTCTACATAGCGTTTGTCGATTGTTTCCGAAGCTTGCGTTGGTCGTTCGAATTGGCCGCGCCGCTGTGGAATACACATAGCGCCAAACGCAGCCTTGAAATCCGTCAGCTGATCTGACGGCGCTGACCGAAGAGCACCGAACTCTGCCGAAGGCAACCGAACCACAGCCGCGAGCATAGCAAACAGCCATTCGAAGCTTAGAGCAGAGAGAAATAAGGTGTGAACATTTAGCTGCGTACAACTGTGTGTGTGTGTGTGTTTTTTTTTTTTTTTCCACCATCGAGTATTACCTGTAAAGACAACGCCTATGCTACAGTACACGATTTTGCCGTAGCAGATCTGCAGATTTCAAACGTTGTTAGCTAGCCAGTACCAACGAGTTTAGTTCAAACGTAGGGTAATTTCCAAGAATGCTTGCAATCGAACTAGCTCGGTTTGAAACGATATATATCGATCGTGCAACTTCAAATCTATTACGCAGTCATTAATGAGCGAGTTACAAAATATGAATGTTTACATACTAATTATTTTGACGACTGATAAGGTAAATCTGCGTTGATGTGAAAAATTTTTACATAGGTAATAGCTCAATGTTTTTGGCGAATTTGCTCTAACTATCACTGACGAAATTTGAAGCTATGGTAATACGTATCTACGTGACATATTCATAGAAATTTCTTGAAAAGTAATGGTTATATACATTGTAATGTAATGTGGAATACGCGTTAGGGATCCATACATAATTTCTTACATATGTGAGAACAAAGATAAAAAAATTTATTTTTAAAATAAATGACAATTATAGATAAGATTTTCATAGCATAATAAGTCGCTGCAAAATATGTTGAGAAAAGTAGTTCGAGAAATAGGCTCCAAAGGGATGTGACAGTTTTACTTTTCCTTCGTGTAGCTTTGAGTATGAAGTTTTAAACCATAATGAATAAAATACTTCGCCTTCACTCAAAACCATAGAAACTAATAAAATACATACCCATGATTAACAACGAAACGTGTGTAATTAGCCGCGTAATCGATTTACAGTTGCACGTTCGATATATATCATTTCAGACCGAGCTAATTCGATTGTAAGCATTCTTGGAAATTACGGTGTGAACATTTAGCTGCGTATAACTGTATTTTTTTTCACCATCCGTTATAACCTGTAAAGACGATGCCTATGCTACAGTACACGGTTTTGCCGTAAACGAGCTGCAGGTTTTAAACGTTGTTAGCTAGCCAGTACAAACGAGTTCGGTTCAAACGTAGAATGAATTTTTGTGGAGATAACCACAATGAAATTTTCCTTTCTTAATTTTTAAGGAGAAGGAGAAATACTTTATTTTTAAGCGGAAGAATAGCTCTAAATTGTACGTTCTAATAGATTTTTATCGTATTGCTTGACTGTTCTGTTGGTTCATGCCAGAATATTTTAAACATTAAGAATTATAAAGCACATTACACTATTTTAATATTCTTCAGTAATTATTATTTTACAAACCGGATTTCAGTTATTACGCCAACGTTATGTGCAACTACGCGTCGCTGTGAAATTCTTACAGGATCGAAGATTGTAAACTAGGTGCATTGCAGGGCATTCTTGTGATTTTCAGAGATGACATTTTTGATTTAGAACTAAAACTAGTGGAATTATTTCAGTAAAATATTATGTAAATTGCTTAAGTAGCTACATGAAATGACACATTAAAAAACCAATGATAAACTATAATATTATAGTATATATTTATAATCTTGGATATTGCCCTTAGTGGCATCATTCTATATTTAAACTTAATTTCAAACTTCATGCAGTAAAAATGAATCTCTGACAAGACTTTAAGTAATAAATGATACAAGAGCTCAGTTCTTTAAGTAATAGGAATTGCGGATTTACCGGTTGATTCTAATAGCCTCCTGTGCTTACACAATATCGCAGTTGAAATATTTCCTCTTTGTTACCGACCGACTTTTTATATATAATACTCCGTTAGGAGTGCGACCGGTAAATCTTACGTTGGATACTTCACACACAATGTCAAAAGCCACAGTCGCTGTACACCATTATTAGACTGTTTATTTATTCACTGCATGTCACGAAGCGTACATTTAGTGTAATAATGTTGTATAGCGACTGTGGCTTTTGACATATTTTATGAAGTATGGAACATAATTTAACATTTCCTCTTGCTTAAGACTGGTGTTTCCTTTCCTACGCCCTCATTTTCGGACTGTTTCAGGGAACCACATCGGTTAAAATTCTATGTAACTGTAATATCATTCCTTCACATAATTGAGCGGCTCGGGGGAAAACATGGTATGCGCCCTTGGCGAATATTTTGCATCATAGGGCAGTAAATGCAGCTTATGGGCTGTAGAATATAATACACCATGAAAAAGTTATCTCTAGAGGTAAAGTATAAATTTTACCTGGTGTATTATACTCTGCAGCTCATAGGCTGCATTTACTGCCCTGTAATGCAAAATATTCACC
This sequence comes from Locusta migratoria, assembly GCA_026315105.1. Taxonomy (NCBI): domain Eukaryota; kingdom Metazoa; phylum Arthropoda; class Insecta; order Orthoptera; family Acrididae; genus Locusta; species Locusta migratoria. Next base: position 10,797,739 of record CM048753.1, on the reverse strand, counting down.
AATGGCGCATACCATTGTATTCCCCGAGCCGCACAATTATGAACCCGCTACAGACATTGCAACTTTACGATGTATCCTCTACCGTATTTATCACACCTATGATTAAAGGAAGAGTGACTATATTGAGACCCTGCATATTGGCCTGTGTACGGATATGATTTAGAAGTTTGGCTCCATATTATCTTGGGTCGAGCCATACGTCTTTCATGCTCCAGCAACTACCTTAGTTGCACAATCTAGAGCTGGGCCAAAATAACGATAACTGATAGAAATATCCGGTTATTTATGAATAACCGTGATTGTAATAACCGCTCATCAAATACTGGCAGTTATCGTAATAACTATGCGTACTGCATAGCGCCATCTGTTCACAAAAGTTGGTACTAATGAAACGATTCGACCACAGTATCGACCAGATGTCCTGTCCAAATACTGGTCAGTTCTATACTCCATGGAATTAACCGCGTAAGAATCATGGGTAATAACTGTTTAACGATTATCCATCTGTTGGTGAAAGTGTGTACTACGTTCTCGTGGGAATATTGTATCTAATAACATGGAGTGACCAATGCGAATTCGAGGTACTATCACAGTCTAGACTGTGGTACTATGATAACGGTAGACGCTTTCGGGAGTATTGATAGTAGTAGAAATATCAGTGGCAGTTAATTTTCACTGGCAGTATCGTTATGAGTATTTGGCAAAGACCTATATACTTCTTTAGTATTTGGTTATTAACTGTAGCAGGTCATGATATTCCCAGAGAGGATACATATTTCGTTCGTAGAGTGCCGACTTTTAGAATTATGAAGAAATCCTCCAAAAATAATAAAAAAATAAAACTTAGTTAATTGTAACCAATGCTGGTCAGTGAAAAGGATCATAATATTGTATGACAGGATTAATAAATTTTCTAAATAAAAGAATAAATATGCTCTAATCGTTATAATTAATATTTTATGCTATTACGAGGAAGAAAGTGCCCTGCTGCAAATACTTTGTAAACAAACTTACGTCAATTATTGCCATTTATTCGTTAAGGATTGAGGGGAAGGTAGAAAAACGGAAATCTTACATTTCTAATACATTTATTAAACGGCGCATTTTCGTGAAAATATACATGTACCGGTTCAACATGTTTATTTCGAGGGGATTGTAACTTGCGGGGGGGGGGGGGTGTATTCCCCAAGTTAAGAGAATATTGCTGTCTAATCCAGGACTTCCTGGCAAATTCAAAAATATTTATTGTTTTTAATTAAGTCTTCTACCATATTCCACAAATATTTTAAATTTTAACTTAACAAAAAATTTAAACATTAATAGTAGGATGACTACAGTGAATAACTTGTTAAGTATTTGCAAATTAAGGGCCTTAGTTACACATCAGCATCTCTTTCAAAAGTACGGTATTTATGAGAAGTCTGCAATTATTAGGTACTCTATTATACAATTGTATAGCAAGAGAAAACTGAATCAGTTGTAACTTTCTATGAACTAAATTTCAGACTGCAAGTTTCATGAAGAACAATTGTGCACTAAACTGAAATTTTTTGTAGCAGAATGAAAGACACACTTTAATTTTCATCCCATATCCATAGTCAACTTAATATTTCTTATGTTGATGTGAAACCCATGTATCTGCAGGTCAAACCAGACTTGCAGAAAAACTACTGATGGAGGTGATCCCACCAGTCACATGCAGTATGGAAGACGAGCAACATATTCCATCCACCTCAAGGCAGCAAGTTGTACAAAGTGCCATTACACAATTTGTCCCCAAAACGATTGGAAAAATGAAAAGAAGAAGATAGATGGGCACCTCCTGAAATTAAATAAAAAGATAAACATAAATATTTGATGCCTGTGTTATTTGATGATTCCAGTGAACTGATCCCATCCTTGTCCAGACACAGTTTGTGCCCCATCTAATAGCATTTAACCATATTTTTTTCCTTTATTTGTAACACTGGTGTGTTTGAAATGCTCAATTTGATTTGGGAAAGGAGTCAAGGTTGAACCCAACTGATGATCCCACATTATAAACACAGTTTGGATATTGATACATTTTTAAGTGCCTTAATTCCTCACAGACAGTAAGTCTTCACTTGTTGCCTAGTCACATGTGTCTGTATTGAGGTGATATTGCTGTCTAATAAAAGCATGAGAATGGCAGTGCTGGTTTACACAGAACAGGATCACACAGTTCATTATTTGTATTAGTGCTCGTTTGGGATGTTAAACATAATTCAGTAAATTAAATAATAGTAAATATAAATAAAAAAACACTCAATCCTTCTCAAAAAGTGCTTACTGTGATATTTCTGTGAGAAAACATACACAGCACAGTTAACGAGTATGAATGTTATATTTTTGGACATTTTTCTCATGTTTAAATATTGCAGGTGGTGTAAAATATTAAAGCAAATCTGGACCATCTGCAAGTACTAGTATACCCTGTACCTCAACCTTAGTGGCTTCATTAATATTAAGTGCCAATGCTGCATCACAGACATCTCTAATTAAAAATACCTACCATATATCTTATTCATGTCAGCTTCAGAGTACAAATTACTTGGGTGGTTCGGTGAGACTTTTCTCTTAGGCATTATTGTGAGAATTGTGACAGTGACTAGCTTTCTCATATAGTATTCTTCAGTTACACATGGTAGTTTTTGATTTAATTATTTAGCATGAGACTTTGAAAAAACTTTCTATAGCACATTAAACACATCAGATTGCACAAAAATTATACAACAGAATATATTCACATTTAGGAGACAAAAGTCAAGTTAAGCACTTCATGGAGGAATGTTTTTACTGAAAACCTTTGTTTTAATAACTGGGTCACACATAGTTCTTGGTGGTACTTTATGAATTAATAGTAATTGTGCTGATACATAAAGAATTTCATCATACAGGGTGACACAGAAGAATTTTCTGCCAGGTGAGATTTTCTTTGAAACTTAACACTGTCATTTACAGTGGCTATCTATCATGTGTTGGTTGTTTTATTTGTTCACACAAGTCATTACTGAATAAAATAAAGAAAAAAATAAAGAAAGAAATATGTAGCACCTGACAGGTGGAACCTAATTCTGTCTGCAATACTGTTGAACATAGGAGAGAGTGCGTTCAAGACATTTAAAGTGTATGCTGCAAACTCGTTGTAGGCATATAGAATTACAGAATAAATTTTCATATTGACAGTTAAATAAATATTACTGTTCCTGCTTTGTTGTTGACTGGCTCTTATATGTAACCTTCCTGTCAGTAATTTCCCTTGTAAAGTGAAAATTTTGTTACCAACATGGCACACCATACCCTAAGTAAAATTTAACTGAATACCCTGTCAATAGCTGAAGATCTGAAGCATTTTCCAAAGCTCAAATAAAACATGCTTAAATTTTCTCAAATGAGATTTCTCTTACAATATACGGGAATATGTATGTATAGGCCTATTTTGGTGTTGACTGGAAGACACTTCCACAACACCATTACGTTTCTGATTTTATATATAGGCCCTAGTAGGCCTATACCTTTAAATGCACATGTAGGAGAGACATGTCAAATTTGGCACTGCACGGAGAAGCATTTTAATGAAAACCTATATTTTTTGCTATAATAACTGGGCCACACATAGTTCTTGGTGGTATTTTATGAATTAATAGCAATTGTGTTGATACCGAAAGGATTTTCATCATACAGGGTGACACAGGGGAATTTTCTGCCAAGTGCACTAATTTGCCAGGTTAGATTTTCTTTATGAAAATTACACTGTCATTTACAGTGGCTATCCATGCTGTGTTGGTTTTATTTGTTCACACAAGTCCTTACTGAATAAAACAAAGAAAAAAGCAAGAAACATGTAGCACCTGACAGGTGGAACCTAATTCTGTCTGCAATACTTTTGAACATAAGAGAGAGAGCACTATAAAGACATTGATAAGTCTATGCAACACACAGTCATCCTCACACCCAAAAATGAAGAACTGTCATGGTAAAGGTTTTCTTACGGTCTCACTAGGGTAACATGCTGATGTTAGCAATGACCTTTGAATGCTCTTTTAAAACTCAACCGCAGGCCTATAGAATAACAATAAATTTTCAAATTGAGAGTTAAATAAATAATACTGTTCCTACTTTGTTGTTGATTGGATTTTATATATAACCTTGTCCTGCCAGTAATTTCCCTTGCAAAGTGAACATTTTGTTACCAACATAGCACACCATGCCCTAAGTAAAATTTAACTGAATACCCTGTCAATAGCCGAAGATATCAAGCATTTTCCAAAGCTCACATAAAACTTGCCTTAGTTTTCTGAAATGGGATTTCTCTTACAATATATGGAAATATGTAGGGCCTATGTCTAGTTTTGTGTTGAAGACACTTATTACAACACCATTAAGTTTCTGATTTCGCATGTAGTAGGCCTATACTTGTAAATGCACATTTGTAACAGTTTACTTTTGATAGTACTGGAGCAATGTTTGGCACACTTTACATTGCAGCTTTGAGGATTTGTTCTACACCCTCAATTACGACCGATAACCTGTTTACAGTAGATTTAATATTTTAAAATACCGATAATTTCAGATACCAGTTACATGTACTGGGCAGTATTGAGTTGTTCAGTGTGGTCCATTCTGGAGCTAGTATATTCACTTTCACTGCATACAGAAATGCCGAAATTCGGTCTGTTCACATTATTAAAGCAAAATGTTACACCCTAGTAGCAAGCTGTATTCCCAAATAAATTTTATGAACTTTTTCGTCAAATCCGACGGGTGGTATCCCAATCTTCAATTGACCCGTTACGGCATAATTGGAGAAATTTACTTCGTAGTTATAATCATATTTACAAATCAGGATGCTGTCATGAACTAAAGAAAATTTTCCGCAAATCAAGCAGTTTTTCAAATTTAATATAGAACTTTATTAGGAATAAACAAAACGATCACTTTACGTTTACTTTTATGTTGCATTTAAAGACGCTCCACAAAACACTTATTGAAGCAACGTTATGTTTATAATTTTAACTGCAATATTCACTTCACACACGTTTAAGCACATATTTAATAATCCACTTTCACTTCATACACTGTTCATAGTAGCTTCGAAAATTACGGCTACATTTCCAGGGCACAGATTTCATGTAATAGCATATTAATACACAGGACATTTAGTTATGTGTGTTTATTGCACGATTCGGACGATAACTTTTGCCATTACACAGCAATCGCAATTTGAATCACACCAGATATACTATATACTGATAGATCGTTATTAGTATTGAGTAGAAATAACCATAACTGTCGGGTACTGGTATTTCTACGTAATATCAATAACTGTCCGTTCTCAGTAGTGGCTACTGAGTAGTGAGTACTGGCTACTCAGTACTAATAACGATAACGATAACTGTAGAGTATCGCTACCTAGTAGAATTCACGGAATACTCATAACGATAACTGTCCGATAACTGCTCAGTAGCGCTACCTAGTAACAGTATGAGTAAGCTGTAGCAACGCCATCTGGAAGTGCTCAGTAGCGCTACCTAGTAGCAGTATGAGTAAGCTGTATCAACTCCGTCTGGAAGTTGGTGGAAAAATACCGTGCAGTTATTTATAACCGTTAAAATTAACTGATAGAAAAGAATAACGATACCCATTATAACTGATATCGGAGAATAACCGTTTTGCCCAGCTCTAGCACAATCTTTTACCTGTGATCCTGTCGTTAAATACACTTTGTGCCTAGAATGTAGATTTCGAAACAAATAAACATTACATAAAGTAACTGGTTCATTAATACAAATGGTTTAACTCTAACGTTTGCAAATAATACACGCAAAGTCAGAGATTAGTTTAATAAAGTTTATTCAGTCACATTGGTCCTTTATTGGAAGTGCTAAAACGAAATATTAATCATAAATTGAATAATATGCTTAATCAATTGCAGTGTCTGCGATAATAAATCATAATTTCAAGTAACACTGAAACTCTGTATATTTGCGAGCACTAAACTGAAATTGTCAACAGTTCAGTACAGTTTGATTCCAAAGCAGCATTTCTCCATTCGTAAGTTCTCGTGTAAAACCACATAGATGTCAGCTGCACTGGCGAACACTTGTTCTCGTCAAATTTAGATATTAATACCGTAAAGAAAAATCGAATAAATAAATAATTGTAAAATGAATGCTTAATAAATTACTTTGACATTTGTTTGAGTACAGTTTGTGAATTTGGTGTGACATATCTCTACATATATTGTTCTACAGTCACATGCATAGACAAGGTGAGAATCACAGTGAATGGAAACATTTGAAGTAAAATTACATTAGGCATTCATATATGCAAGATGACGTAAACGGAAAAGTGGACAAATCACACTAAGAAAAAGATCTTAGAACTTCTTAGGGCGAATAAGCACCAGTAGTCGATATATGGTGAAATAGCATAGACAAAGCCATCAATTCACAAAGCTAAAATTTGCGGCAATAAAAAAAATTAGGCAAATGTCGATCATATTACATTGGTAAATTATTGTAATCTAAAAAAAAGTGAGGGAATTCATCTAAACAAAGTATATATAGGGTAAAACATGGATAAATCATAGAGAACAAAAAACGTACAAAATAATAAATCATGAGGCAAAGCAAATACCAGTTGATAATATGTAGCAAATTGGCAATGAAGTACTGTGTACTGCTAATAGTGGCTACAAATGGATGAATTAGGCAGACATGCTGATTAGCATGTAACCAACAGTAAAGAAAAGGGAAACAGAGCGCGAATGGAAGAGAGAGAGGGGGGGGGATTTCCTAAATCCCTTTTACAACAATGAACATGGGAAACCCAGGGATAGGCCGGTTATGTGGGAAATTCCTCTACTGCGTATTTAAGTGTTGTAGAATTGATGATGCATGAGCCAGTCGAAATACCCTCAGACTTTAAGAAAAATGTAATAATCCCCATTCCAAAGAAATCAGGCGCAGACAGGTGTGAAAATTACAGAACCATCAGTTTGATAAGTCATGGCTGCAAAATTTTAACACGAATTATCTACAGGAGAATGGAAAAGCTGGTAGAAGCTGACCTCGGGGAAGATCAGTTTGGATTCAGGAGGAACGTAGGAACCCGGGAGGCAATACTCACTTTACGTTTTATCTTAGAAGATTAAGGAATGGCAAACCTACATTTTTAGCTTTTGTAGATTTAGAGAAAGCTTTTGACAATGTTGACTGGAATACACTCTTTCAAATTCTGAAGTCAGCAGGGGTAAAATACTGGGAAAGGAGAGTTATTTACAGCTTGTACAAAGGCCAGACCGCAGTTATCAGACCCGAAGGGCATGAAAGGGAAGCATTAGTTGGGAAGGGAGTAAGACAGGGTTGTAGCCTTTCTCCGATGCTATTCAATTTGTACATCGAGCAGGCGGTGAAGGAAAGCAAGGAAAAATTTGGAATAGGGATTAAAGTTCAGGGAGCAGAAATGAAAACATTGCGTTTTGCTGATGACATTGTAATTCTGTCAGAGACAGCAAAGGACCTGGAAGAGCAGTTGAATGGAATGGACAGCCTGATGAAGAGAGCGTATAAAATGAACATCAACAAGAGCAAAACAAAAATAATGGAATGCGGTCTTAGAAAATCAGGCGATGCTGAAGGAATTAGATTAGGTAACGAATCAATGAAGGTGGTAGATGAGTTTTGTTACTTGGGTAGTAAAATAACATGCGATGGTCGCAGTACAGAGGATATAAAATGCAGAATGGCAATGGGAAGAAAAGCATTTTTGAAAAAGAGAAATTTGCTAACATCTAATATTAAAGTGTAAGGAAGTCTTTTCTGAAGGCATTTGTGTGGAGTGTTGCCTTGTACGGGAGTGAAACATGGACGATAAGCAGTGCGGACAGGAAGAGGATAGAGGCTTTTGAAATGTGATGCTACAGAAGAATGCTGAAGATTAGGTGGGTAGATCGCATTACTAATGAAGAGGTACTGAACAGAATTGGTGAGAAAAGGAATTTTTGGCACACCCTGACTAAAAGAAGGGATCGATTGGTAGGACACATTCTTAGACATCAAGGAATCGTGAATTTAGCGTTGGAGGGAAGTGTGTGGGGTAAAAATCGCATAGGAAGACCAAGAGATGGATTCAGTAAGCAAATTCAGACAGATGTAGGTTGCCGTTCTTATGTGGAGATGAAGAGGCTTGCTCTGGATAGGGTATTGTGGAGAGCTGCATCAAACCAGTCTCCGGACTGAAGACCACAACAACAACAACCACAATGAAATTTTCCTTTCTTAATTTTTAAGGAAAAGGAGAAATACTTTATTTTTAAGCGGAAGAATAGCTGTAAATTGTACGTTCTAATAGATTTATATCGTATTGCTTGACTGTTCTGTTGGTTCATGCCAGAATATTTTAAACATTAAGAATTATAAAGCACATTACACTATTGCAATATTCTTCAGTATTAATTATTTTACAAAACGGATTTCAGTTATTACGCCAACGTTATGTGCAACTATGCGTCGCTGTGAAATTCTTACAGGATCGAAGATTTTAAACTAGGTGCATTGCAGGGCATTCTTGTGATTTTCAGAGATGACATTTGACAGTATTTGATTTAGAACTAAAACTAGAGCAATTATTTCAGTAAAATATGATGTAAATTGCTTAAGTAGCTACATGAAATGACACATTAAAAAACCAATGATAAACTATAATATTATAGTATATATTGATCATCTTGGATATTGCCCTTAGTGGCATCATTCTAAATTTACACTTAATTTCAAACTTCATGCAGTAAAAATGAATCTCTGACAAGACTTTAAGTAATAAATGATAAAAGAGCTCAGTTCTTTAAGTAACAGTAATTGCGGATTTACCGGTTGATTCTAATAGCCTCCTGTGCTTAAACGATATCGCAGTTGAAATATTTCCTCTTTGTTACCGACCGACTTTTTATATATAATACTCCGCTAGGAGTGCGACCGGTAAATCCTACGTTGGATACTTCACACACAATGTCAAAAGCCACAGTCGCTGTACACCATTATTAGACTGTTTATTTATTCACTGCATGTCACGAAGCGTACATTTAGTGTAATAATGTTGTATAGCGACTGTGGCTTTTGACATATTTTATGAAGTATGGAACATAAGTTATCATTTCCTTTTGTTTAAGACTGGTGTTTCCTTTCCTACGCCTTCATTTTCGGACTCTTTCAGGGAACCACATCGGTTAAAATTATATGTAACTGTAATATCATTCCTTATAATATAATACACCATGAAAAAGTTATCTCAAAAGGTAAATTATAAATTTTACCTGGTCTATTATACTCTGCAGCTCATAGGCTGCATTTACTGCCCTGTAATGCAAAATATTCGCCAATGGCGCTTACCATTGTCCGGAAATAAAATTGAGCATTTACATTATGCTACTGAGAAATAAAGTTGTATAAGCTTTTTGTACCTGTGGACGTACGTCTACAGCATCTCGGTAAACCAGGTCTGAAATAATGGTCTGTACCGATATGGCTTTGGCAATTTTCAGTACTATGGAATCATACTGTTGTCTTGAACGTGTTAAAATGAAGCAAAATTAGAATGGACGGCATCTGTTACTGTAGAAACGATGACCTATCGCAGAAAATTTATCGTATATGCCGATAAATTGGATCGTGAATTGGGTTACCAGATGGCAATCTTCAGATAATAGGATATTTCTAGAAGAGAGAGGGGAAAAAAAAAACTCTTCCTCGTATTGATGACTCTCGTACTGGTGGCCGTACCATGTTATAAGAATCTTGATTGTAGCACACCTACTGCAGTTTACAGTATTTATTCATCATCTTACAAACTGAGAGGAACCACACGTGTGTCTGGCCTCTCCACAGATACCCCTCCGCTGTGGCTGCTGTCTGCATCATTGAGGCACGCAAGCACCTCAACTCGGCGGTGTCTGTGGTTCATAGGGATTGTTTAGCCCGTATCAAAACGATTATCAAAATCTTATTTCGCGTCAAGAAAAGTTGTAAATGTTCACAAACATTTGGAAAATGTGTTTACGGTGTTCATTGCATAATGTTGAACTTAAAGCACTGATATTTGATGAAAGCAATTCAAAATGTAAAATACGTCTATACCTCTCAAGAGCCAAATTTGGTACGAACAGATTAAACCTTGTTATTCACTAGTTCAATTTTGAGACACTGATTCACAAAACTCCTGTCATTTCTATGTAAATGATGTAATATGTTAATAATTCCTCTAAATGTTGTATATAAGAAAACCTTACTAGATTCAAGATCATGACCTGTAGAAAATGTCTATTTTACCAGGTTAATGATATGCCTTTTACAACAGGGACGCATAATATTCTAAAGTTCTCATATCAAATTCTCTTCATAAAGGTATTGTTCTGAATGTAATTCTTTCGACTTAGATGTTGTACTCGTACTTCAATATGTTTTGTAAAAACAAATGTAAGATGCTTAAATGTAACAGCTGTCACTTCGAGAGGGAAGCACATAATTTTCGTGTTGCTCTCAACACAGTATTGTTGTATCTTTGCCACGACAGTTCTTTGCACATGAATAGCACTGGAAAGGCAAGATGGATGCCATGTTTAGTGAAAGTTCTGTAATCCTGTTACATAAAAAAATGTATTTACGACCACTGGAAATCACGTCATTCCAGCTGACTTCATATTAACAATCTTGCGACGATTCGTCACATCACTGAAGGCAATGAGGCCATCAACTTGTCCTAGAAATCAAGATAAGTAGAAAGTGAAGCAGACGCTACCTCAGACATTATAATTTGCGTAATACATAAAAACTCGTTCGTAATAAGTGTTAAAATATTTTGTGGACATTTTGACTGATTCTTCCGTCCGTCTTGGTGGACGATCATCACAATGAATTAAAAACATAATTTTGTGTTTTTTCTTCAAGTTTATTTTAATTCGTTAACAGGTTTTCGGATTAAAAGGCCATCATCCGAGTTTACGGTACTGATTTGTCAAAGAAGTGCAATTGTTTATTCAGACTTGCAAGATATGCTACGCGTTTACAGTTAGTCAAGCACATAGGAAAATGTCATCTTTGGCTCTACTGTCATAGTACAGTTAAAATTTTAAAAATTAACTATTATAAATAAATATTCAGGAGGGGTGAGCAGAAATGAACTTCAAGCAGGAAAAATCTGTGTGTATAACATTTTAAATCATTAACTATGCCGATAAATAAATTACTTGCTGAAAATGATGTAAATCAATATTTAAATAGTTTTTTACATAAGACCTTACAGTTGTGAGGTAATGGAAAAAAAATGAATGAACCTTAAAAAGGAACTGAATAAAAAATAGTAAATCTATGGGACTTAACTGCGAGGTTATCAGTCCCTAGCTTACAAACTACATGAACGAAGTTAAACTAACCTACGGACAACATTCACATCCATGCACGAGGGAGGATTCGAACCTCCGACGCGGGAGGCCCCGCTCGCGATCAGTAATATGGCGCTCCAGATCGCTCGGCTACTCACTCGCGGCCATATTAAATACATTAACATTTAAATTACTGGACCAAACTGCTAAGGAATATTTTGGGAACATAGGGGAAAAAAACCTGAATTAAATTTTAAAGTTTATACTGGAAAATGTACCAGTGTAACACTTTCCTACTATTAATACGGTAAGCTATTGGTTAGCCGCGGCGGATTAGCCGTGCGCATTGAAGCACTTTGCTGCGGTACGAGCGGCCGTTCGCCGCCGGGGATTCGAGTCCCTCCTCGGGCATGGGTGTTTGTGTTGTTCTTAGGTTAGTTTGCCTTAGTTTCAGTAGTGAGTAAGCTACGGGCTAATAACCAAGCAGTTGAGTCCGATACATTTACAGACATTTGATCATTTGTGCTATTTCAGCAGTAAAGTAGCAACAGGTATTATTGTGGAAATCTCAGGGACTGTAAACTAGAGATGGGAAAACTGAAACATCTGACGGTATCGGAATAAATGAAGCCGCAAAGTGTGTTTTCTGTAATATTATGGGCCTATTTATTGTATCATCGTCAATGAGTACTGCATAAGTATTGCTATAGAATCAAAAATATAAAGCGAGGACAGCAACTATAGGAGAAAAAAGTAAGCTTTTACTTAGATTGCGCGGTAGTTTTAGATTTCCTGCAGCGATTAAATTTTACTTACCGTCCTGACGGTCTCGCGTGATATTGTGGCTATCATGTGACGTTGACATTAGCCACTCGCGTGACAATGCAAAACTTTGGTCATGAAATCTTTGTTTTTTCGAGGACAATTACTTTTCCTGGCTGGATAGGATACATACAAGAACCTGTCAACTGTAGAACACCTAGCTCTAAATGTAGGAAAATGTAAGGTGATGCACATGAGTAGGAAAAACAATCCCATAATGTTCGAATACAGAATTAGTGGTGAGCTTGTTGATGCAGTCGCGTCGTTCAAATATCTAGGCGTAACATTGCAGAGCGATATGAAATGGAACATGTTAAGACAGTTTTGAGTAAGGCGGACAGCCGACTTCGGTTTATTGGGAGAATTTTGGGAAGATGTACTTCATCTGTAAAGGAGACAGCGTATAAAACGCTTGTACGACCACGTCTTGCGTATTGCTCAAGTGTTTGGGACCCGCAGCAGATCAGTTTAAAGGAAGACATGGAAGCAGTTCAGAGGCGAGCAGCTAGGTTCGTTACTGGTAGGTTCGACCAATGCGCGAGTGTCACAGAAATGCTCCGGGAACTCGAATGGGGATCGCTGGAGGAATGACGACGATCACTTTGAGAGATTCTGTAGGGGAAATTTAAGAGGAGCGATATTTTGGAGTGGAATAGGAAATGAAATCTAGTAGTGGTGCAGTGTATCCTCCGCCACGCACTTTACGGTGGATTGCAGTGTATATATGTAGATGTAGACGTACGTCTTTATTATTTTTGTTCAAAACGCCAATAAAGTCATTGAATGTGGATTTCTAAGAATATAAGTGACGTTTCTGCTATCCCATTAGCTAAGGACTGATGTTTTTTGTCTAATATATTGTTATCGAAATAGCGATGTTAATACATTTTGCTTTCCTCTAATCTAGTGCCCAATTCCGTAAATTAGTTACTGAAAAGGCATATTATCACGGTAAAATTTGAGCTAACACCTTGGGAAAGGTCAGGTTTTTATACATAGTTATACTGCTGGATACTTTATTAAAATAAATCTTATTTCAAAATTCTAGTTTTGGAAATGTCTTTAATTCGCCGTTTCATTTACCGACCAAACTTTCGTCTTATATAACTACAGAAAACGAAATTCGTCAAATACGGCACATTGTCAGATTTATCATGTCATTTCAGACTTAATTTTGTTTCTTAGTTTAAAAAAGAAAGTTTTGGGTTTAGTCGTGTTGTTAATATGATTATCGTAAATGGACAGATAAATTCTACTGGCTATTTCAATGCAACTAGTGAACGTTATTCTATTGTCATTTACGTTTATAAAGCAGTGTGTCATTCCTGACTACAGCTGTCACTTTAGAAACGACTCTTGATTTCGGTAATCTTAAGCTGCAGACTCATGTCTCTCCATTAGTTTTTGACACTCATAAACTCTGAAGTATTAAAAATGCCAAATATTTTTCCTGACGACCGGTTTCGATACACTTTGGGTATCATAATCTGGTCACTGGAGAAAGGTACATTTTTAATTAAAGTTGTTTGAAATATAATATCAAATACAACAATGCAACAAATTAATACACAAAACTCATACCTTGTGTCCTCGTTTATCGTTTTGTGAAGCCGTATGACATTACGTTCGTACGTCAACCATTAAACATTTAACATTGACCAACGGTACCTCACACATAAAACGGTTAAAATACTTAAAACACATTCTCCTTTGTGTCATGTTGACAGAGTACCTTCTTACAAGTAATTAGCGGTGTCAGGCGTGCAGCAAAGATACTACTGCCTAAGGCTGCCAACTTTTTCAAAACTCAGTGTGGGACATTTCGAGGATGTGAAGGAGGACTCATTGTGCCAGTTACTCTGAAACTAGGAAAGAAATTTAGGCGGGCAGAGTAAGCCTACCCATTTAGCTATAAACAAACACATGTAACAGGAGTGACATTTTATTCTTAATTTTCAATCTTTGTTTACAGTTCGTGGATATTTTCTCAAGCTTCTATTTTGAAATTTAGAGTCTGACAATTGTTACACATTCTTTCTCCGTTACGTTTTTCCGATCACCTTTGTTGTCTGTACTACTTTTACTTGTTCCAGCTCGTAGAGCATCGTGCTCCATATATTTTGACAAGTAGCTTACTCCGCCCAAAGTATTCTATTTTGCAATAACCTCGAATTAAATTTGATAAAAATTACTGTTTAAAACCATTTGAACTACTCTATAATAGAAGCTCTTTCGATTAAGTGTAGAGTTTAATTGTGCTTACTATACCTGCAATTTTCACTCATTTTTGTTGTTTCATTTTCAAAATTTCACCACCTTTTTATTGCTGCAGGAAGTAAGACGAATTGTAGTTGCATGTCAGATTTTAAACGTTTTTACAGACTGTAATAATATTACATCGTGTTTGCCACCTTGGACATCGAAAAATATTGGATTACACTTATTGAAAAGTACTTAAGAAGAAAATAAGCCAAAAAAAGAATTTATTATTAAGTCACCCTGTCACCAAATGAAGTATTAGTTTAAAACAAAAACAACTTCCACTGCTACCGAATTTATCATTCTGAAATAGGTGATGTGTATAATTATTTTTCCTTTTGTATTTAATGTAAGAAGACTGTCGTGTATTCGTAGATGATGCATTGTGAAACTGACTTGCAAGCAGCATGACACAGCATGTCATACACAAATAGTTTTGGCTTGTGCTCTTAGACCAACAAATTTAAAAATTACTGAAATGCGGGAGGCTTTTGCCATTTTGCGGGACATCTTCAGTACGTAATCACCCCAATGCGGGACAAGAAGTCCAAATGTGGGACTGTCCCGCATAATCCGGGACGGTTGCCGCCTTGCTATTGCCGCCAGTGTGTGCTGCTGTGTCATCTTTTATACGCTTACTGCCAAAGATTATTTGCAAGATACTAATGGATTTTAAGAAACCAATTCTACTTCACAACATACTTGCCAATAAAAAGATACATAGGTGTTAGATTCCAAAGTAAAATTCAGCCATAAAAGAAATATGATCCAACGTAATTACATACATGAATGTAAAACATACGTATTGCTACCTACAGATTAAACTAAAACAATACATGAGGGAACACAGAATATAAAATGTATGGGTTGTGTATATTAATTTGTTGCATTAGTGCTGTATTTAATATTATATTTCAAACAACTGTAATTGAATGTACCTCCCCTTCTTCAGTGGCCAGATGATGATACCCTAAGTGTATCGAAACCGGTCGTCAGGAAAAATAAATCAACATTTGCTATCTTGGCATTTTAATACTTCAGAGTAGAGAGATCTCTGTCCTACCAAGGAAAAATTAAACTTCTTAAACGGTTCATACACTACCGGTAACACCAGTGTTCAGATACAATTCGTGTGTTGCACTTTTCACGATTATTGGTCTGGAACACCGCTGTTTTGAAACAGTGAATCCGACAGGACGAAACAGTTTCAGTATCGACCGCGAATGTATTGTGAAACCCAGCAGAATGAAACACGACGGTTTGGAAACCGAAAAAAATTGCGGTTTTGAAACACTGAAACTGTTCCACGTATCGAAATATTGTTTCGAAACAATGAAACCAAGGAGGTTAGAATACAGGGAGACGCCCTTACGCTGAAATAGTGAAGCCTGCCTCCACCATATTGCCAAGTTTTGGAGAAGTGTTCGTATTGTACAGCTAATGTTTTATGTCACTTAAAACAGGGATAAAACAATCATTGGTTTTGCCGTGATGTACCACGTGCTAAAAGAGTGCAAATAGCCGGTAAAAAAAGTAAGTTTTCAAACATATTCAAATATATATTACGGTGTGTATTTATTACTATTTATTCAAGGAAGTACATTGTTTGAAAGTACATATTTTGCAGTGACTGTCAGTACAATGCATTAACAGTAAGAGGGCCGACTTAACGCATAGTTTTAACAGATAAATAGCGGTCTGTCCTCCCTTTTAAAAATTGTGGGTTTCATAGTTACGATCAATATAAAGCAATCGTATCTTATAGTGATAGTAACAATATAATCAATATTGTCGAAGATTTGTTAATGTGTTTCCTTGAAAGCGAGGAGCTTTTTTAGTAATTAATATGGGTTTAGGAAATATTGATCATATGTTACACAACTTTTCCTGTTTGCGTAAATTTATACTGACAACAGTCATACTGATAGTCAGAACGGTGACTTCATATTCTGAAATACTTTCTGCAGCATTGAATGAAACTGCTATGCCAAAATGTAAATATGTAAAGTTGTTTGTGGGTCACAAAAAACGGAAGTGAAAATGTTAACATAAAGCTAACGCTCTCAAGGACAAAATAGAGAAGGCTACTTATGGAAGCAAACGTAAGATTACTCTCTGCGTATTTTGTATTGTGGTGGTCATGTCGAGGCTCTGAGATGTCGTAGTTTCTATTTGGTATGTTTGTTGTGTACCTTAGACTATCTTCCTACCAGAAGGTATGGAGGACTGTGGAATTTGTGGTAGCTATACAGTAGTCTCGTTGGAGGTTAACGGGACTGGGATCACATCCAACTATCGAAAATTACGTCTGAAAAAGAAGAAAATATACTTTAAAAAGAATAGACGTGTAAAATAATGACCTTCTTTAAACATTTTTAATAGTCATTTACAGAGGCAGCCTAAAGGTTTTAAAGTCTTTTCACTGTTTACTTCGCGTTATAATGGAGAAGTGCCTTTTTCTGTGAAGACAGAATGTAGCCGCAGTAGTTGTTCTATGACGCTCGTGCTCATGGAAAACTCGTAATTCCGAGACTCAAAATATCGAGACAGCACTGTATCGAGTTCTGTTTACTTATTGTCTAACTTTCTTTTAGGTAGAAAATGTCACAATGAGGACAAAGGAATGCAATGTGGAAGCACTTTAATGAAAGTGTCGTCGATTTACGTGTCTGCCTCCCATGTCATCTTCTATCGACTCCTGCCTGGTTAGGCTTACACACACTCAGGAAGGCTTAGCACAGGGAGCGGATTTTGAAAACTGTGGAAAAACTAGTGATTTGTGACGTAACGTTAATTTTTAACTAGCTGCAAGTACCCTGCTTTGCCCGGGTTTTAAATAAGGTTTTCTGTAGAACCGTACTAACAGTTTATTTGCATGTAATAAAACGGTACATTTATGTTACAGCAATGTGATAACATTTTTGTCAGTTTCGTTTTGAGTATGTACAAAAAGATTGTCGTCTTTGCCCACTCTGGAGCAGGCCGCATACAACTGTCCATGAGAGAAGCACGGTGTCTGCAAGTCTATACCACCAGTCCCAAGAGACTGGCCCTGGGACTTGTTGATTGTCATGGCAAAGCACAGTTTCAAATGGAACTGTATTCTCTTGAATACTTTCCCCCATGCACCGAACGAAATTTTATGTAGACAGTAACCATCTGGTTTTCAAGGTGTACAAACGTTCATCAAAATCGGAGCAAAACTGTGGGTTTTGGCGAAATTCATAAGTACGTTCCACCAAGCACTGAAGGAAATTTTATGTAGACATTGCCCTTCCTCTTGTTTTGAAGGTCAATTGTGCAAAAGATCAGTGCAAAGGTATAGATTTACAGGGACACAATGAAAACGCACTTTCACTTTTTCTCAAATTTTCTGGTTGGTTTTCCAAAAAATGGAATGAAACCTGTTTAACAACCTTCCCCATGTAATTCTATATCTGCATCTACAACCATACTCCGCAAGCCACCTGACGGTGTGTGGCGGAAGGTACCTTGAGTACCCCTATCGATTTTCTCTCCTATTCCAGTCCCGTATTGTTCGCGGAAAGGATTGTCGATATGCCTTTGTGTGGACTCTAATCTATCTGATTTTATCCTCACGGTCTCTTCGCGAGATATACGTAGGAGGGAGCAATATACTGCTAGACTCCTCGGTAAAGGTATGTTCTCGAAACTTCGACAAAAGCCCGTACCGAGCGACAGAGCGTCTCTCCTGCAGAGTCTTCCACTGGAGTTTATCGATCATCTCCGTAACGCTTTCACGATCACCAAATGATCCTGTGACGAAGTGCGCTGCTCTCCGTTGGATCTTCTCTACCTCCTCTATGAATCCCACCTGGTACAGATCCCACACCGGTGAGCAGTATTCAAGCTGTGGGCGAACAAGTGTACTGTAACCTACTTCCTTTGTCTTCGGACTGCATTTCCTTAGTATTCTTCCAATGAATCTAAGTCTGGCATCTGCTTTACCGACGATTGATTTTATACGGTCGTTCCATTTTAAATCCCTCCTAATGACTACTCCCAGATAATTTATGGAATTACCTGCTTCCAATTGCTGCCCTGCTATAGTGTAGCTAAATGATAAAGGATCTTTCTTTCTGTGTATTGGCAGCACATTACACTTGTCTACATTGAGATTTAATTGCCATTCCCTGAACCATGCGTCAATTCGATGCAGATCCTCCTGCATCTAAATACAATTTTCCATTGTTACAACCCCTCTATATACTACAGCATCATCCGCAAAAAGCCTCAGTGAACTTCCGATGTTATCCGCAAGGTCATTTATATATATCGTGAATTTTGTGTACGTATACCAAATTTCACGTTATTTGATTGTCTGGATCTTGAGAACAGACAGACAGACAAGAAATGCGTCTTATAAGTATAGAGATCACGCACGTTTCGGTTTGGGCCACAAGTCGTCTTTCGGTCGGACTCTGGTTATAACAATCCTAGATACAGAGGTAGGGATGGTGACGTGGATGACGCCCGTGGTGTCAGCGTTTCGTTAGCTTCCAGATTCCGTGGCAGGTGTTGGCGGGCGCACCTCACTTCCTGCTGGTCTGTATTCCTGCGGGCACGGCTACTCAGCGCTGGCACTGCATGCCGCGTGCAGTGACGTCAGCCAAGGTCGCCGCGCGAGCAAACAGTGCTTCCCCGCACTTCCCTCCCTCCCATTGGGAAACCTGGCTGGCCAGCTGCCTGTGTGTCAGCGGCGGACTAGGGGAGCGGGCCACACCGGGCCTCTCGTCTCAAGATCAAAACCAACTGCAGAACGATCTGAATAACATATCACTATGGTGTAAACATTGGCAATTCTACAACTACATAGATACTCTGCAAATCACAATCATGTGCCTGGCAGAGGGTTCATTAACCACCTTCATAACTTTTCTCTACCGTTCCATTCTCTAATAGCGCGCGGGAAGAAAGAACACCTAAATCGTTCCGTTTTCGATCTGATTTCTCTTATTTTATTGGGATGGTCATGTGTCCCTAAGTAGGTGGGTGATAGCAAAATATTTTCACATTCAGAACTAAAAGTCGGTGACAAACTTCGCAAATAGATCACGCCGCAATGAATAACGTCTTTGTTTTAATGATTTCCACCCCAATTCGTGCAACATTTCCGTGACACTTTCCCCCCGTAACGCGATAAAACAAAACGAGCTGCCCTTCTCTGAACCTTGTCAATGTCTTCCGTCAGTCCCACCTGGTGAGGGTCCCACAAGGAGCAACAGTACTCCAGGAGAGGACGCACAAGTGTGATGTAGGCAGTCTCTTTGGTGGAGCTGGTGCATCTTCGAAGCGTTCTGCCAATGAAACGTAACCTTTGGTTCGCCTTCCCCACAATATTTTCTGTGTGTTCTCTCCAGTCAAAGTTGCTCGTAATTGTAACTCCCAGGTATTTGGTAGAATGTACGACCTTAAGGTTTG
The DNA here is from genome assembly GCA_026315105.1 of Locusta migratoria. Taxonomy (NCBI): domain Eukaryota; kingdom Metazoa; phylum Arthropoda; class Insecta; order Orthoptera; family Acrididae; genus Locusta; species Locusta migratoria. Next base: position 10,777,815 of record CM048753.1, on the reverse strand, counting down.
ACTGATTTATCGCGTAATTGAAGTTCAGCGGATTTCTTTTAGTGGTCATGTGTATTACTTCACACTTTTCTTTATTTAGTGTCAATTGCCAATTTTCGCACCATGCAGAAATTTTGTCTAAATCGCTTTGCAGTTGCTTTTGATCCTCTATTGACTTCACTTAGCGATAAACGACAGCATCATCCGCGAACAATCTAAAAGAGCTATTCGGATTGTCTCCTAAATCGTTCATAAACATGAGGAAGAGTAGGGACCTATAACGCTTCCCTGTGGAACGCCAGATATCACTTCTGTTTTACTCGATAACTTACCGTAAATTACAACGAACTGTGTCATGTTTGATAGGAAATCGTGAATCCAACCGCACAATTGGGGAGATATTCCATAAGCACGCAATTTCATTAGAAGCCGCTTGTGGGGTACAGTATCAAAAGCCTTCCTGAAATCCAGAAATATGGTATCGATTTGAGATCCCTTGTCGATGGCACTTAACACTTCATGTGAATAAAGGGCAAGCTGTGTTTCGCAAGAGTGATACTTTCTGAATCCGTGTTGACTACTGGTTAATAGGTCGTTCTCTTCGAGGTAGTTCATAATATTCGAACAAAGTATATGTTCCAAAATCCTACTACAAATCGACGTCAATGAGATAGGCATGTAATTTTGGGGATTACTCCTATTGCCTTTCTTGAATATTGGAGTAACTTGGGCAACTTTCCAGTCTTTGAGTACGAATTTTTCGCTGAGTGATCAGTTGTAAATGATAAGCTAAGTACGGAGCTATTGCATCAGCATACTCTGAGAGGAATCTAGTTGGTATACAATCAGGCCCGGAAGATTTTTGTTTGGTGACTTAAGTTGTTTTACTACTCCAGGAACATCTACTTCTAAGTTTCGCATGCTGGCAGCTGTTCTTGGATTGAATACTGGAGTGTTCACTTCGTCTTCTTTGGTGAACGAATTTCGGAAAGCTGTGTTTAGTAATTCTGCCTTAGCAGTACTGTCATCGGTAGTATTACCCTTGCTATCGCATAGTGAAGGTATTGTTTGTGTTTTGCCGCTAGTATACTTCACATATGACCAGAATTTCTTTGGAATTGACTCTAAATAATGAGAAGTGAGATCGTCCACATGAGTGAACTCCACAAAATACCTAGGAATTACTATTACTTCATACTTAAACTGGCAAGAACACATATGGGAATGTCGAACCAGAGACTGCGTTTTATTGGCAGAATCCTTAAAACATGCAACAGAACTACTAAAGAAACTGCATACACTACGCTTGTCCGGTCATTTTGGGAGTATTGCTGCCCAGTGTGGGATCCTTATCAGGTGGGTTTGACGGAGGACATCGAAAGAGTCCAAAGAAGGGCAGCTCGTTTCGTATTGTCACGATACAGGGGAGACAGCGTTACGGAAATGATACAGGATCTGGGATGGGAATCATTACAACAACGGCGCTTATCGCTGCGGCGTGGTCTACTTGCGAAACTCCAATCGCCAACATTCTCCTCCGTATGCGAAAAAGTATTATTGACTCCCACTTACATAGGTAGAGATGATTATCAGAATAAAATACGAGAAATCGGAGCTCGAACAGAGAGATTCAGATGTTTTCTTCCCGCGCGCTATTCGAGAATGGGAAATAAAAAGAATAAATATGGTTCGATGAACCCTCTGCCAGGCACTTAAATGTGATTTGGAGAGTATCCCATGTACATTTAGATGTAGATGGGGGTCTCCAAATACCTTAAAAGCACTTTTTTCTTTTCTTTTTTTTTCTTTTTTAGATTGTCCCGTTCCTCTCGTTTTGGGAGGGCCTCCAAATCTCAAAAGTTACTCTTTTTATAGTAATACATGTATTTGGAAGTGCACAGGGGGGCTTAATTTCGTTCTGCCGCCGCCCCGGGCCTCCGACCGCCTTAGTCCGCCACTGCTCTGTGTGTGTGTGTGTGTGTGTGTGTGTGTGTGTGTGTGTGTGTGTGTGGAGGGAGGGGCGTGGAATGGAGGAAGGGAGGTGAGAGAATGAAACATGGAGGAGTAACATTCCCTTCATAACAGTCCTATTTCCTAACTTCGTAAATGTAATTGTTCTGTGTCAGCTTTGTTAGTAGTGGGCCCACGAAGCACTTGAGTGAGTGTATTATGTTAAGTCATGATGCTTATAAGATTGTTGAATGTTTCAGACCAATGACACACAGCTGTTCGATGAATTTTGCGTTGGACGGGGGGGGGGGGAGGCTAGTCCCCCGTAGGCATGGGTGTTTGTGTTGTCGTTAGGTTAGTTTACCTTAGTTTAAGTAGTTTGTAAGCTACGGACTAATGACCAAGCAGTTGAGTGAGATTTTCAAACATTTGAACAGTTGAATTTTTCGTTTGTAAACCTATCAGACCAAACTGTGTCGTTATCAGTCCGTAGCTTAGAAACTACTTAAACTAACCTAAGGACAACACACACACCCATGCCCCAGGGAGGACTCGAACCTCCACGGCGAGCAACCGCGCGCTCCGTAACGAGGTGCCTTTGACCGCTCGGCTACTCCACCGCAGCAATTTTGTGTTACATACTCGATGCGACTTATGGGGAAAGGAGGAAATCCCAGAGGAATGGATATCTGCAGTTATTATCCCACTGCATAAAAAAAATCAGTATTAGGAATTGTAACAACTACAAAAGGGGGGGGGTTGGGTTGTCTGGTTGGGATGGGGGGGGGGGAACTGCTAAGGTTATCAGTCACCCGGTAGGGAGGGGAAGGAGTGAGGATAGGAAAGGAGTGGAAGGGCAAAGGAAATGCATTGTGAATGGGTCTAAAACATACTTCAGTACGAGGCAGATAATGTCATCAAAGAACCTGTCGATAAATACGAAACTTAAAGCATACAATGCAGTAATAGTACCATTGTTGTTGTATGGAACAAACCCTAAGCACAACAAGGAAAGATGAAGAGAACTTGTTGGTGTTTGAAAGAAAAATCATGAGACAGTTCTTTGAGCCAGTCCGTGAAGAGAACTAAACGAAACGGAAAAAGAACCGAGAACTTTATGACCTGATGAGGCTATCAGACATCGAAAAACCAGAAATCTCGGAGATTGTCTGGCAGGCCACATTGTTAGGAGACCAGACACCTCAGGGGCAAAAGCCGTTCTTATGGCAAGACCTGATGGCACCGGCAGAGTTGGAAGACCCAGATGGGAGGATGAACTACGAAAAGGCCTTTTTCAGCCAGTAATCCATGACACCTGGATGCAAAGTGTGCATAAACGTAGTGAAATAGTTGCTGTACCTTGCAGAAGATGGGGTAGAAGATTTTTTAACTCGTTCATATGGTTGGAAAGATTAGAAAACCAAGTTTTTCCAACAAAATTCCCTTGGGAAAACTTTCTGCAGTCAAAAAACTGTGAAAATTTCGGACTTTCACAGGTTTTTTTTTTTTTTTTTTTTTTTTTTTTTTTTTTTTTTTTTTTTTTTTTTTTTTTTTTTTTCAAAATATCTCTGTTATTTGTGCTCCTACCCGTTTTACGTCCTAGTTCGTTTTTAAAGAGCACAAAATTCTCTACAAATCTGATCTTAACATCTTTCTACGCTCACTACCAAGGCGCTATAGTGCGTCAAAAAGTCATTTTTCAAAATTTGTGCCACGTGGCAAAATAACTAATTTACTGGATGGATTCAGTCAACTGTACCGCTTTACCTCAGTTGACGGCGCGAACTGCTGGGAGTCCTTTGTTGCTAAGCACAATATAAAGCGATCGGACCTTATAGCGATGTACTATGCTTGCAGCAATTTAATCAGTATTGTACGTAATGTAGCTGGTTATCATATTGTTATGCTGTAAAATTTTATTAGCGAGTTTCTTGAAAGCTAAGAGTTTTTGAATAACTAATATGGGTTTAGGAAACATTGATCATGTAGTAGACACCTTTTCCTGTAGTGTTTGCGTAAATTTATACTGACAACAATTACAGCCTACTGTTAATCGTAACTGTGACTTTATTTTTCGAAATACTTCTCAGCACTGATTGAAGCTGCTATGTATCCAGTAATGCCAAAAAGGAGATACGTAAAGTTGTTTGCGATTGCAAAGACGGAAGTGAAGATGGCATCATAAAGCTAGCTCTCTCAAGGACAAAATCGTAAACGCTACTTACGGAAGCAAACAAATGATTACTTTCTGCGTATTTTGTATTGTAGTAGTCATGTTGAGGCTCTGAAATTTCTTAGTATCTGTTTGACATGTTTGTTGTGTACCTATCTTCCTACAAGCAGGACTGTTGAATTTGTAGTAGCCACATAGTAGTCTCGTTAATTCTAGTTGAACGGGACCGGGATCACATAGAACTGTCGAAATTTACGTGTGAAAAAGAAGAAAATCGGCCTTGAAAAGAATACACGTGTAAAAAAAAAAAAAAAAAAAAAAAAAAAAAAAAAAAAAAAAAAAAAAAAAAAAAAAAAAAAAAAAACGACCTCTTTTAAAACAGTTTTTAAATAGTCATTTACATTGGCAGCCTAAAGGTTTTAAAGTCTTTTAATTATTTACTTCGCGTTATAATAGTGGACTGTCTATTTCTGTGAGGATAGAATATACCCGGAGCTGTTTTGTTTTATGACTCTCATATTTTTAGGAAAATCGTAATTCCGAAACTCCAAATATCGAGAGTCCACTGTATCGAGTTCAGTTTACTTATTGCGTAACTTACATTAATTTTTCTATTCCTAGGTAGAAATTGTCACAACGAAGAGAAAATAATCGAATTTGGAAGCCTGTAATAAAAGTACCGTCGATTTGTCTAAAACTGTTCGCCTCCTATTTCATCTTCTACCGACTTAGTACAAGGAAGGGATCTTGAAAAATTTGGATTAACTAGTGATTTGTGGTGTAGCGTAAATATACAGAAATCTGAAATATGCAAGTTTCGGTTACGGTTTAGATTTCGCCCGAAAATCATGTCAAGTCGGACTCTAATGAAAATACAAATATGTCACTTTCATGCATTTCGAAACATGATTATAAACATATCTTGTTACTTCTCCTGTATCTAATATGAATAATCCTTTGGCAAGCCGAACTCTGAACAAGCGACTAAATTTGTGTGATGAACATGAAGATGTCATTTCCAGTATTAGATTGCCCTGTGATATACAATCTTAAGGGAAAATGCAACTGTTACTGGAAACTGACGTCTCTTGGAAGTTAAAAGGTCGGAAATAATAAATACTCATTGGATGTACACTATTTCAATTTCTCCTTCCCTTGTAGCTCTGTACAAGTTTGCGGCTTTGGCCTGCGACCGTCTGCGCTTAACACTTCAAAGTTGTCAACAGCACCATCATCTTTCAGAAATTTACTTAATCTGACAGGAATACAGCAGTGTCTTAGCAGTAAACCAAAAGTACAATAAAACGTGTTGTTTGATGCGACAGTTTTTATCCGTCGCACTATGTCATATTTAATGTGCTATTTGTTGTGCAATTGTATAATTTAGCAGCTGTATATTCCTTTTTGTAAGTGCTGCATGTCAATAAAATCTGTTGCAAATAAACTTTGTTAGTATAAAAGAAGTAATAGATTAAAACGTGGAGCGTGATGGGGAGGTTTTAATAATAAAATGTTTGTAGAACTTATGGGACTTAACTACCGGGTCATCAGTCCCTAAACTTAGAAACTACTTATGAACTAATTAAGACAAAGGACGGCACAAACATCCATGCCCGAGGGGGGATTCGAACCCCCGACCGTTGTGGCCGTGCAGACCGTGACTGAAGCGCCTCAGTCCCCGCGGCCACCGCGGCCGGCGGGGAGGTTTTTCATGAACGTTACTGTTGATGCTCTCCTATCTCATGAACTACGTTGCGTACAATTTCGAAGATACATTCAGCTATATGTGTGTCTATAATTCCTTGCGAGTACAATCTACAGTGAAGAAATTATAAATTGTAAAGTCATACCTTATGCCGTAGTTTTACTTCATGAAAAACGGAAAATTAGTCGTGTGCATTAATCCAACACATGGAGACAATGCGTCCATTCCTTTCCAGGTGATTTGTGCGGGCCATTATCTCATAGGCTATTGGGTGGTTTTTAAGCCCTCGACAGAAATATTTAAAAAGTATGAGCGAAGATTTAGACTTCGAGAAGACAATATATTTCTCCGGTACCGTAAGGCAGTACTTGAGGGCTTCGAAGATGGCTGTTACTTAAGCGGTCATTATTGTTACATTCCTTGGCAGTGATTGCAATTGCTATGAATTAAATTTCTTTCCTTCGTCACTTCTAGTGTAATTGGATTTTGGAAAAGTTGCCGTTTTTCTTTGTCGCCCTGTATTTAAGATTACTGCGTCCGTGTGACGTTTTTCAGCAGTCAGAGAAAGATGATGAATAATAGTGTAAGGTGCGGGATCTTATAGTCGGCGTCATACAAGAAGGCGGTTCCGTGCATAGAGGCGGAGCGATAGGGAAAGCGTGTAGGGGAGGAGCTACGGCCAAGGTCTGTATAGGAGAAGTCCGGTCACGCTATCGTGATCCTTTGCGATGGCGGCCATTTTTGGTTCTAAATCACAGCTGTAGTAGACTTCTTTCGGATAATGTTTGTCACCAGAGTGTTAGTTGCTTAAAGCGGTAAATGTAAAATTGCGACGGAGTGTGCAGGTTACAGAGACTGTAGCTATAAACATTGTCATAATGTATATGTCCTGGGAGTAACGATACAATCACCTTTGTCAGGAAAAAGTAGCGTTTTTATTAACGAAATTCTGCTTTCTCCCACTCGTATCTGTGAAACAGAAGCCTGTACTTGTTTTATGCTGCCACATTTTTGTTCTTTTCTTTTCAAGTTTCCATTCGGTATGGTATAGAGAAGGATCAACGGAAGTGTTGTACTATACGAAAACAGAATCTTATATGGAAAGTCTGCTTTCATTCATATGACACTTTTGTAGTGTGTGTGTTTCCAGTGATTTCACATTACGTAAAGCAATATCGAGATACTGGATCTGTGTCAGACAAACGTAGCGTAGATCCTAGTGTTTAAACTGAAACTAAGTTGCAAAAGGTGAGAGAGGTATTGGAAGAAGTCAAAGTCATCGTGCCAAGTGAGAAATTACAAAACTGAAATTTATTTATGTAAAATCAACGTGTTAAGTTATAATTACTTTGATTGCAGTAATTAATTTAGGTAAACCATTTTCATTATTTGTTCAAGTTATTATTATGTAGTATTCTGCCTAGTGGCAGGTTCATGTCTTAGTACGGAGAATTTCTGATTTCATTGTTCCCTGTCTTCAGCTTCTTCCTTAACTCTGTTGTATCTCCTTCGATTTTTCATGTCATCCAGATGCTGAATCATCCTCCCTTCCTCGTCCTGTGTTTCCTCTTATTTTTCCTTCGATGACATCGCGTAGGAGTGCCTCATGTCTAAGTACGTGTCCAATCCAGTTGGCCTTTCTCTGTAGAACTGTATGCAGAATACTTCTCTCCTATTCTTCTCAGTACATCATCATTTTTCATGCGATCTGTCCATTTGATCAGTTCCATTCTCCTCCAGCACCACATTTCAAAGCTCTCCAAGTATTTTTTCTCCTTCTTTCTCATGGTCCATGTCTATGCTCCAAATGTAGCACTTTACCAGTTTCTTGCTTAATGCCAAGCTCAACTTGCTGGTCACCAGAGTCCTCTTCTTGTTGAAATCAGCTTTGGCCATGGCCATTCTTGCTCGGATTTCGTTGGTGCAGTGGGCATCCTTTGTGATAAAACATCCCAGGTACTTTAACTGATTCACATTTTCCAGTTCCCGATTGTCAACAATTATCTTCAAGTGTTTCTCACGTTTTGATATTCGCATCTCTTTTGATTTTTCGATATTGATTTCCATGCCGTATTTTCTTCCCATTTCCACCAAACAGTTCATCATGTGTTGCAGCTGTCTCTGGTTTTTGGCGAGTACTGCCAGGTCGTCTGCATACCTGGTGTTGATGAGACGTCCACCTACTTTGAAGTTTCCGCATACTTTCAGCGCTTCTCTCGCCAGCATTTCTCCATACAGGTTGAAGAGACTTGGCGACAGACAACATCCTTGTCTCACTCCCCTTCCTATTTCCACGCTGTTCGTTTCTCCACATTTCAATCGTACTTTTACCCTTTGTCCCAGGTACAAATTCCTAATTAGTCTCCGATCTCTCCAGTTGATACCTGTCTCCTTAAGGATGTTCATCAATATATTCCAATTGACTATGTCAAAGGCCTTCTGCCAGTCTATAAAACACGCGCAAATTTCTTCGTTGACGGCCAAAACTCTTTCCGACAAGTATACACTGAAAAAAGTATTTACAACAATTCTAGCAATTATCTGTGATGGTTACATTTATTTTGGGCGATCGTTAATGAACATAATTTTTACACCATTCACATGTAATGCAAGCATTTTTCAGCAAGAGATTTTTTCCGAAAAGTGCTTTAATGCAAAGGATACTTCATTGATCATCCAAACGCCCGTAATCTTCCCGTATACCACAATCAGAAATCTTTGACGAGAGGTTTCTCTTTTTCTATGCCCCACTCAGGCCAGATATTTTAGGAATTTAAATGGTTCATCTAGCCAGTTCTCCTAACAGTTTGAGTCACGTGTGTTGGAATCATCTTTTGACCTCTCCTGGGAAGACTGAGCATATAGGCCTTTCCAATTAGCAGTGCTTTATAACTGAACGTAAGAATATAATTTCTGACCCACCAGTACGCAAACTGGCTGCAGAATAATAACTAGTATTACCTGTGGTCGAAAATCGACCAATTGTGTTCACAATGGTCACGGGGGTAAGATTTTACGTATCATGTCGGCGGCCTCGCGTGATTATGTTGGCAACATCAACAACACGATAGAAAATCTTTGCCCATTTGTTCGAACCACATAGAATGACTCGATTAGTGTATCGTACAGCCCATGAAGTAAACAAATAATGCTGTTCCTGCTTTATGGTTGACAGGTTCTTGTATGTACCCTCGTCCGCTCAGTAAAAATAATTGCCCTCGTAAAGCGAAGATTCCATGAGAAAACATCAGCGTTCTCAAGCGATTGGCTAAAATGAAGACTCACAGGATTCTCACTATTCAGCTTCTGTTGCCAACATTATCATAGGAGGCCGCTGGGATATTTGGTAAAATTTATTTACCCGGTACGGGGGGGTATGAAAGGGTATCTTTTACGTGTTAAGGAAAATGTCTGACACAATAACAAGAAGTAAAAACGAAAGTATATACTTCTCATGCCATTTTCGAATTATATAACTTTCATTAGGCTAATATTTGAAATGGGACTACAATTTCGGTGTTCGTATATTTACACAACGCCAATAAATGTTATTTCGATACTGCGATATTCAGAATTCCAGAGCTGACAACATGTTGACTTCGTAGTTTCACCCGTGCACCGCTAGATGCCTCTCCCGGCGCATCATCCTTTTTATATCGGCATTCATAAGAAAACATCAATTTCCTTTAACCACTCTTAATCACTGCGAAAATGAAGCATTTGAACGGCACAAGAAAGTGAGTTGGGAGCATTCCATGTTTCGATATTCACTTATTTTAATACTGCAGATGCGCTGCATTACAGCGTCTTTGGTCGAGGCGTATAGCCAATCAGTGAGCTGATTTTTGTAGAATGTAGAACTTGATCTAAGCTGTAGATAGGAAAATTTCTACTTCCTTTTACCACTTTTAATGGCTAAATGCACACATAATATTTATATTCGTGAAATCTACGACAAACAATCTTTCGAATTATGTAAGGCCAATGCCTTCTTGTACGAATAAATTAGTAATCTGTACCACAATTTTCGTGTTAGCGTATTTATATAATTTGCGAAAGCGACTGTTTAGCCTCCTAGTGATACTGCGCGACGTGGTCTACTCTAGAACGACAATGGCGGTACCGTAGGAACATTGGTGTCCACACCTGTCTTCTACAGACCTTGACCACGGCCAAACGCCAACAATGGAGCCTGCAGGAGAAACATTGCGTAACTCGCTGCCTGCCCCGCGCCAACAGAATGAATATTTGAATTGAAAAGTAGTCTCTGTTGCAAATTATATTATTATTTCTTTCTTTTTTTTTTTTCTTTCTTTTTTTTTTTTTTTTTTTTTTTACGCGTTTCGCGCTTTTGGTGCATCATCAGAACACTGTAACAGGGGAAAATATACAAATGTAAGTTTCATGCCGCGGACCTATCCACTGCAATATTAGGAAACAATGAATTGGGGCGTGAACATACCTCAGAAACAGCTGGATGGCATTAGTCGGCGTAGTAGCTCACGATGTTCAGGATTTTGGACTGGATAAAATGTGAGGATTTAATCAAAAGCATCGTCAAGAGGTGGGACAAAAAGTTCCTAAAATGGAAGTTAGAGATTTAAAAAAAAAAACAATCGTGGATGGACAGTGGTAATCATAGCGAGTATGGAGATATGTAACTTACCACATCAGCAGCGTTGTTGGATAGGTCCGCGTTCACATCAATACGTCACTTTATCAAACGTAACTGCGCGGACAGCTGATAGTCATGTGACGTGAGATACTTGATTATAGCAAACGCCGCTAGGCGGTGCTGATAAAACGCCGGTATGCGTAACTAAGATTTGGGCGGTTAAATTTGAATGATGTAATAGATGAACATGGTTGCAAATTATTAAATTATGGAATTAATAACAATGGATGGTAGTGACGAAGTGCAAAAGTACTTGTTAATCAGATTGGATGACAGTAATATTGATAATGTATGTTAGTAAAAGAACCATAAAATTTAAAGTACTTGTTACACTTCGTTACTACCATCCATTGTTATTAATTCCATACTTTAATAATTTGCAACTATGTTGATCGATTGTATCATTCAAATTTAACCGCCCAAATCTTAGTTACGCATACCAGCGTTTATTAGCGCCGCCTAGCGGCGTTTGCTATAATCCGGTCCCTCACGTCACATGCCTATCAGCTGTCCACGCAGTTACGTTTGATAAAGTCATGTATCGATGTTCATTCTGTGAACGCGGACCTATCCGACACAGCGCTGCTGATGTGTTAAGCTACACATCTCCACACTCGCTCTGCTTACCACTGTCCATCCACGAGTGTTTTTTAAATTCTCTGACTCCCATTTTAGAAACTTTTTGTGCCGCCTCTTATAACTCTTGACGATGCTTTTGATTAAATCCTCACATTTTATCCAGTCCAAAATGCTGAACATCGCGTGCTTTCACACCAACTAATGCCATCCAGCTGTTTCTGAGGTATGTCCACGCCCCCATTTCATTGTTTCCTAATATTGCAGTGGATAGGTCCGCGGCATGAAACTGACATTTGTATATTTTCCCTGTTACAGTGTTCTGATGATGCGCCAAAAGCGCGAAACGCGTTAAGAAGAAATAAATAGTATAATTTGCAACAGACTACTTTTCAACTCAAATATGGATTCACTGTTGCTTCACCAGGCCAACAAACTTTGGAGTAACGTATGTTGTTGTTGTTGTTGTTGTTGTGGTCTTCAGTCCGGAGACTGGTTTGATGCAGCTCTCCACAATACCCTATCCTGAGCAAGCCTCTTAATCTCCACATAAGAACGGCAACCTACATCTGTCTGAATCTGCTTACTGTATCCATCTCCATCCATTTTTACCCCACACACTTCCCTCCAACGCTAAATTGACAATCCCTTGATGTCTAAGAATGTGTCCTACATATCGAACCCTTCTTTTAGTCAAGGTATGCCAGAAAATTTCTTTTCTCCCCAATTCTGTTCAGTACCTCCTCATTAGTTACGCGATCCACCCACCTAATCTTCAGCATTCTTCTGTAGCACCATATTTCAAAAGCCTCAATCCTCTTCCTGTCCGCACTGTTTATCGTCCATGTCTCACTCCCATACAAGGCAACACTCCATACAAATGCCTTCAGAAAGGACTTCCTTAGGCTTAAATCAATATTCGATGTTAACAAATTCTTCTTTTTCAAGAACACTTTTCTACCCATTGCCATTCTGCATTTTATATCCTCTGTACTGCGACCATCATTTGTTATTTTACTGCCCAAGTAACAAAACTCATCTACCTCCTTTATTGCTTCGTTACCCAATCTAATTCCTTCAGCATCACCTGATTTTCTTACACTGCACTTCATTGCCCTAGTTTTGCTCTTGTTAATGTTCATCTTATATGCACCTTTCAGCACACTGGCCATTCCGTTCAATTGCTCTTCCAGGTCCTTTGCTATATCTGACAGAAACCCTGAACTTTAATTCCTTCTCCAAATTTCTCCTTGCTTTCCTTTATAGCTTGCTCAATGTACAAACTGAATAACATTGGAGAAAGGCTACAACCCTGCCTTACTCCCTTTCCAATCACTGCATCCCTTTCATGCCCTTCAACTCTGACAACCGCTGTCTGTTTTTTGTACAAGTTGTAAATAACCTTACGCTCTCTATATTTTACTCCTGCTTGCTTCAGAACTTGAAAGAGTTTATTCCAATCAACATTGTCAAAAGCCTTTTCCAAATCTACAAAAGCTAGAAATGTAGGTTTGCGTTTTCTTAATCTATCTTCTAGGATAAGCCGTAAAGTGAGTATTGCCTCCCGTGTTCCTACATTTCTCCTGAACCCAAACTGATCTTCCCTGAGGTCGGCTTCTACCAGCTTTTCCATCCTTCTGTATATAATTCGTGTTAATATTTTGCAACCATGACTTATTAAACTGATGGTTCTGTAGTTTTCACACTGTCTGCACCTGCTTTCTTAGGGATGGGGATTATAACATTTTTCTTAAAGTCTGAGGGTACTTCGCCTGTGTCATACATCTTACACACCAGGTGAAACAATTTTGTCATGGCTGGCTCTGCCAGAGACTTCAGTAGCTCTGAGGGAATATCATCTAATGTATACATAATGTATATTATTGGCTACCAGTGCGGTAGTGGAGGGGGTGCGCACAAGGCCAGAAAACATGGCCGCCTTCGTGCGTGACGCGGAGTATGGTGTGCGCCGTTCCTTTCAGGCGGCCGGACCCCAGTAGAGCGCAGCTGCTGAAACTTTCAGCGCCAGACCTGATGGCTCTCCTGAAAGGATCGCCGCAGGCGCAGTTCCGCGCGACAATGCGCGGCCCGCCCTGAATATACATGGCGGCCTGGGGGACCGCCCAGCATTCACCACTGGCGGCGAATGGCGACCGACCGATCGCGGCGGGAATAGCAGATGAAACCTCAAAAATGGAGCAGAATTATTCACCCGACAATCCTGCGTGTTCGTCAAACGCGTCTTTTATTTCTGCAGGTAGGAGGCGTGGGAATTGTAGGCCGCTTCCCAGTCGATGTGTGTTTCAGGTAAGAATAGCGAGAACGTGCGGCTAGGGGAGCCCCTGTACTGAAAAGTAGGAGAAACTTACCAGTGGCAACAGTGACTTTATTTTACGCTCATGTTAAGAACTATTAGGGATAACACGGTAAAGGACATATTCAATTCTATCTTCTTTTAATATATTTAGCCAGGAAGGTCCCGTTTGTTTGAATAACTGAAGTATACGATACCGTAGTTGGTCGTGGAATTTTAATCTAATATTCCATATTTACATTACATAAGCATTTTATAGCGCTTCTGTCAAGTCACTTTGACGATCTTCTGCATTACTATGGTCTTCTAACAAACTAAATTAATTAATTATTAATCGTCGTAACAACAATGTAAACATATATTAACACTGCGCTGATTGTTGTTTACTTACGATCTTTTCTATTATTTTGTCTTGATAGGAAATATTATTATTACATTTGTCATAATATTGTGTATCTCCATGTAAAGCAAAACATGCGAATGTTTAATGAACAAATTGTTAAATATTTAAATGATGTACTTCCGTTCTAGAAATGTTTTTGTGTATTAATACGCGCGAACTGGCGGAGTCTTATGGCAGTCTTAGAGGAGTAACATCTTAGTATGGAAGTGTGTTGTGAACCAGTCTTACTCTTGCATCACTTTTGTGCTTTATCAGGAATGGATAAATAAATATACGTTAAAATGAAAGTGTCACAAATGTACTTTTCTGAAAACCCAAGAACCCGACGTCATAATTTTGTAATGTGTTAATGGCAGGCGAGGTACAAGATCTTAGAGACATCTGAACAGGTGATGTATAGAAAAATGTGGGTTTAATGTATGTCCAGTAAAAAGAAATGCGCCACATTCTGAAAGAATGATCAGAATTTGTCAGCTCGGTCCGGCGTCCGCCCTGGTAATTTGTTAGGTGCATGACGGGAAAGTTGAAATATAGAAGGAATATATATGTAGAAGGCCTGTACATAGGAAATAAACTTGAAGGCAGTATTCTAGAATTGGAAGACTAAGTAGAGGAAGATGGTATAAGAGATCCTACACAGCAACAAGAATTTGACAGAGCGCTGAAAGATTTGAGTCGAAACAAGGCCCCTGGAGTAGATGCTATTCCGTCTGAACTGCTGATACCGTTAGGAGACACACTCATGAACAAATTGTTCCATCTGGTTTGCGAAATGTATGAGACGGGGAAATAACCTCAGACTTCAAGAAGGATTTAGTCATTCCAATTCCTAAGAAAGCAAGTGGAGACAAATGTGAAAATTACAGAACTATCAGTTTAATAAGTCATGGTTGCAAAATACTAACACGAATTATTTACAGACGAATGGAATAACTTGTGGACTCCAACCTTGGGGAAGATCAGTTTGAATTTAGGAGAAATGTAGGAACACGGAAGGCAATACTCACTTTACGACTTATCTTAGAAGACAGGCTAAGGAAAGGCAAACCTACGTTTTTAGCATTTGTAGATTTAGAGAAAGCGTTTTACAATGTCGACTGGAATACACTTTTTTGCAGATTCTGAAGGTAGTAGGGATAAAATACATGGAGCGAAGAGTCATATTCAACTTCTACAAAAACCAGACAGCAGTTGTCAGAGTCGAAGGTCATAAGAGTCGCAGTGGTTGGGAATGGAGTAAGACAGGGTTATAGCCTTACTTCAATGTTGTTTAGTCTGTACATTGAGCAAGATGTGGAGGAATGCAAGGAGAAATGTGGAGAAGGAATTGAAGTTGAGGGAGATGGAATAAAAACCTTGCGGCTTGCTATTGATTACAGAATATTAGGCGATGATGAAGGAATTAGATTCGGTAATGAGACAATGAAAGTAGTAGTTGAGTTTTGTAGCAAGATAACTTCTGATGGCCGAAGTAAAGAAGATGGCTTTGGGAAGAAAAGCGTTTCTAAGGAAGCGAAACTTGATAACATCCAATATTAGTTTAAATGTTAGGCAGTCCTTTCTGAAAGCATTTGTCTGGAGTGCAGCATTTTATGGGAGTGAAACATGGACGAAAAGGAGTTGAGACAAAGAAAGCATCTTTCTAAATGTGGTGCTACAGACGAATGATGAAGATGGGTAGACCACGTAACTAATGAAGTGCTCAACAGAATTGGGGAGAAAAGGAGTTTCTGGCATATGCTGACTAAGAGCAGGGATAGCTTGGTGAGAGACATTCTGAGACATCAAAGAATCGCGAACTTAGGATTAGAAGGAATTGTGTGGGGTAAAAATCGTAGAGGGAGACCGAGGGACGATACAGTAAGCAGATTCAAAAGGATGTAGGTTGCCGAACGTATTCTCAGATGAAGAGACTTGCACAGGACAAGATAGCGTGAAGAGGTGCATCAAACCAGTCTGCGGACTGAAGACAACAGCAGCAACAATGTCTGAAGACACTTCGACATCGACATCTGTCGACTATTATTCATATAACATGTCTCTTAATGTTAGCATACACCAATCATTATGAACATTCATTGCCTACGTTGTTAGTATATGGCATGATATCCGCTGAAAAATTGTAATTAATTCATAAGTGATTGACAATTCGTTTCTATACATACCTGTAGATAACATAATCATAAGTGTACTAAAATGGTGAAGTTGATTTACATTTTCTGACAGAGTATCAGCATTTATGAGATGTTCACTGTGCCACAAATCACTAATTTCAGTTTTCCCCAGTATCTAAGTTTTAATATTAAAGGATATTATTCATTTTACAAGTTCGATAATTACGTTTTTCGATTACCGAGTTCTGTAAATTTAACAGTACTCTGGCCATTACAGTTATTGTACTGCTTGGGTTTCATGAGTGTTTCTACCACCACTGACGGTTCATTATCTAGCTTCACTTTACAGGAGGAACATAAGTCTTTGTTTCTTTCTTTCTTTTTTACTTATTATTTAAATCCAAGCTGTACCTACCTTTAATATAAATGTTTTTAATATATTTTTCTGTATTCTATTGTGTAGGCGTATCGCTCATTAAATTTTGTCCTTTTTCAATCTGACTTGAACATGGTGGCTAATCATGGAAACTGGTTACCAGTAGCAAATAAAAAATATTGATATTAAAGCTGTTTGTGCATTTAATACTAATTATATATACAGCTGAAGCCCCACCAATTGACAACATGAACGCAGTGTATTATCTCTACTCTTTGAAGGAGTTATGTTTTTTTTCTGAACATAAATGTACATTGTACGATGAGTACTCTGTAAACGGCCGTACTTAAACCAGTTTTTTCAGAGTCGCCATCGATTTTTTGGCTTAGAACCACGTAATAGGGTGGACATCTAATCAAGATGAAACACATGTAACAGAAAATGACCATCAGAACAAAACAACTAGTTACGAAATAAGCTAGCAACCAAAGTATACTTGAAGAAATTAAAACGTAGTCGGCGACATTGCAAAGGAAGTACGTCACATTGTCAGTTCAAACCATATTAAATACTGGACGGATCATTAGTATACTAAAATTTAGGGGTTATCAGTATGCTATGTAACTGGTACATATGCACTCTGGGAGATTCCTTACACTGGAGTAATATCGTAGCAGTAATCAATGGGTTAAGAGGAAAGATAAAAACGTGAGTGCTTACAAAAATTAATATCTGGTAATGGGGTTGGCGGTCCATGTAGAAGGTACCGTGGTGATATTGACAGCAATGGGATGGGTACTGTATGCGTAATAAGCAACGCCACAGAAGCCTGCCAGATAGAAGTGTCCACGACGCGGCTGTTGTGCAGGAACTGAAAATAGGTACCGAATTCAGATAAAACTAATTTTCCGGGCTTTATTGAACGAAAGTTGTGCCGGCACTAGATACTGTGCAGTTAAGTTTTACATTTTACAATCATTGAAATTCAAATTTGCCCTCAGACGAATGGGACTTTGTGGGTAATCCAAACAAAACAATTGCTACTCCGTCAGTTCACTAGCTACTAAACCTGGCATTGCCTGGGTATGTATGCATTTTTCCAGTCTTATATTAGAAACGAAAATAAAAACTCGAAAAGTTTTCATCTTCATCTATCCATGAAATTGACTTAGAAATTATGAAACAGTAAAGCAAAGAAATATGCATTATGTACAGATTTCATTTGCAATATCCAAAATAGTAACAAAATACAAACGATGTACAACTTTAATTCAAAACTGGACTATATAAACAATATTTATTTGTACTTGTGATGGGAAAGTTTTTGTGACTCATTGTTTACGACGTCGTATACCCTGCACTACCTGTCGTAGGTAGTTTTAACCCCACAGCGATTGTTGTCTGATAGTAAGCAATATATGTACCAATATTGGTTAAAATAGGTCCATTATTATACGCGGAAAAATATCGCACGATGTAGAGGTTATTCGGAAATGTCATTGTTTAAGACGTCATATCTCTTGAAATATGTGTCGTACTATGATGTATATTAGAAGGTACATTCAGTGGTATATGTGCTTCATGTCTGTAAAGCATGTCGTGAATGGTGGTAACAGTAAAGCCGTAATAAATCGAAACTTCATGCGTGATGATGTCGTTTTTCGTGAATCAAATTGTTTATTACTTCGTCAAATACTTGACGAAAAAATCACAATATCACGCGCAGCAAGATGGGGTAGTTTTCATTGTTCATGACGTGATATCGTATAGATTATGTATCGGTGGTTTTTGCAACCATAGCAAATCATTCCTAACCTTAAACAATACTTCTACTAAATTTGGTTGAAATTGTCCATTAGTCTAGGAGCAGATGAAGAATATTTTCGCATGATACGGCCGCTTTTTTTTACGACTGTCATTGTTCATAACATGCAAAATTTCATGTTATGAACGGGTGCGCCTAAGATATTGAAGATGACACTCTAAAGTCAGTTTTTCAAAGTTTACATTCCAACAAAATTATTAATACAGCTACAATTATTCTTTTTCCTCATAACCTAATAAACGAATCATGTTTACATCCTCACAAACAATATCTTTGATATAACTTTATTTACAACATTTTACATATTTTTGGTGCAAATCAGTGTAATATTTTCAGTTATCTACATATCTCATTTGAATATTTAGCTCTGTGTCTTTGTTTGTAGCTATACGAGACACGTATGGCCCACATATGAAGGTGTTATGTCACAGATTCAGTGGAAAAAAGGTAGACAAGTGTCAGAACATGTAGTTTCCAGAAAAATGAATTTAAAGGTTACACTCACATTTCTTTAATTACTCCTTCCAAGAATGCTCCAGGACAGTTCTCGGGAACTTCTGTTCTCAAAACTTGTCCCGTAACTACTTTCTTTTGTCTCGTTTCCTTCACAATGTTCTGCATAGACATTTCACGCCTTGCCACACAGTTGCAGTCCATTTTCTTGAAAACGGATAGAGTGAATGAAGCATCCCGAAGGCTGAATGCAGTAACACATTCACTCTCCGTATGGTTCCATCATTGAAAACAATCACAGCATCTTATGTAATATGTTTGACGACTGTAGGTTAAAATGTTTATATGGATCTTTAAGTAATTAACAGTTCATTCTACCACTTCCAAACGAGATACTCAGCTTTTCAACATTACGATGAATGGGGGTTCTGCTCGCTGCAACATTATTCTCCTGGGGCGTCGTGGTAGAAATAAATACTCGTAGTTACAATTTTTCACTTCTTCTTTAATTTGAAATCAAACTGCTTTTCCACCAAAACATTACAAATTCAAGACATATACAAAGCATCAGAACGGTAGTACTTCCATTTCAAAACACAGACTTACATTGCTTCCAGTGCACTTGACAAACGACTAAAACGCGAACCGTCCACGCAAGGCGGTGAGGCTAATATATAACATCGATAATAATGGCATTACATTACGCAATGTTCATAACAATTGAATATACTGATTTAAAATTAACAAACACACAAAGAAAACATTTCATGTAGACAAAAATAATCACAATATAAAATGAAAACTATACATACAATAATTTTACATAGCACATTTCTTTTCAAGTTGAAATCTCCGATATTTCTGTTGACAACAAAGTGCGATGTTAAATATCAATTAATTTGTTAACGAGTACATGATACATGTTCCTAACATATACTGAACTATCATATATCTCGGCCATTCTGAAAATAGGTTCAAAATCTCACATCAATCAATATATACAAAAAATACAATATAGGAA
Organism: Locusta migratoria; assembly: GCA_026315105.1. Taxonomy (NCBI): domain Eukaryota; kingdom Metazoa; phylum Arthropoda; class Insecta; order Orthoptera; family Acrididae; genus Locusta; species Locusta migratoria. The sequence goes on along the minus strand of CM048753.1, from coordinate 10,758,251 downwards.
TTTCGACTATTACATTAATTAACACAATTAGCTGGTCAATACAACTTGTTTATGAGCCTAACATATATACAATGCTATTTATTTTAATGTCTTTGTTTTACAAAAGTTTGTACCCTTCGTCTGTCTATTGAAATAATGTACGATAACTAAAGTATTGTTTATAAAACTGTCTGGCAACGTCTTATATAAATCTCTTAATTAATGAAATCTATCACTTGTTAACTAGTCACAGTATCACCGAGACACTGTCCTACACTGATTCCTAGGCTGGTTATTTCGTTCGTAACGTCACACGCAACATATATCACTGTTGAACCACACGATTCCGGGTCCGACACAGACGGTATCGTATGATTACATTGAGATGAGAGGGCCAGCAGTATCGTCACAAGGTGATAAAAATATTTTCTTGAGCCAATTATTCCAGACTAGCTGCAAGTACCCGGCTTTGACCGGGTTTAAATTAAGATTTTTTGTAGAAGCGTACAAAACCGGTAATTTGCATGTAAGAAAAGGGTACATTTATGTTAAAGAAATGTGATAACATCTTTGGCAGTTCCATTTGGAGTGTGTGCAAAAAGTTTGTCGTCTTTGCCCACTGTGGAGCAGGCCACATACAACTGTCCATGAGAGAAGCATGGTGTCTGAAAGTCTGTACCAGCAGTCCCAAGAGACTGGCCCTGACTGCTGGAGGTGAGGTCCATCCTACAAGCATGAGTCTGGAGGGAGGACGGGGGGGGGGTCCTATCCTACACATGTATGACCATCACTTTTACTTAAATCATCACCACCACCACAAAAACATTCAAAATCACTCTCAATAATAAACTTGGATGATTTTTTTTTTTTTTGGGGGGGGGGGGAGACGGGTTCATTATCATACGGCTTAGAACAGGCACATGGCCCCATGCAATTTTGTGTACGTGTAGCAAATTTCACGTTATTTGGTTGTCTGGATTTTATAAAAGGACAGACAGACAACAAATGCGTCTTATAAGTATAGAGAAGAGATAAGTGCATTCAGAGACGCATTCAGATTTTGTGTTTTGCCATGAACACACTTCCTTAGTAGGAAATATATTGCCATGAGCCAAACCATGGGGTTGATAACATTCATGACACATCCACGAATGCATTTCTTGTGGCTGTAGGAATTATTAGCCCTCTAGGTCTGCCATCAATAAATCTTTCTTCCCTTCCCATACGAACACACCTTAGACCGCATGATAGTCACGAATTTGATCCACAGAACCGTTTTTTTATTAGACAAATTCAACAAACAGAATTCCACAGGGCACAGCTATCCATAATAAGCTGTTAAGTGATCGCAAACAAAACCAGACTTGCACATCAGAGGCTTCTTGTCATTTCTTTCGAAGGTTTTTTTTTAACAAACCGAGATAAAAATTAAAGTTGTGAATAGATTTCACTACTGAATGCATCCAATATCAGTAGATAAAATTTTTGGTCACTTTTGCACAAATCCCCCTTGGGCTACAGCTGTGGCTGTCTACCATAACAACACGTTGCCACAACGGTTGCTGGCCAGGGTTGTGATATCCAGCTTGCACGTACCAACACCATGAAATTCTCGTATTTTGCTAAAAACTCTCGTTCGTTTTAAAAAATATTGTATTGACGTATTATACATTACATTTGTTTTCCAGACAAGTCAGAATATTGTTGGAGTGCTTTGAGTTTCAGGAGGTAGCTCTGTTTCTGAAATTTAACCCTTGCAGCACCAACGCGAACGATCAATCAGGTTAGGGGAGGGGTACATTATGCCCGACCAGAAAGACTTCGAAAAAATTATAGAAAAGATTGTTAATGTTTGTTGATTTACCGCAACAACAAACTTTTTAAAAATTACAATATATCTTTTCGTACACACTCGTAGAAATACCAATAAACTTTGGACCATGTGTATTACCGAGGAGGAGCGCCTTACTATTACAACATTTTAATATTTTTTTCAGTATACTTTTTAAAGAGAAAATAACGATCCGTGGGAAGGTCGCATTTAGCACACAAATTTAAATTTTTGTGGTACATTTAATTGAAAAATTTAAAACATATTTGCAGTCAGGTGGAAGACTTCATTAATATCAATAGACATTTTGTCACAGTTTAAAATACAATGTACCGCCTAGAGTACAATATTTTCAGAAGGTGGGTTAACGTTAACCGACCACCCCTCCTACACGCTCTTTGATATAGGCGAATAAAAAATCCAAATGGTGGGGAAAAAATTGAATCGTTGCTGTTCGCTGTCTTAATTTTTTCCAAGGTTTGAAGCTTCATTCTCCACTTCAGTTGGCCGCTCGGTGCTTAGCCAGCCTCTCCGGCTCAAAATGATGACTGGCAAGAGACCAGACCGCATTGTTCACAATCATGAATCCACAAGACGTTACAACCATTCCATTAATATACCCGTTGAATCTCTGGCGGGTTTCACATATGCCGCCAGTAGACTATTCAAATTTTGCTGCGCCTAACGACCTCAACAATTAAATACCCTGTTTCACAATCACACTAATTATAAATTTTTGTCGAAGAAATTGTAGCTTTCTTTTGTGTCTAACATCCTAATTATACCAAGTTCTTTCGTAATTGGTATGACTGTGCAGTAGGGAATCGAAGTGTCCCTAGATTATTTTTACAACCCAACTGTTTGGTTAAGATTGCACAAGAAATACACTACTGGCCATTAAAATTGAGTAAAACGGAGCTTGGATGGTGTGTACAGGTATAGATGCCCATGCAGCTAAAAAACACGATACCTCAGTTAATCAAGAGTAGTGACTGGTGTATTATGACGAGGCAGTTGCTTGGCCACCATTGACCATATGTTTTCAGTTGGTGAGTGATCAGGAGAATGCTGGGCAAGGCAGCAGTCGAACATGTTCCGTATCAGAAAGGACCGTACAGGACCTGCAACATGTGGTCGTGCTTTATCCTGTTGAAATGTAGGGTTTTGCAGGGATCGAATGGAGGGTAGAGCCACGGGTCGTAACACGTGTGAAATGTAACGGCCACTGTTCAAAGTGCCGTCGATGTGGACAAGAGGTGACAGAGACGTGTAACCAATGGCACCCCATACCATCATGCCGCTTGATACGCCACTATGGCGATGACGAATATCGCTTCCAATGTGAGTTAACCGCGATGTGCCAAACACGGATGCGACCATCATAATGCTGTAAACAGAACCTGGATTCATCCGAAAACACGACGTTTTGCCATTCGTGCACCTACGTTCGTCGTTGCGTACACCATCACAGGCGCTCCTGTCGGTGATGCAGCGTCAAGGGTAACCGCAGCCATGGTCTCCGAGCTGATAGTCCATGCTGCTGCAAACGACGTCGAACTGTTCGTGCAGATGGTTGTTGTCTTGCAAACGTCCCCATCTGTTGACTCAGGGATCGAGACGTGGCTGCACGATCCGTTACAGCCATGCGGATAAGATGCCTGTCATCTCGACTGCTAGTGATACGAGGCCGTTGGGATCCAGCACGGCGTTCCGTATTGCCCTCCTGAACCCACCGATTCCATATTCTGCTAATAGTCATTGGATCGCGACCAACGCGAGCAGCAATGTCGCGATACGATAAACCGCAATGGCGATAGGCTACAATCCGACCTTTATCAAAGTCGGAAACGTGATGGAACGCATTTATCCTCCTTACACGAGGCATCACAACGACGTTTCACCAGGCAACGCCGGTCAACTGATGTTTGTGTGTGAGAAATCGGTTGGAAACTTTCCTCATGTCAGGACGTTGTAGGTGTCGCCACCGGCGCCAACCTTGTGTGAATGCTCTGAAAAGCTAATCATTTGCATACCACAGCATCTTCTTCCTGTCGGTTATATTTAGCGTCTGTTGCACGTCATCTTTGTGGTGTAGCAATTTTAATGGCCAGGAATGTAGTTTATTACACTTACTTAGAGTTTTAAAATATTGATAACAAATTTTCCGCCAATAAAATCTGCCGCCCTAGGCCCAACCTACTGGTAAATCCGCCACTGCGTTGAATTATTTTCCCAGTAATTGTTTAACAGTATACTTGGTGAAAAACCGCGAGGCAAGTTATTCTGAAACTAGGAAAGAAACTTAGTCGAGCAGAGTAGGCCTACTCATTCACTTTTAAAGTAACATATCTAACATGAGTGACATTATGTTCTTAATTTTCAATCTTTATTCTTAATTTTCAATCTTCATTTACAGTACATAAATATTTTCTCTTGTTGCTATTTAGAATTTTATAATCTGACAATTTTTACACATTCTTTCTGCGTCACGTTTTCTGATCACCTTAGTTGTCTGTAGAACTTTTATTTGTTCCAGCTCTTGGAGCATCGTGCTCCACACATTTTGATAAGTAGTTTACTCCGCCCAAAGGATTCTGTTTCGCAATAACCTCGAATTAAATTTAGTAAAAATTATTTTTAAGGCCATTTGAACTACTCTTTCAATGAAATGCATATTTGTGCCTTACTATATGCCATGCTCACTCACTTTCGTTGTTGCATATTCAGAATTTTATTACCCTTTTATCCCTGAAGGAAGTAAGATGAATGGTGATAATGTATTTGCATGTCGGATTTTAAATAGCCGGCCGCGGTGGCCGATGGGACTGCGGCGCGCCAGTCACGGTATGCACGGCCACTACGGTCGGGGGTTCGAATTCCCCCTCGGGCATGGATATTTGTGCCGTCCTTAGTGTTAGCTATTTCTTAAGTAGTTCGTAAGTTTAGGGACTGATGACCTCGTAATGCAATACTAGTTTAAAACTAAATCAACGTCCATTGATAGCGAATTTGTGAATTTGAAATAGTCTAATAATGTGTTTTCTTATTTATTTAATGTAAGAGGACTGTCATTTATTCGTAGATGATGCATTGTGTAGTTCACTTGCAAGTAGGGTTACCAGATGTCCATCTTCAGAAAAGGACATTTCTAGGTTCATAGAAGAACACTCTCTCTCTCTCTCTCTCTCTCTCTCTCTCTCTCTCTCTCTCTCTCTCTCTCTCTGGTATTGACAACTCAAGTACTAGTGATGTCTCTTTATATTATCAGTGTCTTGTTTGTAATACGTCTTACGCATCTTACGAAATTTCTTCATCTTCTTCCAAATGAAGAGGCATGAAATGTTGAGACCCATAGAACGAATTTCATGACTACATAGCAGTGAAGCCCTAATATTTCATCACTTCCCCACTTGTAATTATCGTCTTAAGTGCCGAACATTTTTTCCGTCTTCTAAGATACCTTACCGATCACCCCTATTTTCAATTTTTAACGATCATTTACGGAAATCATAGTAAAACCATGGCTGCAAAATCGTCACGAATAAAGTAACTGTAAAAATTATGTAACAGTTCCTTGATATAGCTACCCTGACCGACGTGACTATATACATGATTAGCATCTAGATTCTAGACAGTGAATCGAATATGTAAGGCCTAGGTGAAGAAAAGCAATAAATAAAATAAACTATTTATTTAACGTACAAAGGCTCGTAATTAATTATTAAAAACTACTCAGTTTTTAGGACAAAACCTTCAAATCGATTTTTTCAATATGTAGTTATGTCTCTTTGGTCCTAAACAGGCGAATAGTGAAACGGCATTGGTGACTGTGGCATCTGACCTTATTTGTATGAAGTTTTGAACAAGGTTTAAACTTTAGTATATTATACTATGTGCATTGCACTGTCTTACATTGTTGCAGACGAGTGTTTTTAATTGGCCGCCTCGAACCTCGTATTCCGCGACAATTGCCAAGCCAGTTATTTCAGTTGTTTCGAAACACCTTGACCTGAGAGCAGCGGCGGCACAGAAATGTGAAAATTAAAAATATGACATTGTTTCAAGAAAGGTAAAATTGTCTAGAGGTAGTATTGTGACAGTTCAGAGAGCTGTATTTACGCTCTTTCAAGTTGAAGCAGTTGCACAACGCAGGAAAGAGGACATTTCCCCATTTTGTTAAAAACCGGCCGGACCATTTTCAGGGTCCAAAAAAGAAGACACGTCCGGGTAGAAGAGGACGTCTGGTAACCCTACTTGCAAGCAGTATGACATAGCGAGCCGTCCAATTTTAAAATTACTGGAATGCGGGCATGCGGGACAACGAAGTCCAAATGCGGAACTGTCCCGCAAAATTCTGGACGGTTGGCCGCTTTATACAAACGATGAAATTTTCGTATGCGTACGAGATTCTCGTACGTATCACAACTCCGTTGTCGGCACACAGCCAGCTGTTTGGAGAGGCCGCCATGGCGGCGATCTTCAGCTGTCTGCGGCGCTGGCGGCGCGCGGCCGCGGCCCGCACCCGCAGCTTCGCGGGAATGCCGACAGGTGGCGGGCAGCGCGCCACGCCCACGCCTCCGCGCAGGGCTGCCAACGCTGTGCAGGCTGTGAAACAGCCGACGGCGGAGGAGGGGCAGCGCGCGGCTGGGATGCGACTGCGCTGAAAGCCGTTAGGTGTGGCTCAACAGAAAAGGAAAGTGGTATCGATAATATCACGTCTGCATTTTTTGTGCTGTGCAGTACGAATACTGATCTTCTGGACAACTATTGCGAACTGCATTCGCTTCAGCCAACTAAGAGCCCAAACTATTCCATTTTAAAGTCCCCCCCCCCCCCCCCCCGGTAAGATTTTTAAAATTTCATGTACCGGACGGCGCATTCCACGGAGGAAAGGTCTCACGTAGGGTTGCCAGGCCTCCCGAATTTATCTGGGATTTCACTGCTCAAAATAATTAGTGGATCAGGGGAGGTACCATACACAATATACATACGGTATCGTATATTATTCAGATATTGCTAACAATTGTAATTAGTGTGTGATACAGTACGATATTCCACCGTCTCGGCTCTTTCCGAGGTTTACGTGGCTTACTCGGGCTCGAACAAACACATATACACCAAAATCGTAGGAGAGATAATGTAAAGATCACTTATTGCACTAGTGATACTCCCGCATCTGCGAAATTCTGCAGTCGTCCGTTAGAGGCCTCTGCGTGTGCCATGCCACATTGCACTTTGACCTGTCGGTTCGCCAGTAGGGACGGTGCACTGTGCCTCCGAAGTTGCGTTTTGTGACGTTATTTGTGTGGTGAAGCGTCAGATGGGGCGGCGATTGCTAATAAATCCTGGTAATGTATTGCGATTAGTTGAGATGAAGTTACGAAGAACCATTCTTCGTGAAGAAGGTATTAGTGTAAAATGTTCAAATGTCTGTAAATCTATCGGTCCAAACTGCGTGGTCATGAGTCCGTAGATTACAAACTACTTAAACCTAGGTAAACTAACCTACGGACACACACACACTCAGAGGGAGGACTGGAATCTCCACGGCGAGCAACCGCGCGCTCCGCACCGAGGTGCTTTAGACCGCTCGGCTACTCCACCGCGGCGGTATTAGTGTAGAAGATTAATCCATCGCATGCTTTCTCGTATCTGTTATGGTACAGAAATATAAGCATAAGTTAGATACTGGTGTTACAAACTCATAATAATGATAATAGGGATGACAATGACGAACAACTCATTGCTAGCGGTAGTGCTACGGTAAGTGCGGGAAGAGGCGATGGAAGCAGTGGCAGTGAATACCAACAGTCTTCCGAGAAGAAGGTTAAAGTTGCAACTATCATCACGGCTTTTGACGACAATACGCTAGAGAACTTGTACGATAATTATTACATAAGTTACAGTTAAGATATCTGCATAAAGTATGGCGTCTACAGTTAACTCTACAGCGCTATCTGGAGCATGATTGCAGAGTTTTGCATAAAAACGAGCAGATTGAGGTGTACGTAGAGATCCTGTAAGCAAATGTTCATACAGATATGTTTGTTCGAGCCCATGTACTTTCCTTGTTCGAAGGAGGCACCATAGGGCTACCATAATAGTGAAAAACTCGACCTCGTTGTCGTATATTACGGTGTGTGATCACCTCGGACTGCCAGTACAGTTGCACACCTGCGTGACATGGACAGCATGAGGTTGTGAATCAGCCATTCTTCCATGACTTGAATATCCAGCTCTGCAACCGTTGTGGGAGGTGCTGGTCTGGCCGCAGTGCGTCTCAGACTGGTTCAATCGGCGAAGGAGCTGGCCACTCCATTCTTTGAATTCTCTCAGATTGAATCATGTCGTCTATCAGTACAGCTCTGTGGGGACGAGCCAGAAGGAAACCATCTCCACAACAGAAGATCGAAATGTATCTATACCTCTGAGCAGTTTTAAGATGTAGAATTTCCAGTTCTAGTATCCGGTCCTTCTGCCTGCAGTTCTGAAGACACTCCTCACTGACAAAAAGCGGTAATTTACGAATCAAATTTCTTTCGTCCTCGATGTAAATAAAGAAATTTACTCAAAACAGTGGTAGAGTGCCAGACTACAAATCCAAAGGTCGCGGGTTCGATCCCCGCCAGGTCCTAGGATTTTTATCTGTCACTTTCCACTTCTTTCACCTCTGGCAGTATTGCCCATGTGAAAAATACCGAGTAGCACCGTGGTTCGGAACCCACGTTAAACTGTAGGTCCCCCTATAACTGACTGGGTAAGTCAGTTCGAAGGTCGGAGGAAGGCAACGGCATACCACCTCCAAACAGGACCGTGCCTAGTAAAGCACTGTGGTGTTCAAACCAATCTTCGGATTGTTGACTGCTTTACCTCTTTTTTTTTATGGTTCCAGTAAATGAGAACCTGCTATTTTTCTTATACAAAGCAGTATAAACAAATTATGTTTTTATGTTGTTCCGGTAACGCAGCAGTTAATTGTTTTCTTTTTTTCCTTGTTTGCAGGTGAGTACGAGCACGGAGCGCCAGAGCAGCAATGCCAGCAGTCCTGCTTAAAGGTAGACACACGCTCCCAGACGTCTGAGTCCGCAGCGCCAGCATTAAACTGTTAATAGCTCTGGCAGCATGCGATGTCGTTTTTAGTTTTCATTTGACAGTGTTTGGACTCAGGTACCCTCCTGTAGCGGCCTCTCCCAACGCCACCTAGATACAAGGCCTGTGCGCTGCCTGCCAAGAGTAGTCATAACACAAGCGAACTGTCTTACGTACCGCTGTACTGAGTCTGGGAACACATGCAGGTTGCACAGTGCTTTTCAGAATGTTCTTAATGTTATTTATGTGATTCACAGACATTTGTTATGGTATAAGATATTTATGAACTATTAGTAAGATATCTTACCGAAATTGGTATCGTACAATTCATATTAGGCATTTTGTCTCATACCAGCAACAATCTGCACGGAGAATCACAAAGTAACATTAAGAATATTCTCAAACACAGTCTTCAACATTTCCGTATTCCCAAACTGAGCCCAACGCTACGTAAGACAAACAGTTTGCTTGTGTTATGACTATTCTTGATAGGCAGCGCACAGGCCTTGTATCTAGGTGCAGCACCAACACCTGGGCTGTTCAGTCGCCTGCCAGATGTATTCCCACCTCTGTCTGCCCCTACAGTTTTCACCACCTGTAGCTGCAATGCGGGCTTATACTCACAGACCTCTTTTTAACGAGATTAGGAAACATACTACTCTTTCGCTGGGTGATAGTTCGTTTAATTACCTAGCAGGACATTCTATTCCATCCAGATGGCCCGAGCCCCGACGTGCTACTGCACCCAACAATAACTCTCTCTCTCTCTCTCTCTCTCTCTCTCTCTCTCTATCATCATCATCAAGTATCCTCTTGGAGCTCCGAGAGATGCGGTTGGACTTTGTAAACAAGTTGGCTTTGTTATATCTGATGAGTGACAGCCAAATTCGCTCCAGTGTCCCCAATTACTTGTACATGTGGTTGGTGTTGTTGTTTTCAGTCTGGAGACTGGTTTGATGCAGCTCTCCACAATACCCTATCCTGAGCAAGCCTCTTCAGCTCCACATAAGAACAGCAACCTACATCTGTCTGAATCTGCTTACTGTATCCATCTCTTTGTCTTCTTCTGCGGTTTTTACCCCACATACTTCCCTCCAATGCTAAATTCACGATTCCTTGATGTCTAAGAATGTCTCCTACCAATCGATACCTTCTTTTAGTCAAGGTATGCCAGAAATTCCTTTTCTCCCCAATTCTGTTCAGTACCTCCTCATTAGTTACGCGATCCACCCACCTTATCTTCAGCATTCTTCTGTAGCACCACATTTCAAAAGCCTCAATCCTCTTCCCGTCTGCACTGTTTATCGTCCATGTTTCACTCCCGTACAAGGCAACACTCCACACAAATGCCAAGGACTTCATTAGGCTTAAATAAACATTCGTTGTTAACAAATTCCTCTTTTTCAAGATCGCTTTTCTATCCATTGCCATTCTGCATTTTATATCCTCTGTACTGCGACCATCAATTGTTATTTTAGTGCCCCAGTAACAAAACTCATCTACCTCCTTTATTGTTGCGTTACCTAATCTAATTTTTCAGCATCACCTGATTTTCTTAGGCTGCACTCCATTACCCTAGGTTTGCTCTTGTTAATGTTGATCTTATATGCTCCTTTCAGCACACTGTCCATTCCCTTCAACTGCTCTTCCAGATCCTTTGCTGTCTCTCACAGAATTATTATGTTGTCGGCCAAACACAATGTGTTCAATTCTTCACCCTGAACTTTAATTCCTTCTCCAAATTTCTCCTTCCCCTCAGGGGCTCAGCATTAATTTGCTAAGTACGGGCTTGGCGAACCCGGGGTCCTGAGCCGTGGGCTGTGTCGCGCCAACAGTCCGCTACACCGTAAGCTCTGTGCGTGCCTCAACGACCATCGTTCGGCGCGACGGTGGAACGTTGTACGTCTCAGAGCCCGGGGATCTTGGCTTAATCGCCCAGGTCGCGAGGATGGTACAAACCTCTCTAAAAAAAAACCCTCAATCTCGAGGTGTGCTACGTGCCGAGGAGATGCATGGCTGTTGAGATTGAACAGCCGCTAGCGAGCAACCTCTGAGGAACCTGCCGCACCTCAGTTGTATAAGGCTTACCCAGGCAAGCGGGGCTCTGCCTGGGTGGACATTTAGATCCCTAGCTGCTCGTGGGAACAAAATGAAACGAGCAACAGATAACGTTGGTGGACGTATAACCACCGTCTCAAAGCGTGGGAAGTTCCATGCCACTTCTTATAACCCCAAGTCGTTCCCTTCCTTGGCCACGCCCTAGGAGGAACGCAGGGCTGCTAACAAAAATGAACCGTATTCGCCTAGATATTTGGTATGTACGAGGACTGATGGGGAATCATTTACAACAGTGAAGCCTCAGTTCTTCGTAGAACATCTGGAGGAGAAGTTTGGAGAGGTGGAGTCCCTCTCCAAGATGCGTAATGGCTCTGTTTTGATTCTCACTGCATCCCCAGCCCAGTCGCGTGCGTTGCTTGCTTGCGATAAGCTGGGAGATATCGCGGTCAACATTGCGCCACATAAGTCCCTCAATCTGGTCCAGGGCATCATTTTCCACAGAGATCTCCTCTTACAATCTGATGAGGAGCTGCGCGCCAACCTCGAGCGGCGAGGTGTTCACTTCGTCCGGCGCATCCATCGTGGGTCTAAAGACAATAAGGTTGCCACCGGTGCCTTCATTGTAGCCTTTGAAGGCGATACACTGCCGGAGAAGGTGAAGGTGATGTGCTACTGGTGTGATGTGAAACCCTACATCCCTCCTCCCATGCGATGCTTCCAGTGCTGGAAGTTTGGGCATATGTCGTCCCGTTGCCCTTCCAGCGCCACTTGCCGGGATTGTGGACGTCCAGCCCTCCCGGACGCCCCATGTACTCCGCCGACCATCTGCGTGAACTGTGGCCAGGAGCATCCTCCCTGCTCATCACAATGCCCTATGCTCCGGAAAGAGAGAAAAATTATTGAACACAAGACCTTGGACCGGTTGACCTATACTGAGGCGAAAAAGAAGTACGAGCGCTTGCACCCAGTCGCCATGACGACTTCTTTTGCAGCAATTACATCGTCAGCACCATCTGTGGCGACACGCATCTCTTCTCATTCTTTTTCTGTGGGCCCCCAGGGCCACAAACCTACATCTGCCCCCAAGGTGATTAGGGGCTCCCTTCCTTCTTCTGCTCCCAAGGTAATTGCCTCGGGAGCAACCTCCACCCTTCTGCCGGAGACACAACAACCCTCTCCGGCACCCCTCGTTCGGAAGGGGTCCCTTCCGAGGGTTCCGCCCGTGTCGCTTCTGACACACGCCAGCAGCAGGCAAAACCGAAGGTTGCTGGACGCAGGGCCTCATGCTCCTCCTCAGTCCCTGAGGCTGAGTCTGAGAAGCCAGCCCTGCCGGCGAAGCCCCCGAGGGGCAAGAAGGACCGGAGGAAAAAGGTTGAAAACAACGACGTGAAGGATACCACGGTGGCTCCCGAGCCACCTCACCACTCCACCTCGACCTCTGGGGACGAGGTGGAAATTCTAGCGTCCCCAGACGACCTCGCCGTCGGGGACATCACAGAAATAATGGATACTGAGCCAGAACAAAGGCAGACAGCGGATTTGAGTGACGCTGATTTGTAATCTCCATGTCTTCCCAGTTAGCAGACAGCATTATCCTTCAGTGGAACTGCGGCGGTTTCTTCCCCCACCTGGCTGAGCTACGACACCTTTTAAGCACAACACCTGCCTTCTGCATTGCTTTACAGGAAACGTGGTTTCCAGCAATGCGGACCCCAGCCCTTCGTGGCTACAGGGGATATTACTGTAACCGTAGCTCATATAACCGGGTCTCAGGTGGTGTGTGTGTGTGTATGTCCTTACCTCTGTTCATAGTGAACCTGTGCCCCTTCGTACACCACTAGAAGCAGTGGCTGTCAGGGTAAGGACAACACAAGAGTTTACCGTCTGCAGCCTTTATCTCCCTCCAGATGGTGATATTTCTTTGAATGTTTTGGCTGCACTTATATCGCAACTACCCCCGCCTTTCTTCTTATTGGGCGACTTCAACGCCCATAACCCATTGTGGGGTGGTACTTCGCTTTCTGGCCAAGGCAGAGTAGTCGAGTCTTTACTTTCTCAACTCGACCTCTGCCTATTAAATACTGGTGCCCCCACACACTTTAGTGTGGCACATGGCACGTTCTCGGCCATTGATTTATCAATCTGCAGCCACAGCCTTCCACCAACTGTCCACTGGAGAGCCCACGACGACCTGTGTGGCAGTGACCATTTTCCGCTTTTTCTGTCACTCCCACAACGTCAGTCCCCAGAACGCCCTCCAGGTGGGCTTTAGGCAGGGCTAACTGGGAAGATTACACGTCCACTTCTATTGTTCAACCTCCCCCACTCGATTCCATCGATGTGGTGGTCGAGGGCGTCACTCACACCATTGTTTCTGCTGCAAAAGCAATTCCATGCTCCACAGGGTGCCCACGGCGTAAGGCAGTGCTGTGGTGGTCGCCGGAAATAGGTGAGGCTATTAGAGATCGTAGACGGGCCTTACAGCGCTATAAGCGTCACCCCTCTCAGGAGCATGTCATTGATTTTAAACGGCTTCGCGCTCGTGCTCGCCAGTTAATAAGAAGACGTAAACAGGAGTGCTGGGAGAGGTACGTTTCCACTATTGGGACAGGCACCTCAGCCTCGCAGGTCTGGAGTAAGATCAGGCAGCTACAGGGATTACAGACACCAGTGGGAATCCCTGGGATCTCCTCAAATGGAGTCGTTTGTACGAACCCGGCTACTCTTGCAGAGATGTTTGCCGAGCATTATGCTCGCGCCTTTGCCTCTGCAAACTATCCACCGGCCTTCCGTACATTGAAGGAGCGGATAGAACGCCAGCACCTCTCCTTTCGTACCCGCCGCTCTGAATCCTACAACAGTCCTTTCACTGAGTGGGAGCTCCTCAGTGCTCTTCGACAATGTCCAGACACGGCGCCAGGGCCTGATAGCATCCATAGCCAGATGCTGAAACATCTCTCAGCAGATAGTCGACGTAACCTCCTTGCGGTCTATAACCGCATTTGGTGTGATGGTGTTTTCCCGTCACAGTGGCGGGAGAGTATCATCATCCCCGTACTTAAACCTGACAAACATCCTCTGAACTTGGATAGCTATCGGCCGATTAACCTGACTAACGTTCCATGCAAACTGTTGGAGCGCATGGTCAGTCGGCGGTTGTGTTGGATTCTTGAGACTCGGGGATTATTGGCTCCATGCCAGGGCGGTTTTCGCCAGGGACGATCTACCACCGATAATCTGGTGTACCTCGAGTCTGCAATCCGTACAGCCTTTTCCCGGCGCCAACACCTTGTTGCCGTCTTCTTCGATATGCACAAAGCATACGATACAACCTGGCGACGACACATCCTCAACACTTTATATGACTGGGGCCTCCGGGGCTCCCTACCGATTTTTATTCAGAATTTTTTAGCCGTCCGTACCTTTCGTGTTCAATTTGGTGCTTCTCTGAGCTCCTCTCACATCCAGGAAAATGGGGTTCCTCAGGGTTCCGTTTTAAGCGTTCCATTATTTTTAATCGCCATCAACGGTTTAGCCACAGCAGTTGGATCGTCGGTGTCCCCCTGTCTTTATGCTGACGACTTTTGTCTCTCTTTTAGTTCCTACAGCACCCAAGTTGCTGAGCGTAGGTTGCAAGGTGCTATTCGGAAGGCACAGACCTGGGCCCTAAGTCATGGCTTTCAGTTTTCTGCCACCAAGACCAGAGTGATGCACTTCTGTCGGCGTCGGACCGTCCACCCTCACCCTGAACTTTACCTTAACGACGAACTCCTGACAGTGGTGGACACCCATCGGTTTTTAGGTCTGGTCTTTGACGCTTGGCTGACGTGGCTCCCACACATTCGTCAGCTGAAACGGAAGTGCTGGCGCCATCTCGACCTTCTCAGACACTTAGGTCATACGACCTGGGGTGCTGATCGCTCGACACTGTTGCGGCTTTACACGGAGCTGGTGCAGTCCCGTCTCGATTTTGGGTGCATTGCCTATGGGTCTGCGGCACCTTCGGCACTGCACCTACTGGACTCCATTCACAACTGTGGGGTTCGCATCGCGACGGGTGCCTTCCGCACCAGCCCAGTGAACAGCTTACTAGTGGAGGCTGGGGTTCCACCCTTGCGGATCCGCCGCCAACACCTACTTGCGGCTTATGCAGCCCATGTGTATTGCTCCCCAGGCCACCCGAACCATCGTCTCCTCTTCCCTGATGTGGTAGTCCGTCCCCATCAGCGACGCCCCAGATCAGGTCATATGATTGCCTATCGGGTTCAGTCCCTCCTGCAGGAGCTTAAGTCTTCTCCCCTTCCATCTTCCTATCGGGTCCGTGCCCGTACACCTCCGTGGTGTTTGCCAAGGCCGTCTACTCGGCTGGACTTGGCCCAGGGGCCCAAAGACTCAGTTCCACTGGAGGCGCTCCGCCGTCAGTTCTCGGCTATCGTAGCGGAATTCCGTGGATATGACCTGATCTACACCGATGGTTCCATGGTTGATGGCTGTGTGGGATTTGCGTATACTCATGGTGACCATGTGGAACAGCACTCTCTGCTGAATGGCTGCAGTGTTTACACTGCAGAGCTGGTGGCCATTCACAGAGCTCTCATGCATATCCGGTCTTGCTCAGGCGAGTCTTTTGTTGTTTGCAGCGACTCCCTGAGCAGCCTCCGAGCTCTGGAGCAGTGTTACCCGCGGTCTCCTCTGGTGTTGGCCATACATGAGACGTTTCGTTCCGTTGAACTGTCTGGGCGATCAGTGACGTTCATCTGGTCTTCGGGTCACGTTGGTATCCCGGGCAATGAACGTGTTGACAGGCTTGCCAAGCAGGCTGTCGGTATGTCCTGTCTAGAGATCGGCCTCCCGGCTTCTGATCTCCGTTCATTGTTGCGCCAACGGGTACATCGGCTTTGGGATGCTGAGTGGCGTAGCCTAAACACGCCCAACAAGCTCCGGGTGGTCAAGGAAACGACGGCCGCATGGCGCTCCTCCATGCGGGGTTCACGACGGGACTCGGTGGTTTTATGTCGCCTCCGCATTGGGCATACGTGGCTCACCCATGGACATCTCCTTCGTGGTGAGGATGCGCCCCAATGTCAGTGTGGCTCGCGCCTGACAATAGTCCACATCCTGTTGGACTGCCCCGTTTTCGCCGCTTTGGGGCGGAATTTTAACCTCCCTGTCATTTTATCAGATGTTTTAGGTGACGATGCTGCAATGGCAGATTCCGTTTTACGTTTTATGCGAGCAGGGGTTTTTTATCGTTCCATCTAGCTGGAGATTTGTGTTCCTGAGTGGTTGACTTTTCCTTTTTTATTCTTCTGGTCGGTCAACCACAGACATCAGCTTCTTTCTTGTCAGATGTCTTTGTGTGCTCATCTTTTCGTTTTGTGTCTTGTTCTTCTTGCTGTTTTTCTTTATAGACTCAGTGGGACTCCTCTCCCACTTCGCAACTTTAAACTCTGGGCGTGTTATCTTTCACGTGTATGGCTTTCCTTTTGACGCCTAGAGAAGGAATGGGGGACTGATGACCATTGTAGTTTTGTCCTCCCCTAAACAACCTAACAACAACAACAACAAATTTCTCCTTGCTTTCCTTTATAGCTTGCTCAATGTACAAACTGAATAACATTGGAGAAAGGCTACGACCCTGTCTTACTCCCTATTTTCTTATTCATTATCAGACCTGCTTCTGCATTACCACCAACTGATGATGTATTTATAATCTTGTGCTCACCTGACCAGAAATCCTCTTCATCCTGCCACCGAACTTGCGAGAGTAAGGTCGGGGTGAGAGTTTAAAATAGGGAAAGTTTAATTTTTAAAACTCACAACCACCAACTGCGAACCAAATTCCTAAACATGCAAAAACACTGGAACTGTGATTGCTACTGTTTGACTCGTTTTCTAGGGGATGATATCACACGTTCGCAGCTTTCCTTCCCTGCATATGATTAACAAAAAAATTCATAATAAAGTCAAGTTCATGAGAGAAAAGGGTGTACTAACTACTATTTTATAAAACACGTGAAAGTTCACTTTATGTTGTTTATTACACAATATTAGAACCCTGTGGCTGATACGTCTGTACGTCGACACATTTATCAAAAAAAGTTATATCTCGTGAGCCCTCAGACAAAATGAATATTTGTCGCAAATTGTTTTCACGCCATGTGCCTGTCTCAAACACCGTTTATGTTCATGCCTATGCGACAACACGTGTTACATTAAGAAAACAAAGTCACTTTTAGTGTGATGCACACCTTGTTCCACCGGCTAAATATTCACAAACACACAGTAGCACTCGAGTCAACTTCGTGCAGTCTTCGACGAGCAACCACACGTGGCGATTGCCACACACAAATCTATAACCTCCACCTGGAGATCCACATGCCGACTGATGCAGAGCGACGCCGCCCGGCCAGCTACACCACATGCTCTCGCCTCGTCACTTCCTGCCCGCGCGCGCGCGCCAAAAGCTCAACTGCCGGGGTTTTTCCCCTACGTCATTAACTCCCCATGTGAGCTGTTCTAACCGATCTGCCAACGTACAGCGCTCAGCCAATACATTTCTAAAACTTAAAGTCAAAATAATTACACTACACATTAAACAAATATCTTCTTACGTTTTTATATTGGTATAAACATCCTTTGTACTATTTATCATAATCGTGCAATTTCTTATATCACAGATAAGTGATTTAACTGAATACTTCAAGATAAGATACACAAGATTAATTGAAAATAAAATGAGAAATAGTTAATATATTACTTTTATAAACAAACATTGCCATGCTAGTTGTGTAACTGTCTTGTATTCATTGGTAATTTATTACTTTTCATTGTCAATTAAACATATTACGCCAGATGTGACTATATCAGCTAATGTATTGTTTATTTATGAACAGGCTATTTTGTAATGAGGGCCTTAAAGGTTCCTAACTGCATCGTATTACTTCAAATGCCAGTAGTATTACAATATTTGTGCACTGCACTGTGCCTGGCACTCGCCATTGTCCCTCTCTCCCCCACCTAAAACGAAACTGGAAAATCCTAAGTTGTAACAAGCCACCAACGTCGGCCTGCTCGCTGGCCTCCCGTCAGCTACAAGCACACAGCAAATCTCAACGTGGAGAATTTCTACCTATTGGCCTAACTATAAATGTTGTCACCCAACTGCATACATACATTGCTACCATAATTAATAAGATTAAAATTGAGTAACATTTGGTGCACTGGCATGGTCAATGTTTGCAGTGAACTTCATACTGTTTAATTATCAAATGCTATTAATTACCAATATATCTATTGGGCGGTAATCTCACAAACGTCACTAATCCCCACTATATCTAACTTCAACCTATCTATTTCTCTTTTTAAATTTTCTAGCTTCCCTACCCGAATAAGGGATCTAACATTCCACGCTCCGACTCGTAGAATGCCTGTTTTGTTTTTCTTGATGACGACATCCGCCTGAGTAGTCCCTACCCGGAGATCCGAATGGGGGGCTATTTTACTTCCGGAATATTTTACCCGAGAGAATGCCATCATATTTTCATACAGTAGAGCTGCATGTCCTCGGGAAAAGTAACGGCTGTATTTTCCCCTTGCTTTCAGCCGTTCGCAGGCACGCAAGCCATCCCCACATCGGCAATGTCTGTGCTTCATGTACATAACGGGAAATAACTTTTGGAAGCAGAAATATGTTTAGTGACAGCACAGTTTTTAAATGGAGTTTATTACAGACGACTTTTCAATGTAAATAATTCTTGCATTACACTGATACACAGGTCTATCCTGGACTTCTAAGAGTGGTCAGGTTAATTTGAAAGCGCCATGTCAAGAAAATGAAACAGTCATTCAGCCCTCGCTTAGATATCTATCAAACTGGCGAACATCGAAGTTCTTAAGTAAAAATCTTCGCGAAGAAATGTCTCAAGTTTCAACCACAAGCTTGAACCTGCTGAAGTCTCACAGCGACAGTCCAAATTTACAGTTCGCTCGACAACATTCTCCAAATCTATCACTTGACTGAAAGAAAGTTTAGAAGTTCCACGCGACAACTTCGTCGCCCATAAAAACACGTCTCAACACTTTCAACACAAAAACCAGACTTCCCGCCACAGGAAACTTCCGCCCTTAAAACGCTCGACAGTTCAATTTTGTTTACAAGGTTTTCCTCCTTTAGAAGAGCAATTGAACTTGAATTCATAATTTCATCTTCGGATGTTGTTCTTCTTTACTTCCCAAAATTTCTTCATCCTCTCAGAATGCTCCTTCTTCCGTTCCTCTGCCCATCTTTTACCAGGCTGGTGCGACTATCTTTCCTCGAACTTCACACTTGTGATTTTATTCCGGCACTCAGTGAGATCTTCGATATTTTTTATATTAATCTGATGCAGCTTCCTTTGAACGTCTTTCAGCCATTCCTTTCACACTTCTCTGGGGCACGCCTGACGATACACTTGTCTCTGATAAACACTCGCCGTCGAGAACAACGTACTGCGTTCTATTACTTAGGAAGTCTTCCAGCCAGTCACAAATCTGCGTACCTATTCCACAATCTCGTACCTTCGTTAGCAGTCTGCAGTGTGGCACCGCGTCGAACGCCTTTTTGAAGTCGAGAAAAACACAATCCGCCTGTTGCCCTTCGTCCATGGCTCGCAAGATGTCATGTAAGAAAAGGGCAAGCTGAGTTTCACATGAACGACGTTTCCTAAACCCGTGCTGATTCATAGAAAGAAGCTATTTCGTTTCAAGGAAATTTACTATATTCAAACTGAGAATATGCTCCAAAATTCTACATGAAACTGATGTCAACGATATTGGCCTGTAATTGCATGGGTCAGTTCTCTTTCCTTTCTTATACACGGGAGTCACCTGCGATTTTTTCCAATCACTAGGAACTTTGCGCTGAATTAAAGATTCGCCATAAATGCAAGCTAAGTAGGGGGCCAATGCCGCAGAATAGTCTTTGTAAAACCGAACTGGTATTCCATCCGGACCATCAGACTTTTTCGTATTTAGCTCTCTCAGCTGCTTCTCTACACCGGAAATACCTATTGCTATGTCCCCCATTTCGGAATTAGTACGTTGATCAAATGATGGTACATTTTTGCGGTCCTCCTGCGTGAAAGATTCCTTAAAGGTTAAATTTAGAACTTCAGCTTTCCGTTTACTTTCTTCTATTACTGCCCCGGAATGATAGTGTCTGGATAGTGGCCTTTGAACCCTTTAACGATTTCACATAGGACCAGAATATTTTCGTGTTCTCGGAATGATCTTTTTCTAAGGTATGGCGGTGGTACTTGTGTATGCTTCGCGCATCGATCTTTTTATAGACGCACGAATCTCTACAAACTTTTGCCTGTCATCATTTGCGTGTTCTTTTTTGAGCAGCAGCAGCAGCCTTTGCATTAGCAACAGCTTTCTAATAATATATAATCACCAATAAAAACACGACATTGTTGCAATATTCTAAAATATTTACTTTTCAGTAAAACTAGTTTTCGGCTGTTACGTCATAATTAGGTACAAAGGTTACTGTAAACAATCGTCAAGGCAAAGATTTTACGATATGTCCATCAAAGAATTACATAGATAAGCAAAAGATAAACGTTGTTAGGAAGGCATATTAAGAATGGCCCAAAATTATTAATTAGTAAGAAGCTAAGAAAAGTGAGTTTGAAAAATATGGTATTTGTTATAAAAATAAGCGATAATTTAGTATAAATTTTGTTTTACTAAATGTTTATCACATTTCTTTAATGTAATCATTTACTGGAAGTCATGTAGAATAATTTGTCATATATATAGTTTACCAATAGCCCTACAAACTACAAGGTTACATGTACCTTCACCCTGTCTGTGAATAGTTTGTTATAATCCTAATTGTTGTATAATAGTCTTATGGTGACAAACGTCTTGACCACCTATCACCTTTTCGAAAAGTTACCAAAGGCACTATGCCTAATTGTACGATGTAACCTTCTTTTACAAACAAACAACCGTGTACCAATTGCCATGTTATTAACTTTTCCAAATATTTTTGTAACAAATTCCATGTAATTTTCTAACTGTCACTATTCTTAGCTACTTAGTCAATAATTTATAATTTTGGATCACTTCTTAACATACCTTCCTAACAACGTTTATCTTTTGCTTATCTGTGTGATTCTTTGATGCGCATGTCGTAAAATCTCTCTCTTGACGTTTGTTTATAGTCACCTTTGTACCTGATGATGGTTTAACAGCCGAAAACTAGTTTGTATTAAACAGTAAATATTGTGGAATATTGAAACATTGTCGTGTTTATATTAGTAATCATGTATCAGTTATTCTACCAAGAACCAACGGAACATTCTATCAATGAAATATTATTATTATTATTATTATTATTATTATTATTATTAGTATTAGTATTAGTATACTATGTTGGATCTTTTCCATCCTTAATGACTTTATAGGCAGATACTTCTCTAACCCTTATTTTAGATGTGTTAAATGCTGTCAAAGTAGTTTTCGTGTGGTTAATAACGACTTTGATTATATGTAATTTCCCGCATAATCTCGTTGTGAACACTTCCCAATACCCAGATCTTAAAAACCACAGCACGTAATCTTAAAAGAATTAATGTTGCCACGATACAGGCACAAGAGGTCTGTAGTAACAAATGCAGTGACACTGCGACATGTATTTCTCATTACTATTGAGAAATATGTGAAAATTTAACATAAAAATCTATCTTTTTTATATGTAAAAACAAACGTCTTTGTGTGTATATTGTATAGAGAATCTTAGTAACATAGATGTGGAACATCTTCATAGACATGTCTTCCAGTTGTTATTCTACAATGTGTCTCAAGATGACAAGTGTTTGTTTTGGTGATAATTGGAATACATTTGTATTTATAAATAATCATACTGCACCATACTTATTTAAGCACCACTTCCTCATAAAGTCTGTCAATTATTAAATCTCTTCTATTATATGAAACTCTTTAAAATTTGCTATATTGTTGCAACCCATGTTTTGATCTTAACAGGCCCAAGCGTTTCAACGTGTATAATAAAACATAGAGGCATCTAATGATGAGCCCTCAGAGCTCGAAATACATTGGGTAAAATAAAACACAATTTTGTGACTGAAAGCGAATTCAGTTTATTTTACTGAAGTACAACACTCGGGGAACATCACTGGCAAGGATGGTTTAAAATTGTTTCATTATCGCAGCTCTGGACAGACAGAGAAAATGAAGCGTGACTGTTGAACTTGTTTGTAAAGTTATTGTAGTCACCCTGGAGTATTGGATGTTACGCTTACATTTGATTGGCTTCTCAGGTTGGTTGGTTTTACGTTGTAGAGAAGCGCAGCCGTCTAGCCGCCAGAACAGTGCAGAGCTGGCTTCGCCTGACGGTCAGGCATCCCGACCGCCACTTGTGACTGTAGGGTAGCGTGGCAGGCAGGGGTCAGGCGCAGTATCGTTTTGAGAGGGTTGCCGGGTATTGCTCAACAACCGGTTTCAGGTTATACCATTCTTCAGTCTCCAGTTTAACCTTTAGCCCGTACTCCAGTCTTTTGGACCGGGTCGACCCCTTCTCCCCCCTCCCCTTCTCTCTGAGTGCGTGTCAGCATTCTGCCCTCCACAGTAGCCTCAAGGCAGTTGAAGAGGAAGTCCAAGTTAGTCTTTTCTTCGTTGTGCATCTGTCCGAAGTTCTGTGATTAACGAATTACACTCTCCGCTCTCGGTCAGAAAGGGCCGATGTGTACACTGAATGTCTCTATTTTCTCCGGTCAAATGTACCCCACTTACCATCAAGTTGTGTCTTTTTCCTTTCACAATCAACTACAAGTCTATAAAATTGGAAAAAATCTACATATCAAGTGCGTGAAAAAACTATTGGGGGGAGGGGGGGTGTTGGGGAAGGGGGAGACTGAATGGTGCACTACATGCATTTTAAGACAATTAGATGCAAAAAAGGCCGAAAGAAACGGCACCGCGGTCTTCAAGACAAAGTGCCATACGGGTGTGTACGGGCTGAAGGTTAACCTCACCATAAAACTATTCGAGATAACCGGATTTTAAATAACCGGTTTTCGGTTCTTATTGCTGTTATTTGCAATGACAAATGCAGACATAAATGGTGCAAAATTGGAAGACATCTTCAGACTTTTGCATAATACTTTTATTCCAGATATGTGGAATCAAAATATCTGTTAACATAGGGAACTGAAACAGAACGTAGTCCAAAGGTATTAAATATAAGGAGAGGCACTGAAATATAATTTGTGCTGTGGCAGGGATTCGAACCCGGAACCTCCTACTTCCTAGGTAGGCACTTCAGACCACTCACAATTTTCTTCCATGCTTAAAGCTGAGTATTTGTTTCTAAAAGATAAGGAACGTTGTTCATTTTTCTTTGATGATAAACACCAAGAACATGTGACTATGCATATGAACACTAAAACACATTAAGTAACTGATTACACTCAAACGAAATGGACGATGAAGAGACAAGCTACCTTCAGGTCACGTGACACTGTAAGCCGCAGCCCCTCCTAACCTTACCCACGTACAAAGGGTGCTCTCCCCCACTTCTTTTCAAACAGTTCAATATTTCCTATAAAAAAGAGTATAAATGTCACTTATACTCAAAATCGCAACACATTTTCTAAAATGTCAAAAGATAGGTGACAAGTCGTTGTTGTTCCCGTATCCGTTTAAAAGTAGACTAGGTTTAAAAAAATGCTTGCAGTCAGTCACGAACTCCCTACCTTCGACGGCGTAGCGCGATGCCGCTACCTGGAGAATAGTGACTTCGTTATTATTCATGATCGGATCTTCTGAAGGCTTTTTAATTGATGCGTCTTAAATTTATAGTTATAAAATATTCTACGAAATATGACGTGTTTTAATGACTCTACAATGCGCCACAAAAGAAATATGAAGTGCGGATGTTGCCTTAATGGAGGATTTTCGGTGTGCAGTAGCTCCATTGTCTTTGCTTCGGGACCATTCGTGCGTAACCGCCAGAGCTCGAGTAGCCAGGAGCTGGCGTCTCTACCAGCTCCAACGCCAGTGCTAGAAGCGTCGTTTCCCCTCGCCCCTCACTGCCGCGGGAGCGCCCATATGCTGCCTCCAGGGGGTTCAGCAGAGAATCTGAACCTCAGCCGCGCATGCGCATTGCAACGCTGCGGCCACTGCCGCCTATATTACGCGGCCGCGCTACGACTCGTATACGTGCTGTCTCCGCGACGTAAAACGTTCCTCATGCGATACAAATGCTCTGAATGTGAATATAAAATGATCTGATAGAAGAACGAAACGAAGAATGACAGTTTAAAAACATTTATTTATTCGCTTATTCTAAGACGACCTTCTTTTTCGAGGGTTCACTGATTCAGTGAACTTGTAGGATTCGCTTCCACTGCAGGGAAGGAAGGATATGCTTTTGCCTACAAGAGGCACTGGTTGTAGACGGGGGCCCATGTCAATGGGACGAAAAAGAGGATTGCGCCTTTCAAATCTATTCGAATATTGCCCGCTTTACTTGAAGCCGCTAAAATAACTGTCACATCGTAGTATACATATAGATAAGATGTATACTCTACGACTAGAACTCCAATACACACGTACATTACGATCAATGCTTCGGGAAGAAAAAAGAAATAAATGAATAAAAATGTCGTCGTGCGTCATTTGCTGGCTGTCACATTTTTATTGTTAGTGTCACGACATCTGCAGAGATTCCTATCTTTTTGGTAGCAACAGACCGCCGTGATTGAGATATGACTACTAAAAACGGAGAAGATTTGCACGTTGCGAACGTTTTCCTCACAGTTTTCACGTTCTTTGTGCTAATTCTTGTGAATTGATAGCGAGACCTCAAACCTGTGATCAGCTGACAGTAGATGCCCGGTACCTCAGTCCCGGTTGACGTGTTGATCCGCCAATGTAACAATTTCATGTACTGGCTATGTGGTATTTCAGCAATAAATCTTGAGTGAATAGGAATAAAATGTCTGTAAATCTATCGGAGCAAACTGCGTGCTCATCAGTCCGTAGCTTACAAACTAGTTACACTAAGGTGAACTAAGCTAAGGACAACACACACACCCATGCCCCAGAGAGGACTCGAACCTCCACGGCGAGGAACCGCGCGCTCCGCAGCGAGACGCTTTAGACCGCTCGGCTACTCCACCGCGGCGAATAGGAATACTCTGTGTGAGTGTGCAGATTGTTATTTCGTAGAGTGTATTACATTGACAAATGTAAGAACTGTCATTGAGTTTATAGAACGTGTTCGTGGCTGGCCGCCCTACTCTAGACGCAGCAGCAGGTGAGCGTCTCCTGCGCTGGCCTTGCGGGAAGCTAGGCGCGACTGCCGCCTGCCAGGTGTAAAAATACCGTAGACTGCCAGACAGACCAACAGGCTCGCTCGGTCCTCACAGCGGCCGCGGGGACTGACACTCCCAAGACACTAACACATGGTAAGGCTGCATTACCCCAGTTTTCACATCATTCTGTTAAGTCACGATCTCTAAAACAGAACAAGCAAAAATATTAACAAAAAAACGACTTCAAAAAACTTCAAAACAAATTACTATACACTAAAAAAAATAAAAAAAATAAATGTGTATTCTTCTAAAACTTAACAATCAACATCCTTTGTCTACTCATCGCCGGCCGCGGTGGCCGCGGGGACTGAGGCGCTCCAGTCACGGTCTGCACGGCCACTACGGTCGGGGTTCCGAATCCCCCTCGGGCATGGATATTTGTGCCATCCTTAGTGTTAGCTAGTTCATAAGTAGTTCGTAACCTTAGGGACTGATGACCCCGTAGTTAAGTCCCATTTTTTATGTACTCATCAATATGTAGGTACGATCTATGTATTTCCAAATTCAAATGTTCAAGTGTTTGTAAACCTATCGGACCAAACTGTGTGGTCATAGCTTACAAACTACTTAAACACACACACACACACACACACACACACACACACACACACACACACACACACACGCCCCAGGGAGGACTCGAACCTCCACGGCGAGCAACCGCGCGCTCCGCAGCGAGGCGGTTTAGACCGCTCGGCTACTCCACATATATTATCAGTGATCCAAATATTTTTGGAGTCTGTGTCGGACAAGGAAACACTACAATAGACCTAGCAGAAATAATACGAGAATATCGAGACCGAAGTCGACTCGGATGTTTCCTTGCCTGACACAGACTCCAAAAATAACAATTTTAACTACATTATATCATAGTAATAACTTGATTGACTTTTAAATTGTCTAATATTTTTCATTTACTTTAGGAGAATTCTAAATAATATTTTGACCACTGTTTCTTATTGATACGTATGAGTTGAGTTAGATTTGAAGTGGGTAGATACCTATCAACCTTCTTGTATGGCAAAATCTTGACATGTTTGTAGAGCTTCTGGGACTTAGCTGTGGGGTCATCAGTCCCTAAACTTACAAACTGCTTATGAACTAGCTTATACTAAAGAGGGCACAACATCCATGCCCGAGGGGGATTCGAATCCCCGACGGGAAACGGCCTCGCGCATTGTAGCATAGCGACGCAATGCGCTCGGCCGCTCCGCCGCAGCTCTTGCGTGGTAGGCACACAGATCGTACCTACTTACAGATTAGTGGAGAAAGTAAGTTGCTTATTAAGATGTAGAACAATGATTTTTTTTTACTTTTTAGTGCATATTTGTTTTGAAACAGTTTTTTTTTTTTTTTTAGTGAATGTGAAGTACAGTATCTTTTTATTCTGACTATGGGTAGGCCTACTAAACGTGCTGCTCATTTGAGACAGCGGAGTTTAAATGAAACAAAGGAAGTCAGGAAGAAACGCCTATCTCAACACAGGAAATCTATCTCGAAGACAATTTCAAGAGACTTGCGACTAGCGCAAAAATAGACTTTCAAAAAAGCGGGTTTACATAAAAACGTTTTGAACAGGAAATGACTTGACCATAACGACGTTACGACAGGTGTCTCAAATATCTGGATAGCCTATAAAAGATTCGGCCGAGTATCGTTAATTTGTCATTGATCCCATGGTCAGAACCTAACCAAATTGTTCTCGAACTACCCTTGCAGTACATCCTTTCCAATAAATCATCGAAACCGGTTGGCGTCATATTGAGTTATTCGTCCATTCGTCGCGCACATACTTATAGCAAATTTAAGAATAATATATATATATATATATATATATATATATATATATATATATATATATATATATATATATATATTCGCAGATCCTCTCTATATACTCTACCTACCTTTCCGCTTTCCCTTCTTTCCTGAGAACTGATTTTCCATCTGTGTCCTTGATATTCATAGAGCTGTTTTTCTTATCTCCAAATGTTGCTTTTATTTTCCTGTAGGCTGTATCTATTTTTCCCCTATTTATACATTCTTCTACATCCTTGCATTTGCCTTGTATCCACTCCTGCTTAGCCGTTTTGCACTTCCTGTCAATCTCATTTCTTACTCATCTGTACTCCATTTTGCCTGTTTCATTTACTGCATTTTTATATTTTCTCCTTTCATCGATTAAATTTAGTATCTCCTGTGATATCCAAGGATTTTTTGTAGGTTTCCTACCTATTTTGTCCTCTGCTGCCTTCTCTATTTCATCTCTGTTTTCCTCCGTTTCTGTCAATTGTTGTCTAGAGCTTCCTTCAGTTTATCCAGGTCCCATCTCCGTATTTTCCTACCATTCTGCAGTTTTTTTCAGTTTCAGCCTACAATTCATGACCAATAAGTTATGGTCAGAGCTTATGTCTGCCCCTGGGTATGTCTTACAGTTTAAAACCTGGTTCCGAAATCTGTCTTACCATTATAAAATCTATCTGGTATCTTCCGGTGTGTCCTGGTTTTTTCCACATATACAACCTTCTTTCGTGATTCTTAAACCAGGTGTTTGTTATAACTAAATTATGTCCCGTGCAAAACTCTACCAGGCGTCTTCCTCTTTCATTCCTTTTGCCCAGACCATATTCACCTACTATCTTTCCTTCCTTCCCTTCCTTCCCTTCCTTGCCCTACAACCGAATTCCAGTCCCCCATAACAATTAAGTTTTCCTCTCCCTTAATTGTATGAATAATTTCCTTTAGCTCATCATATATTTCATAGATCTCCTCATCATGGACAGAGCTAGTTGGCATATAAACCTGTACTACTGTGGTCCGTGTTGGCTTCGTATCTATCTTGACTTCAATAATGCGATCACTGTGTTGCTCATAGTAGTTTACCCGCATTTCTATTTTCTTATTCATTATCAGACCTACTCCTTCTGATTTTGTATTTATAATGCTATACTCGCCAGAAATCCTGTTCCTCTTTCCACCGAACTTCACTAATCCCCACTATATCTAACTTCAACCTATCCATTTCCCTTTTTTAATTTTATAGCTTCCCTACTCGATTAAGGGATCTAACATTCCACGCTCCGGTCCGTAGAATGCCAGCATTGTCTTTCCTGATGATCACATCCTCCTGAGTAGTCCCCGCCCAGAGATCCGAATGGGGGACTATTTTACCTCCGGAATATTTTACCTGAGAGGATGCCATCATCATATGTTCATACAGTAGAGCTGCATGTCCTCGGGAAAAGTAACGGCTGTAGTTTCCCCTTGCTTTCAGCCGTTCGCAGTAACTGTGTGGCAAAGCCACATTAGCTGATGTTACTAGGCCAGCTCAGTCAATCATCCAGACTGTTGCCCCTGTAACTACTGAAAAGGCTGCTGCCCCTCTTCATGAACCACAAGTTCGTTTGGCCTCTCCACAGATACTCCTACGCTGTGCTATCGTTGTATCCTTGAGACACACAAGCCACCCCACCTCGGCAATGTCTGTGGTTCATGGGAGTGGCTCGAAAATTATGTGAACAAAAGACAACTGAAGGAGCATGCTGTATCTACGATATTAGTCTTTCCCTCTCATTTGAACAAGGTCCACGTACAGGACCCTGAAAGTCGCGTAATATATGTGCAACTACATACTGGATTGTGAAACTGACGTAATTACAGTACGTAACTACGTAGCTACTAGTATCTTACCAGGTTACTAAAAAGAGAAAATTACCAGAACAGAGAGAGGAGTAAGGCTGTTGAGATCATGCATGTAAATGCAAGCCGAATTGTACCACAATAATCGTGCAGACAGACGTAATGATATCACAAAAAATTTCAAGAAGAATTGTGAAAGAAAAACTTCGTGAACGTAAAATATCACTTTCCGCTACTTAATAGGCTTAATACAACTGTTTTGTTGAATGGAAACTTGCCGCATTTTCGTTCCTCGTTTGTTTCCTGAAAATTTAAATAAGTACTACAAAAGATAAATTTTGTGTGCCTAAAATATCATTTTCCGTTACTTCAGAGGTTTATTGCGACTGTAATGAATTGAAACTTTCCGCGTTTTTCCTCAAAGTTGCCAGAAAGTAGATATACATTCTTGACAGAAGGAACTTCCATCTGTTTCATTCGATGTGATTACAGTGCAAGAACTGCATTCATTTATGTAATTTTTGTGATTTTATTAGTCAGTAGAAGTTGCGAAGCCTGTATGCTTTTCGTTTTATTTACAATTCTATTAGTGTCCCTCATAGCCTTCAAATTACTCGGCCCGTATTCCACTGCGTACCTGCAAATGGTTGCGCCAAAAAATGAAGCCTGGTAGGGCGAAGCGAGGCAACTGCTCCCAAATTGAAACAACAAACCGCCACCATTTGCAGGTACGCAGTGGAATACGGGCCGAGTAATTTGAAGGCTATGAGGGACACCGGGAGTGCTTCATTTTTTGGCGCAGAATTAAGTTGTGCACCCCTGGCGACCAGAATGTTCCAAAGCGAGAGGAGGAGGAGTGGGGGAGGGGGGCAATG
This sequence comes from Locusta migratoria, assembly GCA_026315105.1. Lineage (NCBI taxonomy): Eukaryota > Metazoa > Arthropoda > Insecta > Orthoptera > Acrididae > Locusta > Locusta migratoria. The sequence goes on along the minus strand of CM048753.1, from coordinate 10,728,393 downwards.
GGTCTCCTATCCCGAGCGTTGGAGCAGCGCTGCGCCGTGTATCCACTTCCCCCCTGCTGCCGCACCTCGCCAACGTGGAGTTCCTCTTCATCACCAGTCCTTCAGCCAGCATGACACACAAATAGCAGAATCCGAAACTGATCATGTCTACACTCTTCTGAAGCATTATAATGTCATTGATCCCTGATAGCACCTAAGTTTCTTACACATCAATATAAGTAGAATCCAGTTAGCAACTGCAGACAAGAGTGTTCTGAAAACAATTTATTTTGCAATATTTTGCAGTTAGTGACTAGTTTCGGACTTAATCGACCATTTTCAAACCGTTGGCCTACATTTCATAGAAAGCTATTCTGGCACAGGTGCTTACTAGCTGTAACTTCTTCTTCATGTAAACATGAGTGTCCTTGAGAGCCTGACTTTGCACAAACTTACGAAATTTCATCGTAAAGATGGTGCAGGATCAGCATTTACGATGAATTTGCATAAGTTTGTGCCTAGTCAGGCTCTCAAGGACACTCATGTTTACTTGAAGAAGTTACAGCTAGTAAGAACCTGTGCTAGAATACCTTTCTATGAAATGTAGGCCAACGGTTTGAAAATGGAGGATTAAGTTCGAAACTAGTAACTAACTGCAAAATATTACCAGTTGCTGATCCTGCACCGTCTTTACTATGAATTTTCATAAGAGTGTTCTGTTATTTGTTGCAGTGAAGTTACGTACTCTGTGGCCAGCTTTTACAGTTCGTCACGCGCGACGGCGCGAGGATTTGATAAGCGTTTGTGTGTTTGAAGACGTTTGGTGGGTCTTTATTATGAAGTTACTGTGTGATAATACACTGCAGAGGCTAAAGGAGACTTAATTTCTGTTCCCTTTCTCTTGAAGAGAAGCTTCGTGTCAAGGACCTAGGGACATCGGCAACGAATATCAAGTTAGTAATATATAAGTAAAGAAATTGCAAAAACTTTCAAGCGAGGCATTTGCGGAAAAGTAGACTGGGTATGTGCCTGCGACATTACAAACAAGTTGTACTGTTTTCCATGTCTGTTGTTCAGCAAAGGAAATTCTGGGAGTGAAACAACTTGACGCTAAAAGGCGTTTATGATCTCGGACATTTAACACATAAGATAAAGAAACGCCGCGGTGGAGTAGCCGAGCGGTCTAAAGCGTCTCGCTGGGGAGCGTGCGGTTGCTCGCCGTCGGAGGTTCGAGTCCTCCCTGGTGCATGGGTGTGTGTGTTGTCCTTAGGTTAGTTTACTTTAGTTTAAGTAGTTTGTAAGCTGCGGACTGATGACCACGCAGTTTGGTCCGATAGATTTGCGAACATTTGAACATTGAATTTGATAAAGAAACATGACCGTTCCGCATGAGATACGACTGCGAAGTTATATCACAACCTCTTAGGGAAACTCTGTATTAGACAACAAGTGGACACTACTTACAGGATGTCACTTAAAAGGCACAATGGTCAGATTCGCAAAACTCGTTACGTGCTCTATAACGTTGTGGATTGCATTAAATTTTGTGATGCTTTTGATCTCGCACTTCGTGGATAGGCCGAACGCAGTGATTCATTAAATGGAGGTATTTTGCTGGTGTAACAGTTTACGTCAATTCTGGAATATGTAGAAGAAAAGTACTGATTAAGTCCTGAAAATCCATTGAACCAGTAAAATAGATCGTGGAGCAGGTATATCCCGGAAACTACGTTAAAAAAAAACTGCGCCAACTACATTCTCTCATAGATGGCGGGAAAGATGTGCACATAATTTAGAGTACAACATTAAAATGGCTGTTTCTCATACAGGGTGAATAATACGGAAAAAGGTTTCAGGACAGTTTTTGTAGAGAGTTACACAATCTATAAGTTTTGTCTGAGCTATTTTCTAGAGATGGGCTATGAGTGCGCTCGAGAAACGAGTGACGTTAGGGGAAATTCTCGAGAAATTTTCGAGTACTCTCGAGAAGTTGCTGACAGTACTGCGCTCTCTGGAGGATGAGCGAAACAGCTGTACAAGGAAGCACTGAGGCAGAGCAGTCGCAGTCGTTGTCTTCCGTTAGTGCAAGTTAGAAATAAGACTATGGAAGACGAATTTCACGCGAAACGAAAACATCATTATTAATTAGTATGCATTCCGCGTGTGTTTTTACTTACGAGAGCAGTGAAGAACCGCCGGAGAGTGACAGATGTAGGACAAAACTGTCGATACGACATATTTAACAGAATGCGTTTTATTTGCTGGTACCAGGGCCTGACCTGAAATCTATTTTAGGTGACGATGAGGCGTCTGTGGATCGTGTCCTACGATTTTGTACCACGTCTTGATTTCTTCCCAAAATACTGGGTGTGCAATTTTAAAGTGTCAGTGGCTCGGACACCTTTTATTTTTAAGAAGTCACCGGGCCACATACATCTGTCAATGTTTTATCCTCAGTTTAAGGTATCCGTACAACTGTAGGTGTACTTTTATATTTCGCAAGTCCGTCCGACATGCGTCATTTTTCTTCCATCTGTTCAAGTTTGAGCACGGCGCTAATGACCTCGATGTTGAGCGCCCTATATAACCAATCATCACCATCGTCATCATCATTTACCGAAGAGAGAAAAAAAACTAAAACATATTACACCCAAAGAAGTTGCATACATTTACTTACAGTAAGAAAAAATCAGGCATTACAGTATCATCGGTTTTTGCTTCTTTCATATGAAGCTCTGATACTTTCACAATACAGCTGTCACAATTTGCAACTACCAGTATCAACAGTTGCTTTTTCTATCCTCATACTGTCCAAAAGTTTGGATGGCCCTAATTTTTGTGCATGTTGTATGCTGTCGAAGCTAAATTAAAAATTAAAGTTCTCCAATACTAGCGGACTGTTTCCGGAACTATCCAACTTTTTTACCGGATTTCCTTTTCGTCTAGTATGAATAGATAACGTACATACATCCTTGGGTATTTTGTCAGACTTTCATTAATGAGAAGAATGCGCTTCTCTGTTCCTGGACATGTGTGTTTGGTTGCTGGATATATTGTGTAATTTTAAATGTCTTATCATGTCTGTTTCAGTATTTGCTACATTCTGGAGCTTAAAAAAAGATATATGTTGCAATGGACGTTACCTCCGCCGCGGCGGAGCTGCCGAACGCATTGAGGCGCTACGCTACGATGCGCGAGGCATGGATGTTTGTGCCGTCTTTAGTGTTAGATAGTTCATAAGTAGTTTGTAAGTGTAGGGACTGATGACCCCGCAGTTAAGTCCCTTAAGCTCTACAAACATTTGAACATTATCTCCATCCTCCGTAAAGAACAGTGACAGCTTCCGTGTATCCGTATTTGAGTCAGTCACAGCGTCGGCAGTCGGCTCAGGGAACCGAGCGAGTGATGCCCGACCCCCAGTCAACCAGCGCAGCCCCGCTTCTCGCGAGCTTCTCGACAATCGCCGGCCGCGGTGGCCGAGGGGACTGAGGCGCTCCAGTCACGGTCTGCACGGCCACTACGGTCGGGGGTTCGAATGCCCCCTCGGGCATGGATATTTGTGCCGTCTTTAGTCTTAGCTAGTTGATAAGTAGTTTATAAGTTTAGGGACTGATGACCCCGTAGTTAAGTCCCATAAGCTTAACAAACATTTGAACATTTTTCTCGAGCACCGCGGCAGCTCGAGAAAGTCTCGGTGCGCACGAGCCGCCGTGCCTCACACTCCCATCCTTAGTATTTTCATCCTGAAACTAACCGCTCCGTCAAAAAAATTAAACATTTTTGTCAACCTGACGTGTAAAAAAGTTTTGCACACATGGGATTGATGGGGACTTTCCCCAATTCCATTATAGTGGTATCCGGTACTTTTATGCAGATTTTCAGCTTTGCGGGAATTAATTCAAGGTGAATGTCCGAGATACTATTTCTGACTGGCAATTATTATTATTATTATTATTATTTTCTGTTTCCAATTTTCTTGTCCCTCATCCTTTCAATCCCCTTGTGAAACCTGAACGTACCTCCGCTGCCTGGTACAATAAATAACTTTTTTACTGTATGGAACTTGTGGTTAGTTGGGGAGATATGTAATTAATGTACACAGGTTTCTAGCTGAGATCGCGTTTTATCCATTCGGATGGCCGGATTCGACGTGACGTAAACGTCATCTTCTGACGTATTAAACACAAAGTCTTTACATAAGAACGGCATTTACCAAACGTAGTAGCAAAAGAATATTTTTTCTGTATACAAAACCTCCTGTACATCTCTGTTACATTTCATGTAGGCTCTAGCAACTCCCTCTTATTAAAAATTGCTCGGTACAATTGCATGCATCCATACCGATATGAAATACGGTATAAACAATAATGGCAGTGTTTGATATACATCATTAGATTTCCTATACACATTTCCTCAATGGCTGTATAAGAGGCACTAAGCGTAAGTGGTGAAGTTACGTAATAGACTGGTAAGTGCAAAGGCAAACAGATTATGATGAAACATACGGTTGACCAGTAAAACTGTCGTGTATAGTTGGTTTATTAACGTTTCTTTCTTTTTTTTGAGACGTGAACTAACTAATTCAGTATTTTTTAGCTTAATAACTATATTAGCATGGGATACTTTGTGCTATGCCTCCAATAACATTGTCATAAAAAGGTTTTTAATGTGTAAAAAAAAATTATGCCCTATGGTGTTGAAAAATCACTTATTTTAAATATTGTTCTAATGGTAAATATAACAGAATTTTCTTTTGGAACAAGATCCTGAAGATGGGCTTTCCGCGTCAGCTTACTGTTTAACACCTAGAAATTTGGACTGTTCAGTCTCACTTATCATACGCCCATTATGTGTAATCAAAATGTCAGCTTTCTTCAAATTATGTGTTAGAAATTGTAAAAAGTGAGTTTTACCGTGATTTAACATCGACTTGTTTTCTACAAGCCATGAACTTCTCTTGAAGTGCATTATTTGATACTGTGTCAATATTACGAACAATATCCTTTACTACCAAGCTGGTATCATCAGCAAACAAAAATATTTTAGTCACCTGTTATACTCGAAGGCATATCGTTTATATAAATAAGAAACAGCAACGGTCTCAAAACAGACCCCTGGGGTTACTGACGTTCAGCTGTATATCTATGCTGGGTTCAGTATGCATAGCAAATAGTACTCTCTACGTTGTACCTGTAGCATTGGTAATATAATAGATTTTTATTCTGATCGACCGCTATATTACGTTACACATAGTGGATCTCTATTGTACTGATACGGTTTGTCTGCTTACCTAATTGCTATATCTTGAATTGTACTCAATATGTTTGTAAATCTATCGGACTTAACTGCGTGGTCATCAGGCCGTAGCTTACAAACTACTTAAACTAAGGTAAACTAACCTAAGGACAATGCAAACATCCATGCTCCAATGCGTGCGGCTAACCCACCACGTCTGAATTGTACTGATGGTTCACTGCTTTTTCTATTAAGTTTGGTAAGTTCAGTTCTTACATAAAAAACTTGGTGTTTAATATATCAGAAGATGACGTTTAAGACACGTGGAAACCGGTCATCCGAATGAATAAATCGCTATCTTGGCTACATACTTTAGCAATTTTATTTTAAAGTATTGCTGGCTTTGTAGCCTCCAGTCGGTCAGTCGGTTGATTTACGGTGGCGTTCGGTTACGTGACGCCTGCTAGAGTGTGGCTACTTACTGGCCCGTGGTTCGCGTGAGTGGCGCGGTTGCGGGCCCAGCCACTCTGCCGGAGTGGACGCCCGCCTGCTCTGCTGACGTAACGCGGCCGCTGCGCCTGGCCCCGCGGGCACCGCCTCCCTGGGGCTATCCGAGCACGCCAAGCAAAGCCAGGCCCTCGACGCCACACGCAGCCGCTGCCGCTGCCGCCGCTATTCCTGGACGCTCGTGCCTCTCGCGACGCTCAGCCGCCACCGCCGCCTCCGGCTGAGCGTCAGTCTCGCCGCCGGCTGCGCACCGCTCGCGTCCGCGTCCTCTCGCCACTCGTCGCGTCGCCGCAGCGTCGCTTTTTCCGGTGCGCTCCGTGGCGGTTTCCGCGTTCTCCGCGTTAACAGTTCGCGTTGTTCCGGTAATCGCGCTCACAGTTGACGCCAGATCCGGCATTCGCGTCGACTGTTTGCGTCAGTTCTGGCAAAAGTGTTCGCGATTACCGCCGTTTGAGGCTAGTGTCTTCGCAGTTAGCACCATTCCTGGCAAAAGTGGTCTCTGCGGCGTTTCAAGTTAGTGTGTTGACAGTTCACAACCAGTTGCATCAAGTGCATTCACAGTTCGCACTGGTCACGGTATTCATGTAGATAGTTTGCGTGTTTCTGGCAAGTGGATTGCCAGTTCGCACCAGTTCTGGCAAGTGGATTGACAGTTCGCACCAGTTCTGGCAAGTGGATTGACAGGTTGGCGCCGGTTCTGGCAAGTGGATTGACAGGTTGGCGCCGGTTCTGGCAAGTGGATTGACAGGTTGGCGCCGGTTCTGGCAAGTGGATTGACAGTTCGCGCCAGTCGTGGCAAGTGGATTGACAGTTCGCGCCAGTCGTGGCAAGTGCGTTGACAGTTCGCGCCGGTTCTGGCAAGCACGTGTGGCTTGGACCTTTTCGTGAAGTTGACACTTCCCTGCAGTGACAGTCACCAGAACATTGGATCAGAAAGTGCTTTTAGCATCGACTTTTCATCCCCACTGGTGGGAAACAAACACTAGGGACTGAATTGTGTTTCTCTGATTATCTTACTCGTGATCATCTCGTAATTTTCGTGGTGTTCGCCAAATCGTGTCGTCTTTCATAGCACTGAAGATCCCTTATTGATATTTCAGCATATCATCTGAAATGTTTCAAATGTCTATGAGGACAAGCAGTGAAAGATTGTGAACATTATCTGCAGGATTTAGTGCCCTAACTGCTATTCTTAGGATAGGTACTAGCAACTTCCTATTCCAGAAACAGTAAAATTCGTATGATTTTTCTAAATGGCTGGTGAAAATTAATCTGTTACTAAAAGTGTCTCACCAGAAGAGGTTTCAGATGTTTCCAGTGTGTGATTCGGTAGTTACACAATTGTCAGGATACATTAACATAGAATAGTGACCAAACTGAGTAGGGAAAAAGTGAGAGCGCAATTTTTTTTTTTTTTTTTATTTTTGGCCATTGTACTGCTCGATAGTACAATTACTACTATTGACAGGGACTGTGTTCATAGTGTAAATGAGTCAGGCTATACCCTGTTCACAGTGAAGATTAAAGTTGTAGTGTATCCACTAGTTTAAATAAGAACTGGAGACTTTTCAGACACAAAGGGAAACTTCCGACATTTGCATTCCAGGGCAGTCGCAGAGGTAATATATATTCTTAGCACCAGTACACCTGCAGCTATGTGGAGTAAGTCTCAATTACTTTCTTCAGTGTTCGTTGTAGGCAGCGACATAGCAAACTCTCATCATTGTGCTTATAGACCAGTAAATTTAATACATAATGGTGTCTACATGAATACCTACACAATTTCGTATTCCTGTCTGACAGAAGACTATTTGACTGACTAAACACGTTGACAAGACGTAACAGCATAGAAACATTACTTTGCACTGGTACTGCCAGTCCGTAGCCAAGTTATTTACTCACTAGTACTCTTTTCAGTATTACTTACATTTGAAAAGACTCTGCTCAAGAACTTCAGCTTGTTTTTGAGACAAACCACGCCATTTCAATACGTTTTATTTTGTTACTGTAACTTCACATTACTTCCAGTAAATCTTTCGTAAATATGTTGTCCATAATTGTAAATTACCATGCAATAATACATATTATAAAATATTGACATTATCACAGAAGACTAATTCATAAATAATAGATTCATTGAAACTGGACGAACTGCCTACAATACAGTATTACATTAGTAAACGCAGCTCCTTTCCGCTGGAATTTATAGAAAGGTCTTAACAGGATTTCCTCATATATTACTATTTGAAAACAGGTTACAGAAACACAGAAAGCGTTTGTTTATGAGACAAAGAAAATAAGCTGTGAACACCTTAATTGGTTCAATCACAAAATCTATTTCAAATGAAATGTTTCTAAATCTATGGGACCCAACTACTGCGGTTATCAGTCCCTTGGCTTACAAATAACTTAAACTAACCAAACTAAGGACAACACATACACCCATACGAGGGGAAGAGTCGAACCTCCGACGGGGGAAAAACCGCGCGCTCCGCAGTAAGGCACCTTAGAGCACTCGGCCACTCCTCCACGGCATTATTACATCCATAAAGAAACATTCTTGGGTGTCTGTTTTCAAAATGAAAATTGAGTGGGTATGACTACCTACTAGGTAACAGCATGCATGAGTGTACTTTGTCAAAGGAAGACACCTGTCCTCTCTGTGCTTGTTGGAGACTTGAAGGAAGTAGTTGGCCTAGCAAATTACACTATACATCTGCATATACATATATACGCCGAAATCCACCGTAAGATGCATGGCGGAGGGTACACTGTACCACTACTAGGCATTTCCTTTCCTAATCCACTCCCAAATAGAACGCGGAAAAAACAAATGTCTATATGCCTCTGTAGGAGCCCTAATTTCTCTTATCTCGTCCTTGTGATCATCACGCGAAATTTAAGTGGGCGTCAGAAAGTTATTTCTGCAGTCAGCTTCAAATTCCGGCCCTCTAAATTTTCTCTACAGAATTTCTCGGAAAGAACGTCGTCTTTCCTCCAGTGATCCCCAATTGAGTTGCCGGAGCATTTCCGTGACACTCACGCATTGGTCGAACCTAACGGTAACAAATCTAGCCGTCGCCTCTGAACTGCCTCTGTCTTCCTTTAAACTGATCTGCTGCGGGTCCCAAACACTTGAGCAATACTCGAGACGTGGTCGTACAAGCGTTTTATACGCGGTCTCCTTTACAGATGAAGTATATCTCCCCAAAATTCTCCCAATAAAACGAAGTCGGCTGTCCGCCTTACTCACAACTGTCCTTACATGTTCGTTCCATTTCATATCGCTCTGCAATGTTACGCCTAGATATTTGAACGACGCGACAGCATCAAGAAGCTCACTACTAATGCTGTGTTCAAACATTATGGGGTTCAACATTCATAGAATATGATATCAACTGCGATTGGGCAAAGCTGAAAATGTGTACCCAGCCGGGATTTCGAACCCAGGTCTCCTGCTTTCTAGGCAGTATCTGACGGTAGGCGTGCTTAGGTAGTCCTTGCAGGTGCGGTGATCACTGTGTCCCCAGTGGTGTAGGGATCAGCGCAACTGCCTAGAAAGCAGGAGACCCGCGTTCGAATCCCGGCTGGGTAAACATTTTCAGCTTTACCCAATCGCAGTTGATGTCACATATTCTATGAATGTTGAATAATAACAACTGCAGGATCAGAAGTGACGTCTGTTCTCTCGGAACAGACGCCACATGTATATATATATATTATGGGATTGTTTTTCCTACTCATGCGCATCACCTTACATTTTTGTACATTTAGAGGTAGATGCTATTCTTCACCCCAACTGGAAATGTTTCCACCCATCTTCTCATGCCGGCCGCGGTGTGCGAGGGGACTGAGGCGCTCCAGTCACGGTCTGCACGGCCACTACGGTCGGGGGTTCGAATCCCCCCTCGGGCATGGATATTTGTGCCGTTCTTAGTCTTAGCTAGTTCATAAGTAGTTTGTAAGCTTAGGGACTGATGACCCCGTAGTTAAGTCCCATAAGTTCTACAAACATTTGAACATTTGATTTGAACATCTTCTCATTCGGGCTCCTCCCCCTTTCTCAACGATCGTATCCCCCACCCCTCACCGTACTGTGCATAATCTCCTTTCCCCCCTCTCTACATCTATTTCTGACTGAATATTTAGTAAGGTATCCTTTAAAATTCGAACTAAATCGATCAACAACTTTTCCAGATTTCTGATTAGTAACTGTTCCTTTCGAAAATTCCCACTATTAACTTTGAGCGCTTGTACAGCGGAATGAATGGGTAAATAACTCACGCCCGGGAATGTGATTCATAGACGCTATGAGCATTTCTTTACCTTTTAACGCTGTGAAACAAGTCTATACTACTACAATCTCTTTGCTTCCCACATTTTAAAAGGGTGTAATATGCACCAAAACAAGAACAATATGTCTAGTAAACATGGGCTCTAAAATGCGTACATTATAGCTTAGTGTTTACATGTCTCTTCTACTGGTCAGCTGCTCGTAACTCTTAAGATATTCACTGCAGGGTCCGTGTTTAGTAGATAATTTTTTTCTTGTCTTGGTTCACGCTACCTCCTCCAAAATTTTGCAAACAAAAGAGTAGAAGGGTTAGTTTCACAGTGGAAAAGATAAAGGAGAGATCATAGTGTCAGCCGCGGAGTGCTCTTAGGCGTCTTGCTGCGGAGAGTGCGGTTGCACGTCGTGGGAGGTTAGAGTCCTCCCTTCTGTGTGGTTAATGTAACTAGTTTGTATATAGGCTATAGGGAGTGATGGCCATAGCAGTTTGGTCCAATAGATTTACAAACCTGTGAACATTTCATAGTATCACGGGATGATACTTCCTGTAGTTGAGGTCCTTAACAAAATGTGTACTCACTCCCCGGTATGACTCATAGAAATTTTTAATTGGAATTTCCTAAAACCCTTTATTTTTCAAAAATATGAAGCCCATGTTCATCAGAGCGTGGTGTAAAATTTGTAATAAACCGATCAAGAACTTTCAGAGATTTTTTGTAAAAAACATGTTCCCTAAACATAAGGCGTTCATATATACTTGTATTTCTTTCATGTAACTGCAAACGTATCTTTGCCTCTTCCTTTTAATTTAGCAAGTGGCACGGGTCGTCAGTTAGGCTCGCGCCGGCCCTTCTTGCACAAGTAGGAACGGAGCGTCCGAACACAGCTCTCTGTCACTGGAGTACATCGGAGCTGGTTCCGCACACTTTCTGTACCACAGGTGTATTTTCCTGCCAAAAGCTAGCGTAAGACTCACAGGCCAACTAACAACATGAGCGCTGTTGTCAGTGTCGAGATTACATTTTCTACAGGTAACTTCTTTTTTTTAAAATAAACTAGAAATTCTCCTTATAACACTCTAATTATTGAATTCCCTTTCAACAAATTTTTTCATTGATTAAAATATTACACCAATAAATTAAATGTAGGAAACCTTCGAAAAGCCGGCCTCGGTGGCCGAGGGGACTGAGGCGCTCTAGTCACGGTCTGCACGGCCACTACGGTCGGGGGTTCCAATCCCCCCTCAGGCAGGGATATTTGTGCCGTCCTTAGTATAAGGTAGTTGATAAGTAGTTTGTAAGTTTAGGGACTGATGACCCCGTAGTTAAGTCCCATAGGCTTAACAAACATTTGAAACCATCGAAAAATGTACTTGTTCACCAACATTATAGTTAGCATGTCATTATAGAAATAAAATGTCAACCACTTGTCTCAATGTGGTATGGTCACAGTTATGTTGAAAACACGGGATGTGACACGTTAAATAAAAGATCCGATGATGGCACTTTAGTCTCCCCAAATCGGCCATCTTAATAAAGATAATTAGCGAGCTGGGCTGTTTGCAAATCAATTGAACAGATGCCCCCTACTCCCCCCCCCCCCCCCACAAAAAAACTGACGATTTTTTATGAGTTATGTTTTTTCATGGGAAAAGACTTAAAATAAGGTTTAGCTTCATGTTTATGACAAAATTACCGAAACCTGCATGGGTATTGCTCTGCGGTGGTTTAATGTGAACAAGAGTGACTAAGTATGCAAAGAGATTCTATACTGTAAACGGCATTGCTGAACATACTTGGGTAGCTTCAACACGTTTAAATTTACTGCGCCACAACTCTTGCTATTATCATCTCAATTCATTCTTGTACAGATTCAAAAAAATTTGTCTGGGTAAGTCAGAACATTAGTACCAAATTATGTGCCATTTACGATAAAATAGATTGGTAGGACACATTCTTAGACATCAAGGAATTGTGAATTTAGCGTTGGAGGGAAGTGTGTGGGGTAAAAATCGCAGAGGGAGACCAAGAGACGCGTATAGTAAGCAGATTCAAGTGGATGTGGGTTGTCGTTCTTATGAGGAGATGAAAAGGCTTGCTCAGGATAGAGTAGGGTGGAGAGCTGCATCAAACCAGTCTCTGGACTGAAGACCACAACAACAACAACAACAACGATAAAATTACTCCTCTACAATCTGAATTATAAGGAAACGTACTATTCTGAAGAATTGTTGTTGTTGTTGTTGTTGTGAGTTGGAGGTGACTAAACAGCTCGGTCATCAGTGCCGAGAATCGTTGTTCGACTTGTTATGTTCAGTTCAAAAAGTAGGAAAAGAGTGCTCTCTTATCGGTAAATCATGTCATTGCACAACATCGTGCAATGGCTTGCACAACATCGTGCAATGGCTGGATCTGACAAGGAGGTGTTCCAGTCGTGAAAATTCAGTACAGGATCAGACTTTGCATGTTAGTAAAATATGTCAAGGATGTCAAATTACAGAAGTTTTAAAGCACACTATTGAGAAAATTCTGAGAAATATGGTATATTATGAAGCTTATATGCTAGTCAATGACATTCGTAAGCCAGTACGACGAAACTACATGCATTATTCTCATGCGGATTATGAAGGTTTGATGTCACTTGAATGAAACATTTATTTTGATCACTTGTTTAAAAATAATAATTTTTTTAAAAAATTAATGATATAAAATATAATTAGTTTGATCACAAAGAACTTTATTTTTGTAACGACGGTTCCAGCAAGCTAAAAATTATATTTCAAAGTTTTCTTTTTAATAAAAATAGAGTAATTCCATATCAGTTATAAAACACAGCAACCAGCTGCAGGATTATAGATTTATTAACTAATGGTCTCAGTCAATTATCACCCTTCTTCAGGTATCTGTATTGGCAATAATTACGTTGTAATATATTTGTATATCATTATGTAACTGTACCGTGTCCAGTTACCCGAAGAAAGGTAGTAATTTCATGAAACCGGTAGTAAACAAATCTAGAACCTTGCAACTGACGGCTGTCTGTTTTAACATATAAACTACAGTTTTTGTAATGAATAAAATGAGTTAGTGTATTTTAAATCAATGTAGGTAGATTAAGCTTTAAAAAAGTTTGTAAATGTATCGGACTAAACTGCTTCCTTTTCCGCTCGTAGCTTACAAAGTTCGTAAACTAAGATAAACTATATACATGTGGCGTCTGTTCCGAAAGAACAGACGTCACTTCTGATCCTGCAGTTGTCATATATTCTGTGAATATTAAATAACAACATCAACTGCGGTTGGGCAAAGCTGAAAATTGTACCCAACCGGGATTCGAACCCGGGTCTCCTGCTTTCTAGGCAGTTGCGCTGACCTCTACACCACTGGGGACACAGTGATCACCACACCTGCAAGGACTACCTAAGCACGCCTCCCGTCAGATACAAATTCCCAGCTTCGCCCTGCCCACAGTACTCAAACTCGTACTTGTGAAACTAATTCCCGTAAGAGTAAGGGCTTCAAACTTGCCCACCCCTCCCCACTAACGATAGGATCATTGCCCTTACTCTTACGGGAATTAGTTTCATAACTACGAGTTTCAGTACTGTGGGCAGGGCCAATCTGGGAATTTGTATCTGACGGGAGGCGTGCTTAGGTAGTCCTTGCAGGTGCGGTGATCACTGTGTCCCCAGTGGTGTAGGGGTCAGCGCAACTGCCTAGAAAGCAGGAGACGCGGGTTCGAATCCCGGATGCGTACACATTTTCATCTTTGCCCAATCGCAGTTGATGTCTTATATTCTGTAAATATTAAATAATAACTACTGCAGGATCAGAAGTGACGTCTGTTCTGAATATTAAGATAGACTAAGATAAGGACAACAGGAACACCCATGCCCGAGGGGGGTTCGAACCCCCGACGGCGAACGTCCGCAGCACGGCGGTCCAGTGCGCACGGCTAAGCTTCAAATGCTATTGTCATCACACTTGTATAAAAAAAAAGTTAGGTAATATTTAAAGCTGTGGAAAGATAATAAATGTTCGTTGTAAATTCGAGGAACCGGTTTCTTCATGGAAAAGCAGAACAGCGCTTTTGCCCTATTACATGTAAACAAAGAGGCAGACGGTCACAAATTATAAGAATGTTTTCTTCTTGAAGATGGAGACATTTAAACAATGTACTCATATGCCACAGTCGCGGTTTTATTTTTATGTTTTGTCTTTATTACGTACAACTAGATTCGGCGAAACTATGCCGCCATGCTGAAGTACTTACGGTAAATCCGGGAGAGTGGTGTACATTTTCAAAATTATTCATAAAAAATTCCACAATGCACTAAAGTCAAAATAATTTCTTTTACAAGGAAACAAACCAGTTCTCCGTAAAATAGAATTTTTGAGTAGTTTACATGTACTCATTCGTCGCGATATTTGACCATTCAGCAAACCTCCAGTGCGGCATATATCCCTTAGACTAAGGGTGAGATGCCGCGCTCTTATGGCTGACATGGCGCATGATGGTATTTGTTGAAATTTATAATTTGTTAAACAAAATATGTAAAAATTTTAGTTTATGATTGTAACAATTGAGGAATAAAAATAAACACCGAAGAATTGGCAAACAAATCCTATATATTCGTTATATCAAAACACTGAATTAAATTTTAAATTATTTTTAAAGATCAAACTTAGGCCTATTAGAGTTTTTCAAAAGAAACCCTCTGCATCATTAGCTTTTATTCCTAATTTCCTTGCCACAGTCAACACAATTTTCAAAGATTACGGCATGTATCCCGATCTATGAGGGATAGACGCCGCACCCTATGACTGTGACGGTAGCAGCCAAGATGGCCGGACTAGAATTAAAAGGCACCCATCAAAAGTTAGTGTTCGTACAGGTACTCAGATATTTAAAAATGTCAGTATTCAGCACCCTCTAATAACTGACCGTAACACTAAAAAGATTTCCATGCAAGATATAGGGACTTACCTTGTTTATCAACACTACCTCGGTTACCAAAACTGGGGGGGGGGGGGGGGGGGGGTTGCGTAGTCTGTATCACATGTGGGCAACTCTCTAGGACTTACTATCAACTACAAAAGAATTTTATAATAGAACAATGACAGTTAATTTCTAAATTTCCAATACTTCACCTCTGTATTACCAAAATAATTACAGAACATCCATATTGATGTACTAAGGTTGTTCATCATTCCTAGAGTAAAGAAACAGGTCTGAGCTGAACCACTATCAGCTTTTGTTCATACTTCTTTGTTCAGTTAACTGGACATTTGTTGGTTCTGTTGCTACAACTTTTTTTAGGTGATACTTGAGAATGGCGACATAGTTTCGTCGGAACTTGTTGTATACGATATAGACAAAACATAAAAATAAAATAGCGACTGTGGCATATGGGTAGATTGTTTAAATGTCTCCATCTTAAAACAGTACTATCAGTTGCATTCCTTACAGACAACATGACTAATTTTACAAAAATGTTTCCCGTAGGTAGGATCGAAACGTCACCATCCGCACGATAGCGAGATCCGCTACTGCCTGAGCTGTTCCGCTACAGTTTCGTTACTTAATGACTCATATACAGGTTGTTACAAAAAGGTACGACCGAACTTTCAGGAAACACACGAAGAAACAAAATATTATGTGGACATGTGTCCGGAAACAATTTCCATGTTAGATCTCATTTCAGTATTTCTCTTTAAATGTAAATTGAAATAATTGGTGCAGACAATTGTCAAAATACCCAACTGTTTCGTTAGTATGTACTGTACTTCCTCGATTCACCGCCAGTTGGCCCAATTGAAGGAAGGTAATGTTGAGTTCAGCGCTTGTTGGTGATGTCTTGATTGGGCTTAATGTTCTTCCACCTACGCTCACTGACCACGTTATCATGATTTCTTACGGGATACTCTACCTGTGCTGCTAGAACATGTGCCTTTACAAGTACGACACAACATGTGGTTCATGCACGATGGAGCTCCTGCACATTTCAGTCGAGGTGTTCGTACGCTTCTCAACAACAGATTCGGTGACCGATGGATTCGTAGAAGCGGACCAATTCCGTGGCCTCCACGCTCTCCTGACTTCAACCCTCTTGACTTTCATTTATGGGGGCATTTGAAAGCTCTTGCCTACGCAACCCCTGTACCAAATGTAGAGACTCTTCGTGCTCGTATTGTGGACGGCTGTGATACAATACGCCATTCTCCAGGGCTGCATCAGCGCATCAGGGATTCCATGCGACGGAGGGTGGATGCATGTATCCTCGCTAACGGAGGACATTTTGAACATTTCCTGTAACGAAGTGTTTGAAGTCACGCTGGTACGTTCTGTTGCTGTGTGTTTCCATTCCATGATTAATGTGATTTGAAGAAAAGTAATAAAATGAGCTCTAACATGTTAATTAAGCGTTTCCGGACACATGTCCACATAACATATTTTCTTCCTTTGTGTTTGGCCGTACGTTTTTGTAACACCCTGTATGTGAGATGTACATATGCTGCACTTTAATCTTTAGAGGCCATTTTCCGAATTTTTTTTTTCTTTAAAACTTCCATGAGTGGGTACCCTTGAGGTATACTACTTTTTGTGTCTCGTTTCCGCCGGTTTTGGTAGGTGTCGGTGGCCGAGTAGAAAGCGACCGACACAGGAATAAAGGAAGCACGCTTGTGCAGGTAGAAGGTGACCAGCCAGTGGAACAGCAGAAACTAGAAACACTAGAGTAAATTAGAACGAGATATATATTTCATAGAGACTTAGTAATACTTAACTTTTACATACTTCTTGACTGCCGAGTGCTGATACATAGCTTAGATAGTCCTGCGTACTGACGATTCCTAGTGCCTATTCGATAGCCAAGTCTTAACTGGTTCCTATCTCAGTCCCAAGTGAACGATGTCGTTCAGTGGTGGCCACGAGCGGGATAGCAGCAGAGGGCGCTCGTGGCTGACGTAAGAACGCCGCGCCGTGCGTGCATGGCGTCGCGCGGCGAAAGTACGTGGCGCGCACTTTGAACTTGTGTGACACCACACTACTAATACGTGAAGTTTCACGCCAAGCTAAACTTCCAATATCGGAAAGTCTCCTTGTGAGAGGCACATTACTGAGCTGCTTAATAAATGTAGTGAAGTTTTTTTTAAGAAATTGAAGAGCGACCATTCGCGAAGATAACTGTGTGGGCTGAAACTCTGAAATTTTAGACGGGGTAAGACTTCAGGGTGCGGCTGATTCGCGGCTGTGGTTGCAGGCCCTCGTAAAACGAGCAGGTGTTTACGGACGGAGTACACACTCGCGACCGCGCCGTGCCGACAGCTGAGCCGTCCAGCGCGAGACCTCGCCTGCTATCCTGTGCCGAGAAACCGCGTCTGGCACTCACGTTCTCTGTGTCTATTCCCTTCGTTTGCTTGCTCGACTTCCCGCATCCGTAAACTTACTCGGCCTGTCGTTCACGATAACCGCGACCCACCTGCGTCATCGTTACCATAATAATCACCACCATTGTGATCTTCGCCGCCGTAACCGTTAAACACAGAAGACACCTTCCTGTGTTGCTGTGATAAGCGTTTTATGCAAGGAGATTAGCAATAGCTCTTACATGCAAACTGATGGAAAACTGGAGGCTGAAATAAAGCACAGGATAAGTAGTGGATGGATGAACTG
This sequence comes from Locusta migratoria, assembly GCA_026315105.1. NCBI lineage: Eukaryota > Metazoa > Arthropoda > Insecta > Orthoptera > Acrididae > Locusta > Locusta migratoria. The sequence continues at coordinate 10,710,707 of CM048753.1, read as the reverse complement.
GTGGAAACTGAGCGTAGTTAAGTGTGATGTCAGCTATACAGTGAAAGGAAAGCTTTACAAGTCTGTGGTGAGGCCTGCGATGCTGAAACTTGGCCAATTACAAAAGTGCAAGAGAAAAAGATGGAAGTGGCAGAAATGAAAATATCAAGTTGGATGAATGGGTAGAACGGCCTGACCGACTGGCTTTAGTTTACAGCAGGGACATCCCCATAAAGAAATATACAGAAGTAGTTCACGTTTGAGCGTAGAAAAAGGCGAGAGTTATGTAAATTCTGATACTTGATGACAAATCTGTGGATGAATACGTTTCCTTTAAAAGAAAAAATAAAGCAGACAAACGAAGCAAAGTCGCGAATTTGTTTGAGAATGTGTACTTGTCTCCTGCTCAGTAGAACGTAATTTTTCGACTCAGTCGTATTTTAGGTGGTGATACTATAGAGGAATTGCATTAAAAATGTAATATAACAGGTGTACAATTTTTATTGAATAGCTGTTAATATGAAAACCAAACAAACGTAGAGCAAATGTAAATCAAGAAATTTTCACTGATTTATCCGTCGGTTCTTGGTACTACATCACACTGACTTCAAAGTAGAATTTTGTGTATGTTCTACACGTTCATTTCCACTTCGTTACCCAGTTACCGGCTTACTAGTACATATTCAAACTTTAAAGTACGTCGAAAACCGGTTGTTTAAATAAAAATCAATTGTGGTGACCTACCAAGAACCGGCGAAGGGCTCAGTCAAAATATCCAAATTTGCATGTGTTTTAAGTTTCTTATATCAAGAGCTGTATATCCGTACCCAATAAAAACTGGACATACGTTATATGAAATTTTAACTGCTAATCGTCTTTATTACCATCTTATAAAATATTTACTATTTTTCCTGAAACTTGCTGTAGTTAATAGATGAAATATTTGTTTTTGGTGAGCATTGTTGTTGTTGTGGTCTTCAGTCCGGAGACTGGTTTGATGCAGCTCTCCACAATACCCTATCCTGCGCAAGCCTCTTCATCTCCGCATAAGAACGGCAACCTACATCTGTCTGAATCTGCTTACTGTATCCATCTCTTGGTCTTCCCCTGCGATTTTTTCCCCACACACTTCCCTCCAACGCTAAATTCACAATTCCTTGATGTCTAAGAATGTGTCCTACCAATCTAGCCCTTCTTTTAGTCAAGGTATGCCAGAAATTTCTTTTCTCCCCAATTCTGTTCAGTACCTCCTCATTAGTTACGCGATCCACCCACCTAATCTTCAGCATTCTTCTGTAGCACCATATTTCAAAAGCCTCAATCCTCTTCCTGTCCGCACTGTTTATCGTCCATGTTTCACTCCCATACAAGGCAACACTCCACACAAATGCCTTCAGAAAGGACTTCCTTAGGTTTAAATCAATATTCGATGTTAACAAATTTCTCTTTTTCAAGAACGCTTTTCTACCAATAGCCATTCTGCATTTTATATCCTCTGTACTGCGACCATCATTTGTTATTTTACTGCCCAAGTAACAAAACTCATCTACCTCCTTTATTGCTTCGTTGCTTAATCTAATTCCTTCAGCATCACCAGATTTTCTTACACTGCACTCCATTACCCTAGTTTTGCTCTTGTTAATGTTCATTTTATATGCACCTTTCAGCACACTGTCCATTCCGTTCAACTGCTCTTCCAGGTCCTTTGCTGTATCTGACAGAATTACTATGTCGTCGGCAAAACGCAATGTTTTTAATTCTTCACCCTGAACTTTAATTCCTTCTCCAAATTTCTCCTTGCTTTCCTTTATAGCTTGCTCAATGTACAAATTGAATAACAATGGAGAAAGACTATTATTTAAAGCTTTATCACAGTTAAACGTTTATACATAGACACCTGAGCTTGTTCATCATATACATAGGTGCCTCAAACCGCAGTGGCTGGAAGTATGTTGTCGCATTTTATAACGAGGACGTTAACACATGTGAGCGACGTAGTTACGCATGATTGCACGAAAACAGTTTCTTAGTGGCGGTCTAAAACACAAATGTTTTAATGACCACAATAATCATAATATATCTTACAGTTTCGAAAAGTGATGTTGATGCGGTGCTTCATTTGCTGTAAGTTGACAACAGGACCGGTGCAAGGGTTTTTTCCTGAACATGCGAGAGTCACTTTTGGAGACCTGCGCCCTCCCACCATCACCAACATATTATATACAATCAAATTGAAGTACAACATTAAACACCAATTATATATACATATAATCGACCTTTTAGACCATAAATAAAGGTAGGATAAAATGGAAAATAATTTGGAAAGTGAAATATTGAAAACACCATACTAATCATATCACCATATTTATTTGAAATTTCTTTAATTTTAACATCAAAAGGTGTCATTGTAACATTAACATTACAATTTCTCACACATACAAGAAAAGTAGCATAGCGCTCTCACTCTAACAATGGAAAATAGCAACGGCCACGGTGACGAGTGTAACAGTTTGACAGCAGCGCAGATCCAGCCACCCGGCTGCGGTTAGACTGTACGGTCGTGTATTGAGAGCGCACCATAGACTCATCCCCTCACCCCTCAACACCACAAATACATGAGTTTCGTGACCACTTCCGCAATAGTCTTTTGGAGTCATGTGTCAAACTACAGAACAACGCAAATATATCAGGGCGCTAAATTTGAAAGTGTGGCGCCCTATTACGGTGTAGATTTTGTAATCAAGGGATAGATGGGTAGGACACATTCTTAGACATCAAGGAATTGTGAATTTGGCGTTGGAGGGAAGTGCGTGGGGTAAAAACCGCAAAGGAAGACAAAGAGATGGATACAGTAAGCAGATTCAGACAGATGTAGGTTGCCGTTCTTCGGTGGAGATGAAGAGGCTTGCGTCCTATAGTGGTGTAAGTTGCCTGTCCGGAAGGGCTAAACAGAAATAGGCCGTTTATTTTAATCACGCGAAAGGCGACGACGTCTTGAGGGAAACATTTTTTGCCGCCAAAATAATTTAGACACACAAATTTTTGAAGACGCCGTGAACGCTTCGCCACGTCGGCGCCCGATACGGCCGCATGTTCCGCATGCTCCTTGCGCCGGCCCTGGTTCACAACAAACGATGTAGACGCGTGAAGCAGGCGACTCAGCAAATGCGTACCGCTTGAACGCTTCTCTGTAGTTGGACGGTCTATCGCAAGGAGCGCTGCAGCTGACAAAGACTTCCTTGTGCGTGTCGCACGTCTGGTGTAGAAAGGTTTGAAGACGCGGCCCCGTATCTAGGGTTGCCAGATCTCCGGACGCCGCCCGGAGTGCCCGGGTTTGGAATGAATTCTCCGGCTCTACGGGACAATGACTCTCATCTCCGGGCTTCAATGTAACCTTCATCTCAACCTTTTTTTTCTTTACGACGCTTTTTAAGTACTATGCTCATGTAGCGACGATCTACATCGAACTTAACGCAACTTAAACTAAGGACGAACACAACATCCATGCCAATAAGTACTTTACAGTAAATGTATTTATAACAACAGGCATCTCTTTTAGTACAGTAATAATCTCGTATTTTTCTCACATAGAAATGACAGCACTATTACGTTTGATCAATTTATGCCCTCAACTTTACTTCTTTACGCAGCAGCAAGTGGTCGTAACAGGGAGCAGACGGTAAGTGTGCCCCTTCTCTTGACATGGAGCCAGTGAGAAGCTCTTCTCGGTGGCGCGCGATCCTTCACAGTGAGCGGAGCCACAAGCGGCAACTCTTGGACGGCGCAGCTGTCGATGTGAGCAGCTTTGATGCTGCCGCCACTTCTGCCGATTGAAATGTGCCGACTGTTGATCCACAGCAACTGGTGGCCTGGCCGGTCAGCTGTGGCATGGGAAGGCCACCCCTAGCAATGTTCCACCGGGGGGGGGGGGGGGGATACTTGTTGGGAGAGAGGAGATGATTAGTTTTTTTTTTCTTTTAGAATTCACGTGTAATCCTGGTTGGGGGAGGGGGAGTTGGTCGCAGTTGGGGGGGGGGGCGGGGGGGTGAGTCATTGGCCAAGGGGGAGGCGGGCCATGTCTGGTCTCCGGGCCTGCCTCGAGTTCAATCTGGCAACCCTAACCGTATGGCGTCTGTCGGCTGCTGCCGCCGCGGCCGCCTCTGGAAGCTGCCGGCTGCTGGCCGAAGCAGCAGGTGGCGCTCGCGGCCGCTTTCCGGCTTCAGTGGTAGTACAATAGGGGGCAATAATTCAAAGTCCCAGGACAGAGCATTGCGCATGCCCTAGTTCACAAGTGCCCACGCTGCCAACTCTAGCGCTCTTCACAGCTTCACATTGCTGTTTACATCGTCAGGTAGAAGCAATAGAATAGCGTACAGCGTATGTCGACATTCATAACCGCTTTTCTCTATCTTTTATGTCGCCGTAAATTAAATGAAAATCGTACAGTTCATGAATTATAAAGCTCTCTTCCATGCTAACACTTGCCGGCCGCGGTGGCCGAGGTGACTGAGGCGCTCCAGTCACGGTCAGCACGGCCACTACGGTCGGGGGTTCGAATCCCCCCTCGGGCATGGATATTTGTGCCGTCCTAGTTCGTAAGTAGTTCATAAGTAGTTTGTAAGTTTAGGGACTGATGACCCCGTAGTTAAGTCCCATAAGCTTAACAAACATTTGAACATTTGAACATGCTAACACTTAAGAGTCGCAATAACGTCTGCACAGGACACTCGACGACTGTTGTCCCTCGGCGAACTATTAACGGCGCAGCCACTCAGGCCTGTGTGTTTACGATTCACGCTCGCCATCTCAATACGCGCAGCGGCCGGTGACAGGAGCCGATTGCTTACAGTGAATAGCTTTAATATTCGGACACTGTGATATTTCAATCTTGGAACATCATAACTTTATTTACAACAAAACAAACAAAACATATAACCAATTGTTACATTACGTCATGTCTTGTAAGTAATGATATAAATTGGCCCACTTAAGGTTACGGTAGTAACACTAAAAGTGGGCCTTTGCGATCCTCTTTTGACAGCTCGAAATTTAAATTAAAATAATGGCTTAACCATTCACCTGACACCAAAATTGAATAACGTAATTGGTAGAGAACGTAATTGGTAGAGAGGAAAATTCTCTACAACTTTGTTCCCTTACGTTTTTTTCATATCTCGTATCGTTTGAGAGATATTTGCAAAAATAACGGAGTTTTGACACCCTCCAGTGAATTAACGAAAACCAGCCGTTCGCAGATGTCACGTGACATTCCTCGCCCAGAACTCTGTGGCATACGCCACCTTGCGTTGCGTATTTGACGATTTTCTTATTGTAACTTACAAGTTGTCATTTCAAAGCAATGGCACACTGAAGAATTAACAAAATCACGTCGTTCTTCGTACGATAAATGATAATCTAGTGTCTACAAATGCCATATTACCATTAGTTAACAACAGCCATCAATACTAAGAGATTTAAAAACATAATTCCTAACTGTTAGCTGTAACGTAGTCAGCAGTGTGTTGGACTGTGACGCTGGTCAGTCGTTCGGAACCCGCCAGTACCTAATTTTTTTTCTCCTACAAGGGTTTCAGACACTGTTATCTCTATATATAAAAGGAAGTGTCCCGATTGACTGACTGACTGACTCATCATCGCCCAGCCCAAACCACTGAAGATAGAAACTTGAAATTTGTGGAGGGTGTTGATCTTACTCTGTAGGCGTCATTTAAGAAGCGATTTTTTGATGTTCCGTCCGTAAGGGGGTGAAATAGGGGATGAAACGTTTTTTGAAAACACGTAGCTATTTAGGCAATTTTTAAGCTAGTACTACAAAATTTCGGATTTTAATTCAGGGTTCGAATTTAAAAGACACTTGTTTCAGAATTTTTTGAAATTCGACAAATAAGGGGGTAAAATAGGTGACGCAAAAAATTGATTTTCAAAAATATGTTGCTGTTAACTCAAATTTTAAGCTACAACTACGAAACTTCTGATATGGAATCTTGCTCAGGTTTAAAAATCCATGATTTTTAGTATTTTTGGAAATTCAACAAGTAAGAGGGATAAATAGAGGATCAAAAATTCTTTTTGAAAACACGTTGCTATTGATACAATTTTGAAGCTAGAGCTACAAAAATTGATATTTGTAAAGTTGGTTAGACGTTAAAAAATACGTGTTTCGGTATTTTTGGAAATTCAACCATCAAGGGCGTTAAATTGGAGAGGGGATGTTTTTCGGAAATATGTTGCTATTTAGGCAATTTTGAAGATAGAACTACAAATTTTTAACTACAAAATTATTATTTTGGTCCAAAATGTTAACAAAAACATATAAAACTACAAATCCAAAGTGGGCCGTAAAACACGTCAGTGCGATTTTTTAATTAAGATAACTTACATAACTTCCTTAATAATACAACTCTGTCTTATATTGACGTTACTTTAATATTCAGACACTTTGCAGAACTAAGTATTTCGAGGCAAAATTTTGTGGAAAATAAATGTTTCAATATCTTGTTGGGTAGCCATTCTGTTTTATCACTTTTTTCAAGCGCTGCGGCATACTGCTAATGATATTTTTTAAATAGTCGGTACATAGACCGTCCCATTCTTCTTTTAGTCGACGCTTCAGACTTTCTTTGGAAGATATTGGTGTACTTCTAATACGTCGCTTCAATTCTCCCCACTCATTCTCAATCGGATTGACATCTAGTGACTGAGGTGGTGGTTGTAGGACTTTGGGGCAGTTGTACAACAAATATTCCTGCACAATGCGAGCCTTATGTTTTGAGTTACTGTCCTGGTAATCTGAAAGTGTTCGATCTCCCCATGGTTTCAGCACTTTTTCGTGAATTGTTCTTTAATATGTTCAAATCGACATATTTGCCCATAGTATTGTCGATGAACACCAATTCGCCCGGTCCAAATGTCGATATACAGCCCCAGACAAGGACGCTGTCACCTCCATGCTTTACAGTTGGTTTCATATTTGTGACTGTAAATTCCTCCGCCACACCATGCTTCGTCCATCCGACCCGCAAACGTTGAATTTACTTTAGTCCGAAAAAATGACGTCATTCCACCAAATTGCGTCCTTCGTAATAAACTCCCTAGCAGAGTCCAATCTTTTCTGTCGATTCTGTTGATTCACATAAGGTTTCTTCCTAGCCACTCTTCCATTGTATCCACTTTCTTTCAATGCTCTGCAAACCGTTTGAGGATGTACCTTCTTGCCAGTCTCGTTTAGAAGCTCACGTGCTAATCTCGGTGCACTGAGTATAGGATCCTTCTTTATTTTTCGTATTTGCTTCCTCTTGTCACGAGCATCCAACTTCTGTGGCTGGCCCATCTGTGGTGTGGAGTCTATACGGTCCTCGTTTTTGAAACCCGTGACAATATCTGCCCAGTACTCTTACTCATGTTGAGCATGACAGCAATTTGTCGATGTGATTTTTCATAATGCGAAAGGAAAATCATAAGTTGTCGTATCCTAAGGCTGGTATTAGCTTTGCGTGGCATCGTACCGTCTGGACAGTCGACCGCGCATGTAAACACACCTGCCTTCTGACTAGAAGCAGGTGTGAACGGTGACAAGTGCGACACTGCCATCTGGCCGCATATTAAAGTAACGTGACCACCGAAGACTGGTTTATTTTAAACGCATTATTTAACAACTGTTTTACGTTATGTAAACAACGTTCATACAGTTATTTACAAGACACGTACCTTCATATAATATTTAGTTATATTATATTTTTGTTTGTTCAGAATACTGTTATAACGCAGCAAACTAATATATATTAGTGTCTGAATATTTAAGTTATTCACTGAATGTACACTGCTAAGTGTCGACTTCAACGAAAACATTATCCTGAGACGAACTGTTTTTCTTATGGGACAACCGCAGGAAATACGCAAACATGATACTAGCTAGACTTCCTTGTCAAGCACGCCGAGGTGTACCATCTGTATAATTCTTGCGGGTTATACCGGTTACACCCTGTACAGCACCGTTTCCTAAATTTAATGCGCGCTGTGTACACCTTGTAGCCACGCGGTCTTATGCACCATGTCGCAGACTGCGTGGCCGCTCCCGCCGGAGGTTCGTCACCTCCCTCGGACATGCATGTATGTATACAAGGCTTATAAAAAGGATGGCGCCAACTTACCCACTTGAAAATCTGCTATAATAGAAGCAAAAATGTCCCAGTAAACATGGGTCCGGAAGCGAGCCGTTTGCGAAATAATTACGAATGTACGGTTCCAAACCGCCACTGACGCCATTGTAAACATGGTGTTAGAACACATTAATTTGAAATTTGGACTTTACTATTAAGATTTACATCGCATTTAGTTCACATTTCACTGACTTAATTGTAAACTCGACTGGAGAGAGCACCTCTCCACCGTGGCTACGCCCCGAAGTCCGTATTAAGTTGGACCTTCATTCTCTTCCAAAGGACTCCACACCTAGTTTCGTTTACCAGACAGAATTTCTCGCACTTTGGTTCAAATTCGATGACAATTTGTTCATCTACACTGATGGCTCAAAGACAGACCAGGGTGTTGGGTGTGCCTTTGTGCTTGGCAACATCTCTTTTAAATATCGTCTCCCCGAGTGGAGTTCCCATTTTACAACTGAGCTGTATGCATTATATCAAGCCACCCAATACGTTCGGAGAAACTCGCTCAATAAGAGTATCATTTGCTCGGACTCTCTGAGTGCTCTGTTGAGCCTCCGCACGCTATATCCTGTCGATCCCCTGGTACAAAGCATCCGCAATTGTCTTACCTCTCTTTCAGCGAGCGGAACTACTGAGACGTTTCTGTGGGTCCCTGGCCACGTGGGAGTGTTGGGGAATGAGTCTGCGGATACGTCTGTCAAGGAGGCAATCTCCTTCCTCGGCTATCTACCGTTTCTGCTACCTCTGATGACCTTCGCGCTGGTGTCTCCCAGCTTATTATATCCCGTTGGTTTTTACATTGGTCATTCCTGTCAGGGAACAAATTGCGAGCCATTAAACCTGTGCCTGATCTCTGGTCAACGTCATCTCGACCCTCCCGCCGAGAGGAGATTGTCCTGGCCCGGCTTCGTATTGGCCACTGCCGTTATAGCCACCAGTATTTACTACGTGGTGGTCCTGCTCCCTTATGTGAGCACTGCGACGAACCTTTTACTGTGTACTGCTACCTTTTAGTGCAATGTCCGCTTTTTAATCGTCTGTCATGATCTATGTTTTCCAATTGAAATTTTTGATATTCTAGCTGATGACCCGCATACTGCTGACAGTTTTACGTTTTATACATCGTGCAAATATGGCGAAACCATTTAAGTTCTAACTCCGGTTCTTTTTTACTATGGGCAGTGTTGGGCGCTAATGACCTCAGCAGTTGTGCGCCCTAAAACCACATTTTAAAAAAAATTGTAAACATCGAACTAGACAATTAGATGGAGCTGCGGCACATGTTGCGGCTGCTGTGAGACGGCATGTAACGCGCAGATACGGCCAGAGGTGGATAGCAAGAGGCCTCCAAGATCGCCTGATCTGAATCCTTAGGATTTTTGTCTCTGTGGTCACCTCAAAAGCCAAGTGTACAGCACACCCGTTAACACGGTTGAAGAAATGCAGCATTTGTCAAGAATTTCGAAGTGATCCAGGGTTTTCCAAACAACTCTAAATTTTCAAATTCAAATGTTCGTATAGTCTAAACTTACAAACTACTTATGAACTACTTACGAACTAGGACGGCACAAATATCCATGCCCGAGGGGGGACTCGAACCCCCGACCGCAGTGGCCGTGCAGACCGTGACTGGAGCGCCTTAGTCCCCTCGGCCACCGCGGCCGGCCAAACAATTCTAAATCCATTGCAGAGACGAGCACAGTATTACATTCAGATGCATGGAAGACACTTCAAACACTTCCTTTAACCTTTTCAGTCCCAGTGCCAAATGTTAATTTTAAATTTTGAAAATATCAATATTTTTTTTAATTTATTGGGTTGCATAGGCATCATATTTCTCTCATTTGCAATTTGGAAAATTTTCATTTTTTGAAAGTTGATGGTACACACTTGTTTACCTCGGGTTTCAATCGTAAACAAGTGTCTTAAATTTTCTTAAGGGAACATACTGTATTTCAGGGTTAAATTAATTACAGTATGTTGTATTTGTCCAATCTACATATTTTATTAACAATTAGAAATTTTACAATACATATTTACAAGTATTTGTTACTGCCAGATGGTTTTGTATGAGATCCCATGGCGACTTTAATCCCAACATAATGCAAAATTTCTGATGCGGTTAGTATGAAACTAAGTGAACTAGTCTGAACAGATTTGAGGTTTGTCTAATATGTCACAAGCTCTTAGAATTCACCTAGAAAGAATTTAGTGGGAGATTCCAAGTTTCCTTTGGGTCCACTGGAATCACTTTCCTCTCCAGAGATGCGTCTGTTAGGCATGCTGAAAAAAAAAAAAAAAAAAAAAAAATCAAACCATGGATAGAAACCAGATCTACATTTTTCTTAAAATTTGAGGTGAAAATTTACTCGTTTTTTTACAAATAAAGAAAAAAACAAAAATACATTTCTTCAAAGTGTAACAAATAACCCATCCGCGAAATATGAAGTAATGTGATGTAAAACCTAATTAATTTGTACGAACTAGGACGATGTTAACAATGACGTCATTGGCGGCTTGGCTTGGAACCTTACATTCGCAGTGATCTTGCAGACGGGTCGTTAGCAGACCCATGTGTACTGGGACATTTTTTCTTCTATTATCGTGTACTATCAACCGTGTAAGTTTGCTCCATCCTATCTGATATACGAGGGTTAAAACATATATAGCGGCAACTACACTAGTGCCATTAAAATTGCTACACCAGAAAGAAATGTAGATGATAAACGGTATTCATTGGACAAATATTTTATTGTAGAACTGATATGTGATTACATTTTCGCGCAATTTGGGTGCATAGATCCTGAGAAATCAGTTCCCAGAATAACCACCTCTGGCCGTAATAACGGCTTGATACGCCTGGACATTGAATCAGACAGCTTGGATGGCGTGTTTGCATCTACATTATCAATGTCGCTTGTATCACTATGCATGGGAGACACACGCTAATAATTAATTGGGTTTACTGCAGTGAGTCGCAATAGTGGGCAATCGGTGGGCAATCCGAATTGTATGTTGCGACATACTCAGGATTGCCACCGTCATTAGTGCGGTGCGTCGCATGTGATAGCTGCTTCGCGTTGTTCTGACTGAACAGCTGTTGTACTTCGTTCGTTCGTTCTTCTTCACCATTTTCATACGTTTGTATATGAGACTCAGAATCCAGGATCAGGCATCAAACACTGGAAATGTAAATGCAACAAAATATCTGTAAAAGTTAATGTTTTCATTAATACTAACAAGAAAAACCAATAATTATTTTTTATAATTAAGAACAGATTTAGTTTTCCTTCGATACATGTAATGAAAAAATCCCAATCCATCAAAGGTGACATAACTCAGAATGTACTGATATCATTCATTAACAACGACACAATTCTAAATATAGCAATGTGCTGTTAAACTTGCCAACAGCAAAACTGCCACAATTAAAAATAACGTGGTTTCCAGCTTACGTTCATAACACACACACACTACGATAATTCCAGACACAACTGCTAATGTCTCACTGTTATCCCGAAGCTCCCCCTGTCGGTTCAACAAGAGAAGCGACAGTAGTGCACTCCGTCGCTAGAGCGTTGCAGGTAACTCAGTACACTTTTGATGTTTCGTTGGAGGTGGTCAGCCACTCCGTACCATGGTGATAACGCAAAAATGCAGATTTTTTACTTGTCACTTTAGAAATACGTGTGCGATATGATGATTTCATTAAGAAGACAAGATTGGATGTATAAATTACTCATTTACTGTTCGTCATTACTACAAGCTATGTTGCCATTGTAAAATGGTCAAACTTTACTTCATCAAACGCATAAAATACTTACTACAAAACGCAAGACATGTGAATTAAAAACTGATGTAGCACTGTACATATCACATGTTTGGTATACCATTGTGATACCTTGGTCATCTGATGCTTGTATACTTGAAGTTAAAATTAGACAAGTTCTTACTTCCATGATGACGCATTTGTACTCCTGAATTAGACGTCTTGTTCCATACTAATAAACCATAACAAGCATTACTAACTGATCGACATTGTAAGCTACTAAGCTTCGTCTGCAAAACAAACCACATCACCTATATATCTGGAACTATGTCCAACTGACACATTACTTCTTGTCCACTTCAATTACCTGTCGAGGTCATGTATTTGATCGTTAAGGAATAAATATACATCTGGAACGCAGTATTGTAATGTACTGGTTTCTCACATGCCACTATGCTGATTAAATGCTTCACCATTGGTATCAAGAATAAGACTGGCATGGCATATATTCTGATAAGTTGTTACGGATAGTGATTCATTCTGTTACCAAAAGAAGTCGCTGCCATCATATAAGATGAAATTTAAGTCAGTTATCATAACCAAAGATAATCTACAGATGGCGCTATAGTAACAACATACGTTTACATGAAGTTATACATACATACATTACATTAGCACCTGTACGCTCAGCTTATGACAATTAAGTCTAATGTAATATATTTTACGTAAAAAGACTCATATTAGCATACAATAATAACAACAAAGCAGTCACAATACAGAGAAAATAATCGACAATGTGCATATTACAAGGTGATGAACATTTAAAAAATGACAGGCTATTAAAAATCTTAATATAGAGAGTGTTACAAAAAGGTACGGCCAAACTTTCAGGAAACATTCCTCACACACAAAGAAAGAAAATATGTTATGTGGACATGTGTCCGGAAACGCTTAATTTCCATGTTAGAGCTCATTTTAGTATTTCTCTTTAAATGTAAATTGAAATAATTCGTGCAGGCAATTGTCAAAATACCCAATTGTTTCGTTAGTATGTACTGTACTTCCTCGATTCATGTCATCAACACAGATTTTCTGTGAACGTTTGGGCAGGAATTGTTGATGTCTTGATTGGGCCTCTTGTTCTTCCACCTGCGCTCACTGGAGCACGTTATCATGATGTCATACGGAATACTCTACCTTACGACACATGTGGTTCATGCACGACGGAGCTCCCACACATTTCAGTCGACGTGTTCGTACGCTTCTCAACAACAGATTCGGTGACCGATGGTTTGGTAGAGTCGGACCAATTCCATAGCCTCCACGCTCTCCTGACCTCAACCCTCTCGACTTTCATTTATGGGGGCATTTGAAAGCTCTTGTCAGCGCAACCCCGGTACCAAATGTAGAGACTCTTCATGCTCGTATTGTGGACGGCTGTGATACAATACGCCATTCTCCAGGGCTGCATCAGCGCATCTGGGATTCCGTGCGACGGATGGTGGATGCATGTTTCCTCGCTAACGGAGGACATTTTGAACATTTCCTGTGAGAAAGTGTTTGAAGTCACGCTGGTACGTTCTGTTTCTGCGCGTTTCCATTCCACGATTAATGTGATTTGAAGAGAAGTAATGAAATGAGTTCTAACACGGAAATTAAGCGTCCACATAACATATTTTCTTTCTTTGTGTGTGAGGAATGTTTCCTGAAAGTTTGGCAGTACCTTTTTGTAACACCCCGTATATAATTAAAACTTAAGATTGTCATTTACAGTCTGGACAAGAGTACGTTATATAATCTAAATCCATAATTGCCTTTTGTTAGTTGAAGGTAGTAGAAGAGAGCAGGACAACTTGTTCCGTTTCCTCCATATGCAGACTTGGTTCGGTAATTTAGAGTACCACGTTACGCGGTACAGCTGAAGCACGTGCTGTTGCCTTAGCTAGCTGCTGGCACACATAAGGCGCAGGTAGTGGAGAGCGGTGACGTCACGCTTTATGACGGCTATATGGCGGCCCGTTTGTTTACGAGGCCGGCCGCAGCCGCAGCCGCAGCTTGCGCTGATGAACGGCCGGGCACTCGGCGCCGACGTAAACTCCGCAGCCGTCTGCGGGAGAGCCAGCAAGCACCTCGCGCAGTGGCTGGAGTGCGCGACTGCTCTGCTTATTCCACCGTGGCCGTGCCTGAAGACCGGCTCTTAATGTGCAGGTTCTCCGTCCAGTAGCCTTCGAAAGCCCAAACAGGTACCGTGTCATCCTCCACACCCACTCTCCTGGCCACAGTGTCGGTTTTCGTGACCGAAGCCGCTACTTCTCACAGGAAAAGTACTTAGGCTCGAACAAACAGAAATACACCAAAATCGAATGAGAGATATGTAAAGATCTCTTATTGCACTAGTGATATTCAAAAAAATGTTCAAATGTTTGTAGAGCTTATGGGACTTAACTACGGGGTCATCAGTCCCTAAACTTACAAACTACTTATCAACTACTTATGAACTAACGACGGCACAAATATCCATGCTCGAGGGGGGATTCGAACCCCCGACCGTAGTGGCTGTGCAGACCGTGACTGGAGCGCCTTAGTCCCCTCGGCCACCGCGGCCGGCTAGCCATATTCCCTCATCTGCAAAACTCTGCAGTGGTCCGTTAGAGGCATCTGCGTGTGCCTTGCCACATTGCAATTTGACCTGCCGGTACACCAGTAGGGACGGTGCACTGTGCCTCTGAAGTTCCGTTTTGTGACGTTATTTGTGTGGTGAAGCGTCAGATGGGGCGGCGATTGCTAATCAATCCTGCTAATATAGTGTGACTGGTTGAGGTGAAGTTACGAAGAAACCTCTTCGTGTAGATGGTATTGGTGTAGAAGATGAATCATTCGCATGTTACCTATTATCTATTACAGTGTTTCTAATCTATGCTCATATTTCTGCACTATAATAGATAACAAAAAAAATTGTGAATGATTCTTCTTCTACACCAAGACCATATTCACGAAGAAGGGCTCTTCGGAATTTCATCTCAACCAATTGCAATACATTAGCAGGATTGATTACCAATCGCCGCCCCATCTGACGCTTCACCACACAAATGACGTCACAAAACGCAACTTCGGAGGCACACTGCACCGTCCCTACTGGCGAACAGACAAGTCAAAGTGCAATGTGGCAAGGCACACACAGAGGCCTCTAACGGACGACTGCACAGTTTTGCAGATGCGGGAGTATCACTAGTGCAATAAGGGATCTTTACATTATCTCTCATACGATTTTGGTGCATATGTGTTTGTTCGAGCCTAAGTACTTTCCTTGTCAGTCACGTATCTCCTCAATTGCTTTCACAAGGACTGAGTGCGCCCTACTTACTACTTGCCAACAGAGGTCGGTAGACCCGAACAATAATATGTACACGAGGGTTGTAACTTAAATAGTGGCAACTATTTTTTCACAACCGATACAAAAGCGTTACATGTTTGCATCTGTTACTGTACTTCCAAGTAGTCACCAGCGTTGTGTAGAACCCGTTGTCAGCGATGTGTAAGGCGTAGTATACCGTTAGCTTGCCCTGTTCTGTTGATGGAGCGGTCTACTGCCTGTCGAATCTCTGGAACAGTTCTGAAACGAATGCCTCGAAGTGGTTCCTTCATCTTCAGAATCAGTTCAAAGTCACAAGGACTTACGTCTAGGGATTATGGTGGATGGAGCAGTACTTCCCAGTCCCATCGACGGAACAGAGCAGCCACAGCTTGCGCTGTATGCGGCCGCACATTGTTGTGCAAATTTATGGGTGGGTTGCGCGCAAATTGTTGCCGCTTCTCGTAAAGCGAGGATCACCAGCTATTAGCTTTGCGAAAGAAGCGGCTACTCGTTCTGCGCAACGCAACCATCATTTTGCACGACAAATTTCCTGTTAGGAAGGCATGACTTGAACCATTTTGTTGCTTTGTCAGAGACAACACAGAATTCTGATATACTTAAGAGGATGTTGTGGCTTACACAATCAAATGCTTTCGACAAATCAAAGAAAATACCTGCTGCTTGTAATTTATTATCTAATTAAGTACATTCTCACTGTAGGCGTAAATATCATTCTCGATATCAGAACCTTTCAGAATTCCAAACTGTGTTCTGGACAGTGTCATTTGTGGTCAGGTGGTTGATAAGTAGCTTGAACATTCTTTTCTAGAATTTTCGAGAATGCTGGCTAAAGTGAAATAGATCTGTAGTTTCATGATATTTCTGAATCGCATTTCTTGAATAGAGCTTTAATATCCGTATGTTTGATCCAGTCAGGAAATCTTCCAATTATAATAAACAGCTTTCCATTACTGACAGTTTGTTCAATGTTTTTGTGGCGTAATGGGTGAGCGAAAAGGTTGGAAACTTCGCGGTCCTGTTTACTTTCCCGCTACTCACTAATTTCTTTATTTACTTTTATTCGTCGAAATGTTGAATTTTTAAGTATAAAATGTACATAGAACAGCAGCGAGAGTGTTCTTAACTTACAGTCCACGTGACGGCGGCTGCTGTTAAAGTAGAATTAACAATAACAGTTAAAATCTCTTCACACTCTTCGAACCGCTACAGAGAAGCAACAACAGAAGGAATGCAGCACACTTTATAATGGTCGTAGAGCTTGCGTCACAAGAGACTCCAAGGACATTGTAGCCTGGTTATTTCTAGGAGGCACTGGTAACGAGTAACGATAAGTTTGTAACGAGTATTGTTTGTTTTAGTAACGGATACACGTACACTTCTTTTCGATACTGTGAGCTCTAATAAATACACATTAAGAATTCCGCTCTCCAAATGGATATTGCTGTAGCCGAGTGTGTGTACGCAACAATTAATTTAGATGGAAAGTTACGCAGCATTCATTGTTTCGTTCAACAGTGGAATGCAACTGCCATATAATTAGAACGCTGGGTGCTAGAGCTGTGGAAGTAACGAAAAGATGTGTATCCGTACGTATCCGTTACTAAAAGATACAGTACTCGCTACAAACATATCGTTACTGTTGTTACCAGTGCCATCCAGTAATACGGACGCTAACTTGTCTTTGAAACAATGAAAAAAATTTAAGCATTAAAATTTACCTTGTAGCTACGGTATGCCTGCTCTTTGAAAGGATCAATACAGTCCATTTTGTCATACAAGTTGATCAAAATTATCGAGACCAATCCGCGAGCTCCATTTTAAGTACGGTTCCTGCACTTAAAGGCTTGGAATGTCAGAATCAATCGGAATGTTTCGTCACGAATTCGAGTGTGACCGGTCATAGTAGTAGCACTACATTTGCGAGCAACGAGACTGTTGTACTGTATTATGTGACATTAAAATTTAAGATAATACCGACATGAATGAAAGTGTGTAGATGATAAATTTAGAGTACTTTTTACAAAACTTTTTTATAGTAGAAAAAACAAAAACAAATAATTAAACAAACTTTTACAGGTAAAAAAATACAATAAAAAGTATGTGTGCGTTAAAAGCGAACGTCAGATCATCGAGTGCTAATCTGCAAACTTGGGCCAAGAAGTATAATCCAAAATGTTTAAAAACGAAAATAACCATCTAAAAACGTAAAGCTACGCAATATGCACTTAAAAATCGTCACGGATGACTATATAAATTACTCATAATAAATATTGTCACAGAATGTATGCATGTTGCGTATTGGTTTTCGTTACAGAGTTCGTGTCAGTATTAGGCTTTCGCATAATAGTTCGCGATCGGGAGCGCTCACTTTAGTTCAGGCTCTGCCGCGAACTAGTTCGTTCTTTTAGTTCGTCTGCTCCCAGTGACGGCTGAGCGGAGTGGTCTGCGCGTGCAGGTGGAGGGAGAAGTTCCCCAACCTAGCTGCTTCATGCGCTTGCTGTTTGAGCCGCTAACGATATCACGCAAACCAAAAGAAACAGTTTGTGGATAATTTATCGCGATTAAGTTTAGAGTTATCTCTATATCTTGGCATTGCGGAATTTATTAGTCAGATATTGCAGGGTGCAGAACACTTCAAAGCAGAAATTTTGTAGCACTGAACTATGTAATCTAGCAGGCAGACGCTCACCTCGAAATGGCTCAGCAGCTGAAGGGAAACACGTGATTTTTAATTCTGCTGCGCGCCCTCTCGCTATTGCCCGTCGGTCTTCGGAAAAGGATCCAGCGAACTAAGAAGCGAGATACGTTTGGCATAATAGTTCGCGACCGATCGCGCATATTTTAGTTCGTCCGCTTTTTTAGAGCTTTATTTTATGACAGCTTTTTTTAATAATGATCAGTGTTGCCCAAGCGTGTGCTATTACCCGTATTTTTGAGCAATTAGACATCAAATACTTAAGCAAATACACCAGTTATTTACACGAATGGGTGATAAAATGGTATTCAACTACTTTGCATACAGAGTACTCGTAGTATTTTATTTTTAAAAAGGGTTTCTTTGTTTATTTAACAGGTTACTGAAGGAACATTACCTACAAAATAAGCTAAATGCGTCTATTTTCGTGAAGATAAATGCACGTTTATGAATGACTTTTTAATTTTTATAAAGTTTGAACCACAGACATTGCCGAGGTGGGGTGGCTTGCGTGCCTCAACGATGCAGATAGCCGTACCGTAGGTGCAACCACAGCGGAGGGGTATCTGTGGAGAGGCCAGACAAACGTGTGGTTCCTGAAGAGGGGCAGCAGCCTTTTCAGTAGTTACAGGGGCAACAGTCTGGATGATTGACTGAGCTGGCCTTGTAACAACAGCTAATGTGGCTTTGCCACACAGTTACTGCGAACGGCTGAAAGCAAGGGGAAACTACAGCCGTTACATTTCCCGAGGACATGCAGCTCTACTGTATGAAAATATGATGATGGCATCCTCTTGGGTAAAATATTCCGGAGGTAAAATAGTCCCCCATTCGGATCTCCGGGCGGGGACTACTCAGGAGGATGTTGTCATCAGGAAAGATAATACTGGCATTCTACGGATCGGAGCGTGGAATGTTAGATCCCTTAATCGGGTAGGGAAGCTAGAAAATTTAAAAAGGGAAATGGATAGGTTGAAGTTAGATATAGTGGGGATTAGTGAAGTTCGGTGGCAGGATGAACAGGATTTCTGGTCAGGTGAGTACAGGATTGTAAATACAAAATCAGTTGGGGGTATCACAGGAGTAGGACTGATAATGAATAAGAAGATAGGAATGCGGGTAAACTACTACGAGCAGCACAGTGATCGCATTATCATTGTCAAGATAGATATGAAGCCAACACCGACAACAGTAGTACAGGTTTATATGCCAACTAGCTCTGCCGATGATGAGGAAATCGAAGAAATATATGAGGAGCTAAAGGAAATTATTCAGACAGTTAAGGGAGAGGAAAACTTAATTGTGATGGGAGACTGGAATTCGGTAGTAGGAAAAGGAAGGGAAGGGAGGATAGTAGGTGAATATGGTCTAGGCAGGAGGAATGAAAGAGGAAGTCGCCTGGTAGAATTTTGCACGGAACATGATTTAATCGTAACAAACACCTGGTTTAAGAATCACAAAAGAAGGTTGTATACATGGAAGAGACCAGGAGACACCGGAAGGTATCAGATAGATTTTATAATGGTAAAACATAGATTCCGGAACCAGGTGATAAACTGTAAAACATACCCAGGGGCAGATATAGACTCTGACCATAACTTGTTAGTCATGAACTGTAGGCTGAAACTGAAAAAACTGCAGAAAGGTAGGAAAATAAGGAGATGGGACTTAGATAAATTGAAGGAACCTGAAGTTCTGGAGAAATTCGGAGGGAGATTTAGGCACCAATTGACAGAAACAGGGGGAAATAAAACAGTAGAAGAGGAATGGGTAGCATTGAGGGATGAAATAGTGAAGGCAGCAGAGGACAAAATAGGTAGAAAGGCAAGACCTACAAAAAATCCTTGGATATCACAGGAAATACTAAATTTAATTGATGAAAGGAGAAAATATAAAAATGCAGTAAATAAAACGGGCAAAATGGAGGACAGACGACTAAGAAATGAGATTGACAGGAAGTGCAAAATGGCTAAGCAGGAGTGGCTAGAAGCCAAATGCAGCTCTGTAGAAGAATGTATAAGAAGGGGAAAAGTAGATACCGCCTACAGGAAAATAAGAGACATTTGGGGATAAGAAAAACAGCTCTATGAATATCAAGGACTCTGATGGAAAACCAGTTCTCAGCAAAGAAGGAAAAGCTGAAAGGTGGAAAGAGTACATAGAGCAGCTCTACAAAGGAAATGAACTTGGAGATGATGTTGTAGGAAGGGAAGAGGAAGTAGATCAAGATGAAATAGGAGATACTATACTAAGAGATGAATTTGACAGAGCCCTGAAAGACTTAGGTCGGAACAAGGCCCCAGGAGTAGATGACATACCCTCAGAGCTACTAAAGTCTCTGGGAGAGCCAGCCATGACAAGACTATTTGAACTGGTGTGTAGGATGTATGAGACAGGTGAAATACCCTCAGACTTTAAGAAAAATGTAATAATCCCCATTCCAAAGAAATCAGGCGCAGACAGGAGTGAAAACTACAGAACCATAAGTTTGATAAGTCATGGTTGCAATTTTGTAACACGAATTATCTACAGGAGAATGGAAAAGCTGGTAGAAGCTGACCTCGGGGAAGATCAGTTTGGATTCAGGAGGAACGTAGGAACCCGGGAGGCAATACTCACTTTACGGCTTATCCTAGAAGAAAGATTAAGAAAAGGCAAACCTACATTTCTAGCTTTTCTAGATTTGGAGAAGGCTTTTGACAATGTTGATTGGAATAAACTCTTTCAAATTCTGAAATCAGCAGGGGTAAAATACAGGGAAAGGAGAGTTATTTACAACTTGTACAAAAGCCAGACCGCAGTTATTAGACTCGAAGGGAATGAAAGGGAAGCATCAGTTGGGAAGGGAGTAAGACAGGGTTGTTGCCTTTCTCCGATGCTATTTAATTTGTACATCGAGCAGGCGGTGAAGGAAAGCAAGGAAAAATTTGGAATAGGGATTAAAGTTCAGGGGGAAGAAATAAAAACATTGCGTTTTGCTGATGACATTGTAATTCTGGCAGAGACAGCAAAGGACCTGGAAGAGCAGTTGAATGGAATGGACAGTGTGTTGAAGAGAGCGTATAAAATGAACATTAACAAGAGCAAAACAAAAATAATGGAATGCGGTCTTAGAAAATCAGGTGATGCTGAAGGAATTAGATTAGGTAACGAAACAATGAAGGTGGTAGATGAGTTTTGTTACTTGGGTAGTAAAATAACATGCGATGGTCGCAGTACAGAGGATATAAAATGCAGAATGGCAATGGGAAGAAAAGCATTTTTGAAAAAGAGAAATTTGCTAACATCGAATATTAATTTAAGTGTAAGGAAGTCTTTTCTGAAGGCATTTGTGTGGAGTGTTGCCTTGTACGGGAGTGAAACATGGACGATAAGCAGTGCGGACAGGAAGAGGATAGAGGCTTTTGAAATGTGGTGCTACAGAAGAATGCTGAAGATTAGGTGGGTAGATCGCATAACTAATGAAGAAGTACTTAACAGAATTGGTGAGAAAAGGAATTTTTGGCACACCCTGACTAAAAGAAGGGATCGCTTGGTAGGACACATTCTTAGACATCGGGGAATCATAAATTTAGCATTGGAGGGAAGTGTGTGGGGTAAAAATCGCAGAGGGAGACCAAGAGACGCGTATAGTAAGGAGATTCAAGTGGATGTGGGTTGTCGTTCTTATGAGGAGATGAAAAGGCTTGCTCAGGATAGAGTAGGGTGGAGAGCTGCATCAAACCAGTCTCCGGACTGAAGACCATAACAACAACAAAGTTTTGGAAGTGATCAACAAAAAATATAACTACTATGGTACAGGTAAAGTATTATGTGGCACAAAGAGTATACCTATAACATTAACAAAAGAAACGTTTCTGATTTGTTGCTTAATAATTACACACAAAAATAACTGAGTGAGAACGTATTTATTCATTTTTTGTGCTTAATATATTATTTAGACACTGCTGAATACCTTAGAAAAGAAAATTTGTGGCAGTGAACTATAAAACTACAGCTAAGCTGCATCTCAGCTCTAAATGAGGGTGACTGTCAGAAGGGAATCGCGTGATTCTGCGCGCTCTCGCGTCCTCTCGCTGTTCCCCGTCAGTCTTCGGGAAAGGAGCGGACGAACTAAGAGGCGAGGGATCTGCGAATTAGTTCGCGTAGTTCGCCTGTGGGAGCGCTCTTCCGAACTAGTTCGTTGGCGAACTACACAAAACTAGTCAGTATGGTAGACGCGAGTAAGGAAATGTATTGATGAGTAACGATTCGGTACTTCGTATCAGCCAAGTATTCGTTACTCAGCACCGAATACACGCGGTTTGCTACAGCTCTACTGGGTGCCACGTTGTACTAATGCTGCTCGTAAGATGTGCCCTGGGCCCACGCGGACGCGCTGTTGGAGACGTGTGTTCTCGCCGCCGCCGTCTTGCAGCGCCAGGAATAGCGCTTTTCCGTCCTCCCGTCTAATTCCGGCCGCCGCCATGTTGCCAGGAAACAAAACACTGCGGGCGGCCGGCCGCGGACGCTACTCCAAAACTCTGCTAATTATTTCTCCTCAAGCCATTTTTACGTCTGTGTTCAGGTTCTGTTTGTTACGGCGTGCCTACAGAAAGGTTCAAACAACTGCCACCAAATGGTTATGTTTTTCGGAAATTTTATAGCGTGCCAGGAAATGTTTATCAGTGGGTAAGCACTGGATTAGCGCTATGCATGGGTGTGGTTGTTAGCCTATGTTCCTTATTCCGAATACGCCGTGACTCCCGATGGTATGCTTAACTTTTTAATTCTGATACAAATGTATGCGGTAAACTGACATGGAAGGGGTTTCAACTGAGTTGTATGTGGCTGAAACTTACTGTGTAAAGCTCAGTGAATGCTGTGATCATCCCCTTTTTGAGCAATTAGGCCATGCATTGATGACCATATGTCACTTTCGCAGGCAAGTAGTATATTTCCAGAATGAAACCCTCACTCTGCAGCGGAGTGTGCGCTGGTATGAAACTTCCTGGCAGATTAAAATAGTATGGCCGGCCGCGGTGGCCAAGCGGTCTGCGGCGCGCCAGTCACGGTCTGCACGGCCACTACGGTCGGGGTTTCGAATCCCCCCTCGGGCATGGATATTTGTGCCGTCCTTAGTATCAGGTAGTTGATAAGTAGTTTTTAAGTTTAGGGACTGATGACCCCGTAGTTGAGTCCCATAAGCTGTACAGACATTTCAACATTTGTAAATTGTGTGCCGGAACCTGTTCCGACACAATTTTAATCTGCCAGGAAGTTTTAAGTAGTATGTTGTTTGGTATATGACACGATCAATTCCAAAACTTAACATTCGCATGAGAGAAAACGGAGAAAAGTGTAAAGACTATTTTATACTAATTTTAAAAATCTGGAAAAATAAAGGGGGAAAATATTTAAAACAGATATGTGGTAGTTGGTATAAAATACTTTGCAAATTTTCATAAATAATCGCAAATCTTCAATGGAAAGCACGGAAGAACTAGTTGAGTACACATCGACACAATGTTTGGCACAGATATTGAGTCAAGGTTAATTTATATTTTCAAAGAGATCCAGGATTTCCTACGAAAGATCTGTGCTTATGCATAAACTACAGATCACCTTCCCAGGAATAAAATTGTGTGTGTTTCAGAACCACTCTCACCTTGATCGTTTCTCTTGGGTTTTCTTGCATGTAGCGACATATCGTTTCCTTTTACTACAGCGTTTTTAATTCAGTGGCAGTAAAATACGTTCACAAACTCTGACACTAGCTTCTTCGTCATCCATTTTCCTCAGCATCTTTACAGGCACTGCGCTCAACAATACAGCATGTTGTCCATTGGTCGAAAGCCAGTGCAGAGGCATCGTTGTTACAGTGTTTGGATCTTTATACATACTGTTCACAGGGACCTGCTTAAGCTTGTTACGTGGTTATGATCATCATCAATACAGCTCTATTTAGTAGTGAAGTATACTGTTCAATTAACACAGTTTCTTTACAGTCTTGTCGGAGTTGAAAAATATAATGAATCGTTTAACAGTCTAATACGAGAGCTTTTGTGGGTTCTTCGCTTCCGTACATTCATTACAGACATACAAGATAAACACTTATGTAAGAATCTTTGAAATTTACATTGGGCATACAAAGTTTCGGAATAAAATGCAAATTTCAGTGCTAAATATCCCTGGAACATAAGTTTCGGAAGAAACTTTTACCTCATTACAAAGAATGCCACAAAGATTCTGGAACAATCGATATCTAGATTTTCGATTTTTTTTTTTGTGGACATGTTGAGTTTTGAAACAATGCCTCATATAATGGACAAAAAAAACTATCTGAACACGAATTAATTCCTCCGAATGCGAACTAATTTTGTTAACAGCCCCCTTTCTCGCCCACCGTCAGAGAATAGTACGGTAGAGAAATATTATGAACCCTCTGCCAGGCACTTAATTGTGACTCGCTGAGTGGATATGTATGTAAAAAAATCGTCCACGATAACTTCACGATTGCGCTTTTGCTGCCACAAGCGGAGAAAATCTACAGTAATTGCCGCTGCCGACGTCAATCAGCCTGCTGTAATCTGTACACCGAAAGTTATAAGTAATTTCCACAAGCATACACTGCGTTATTTACATTGGCAGAAAACTTGTTTTTGTATACTTCTTCTAGTTGCTAGGACAAATTAACTTCAGGGAATTTCTGTGTGTAATTGCACAAAAGTATTGATAATACGGGGTGTCTCACGAAAGACGCCTGCCAGGCGTCCGCGGATCGCGCGGTTCGGCTCCCGGCCGCCGCCACCGCATCCGCCGGCCACGGCAGCGCCCGATTCTCGGACACTGTTGTGCCGCGGGAGCATACACTGAGTTAAAGTCTGAAAAACATTGCCATGTGAGTAACCTAAGCTTACCTTTATTTACAGTAGACGTTCAAAATGATGTCCCTCTATGGAAACAGCGGTCTGACATCACTCGACGAATTTCGGCTGCCGAAATCTGCGAAATGACTAGTCGAATCCTGTCTTGTAACTCTGAGTGTATGGGCATTGCTTGCAAACACCTTGTCTTTTAACGTTCCCCAAAGATAAGTCACAGGGATTTAGATCTGGAGAACGAGGAGGCCAGTCAACTATCCTATCATCAAAAACACTTCGTATTGCTGCCATAGAAGCATTGGCAATATGTGGTCTTGCATTGTCCTGAATGAAATAACCGTACAGCTTTACGTGGGGTGAAAGTTGTTGAAAAAATCGCACTAACGTGTTTTACGGCCCACTTTAGATTTGTAGTTTTATAAGTTTTTGCAAACATTTTGGAACAAAATAATAATCTAAATAATAAAAGATTAATTAATAAGTGTCTGAAACCCTTTTAGAAAAAAATAAATTTTAGGTTCTGGCGGGTTCCGAACCACTGACCTTCAGCGTCACAGTCCAACACATTGCCCAGTAGGCTATGGCTAACAATTAGAAGTTGCGTTCTTTAATCTCATACTATTGTTGGCCGTTGTTAACTGATGCTAATATGGCATTTGTAGGCACTATATTATCATTTATCGTACGAAGAACGTCTTTTTGTTAATTCTTCAGTGCGCCATTGCTTTTAAATGACAACGTGTAAGTTACAAAAGAAAATCATCAAATACGCAACGCAAGATGGCGTATGCCAGAGAGAGTTCTGGGCGACGAATGTCACATGACATCTCCGAACGGCTGGTTGTCGTTAATTCAATGGAGGGTGTCAAATCTCCATTATCTTTGCAAATTTTTCTCAAACGACACGAGATATGAAAAAACATAAGGGAGCCAAGTTGTAGATAATTTTCCCCTCTACAAATTCGATATTCAATTTTCGTGTCAGATGCATGGTTAAGCCGTTATTTTCAATTAAATTTCGAGCTGTCAAAAGACGATCGCAAATGCCCACTTTTGTGTTACTACCGTAACCTAAAGTGGGCCAAAAATGGATGCAGGATATTGTTCACATACCTGTCAGAATTTGTTTCGTGAAAAAGGAATTGACTAGTCATTTCCCAGATTTCGGCAGCCGAAATTCGTCGAGTGTTCGCAAATGTGTTCAAAAGATGTCAGGCCGCTCTTTCCATAGAGGGACATAATTTTGAAAATCTACTGTAAATAAAGGTAAGCTTAGATTATTCAGATGTCAATGTTTTTCAGACTTTAACTCAGTGTATGCGCCCTCGGCACAATAGAGTCCGAGAATCGAGCGCTGCTGTGGCAGGCAGATGCGGTGGCGGCGGCCGGGAGCCGAACAGAACAGTACCCAACAGAACACAGCGGTCCAAGGACGCCTGGCAGGCGTCTTTCGTGAGACACCCTGTACTAATACATAAGCATTACCGCTACACTCGTGATTTAAGACAGAAAAGTAATTTTTTTATTGTTATTAAAACGAGCGCGACCGCCACCTGTTGTATGATTGAATGCGCCAGAGGTCGTACAGCACGACTGTGTCATCTAGGTCTTCATGTGCGCCAGAGCCCCAGTATGGTGGACAGGAGGAAACTGACAGATTGACACAGAGTGGGGGAAGGCTTTTGACACCGTACCTCACAAACGGCTTTTAATCAAATTGCGTGGTTATGGTATATCGCCCCGAATTTGCAATTGGATAGGGAATTTCCTGGCAGAGAGTACACAGTTCGTAGTAATCGATGGTAAGGAATCGAGTAAAACAGTGGTGATATCGGGCGTTCCACAGGATAGTGCGATTAATCCTCTGCTGCTCCTTATTTACAAAAACGATTTAGGGGAAAATCTAAGTAGCTCTCTTAGGTTGTTTGCAGATGACGCCGTCATTTATCGTCTAGTAAAATCATCTGAAGATCAAAACCAACTGCAGAACGATCTTAATAAGGTATCACTATGATGTAAAAATTGGCAATTGACTAAATGAGACGTGTGAAGTCGTCCACATGAGTACGAAAAGAAATCCGTTAAACTTTGTTTACAAGATAAATCAATCAAAAGTGAAACTCCACTAACTACCTAGGAATTACAGTTACTTCAGACTTAAGTTGAAAAGAACAAGTAGGTAATTTCGTGGGAAAGGAGAACCAGAGACTGCGTTTTATTGACAGAAGCATTAAAACATGCAACAGAACTACAAAAGAAACTACATACACAACGCTTGTCCGTCCATTTTTGGAGTATTGCAGCCCAGTGTGGGATCCTTATCAGGTTGGTTTGACGGAGGACATTGAAAGAGTCCAAAGAAGGGCAGCTCGTTTCGTATTGTCACGATACAGGAGAGACAGCGTTACGGAAATGATACAGAATCTGGGATGGGAATCATTTACAACAACGACGCTTATCGCTGCGGCGTGGGCTACTAACGAAACTCCAATCGCCAACATTCTCCTCCGAAAATATATTGTTGACTCCCACTTACATAAGTAGAAATGATCATCGGAGTAAAATTCAAGAAATGAGAGTTCGAACGGAGAGATTCAAGTGTTCTTTCTTTCCCTGCGCTATTCGAAAATGGAATGGGAGATAAATGGTACAATGGTGGTTCGATGAACACTCTTCCAGACATTTAAATGTGATTTGCAGAGTATCCCATGTAGATGTAGATACTCTTACTAACGGAGTGAAAATCGTAATGTAACATACCATAAAAAATAAATGTACGGCTGAAGAAACGGATGCAGAGGAATTTATATGGATTTTATCAAGAGGTATTAAAGAATGAATTGAAATAAAATGACTCCACCTAAATTGAATTTTTCTTAGGATTTCATATGGCAATGTCGAAAATTTCTCGCCTGTTGTAAGAGTGGTACACAACAGTATAGAGTAATGCAGCTACCTAGCTTACGAAGAGAAGACCTTTTAATTACTCTTCTGGTTTTGCATACAGAAAGTGTTCCTCTTCTCTCAAATGTAATGCATTTACGTTTACAGTCAGATTAAAAAATCAGATAAAATGTAAAGTGGATTATAATGTCATTCTATTTTCCCTTCTAGTGCGACAGATTAATTGGTAAATTCATTTCTCCTTGGTAAATGCTGCTATTTGTGTGTGTTTAAAGAGATACAATGATACTTTTAATTCGGTCTGTTTGTCGTAATGCTATTCTCCTTCCTGACAATGGCATTTTACACCAGTAGTGAACATAAAAAAAACTCCGCACGTTTTAGTTAAACTTTCTCAAACTGGCAATGTGGCGAATACCAGAATTAATTTTCGCTCTGCAGTAAAGAGTGCGCTGATTTAAACTTTCTGCTGCATTAAAACTGTATGCCATAATTAGAAAATGTTTTATTTCATATTCATAGTGTCGTGAGTTTGAAATTAATGTTTCCATTTTTCATTATTTTCGATACGTACATATATAATAGTGTAGCTGCACTCTGCCATTAATTTGTCAACACATTAGGTACTTCCTAGCGTAATTTAAGTGCACAGTGTTTGCGTAAGTGCCGCCTCCTATTTCGTATTAGGCGAGTATCGGTGCCAGCAGCGAACGCTGCCTTCCCCGCACCCCTCGGCAGCCAGAAAGCGTTGCCAAGGCCACTCCTACCATTCAGTCAAGTTATCGTGAACATGTTGTAGAGTTGTAGATATAGAACGGTCATGTTTATCGTTTACCACGAAAACAACTGCTTCTATTTATGATTAACCTGTCGTGTCCTACATAGGAAAGAGGGAAGAGGTAGCAAGGTCAGTCTGCATATCCCGAGCGGAAAGGAGTGACTGCAGAGAGACAGTACAGGCATCTACTAGAGATGCGGATTTCGGGATTCGAGAGGATACTTGTTTAGGAAACTTTATGGAACTCCTAGGTTCCTTTGCTTGAATTTATTGCATCTCATACTAAGTCTACTACACTGGGGTTAGTTATTAAAAAAAACAAGAAGTAGAAATCGTTTGCCACAACAGAAGCCAGTAATTACGTTCCCTAGCAGCATCCCCTAGACAGACGCACTCCCCGCGAGAAACAGACTGTCATGGAGCACCCCGAGGCCGACGGCGATAGTCACGGGCTGGCGCCCGACTCGTCTGACTGAGAACTCCCCTCTCGATCCAAAAACCGGGGGTTTTAACGGCCGGTGTGGAGGCACCTCTTTCCCTCACTTTCCGACAGTTAACAATTTCCTATTGGCCGCTGCTTGGTTGAACCAATCTAAATTGTGGCTTGCCCTCTCTCTGAGTCCTCTAGCGAACCACGTTTCAGCCCTGTCCTTTCTGCCATTCCCCGGGTGGGGAGGTGGCTTGTTTGTGCACTAACAAAATCCATACTTGGTAGCAACATTGTTCAGCTGAAAGTAAAACGTCACGACGCTACCCAATATGGGCAACAACAACAATGTTTTACGTCAGTTGGCCACGCCTCAGGCTCCGCCTTAGGCCACGCCTCGGGGGAGCTGCTAACTTGCAGTTTTTCTTCTTTACCCTCTCACTCTAGCCTCGTGGAACCACTGACGTTGCTGTTCCCAAGTGACTGGTATCAACTTTGCTACGTGCATTAAAACGTGCCTGTTGGCCACCAAGTACTAATGCGACGTCTTACAACAGCGTCTAGACGCTATATGAAGTTACGCCCATCTTCTCCGAAAGGTAACCTCCACCCTGGGACGGTGGCCGAGGGCATCAGCAGTTCGCTAGGAGATTTCTTTAGTGCCTACATCTCGTAAGATATACGTGTCTGTTTTAGCCTGTTATCTGCAATGGTCTCTATTTCTCAGCCTGGAGTGCGTCTCTGTGGCTCCCACAGCCTCTCAACAATTCCAACAGTAAAATCAATATATGACAAACCAAAGTTTCCGAAGAAAAAAAAAAAGTTCAAATGTTTGTTTAGGATGGATGGATGGATTCTTAGGGTTTAACGTCCCGTCGACAGCTTGGCCATTAGAGACGGAGCTAACGCTCGGAGTTTTTGGGTTAGGATGAGGAAGGAAATCGGCCGTGCCCTTTGAAAGGAACCATCCCGGCATATGCCTGGAGTGATTTAGGGAAATCACGGAAAACCTAAATCTGGATGGCCGGAGGTGGATTTGAACCACCATCCTCCCGAATGCGAGTCCAGTGCGTTACCACTGCGCCACCTCGCTCGGTGTTTGTTTAGCTTATCGGACTTAACTACGGGGTCATCAGCACCTAAACTTACAAACTACTTATGAACTAGCTAACAATTAGGACAAATATCCATGCTCGAGGAGGGATTCGAACCCCCGACCGTAGTGGCCGTGTAGACCGTGACTGAAGCGCCTCAGTCCCCTCGGCCACCGCGGCCGTTTTCCTTTGTCGAGGTAATATAGTACTTTCTCCCCTGCAAAAATAGCATACAGCTCAGCAATGCGTGGCCTTGTTCCTCTAAAATTAGGCACTCCCGAAACGGGGCAGACGTTCACCACTGACCCGAAATGCAGCTACCTGGCTTACAAAGTTTCGTTTGCCTCAAATGCGCCGACCGCTTCTAGCTGTACGTCCGGACTGTGTGACCGTTAGTTATTTGCCCGATAGGAAGACTACACCCGGCCGGTTGAAAACACTCGAATTCTATTGTAATTTTGGATTCCACAAGCAAGTGAGATAATAGATTCTATATTACCTTTGGGCTACCTGTCTTTCGTAATTTATCGATAAATGTGATTTAAATACTAAGTTGTAATTATATTTATTATTGCACCTGCTAACTATTTAGAAAATATTTACTGGTAAAGTATTTTTATAACACTGCTCTACTTTTCAACTGTGAGAGTATCTATTTTTTGTGATATGAAACGGTTTTATATTTTTAAAATATTGCTATTAGTTTAGTAAGGTCTTTTTCTGATTTTTGTCTCGAACAATGCAGCTTATAGTCGCTGTTAAGAAAAGATAGTCTTGCAAACATCCCCATCTGTTAACTCGGGGATCGAGGCGTGGCTGCACGATCCGTTACAGCCATGCGGATGAGATGCATGTCATCTCGACTGCTAGTGATAAGAGGCCGATGGGATACAGCACGGCGTTCCGTATTGCCCTCCTAAACCCACCGATTCCATATTCTGCTAACAGTCATTGGATCGCGACCAACGCGAGCAGCAATATCGCGATACGATAAACCGCAATCGCAATAGGCTACAATCCGACCTTTATCAAAGTCGGAAACGTGATGGTACGCATTTCTCCTTACACGAGGAATAACTAAGTTTCACCAGGTAACGCTGGTCAACTGTTGTTTGTATATGAGAAATCGGTTGGAAACTTTCCTCATTT
Source organism: Locusta migratoria (assembly GCA_026315105.1). Taxonomy (NCBI): domain Eukaryota; kingdom Metazoa; phylum Arthropoda; class Insecta; order Orthoptera; family Acrididae; genus Locusta; species Locusta migratoria. Next base: position 10,679,487 of record CM048753.1, on the reverse strand, counting down.
CAGCACGTTGTAGGTGTCGCCACCGGCGCCAACCTTGTGTGAATGCTCTGAAAAGCTAATCATTTGCATATCACAGCATCTTCTTCCTGTCGGTAAAATTTCACGTCTGTAGCACGTCATCTTCGTGGTGTAGCAATATTAATGCCCAGGAGTGTAGATGTAATATCATCTGTAAGTTAAGTCACAATCATTATTTCGTCGTACATCTTTTGCGTTGTAACGCTAATTCCGCGATAAAAATAGTACCACAATTTGATAAATATTTCACCCATGCTCACAGCGGCACCTAAGGAAAGCTGCAATAAAGGCGTAAAATCATCTCAAAACTGATTACCGCCGAACCGTGACCTAACTGAACTGTAATTTTAAATTTCCGGCGTAAAGGCGTCAGAATGCTAGGATCTCAGACGGCAGTTGCTCGCTGCGACAAGTGTTGAGATTCGCTGAAACGTCACACTTTCAGTCGACACTTCTTTTGAAAATCAACATCACACGAGCACGTTCAACACACATTTTAACATAGTAACCTTTGCACACACAATACACACCTTATGCATTTCTCAGCCGCGGCCGAGCGCATTGAGGCGCTATGCTACGATGCGCGAGGCCGTTCCCCGTCGGGGGTTCGAATCCCCTCTCGGGCATGGATGCTTGTGCCGTCTTTAGTATAAGCTAGTTCGTAAGTAGTTTGTAAGTTTAGGGACTGATGACTCCGCAGTTAAGTCCCATAAGCTATACAAACATTTAAAGAGTTTCACATTTCTCAGCCCGCATTTGACTGAGTGCGCCTCTACTCCCCCTGAATTTTGCCATACGCAACGACTGCAGCGCGCCAAGGAAATTTCTGAAATTTCTCATATCCGATGAGTGTGAACATTATCGTTTAAATTGATTTTAATATTCTTTTTACAAGAGGGATTGCTGTAAAAATAACTCCATATTTGACTATATTAGGTTTCCTTAGCCCCGCTGGAAGGTATTAAACGGTACTATGGAGAACAGATTATTTAAGATCCACGTGAAATCTAAGACTTTTTATTGAATAACTAGCTGCAAACCCAGCGTTGCCCAGGTGTTTATTTATCCTACACTCTCATAGTCCACATACCCTTCCGCCCTGTCTCTTCATCCACCTCTTTCTCTCCCATCTCTCTGTTCATTTCCACCTTTCCCTCTCTTGGCAAAGTTTTCGGCAAGGTACCCTCTGTCATGTACCATACAAACATTCATGTACCCAGTAATCTTCCTCTTGGTTTAAAGGTCATGTGTTAAAAGATTCATAAAGTTTGGAGCAAAACTATGCAATTTGTTAAGTACCCTCCACTACGCCCAAACGAAATTTTATATCTTAAGGTACCGTGTGCAATATTTCATCAATATCGGAACAAAACTATAGATTTCTATACAGTAGAAACGCAGGGACACATTGAAAAACGCACTTCGTTGTTCTCAAATATTCCATTTTTATTTTATACAATCCTTGTTCTGAGAAAACAAACCAAAAAACAAACAAAAATGCTAGACGCGTGAAAGATCTCTTGCGCGCGTCGTTTGGTGATGATCGTGTGCTCAGCCGCCACTTTCGTCATGCTTGGCCTCCCAGGTCCCCAGACCTCAGTCCGTGCGATTATTGGCTTTGGGGTAGATAAAGATTAAGAAAACAGCTTACTTTTGGATGCAAGAGACTCGAGGAAGAATTGCAGACAAAAATAAATAGTAACATGCAAAACTGTAATGCTAACTTTATTTGATACAAGATCATGCGTGATGACAGTTTTACGGCAGCTACAGTGAAACTGTTGCGAGCGGTAGATTTCTTATCGTTTAATCATTTTGTGGGAGGGGGTCAGTTACAAAATTCTTAATAAACGTCTGAAATTACATGCAAACTTTGTTGCAGGTCCCTAACTACTCCCATTTTCCAATAATTGACGCATAAATCTGAGTATTCTCACCCGGTGGCCTCTCATTCTTTATTAAGTCATATCTCCTGAGTTATGTGTCGTGCTCTTTTGTTTTTGAGTCACCAACCTTTGTTGGCGTAAGGTGAACAGTTCACCAAAGTTTCATTGTAAGCGAATGAATGGTTCATGTACACATAGAAGACATACAGACATTCATTTTTATATATGTAGATCTGACTTTCTATTTATAACAAAAAATGACTAATAAACAAGACCACCTGACCTTTTGCAAAAAGATGTAGGTTTTCTATTCAATAACGTCAAGGTTTCTTCACTGCAATTTCAGCAAGTGTTGAACATAAGAATATAATATTACGGAGACCAATACCTCCATTATTTAATGCACTCTTTCCAACCACAGCTGTAACTGATGGAAAAACCTCACAAACGTAATAGTTATTCCTTTTACAATGAAAAGTAATTGCTATCAAAACGAAAGATGAGTGAAGTGTAAAAATGTTCAAATCACTAGACTCCAGACCGAATTGCTGCAAGTCAAAGTAAGTGCTTGTCATCAAACAACAGTCCGTAACAGAAATTTATATTTGTCGCATGTTTATATTGTATTACTTTCAGCGGAATAAGCTCCAAATTTACGTATTAGTAAATATTGCCTCGTAAATTATGTTTTTATATCGTTGAATCAGTGAAATTCGGCAGTTTTTACATTTATTTCACGACTATTTATGTCTCTCGATAGTTTAGTAATGCCCGGTACGCAAAAATTACATAAAGTATCAGTTCAATTACGTAGAAGGTAATTCATTATAAGCAAACATCACTCTTAGGGCGCCTTGCTCACCACTAGGAGCGCTAGTATCATTTCAACTGTCGGTTGGTAAAAACTTTCACAGCATTGACTGCCCCTATGTATTATCTTAGAACAGCTACTAATTTTAGTAGAGGCATAGTCTAAGATGTCCTTTCTCAGCCTAGACCAGACCAACAGGAAAAATGAGAAGCGTTGCTGTTGTTTATAAATTAAGAATAACATAATGTTTTATGTAATTTATGAGCTGCTCCGTCGGTTCTTGATGGAACATAAACATATTAAATAACTGTGTACACTATATATTTATTCCACTATAACATTTTGTTGTAAAGTATCTTTCGGCTTCTTAGACGATCTTCAAACAACTTAATACTGCAGATTATCCGCATCAGACCAGCTGCTGTGTTTCGAGTACAAAGATATGTCAGTCATAGAATATGTAACCTTCGAGTATTTTATAACAGAGACGCCCAACCAATTAAAACAAAACTGTAACTAAGAAATGCTATAAATTAATTTTCAACAATTAAGCTGAAACAAACATTTGGCTCAGTGAGTGTACTAGTAAGTACAATTATATATTAAATTATATATACGAACAAAAGTAGGAGGGGAACAGGTTATTGAGGATGACATAAAAAATGAAAATTGTGTGGAGGAGAATTACACATTTTTGGAGTATGTGAATGGGGAAGAAAGGAGAATATTAGAGTATATAGCCTATATTAAAATTCACTGGTTTTCACAAGGATAGTGTGAGTAGCATAAGGCAGGAAAAATATCGGGATGTGGGTGGGAGACATTGCACGATTTCAACAAGCATGTTGGCCGGATTATACATAATAGATGTTACTTTAATAAGGGTGAATACTGAAATCGGGTTTGATGATTGAGGAATTAGGTTTGGTTTCTGAGCTTGGTGTTTGTTGATAGAGAGAATTTCAAGCGATGTTAGCTTTCTGCCTTTATTCTCTCTGTGGAGCACATCACATTTAATGTTAAAGGCCTGTCATTCACTGAAGGCATGTTCTGCAAAGGCGCAATCTCTCTTTTTTAGTCTCCAACTCATCTCGTGGTCAGACAGTCTAGTAGTTCTAGCCCTACCTGATTGACCTACATATACAATTGCAGTTACTGGTACACTCACTGGGCCATGTGTTTGTTTCAGCTTATTTGTTGAAAATTAATTTATAGTTATTTCTTAGAGTTTTGTTTTAATTGTTTGGGCGTCTCTGTTTGTTATAAAATAATTAAAGGGTACATAGTCTATGACACACATCTTTGTAAAATATTTGTACTCGAAAGACAGCAGCTGGTGTGATGTTGATAATCTGCAGTATTGTCTGAAGATGGCCTAAGAAGCCGAAATCTAGTTAACAACAACATAGAATAAAATTGTGTGCCGGAACCGGGACTCGAACCTGCCTTTCGCGGGCAAGCGCTCTACCGACTGAGCTATCCCGACACGCCTCACGATGCCGCCTCACAACTTTACTTTCGCCAGTACCTCGCCTCCTACTTTCCAAACTTCACAGAAGCTCTCCTCCGAAACATGCAAGACTAGCACTCCTGGAAGAAAGGGTATGGTGGAGACATGCCTTAGCCACAACCTAAGGGATGTTTCCAGAATGAAACTTTCACTCTGCAGCGGAGTGTGAGCTGATATGAAACTTTCTGGCAGATTAAAATTGTGTGCCGGAACTGGGACTCGAACCTGGGAACTTTGCCTTTCGTAGCAGAATGCAGAGTGAAAGTTTCATTCTGGAAACGTCCCTTAGGCTGTGGCTAAGCCATGTCTCCACCATATACTTTGTTCCAGGAGTGCTAGTCTTGCATGGTTCGGAGGAGAGCTTCTGTGAAGTTTGGAAAGTAGGAGGCGAGGTACTGGCGGAAGTAAAGTTGTGAGGCGGCATCTTGAGTCGTGTCGGGATAGCTCAGCCGGTAGAGCGCTTGCTCGAGAAAGGGAAAGGTCCCAGGTTGGAATCCCGGTTTCAGCACACAATTTTAATCTGCCAGGAAGTTTCATATCAGCGCACACTCCGCTGCAGAGTGAAAAGTTTCATTCTGGAAACAACATAGATATAAAGTGAAACAAATATATTGTGTACAGTTATTTTATGTAATTAATTAGAATCAGTGAATTTTTCTCTCTGGTGGCATGACGCGTTTACACAAGTGGCACAATGTAGACAGTATTTTGACACGCATTTTATATAATGTTATTGAAGTTAATCACTGAAAATGCCCAAATGAAGTGGGAGGACATGACACCGGGCAGACTGGGTCGGTCGGCAGATGGGGACACGCATGCCTCGCGGTGACACTATTGCGCCGCCGGCCATTCAGAGTGGGGGGGGGAGGTCGGCCCAAAATAACCACGCCCCCCCTTCCCCCTCCCCCCCCCCCCTCCGCCTGGCGCTGGCCACTGGCCGCGGGGCAGACGCTCCGGCAGTCCGCTGCAGACGGCGCCAGGGCTTCGAACCCGCGACCGCCGGAGCTGCGTCGGCGCTCACGACTGGTGGGTGTCCCCGTGACGTCACGCTACTCACCTCCACCCTGCTCCAGACGTCGACTGACACGGCCGACCACGGACGACGACTGCACTGGACGAAACTCCCTGAGGACGTGCGACGACCGTGTCCTGTCAGTGACCTCGCAGTGACGATGACGTCGACCACATTCGCGATTTGCTTCGGGAGCAGTGTTTCGTCGCCCCCACTGTTACTGGTGATCGCTAGAGTGTCATCAGAGAGCGTTGTGGAAACTGTGCGGTGTTGTGTTCTTGATATTACGAGTTTCATGAGTGAGGGTGGAATGTGAGGAGAGTTTGAGGTGGAACCAGTTCATGGTAAGCAGCACTTGCATATAGTAGATATACCATCGTCGATAAGACAACCAACATCGTCATCACTACGACCACACCATTGTCACTGCGACCACTACCACCATCAGCGTCATCACCATCATCACTAGTATCAACATCATCACTACCATCATCACCACAACTATCATAGCCAATAGTGTCAATATAGTAGGTTGGCGGACAATTAGATGGACGAATTCTTTCGTACCGCCTGTCCCTCCATGTAACTGCCGCGACTCGAGTTATTTACGCTCGAGGTGAGCTTCTGTACTTTCGTGGGTAAGCATAAAAATCTAATGGCAAGTGTACCGTTTCCAGGCGTGCGGTTTCAGGGTACGGTCTCCACGTGTATAAAGGAACTAGTCACACAGATTCAAAAAAAATCAAATGTTTGTACATCTTATGGCACTTAACTACGGGGTCATCAGTCCCTAAACATACAAACTACTTACGAACTAGGACGGCACAAATATCCATGCCCGAGGGGGGATTCGAACCCCCGACCGCAGCGGCCGTGCAGACCGTGACTGGCACGCCGCAGACCGCTCGGCCACTGCGCCCGGCACACAGATTCCTTATCCATACGGAGAAGATATTACAGTTGCCTGGTGTGCTCCGGGCAGCGTCGTGGGACCGCTATGTTTCGTTCTCCACAGCGTGAGCGAGGAGAATCTTTCATGTTTTGAACGGTGATACTTTGTTGTTGTTTCTAAATTTATGGGACGTACACACTGCGGTTATCAGTCCTTAGGCTTACAAACTGCTGAAACTAACCTAAGGATCACACACACACACACACACACACACACACACACACACACACACACACACGCGCGCGCGCGCGCGCGCCCCCTCTGGTGCGCAGGAGGACTCGAACCTCCGGCGTGCAGCAACCGCGCGTTCCGCACCAAGGCGCCATAGAGCGCTCGCCGATTTCACAGCGCTAAGGGTGATAGTATTGATGATTCTTAAATTGTGAAATGATTTCCCATTTTCGTAACTGTAACCTGCATATCAATTGCTTAAAAGGTATAACAGAATGTCGAATGTTCTTCCCCAGCGACACTCACATAGGAATCTAATATATAAAGCAGAGTTTTCGTATGTATGTACGTGTTGCACACAAATCTACAGTTTTGTTCTAATCTTTATGAAATTTTGTACACGTAAGCTTCAATCCACGAGGACGGTCGCCGTAAGTGTACGAATCACATACGATATATAGTTCACCAGATATGACGCCATGAACAGTGAGATGCGCGAAAAACTGCTGCCTTTTGCGACAATGCTGCTCATTTTCTCCTAAACCATTCGACCGATTTCAACCAACTTTGGTACACACATTCCTTACCGTGAGGTAACAATTGCTGCATGGTCAAGAATCACATACGGCACATGGTTCAAAAGATATTACGGCATAACCAATAGAAATCGCAAAAAATGCCATATAATGCGGCGACACTTTCGAAATACACTGTGTGAGAATGACAGTACTTAGCGACTTGCAACAAACTTTAAACAAAGTTTCAAACCTTTATGAAATTTTTTCTTGCTGGCAACCATAGTAAAATGATGAAAGGAAAAAAGTTTCTCGCTTACTACTTTTCCGTTGTTTATGGTGTAAAACTACAGCATTCGGTACGAAGGTAAAATTTATAATTTCCACATTACAAACTGTAGCCGCAGGAAAGTTTACAGATAGTATACACGGAAATAGTTGAGTGTACATCCTAAACTCTCTCTCAATACGACACGTAGTTAATGCGATATGAGTACATAAAGAGTAATGTTCATAGAAAACCGCCCTAACACGCACGAAGTTTTAATCTACCACTTCTTTACTACTAATTGCATTCCCAAGAGATTTTACAGACATACAGCCCTTATACAAATGAATATATATACCTGAAAAATGGCAGGTATAAATAAATAAATATCCAGGCAGCGGCGGGTTTTTAGCTAGTACAACATAAGCGCCACCAGGCTACGTAGAGTTTATCAGCTGGCCACTGCAGACATTAGATCAGTTTGCCTGAGGCGATTTCTTGCCCACCGAGGTGAACTGAACTTAATGCATTGCATTCCTCTTTGTGGGGGTGGCTTAAGAATTCAAATGTTTGTATATGGGACTTAACTACGGGGTCATCAGTCCCTAAACCTACAAACTACTTATGAACTACCTAAGACTAAGGACGGCACAAATATCCGTGCCCGAGGGGGGATTCGAACACCCGACCGTAGTTACCGTGCAGACCGTGACTGGAGTGCCTCAGTCCCCTCGGCCATCGCGGCTTAAGGGCGAAGTCTGCAAACGCAGGGTGGACACGATGGAGCACGTTCGCGCAGTCAGGCGAAGGACTAAGAGTGAGTTCAGGTCAGGCACAACACAGCAGTTCTATTCACGAGTCGGCAAATGCATTCCAGGTCAAGGTGAACTATTTTATCATCTCCTGTGAGATGTGTGTGTGTGTGTGTGTGTGTGTGTGTGTGTGTGTGTGTGTGTAAGATCACATGACGTTTCATTGACTGTCGCGTATATTTGCCGGTTCCCCAGCATTTTTCTTACTGTGGTCGAAAACTTTTAAGAACATGTGTTGGTATGAATTTTTCTAGTTTAGAATCATTAATACTATCACCCCTCAAAGCGTGAGTCTTCAATCCGAACTGACCCTAGCCGGTCGCAGTGGCCGAGCGGTCTGCGGCGCGCCAGTCACGGTCTGCACGGCCGCTGCGGTCGAGGGTTCGAATGCCCCCTCGGGCATGGATGTTTGTGCCGTCTTTAGTATAAGCTAGTTCATAAGTAGTTTGTAAGTTTAGGGACTGATGACCCCTAGTTAAGTCCCTTAAGCTCTACAAACGTTAGAACATTTTGAACTGGCCCTAAATATTACGTCGTGCCTCGCGCGCTGCCAGTGAATCATGTTCCGGTCATGCGATCGTCTCTCGGCCAGGGTAGGGAAAATTTTTGTCTTCTTCGGTTTAGGCTTCATCTTTTGCTAGAAATGAGACGTGTTTTGGATTCCACGTTACAGTGTAGTCCTCGCTTGGACGGATGGGGAAGTTACGGACACGCAGGCAACTGAAGTGATGCGCAGTTGAAAATCTTGCACTGGCTCGTTGAGTCACTCGACATTATCAACCTTCTCCTACATATTCACTTTTCCGACACTGTCTCCCCAGGGCACGGCTAGCTAACATTATCAATAATTCGCTCATTTATTGGCCACTTTTAAAGTGGTGTCATGTTATTCTGCCAACGAATCTCATCGTAACATTATTTTAGCGCGTTAGACATTTTCAGCTGTGTCAGGAGGGCGAAAGGTAGTTAAGCGTATTGACAAAAATGGAGTTATTTAAACAGTAAAGGTACTGCTGATACATCTTCCTAACGAACAAAGTTACAAGAAAGGCAATGGTAGTTGGTATCCCTGATAAATGAATAGTATAAACTTCAAAATTTTTTTGAAGTTTACTTCTCTATGCAAGTTGTTTCGGATGCTCGAGATAAACATTCTATACAACACGGTTGATTCTAGTTCCCATCAAATGTTTGTACAGCTTATGGGACTTAACTACGGTGTCATCAGTTCCTAAACTTACAAACTACTTATGAACTGCCGCGGTGGAGTATCCGAGCGGTCTAAAGCGTCTCGCTGCGGAGCGCGCGGTTGCTCGCCGTAGAGGTTCGAGTCCTCCCTGGGGCATGGGTGTGTGTGTTTGTCCTTAGGTTAGTTTACCTAGGTTTAAGTAGTTTGTAAGCTACGGACTGATGACCACGCAGTTTGGTCCGATAGATTTACAGACATTTGAACATTTTTTTTTTTTTACTTATGAACTAGCTAGCTAGCATATCCAAGCCCGAGGGGTGATTCCAACCCCCGACCGCAGTGGCCGTGCAGACCGTGATTGGCGCGCCGCAGTCCCCTCGGCCACCGCGGCCGGCTATTCCCATCCATTAATCCAGTAGTCTAACGATAGCCTGAATTTGTAACAACTTGGTGCCAAGTTGACGTTTTGTAGAATACTTCACTGATTCAAATATCAGCGGTAAACTTATTCAGAAGCGGGCAATTCTGTTTAGCACTTAACAGAGGTTTGAGTCCTCACGCGGGTATGGCTGTGTGAGTTACCTTAGCATAAGTTAGTATAAATAGTTTGTAAGTATAGAGAGCGATGATTTCATCAGGTGGAGCCTTAGCCTTAGAAACAGTTGTAGGTAAGAGGGACGCTGTCAAACCCTGTGGCATTCCAGAATTTGAGTCGTTCTCTCGGACACCGTTTCTAGGGACTTCTATGTCATGCCTCTTCGCAGTGGTACGCTCGATAAAGCAAAACCGAAAGTGACAACATTCAACTGTTGTTTGACAACACCGCTATCTTTCGACGCCCGGTACACGGTTCATATTCCTACGTGTCACACGAAACGACTTCTGTAACCTTCTCCGTCAAAACACATTTATCTGTCTCTTCAATACGGCCAGTCTACTCAAAATATTAAATTCGCTAACTGTCCTTTTTTCTAGTGTTGTTTGTAGTGACATGTAGCAGCCTACATTCAGCACGCCTTGCCTGCGATTGAAAGGTCACGAATTTGGACAAGCTATGAGCGAGCGTCCATGCATCAATAACCCACCTGTGAGATTGTCAACAGGTGTTCCCCCTCCCCATATCTCTCTCTCTCTCTCTCTCTCTCTCTCTCTCTCTCTCTCTCTCTCTCTCTCTCTCTCTCTCTCCCTCTCTGTGTGTGTCAGACCGGCGAGAATGATTGGCAGTAATCTGACTAAGCCATTAAACATGGAGAACCAGTGTCATTTTTTGTCGGAATAATGCCCTCATTACCACCCATTCTGCTCGCGTTGTGCAGAGAATGAAATCTGATTACAGAAGCTGAAAGGAAAGTGAACAATGCCTCATATTTTCCGCTATTGTGACTTAAGCTAGGAAACAAACAAAGAGGATTTACTTGTAATCATTAAAATGGATGCCCTGTTGTCTGTGCCACACTTAGGTAATTACTTTTCCCGAAAGTAAGTCAGCCTGCAGCGTGGTTTAGTTAGGCTTTTACTATTTCTGAAAACTGACAGGCATACGTTATTTAGAAAATGTACATTTTGGTGTTCTTGTTACGAATGGGTAGGTTTCCGTTTCATGTTCACTATAGAGATGAGAACATACATAATAAGAGGCAGTAAATACACTGTCAACGGATACTTTTGATCTGAAATGCTCGGAACCATGTTTAGAGAATAACACTCGATCATAAAAATGACACTGCTGTGTGTCACTCGCTTAGTTCGTCTGCTCCCAGTGACGGCTGAGCGGCGTGGTCTGCGCGTGCAGGTGGAGGGAGAAGTCCCCCACCTAGCTGCTTCATGCGCTTGCTGCGTGAGCCGCTAACGATATCACACAAACCGAAAGAAACAGTTTGTGCATAATTTCTCGCGTTTAAGTTTAGTGTTATCTCTATATCTGGGCATTATGGAATTTATTAGTCAGATATTGCAGAGCGCAGAACACATCAAAACAGAAATTTTGTAGCACTGAACTATGCAATCTAGCAGGCAGACGGTCACCTCGAAATGACTCATCAGCAGAAGGCAAACACGTGATTTTTAATTCTGCTGCGTGCCCTCTCGCAATTGCCCGTCAGTCTTCAGAAAAGAATCCAACGAACTAAGAAGCGAGATGCGTTTGGCATAATAGACCGCTGCTCCTAGTTCGTCCGCTCTTTTTGGCTTTTGCTACCGCTACTAAAAGAGCTCTTTCTTTATGACAGCTTTTTATATAATGAATCAGTGTTGCCAAAGAGTGTGCTATTACCCGTATTTTTGGGCAATTAGACGTCGAATACTTAGGCAAATAAACCAGTTATTTACACGAATGGGTGATACAATGGTATTGGCATACAGAGTACTTGTAGTACTTTATTTTTAAAATAGATTTCTTCATCAAATTACAGCTGAGCTGCATCTCAGCTCGAAATGACGGTAACTGGCAGAAGGGAATCACGCGATTCTGCGCGCTCTCGCGTCCTCTCGCTGCTCCCCGCCAGTCTTCGGGAAAGGAACGGACGAACGAAGAGGCGAGGCATCTGCGAACTCGTTCGCGTAGTTCGCCTGTGGAAGCGCTCTTCCGAACTAGTTCGTTCGCGAACTACACAAGACTGCTTCACACTTGTCAAATCATCTGCGCTGCTACGCTCGACTCGTCCCCGACAGCAGACTGTGGTGGGGAGCGGCGTGTGTGTGTGTGTGTGTGTGTGTGTGTGTGTGTGTGTGTGTGTGTGTGTGTCAGTAGGTTGGGCGGCGGTTCGGGAGGTGACGTGACGGCAGGGCAGAGTGGACTCGCGATCGCCGTTTCGACGGCAGCGGCGGCATCGTCAGGAATAGCGCGCTCCACCTGGCGCAGGCGCGCGCTGCATGGCTTCCGGCGACGGCGGGCAGCGAGCCAGCGCAAACCGAAATAAACAGCGCGGCAGTGTACCAGCAGGCCGACCCGATGTGTTGACATCTGCTCTGACAGGGGCACGTGGGGTTCTGCACGGCCGTTCTAGATTAAAATATACTAGCTGAAAACCCGCCATCACTCGCGTTGTTAGAAAAAAAACTAACATTTACGATTTACTTGAATATTCCATCACATTTCGAAGCTAATGAACTGACCATCTTGAAATGCATTCTTTTGTATCTCGTGATTCAATTAATCTGTCACAATTTGTAGTGTAGATATTATAAATTGTAACGTCGTACCGAATGCCGTAGTTTTAGTCCATGAACAGCGGAACGTTACTGTTTATGTGCTCATGTCTATTGAAGTACGAGTCGTACTGTGAGACAATTTAGGAGGTACATTCAACTATATATGTGTATACTGTCTGTAAAATTTCCTGTCGCTACAATTTGTAATGTACAAATTATAAATTGTAACATCATACCGAGAGCAATAGTTTTACTCCATAAACAGCGGAAAAGTAGTAAGCGAGAAACTTTTTTCATTTCATCATTTTACTATGATTGCCAGCGAGAAAAAGTTTAATCAAGGTTTGAAATTATGTTTAAAGTTTGTTTCAAATCACTGAGTACTCTCATTCTCATACAGTGTATTTCGAAAGTCTCGCCGCATTATATGGCATTTTATGCGATTTCTGTTGGTTATGAAGTAATATCTTTTGAACCCTGTGCCGTATGTGATTATTAACCATGCAGCAGTTGTTACCTCACGGTAAGGAATGTGTGTACCAAATTTGGTTGAAATCGGTCCAATGGTTCACGAGAAAATAGCAGCATTTTCGCAAAATGTAGCAGTTTTAAGCGCATCTCATTGTTTATGACGTCATATCTCGTCAACTATGTATCGTATGTGATTCTTACACTTATGGCGACCGTCCTCATGGATTGAAGCTTACGTGTACAAAATTTCATAAAGATTGGAACAAAACTGTAGATTTGTATGCAACACGTACAAACATACGGACACTCTGCTTTATATATTAGACAGTGAGACGCGTGTTTCGGCTATTTGTTGGACATCCTCTAGTATTTGAAATAATAAAGGTCAAAGATGATGGAGCGGTATTTTGGAAGAATCCGTGTAAATCGAAGTCGCGGCGCTGCTGCGGTCGATACCTATCGAACGGTTCCCTCTCGCGATTAGTAAGAGTCCTTATTTCGACAAGTAGAAATTGCCTCGAGCCAATGAGAACTCGGTCACTGTCAGCCAATGAGATGCTTCTTAACCGGAGATACTAAAAGAAAGAAAAAAAAAATAATAAGGGGAGACGAATGCAAAATTACCGTACTGGAGACAAAACTTTATAGCACTAGCCACTTTGGAGATCAATGAAATTCGATACAACTTAGTTAGGAGTGTATTCTTAATGCATAAAACAATTTTCAAGTTTCTACGACTTACAGTAATTGCGTTTTAGAATTTACATTTTCCCATAATATATACCTATTAAATGTACCGTTTCTAGAAAACCATAACGCTCTAAGATACCAAATTCTGCACACATAATCAACATAGTGGTCTGAAAGTATCTGTGGAACAGATTTTTGACATGTTTATTCATTTGGTTTTATTAGCTATTCAAATTTGATACACTAAATTTTATCTATATTTTTTCATCATTTCTGGTTACAAACGTCGTATCACAAGTTGTTGTCAAAAATGGCTAGACAAAGTTTTTTAGAATAAGGGTTTACAGCAACATGCCAAATTTTATCTTTGTATCATTAATAGTTATAGAAATATGGTACATAACATTTGTAAAAAGTAAACGTATGGGAAACTTAATTTAAAAATATAAGGCAGTTTTTGTTGTGATATAAGCATGTTCTTTGGTTCAGTGCTGACCATATCCATATTCAACAGTTTCGTCATCCTCTTAAAGTTGTTTTCTTCTAGACTGTCTTATTTGATAAACTTGTTTTTCAATTGCGGACTCAGCTGTATTCTGCCTATATTTACACTGTTAAATACTAAGCATGCATCATAGGCAGCTATTTGCACTACCACTTATGAAACAAATGTTTTTGGACCACTTTCATATAAGAGAGTTAAAACTCTCATTAGGATTTTGAGTTCTGCCATGTACACATTTTTTCAACAGGCCTGGGTTAGCCAGAAACCTAAAAGTTGGATTCACAGAATTCATAACTGCTTCAGGAAGATGGTGCTTATGGGTATAGGTTGTGCCAACCTCTTCAGCTTGCAGGAATTTGCACCATGAAATATCACACAAGTTGTGAATAGGATTTTCATCGGTTCAGAGTTTGTGGAAGTAAATTGCCGAAACAGATCTTTGCATAGCTTCCACGCTTTGACAGTTTTCTCTTATAGTTTTAGCATAATACACTTGTAAAGTACGCATCTCTTTTTCAGTAAGCCTCTTAGGACCCCGTAGGTACATACATCTTCTAGTTTCTGACTCTTGAGTTCTCTTTTTAATTTCAAAGCCTGGAGACAAGAAATGCATTATTGTCACTGAAAAAAGAGGGCGTGGCATGAAGCAAGCCAACGAAAAAAAAATTATATATTTAGAGACTGAATTAGGTCCTAATATTTTTCTGTAATAATCTTGATACTAACCTATTCAGCTAATAAATTTTTTTTTTGCCATTTTCACTCATTTTTGCGTACATCTTTCCTTAAGGCTACGCTACAGATCACTTTAAAAAAAGTGAAACTTAGGGTAGGTATAGGTTAAACAAGAATTTTTTATACTTTTTTTTCCTAGTACGTGAGAATGCGTAGCGTCCGAATCTCCGTTTAAGAAACACGCAGCATCTCATTGGCTGACAACCAGCGAGTTCTTATTGGCTGGAGACAATTTCTGCGTGTTGAAATAATGACTCGTGTCATTAATGACATGTAATCACACCTTGTATTACATTGTGTTCTATTTTTACTACTTATTGCCTGATTACGTATCAGTAATGTTTTGTCGTTTGCGCCGACAGAATCTCGAGAGGGAACCGTTCGATAGGTATCGACCGCAGCAGCGCCGCGACTTCGATGTACACCGATCTTCCAAATTACCGATGGAACATTACGTTTTCAATGCTATACATCGAAAGATCGTCAGAGAATGACAATTTTTTAAATGTTTGTAAAGCTTATGGGACTTAAGTGCAGGGTCATCAGTCCCTGAACTTACAAACTACTTACGAACTACCTTATACTAACTACGGCACAAACATACATGCCCGAGGGGGGATTCGAACCCCAGGCGGGGAACGGCCTCACGCATCGTACCATAGAGCCTCAGTGCGCTCAGCCGCGGTGTCTATTGTTTACTAATATACTAGAGGACCTGTAGGAATACTTCGCACTGTTTATGGAATGACAAAAAAGTTGGGAAAAATGAAAGTAAAGATGAATGTTCACGCATAGCTTTCTTGAGAATCAGTCAGTGCAACTGTTTAACAGTGCAAATGAAAGAGCTTGATCCGCTGACTGTTGTTAGGTCAAAAGGAACTACGTAACTTAATTAGAAGCGAAGATATTGTAAAACAAACCGATTAAAATACTCTGCGCAAAGACAGAAGGATACCACGTTTGAATAAAAATAAAGGATGGAGAGACCTAAGTTAATTATGATACTTGATGACAAATCTGCGAATGAATACCTTTCGTTTAAAGCAAAAATGAAGGAAATCGGGCCGTGGTACAGCCGAGCGGTCTAAGGCGCCTCGCTGCGGAGCTCGCGTTTGTTCGCCGTCGGAGGTTAGAGTCCTCCCTGGTGTGTGTGTGTGTGTGTGTGTGTGTGTGTGTGTGTGTGTGTTGTCCTTAGGTTAGTTTACCGAGGTTTAAGTAGTTTGTAAGCTACGGACTGATGACCACGCAGTTGGGTCCGATAGATTTACAAACATTTGAACATTTGAAGGCAATCGGTCGGATAGAACGGCGTGACCGACTGACTTTAATTCACAGAAAGGACATCGCCATAATAAATACACAGAAGGAAATCACATTTGAGTATAGAAAAAGGAAGGCGAGAGTTATGTAAATTCTGATCTTAAGACAAATCTGTGGTTGAATACCTTTAGTTTAAAACAAAATTGAAGGTAATCGGCTGGTTGGTTTGGTTTGGCCAACTGACTTTAGTTTTCGTAGATTCTTTGAATTTATAACAAACATATGGGTCAAAATTTAATGGCGCTCAAGTATTTGTTTCAGTGTTTATATTTCAGTTGTAAAATATTTTGGGGTCAGTAATTCCACGTGTTGTCGATTTTTATTTAAGTGTATGTCGACGAGCTCAACACATTGTCGTCGCCTAAAACGATGTTTGAGCTACTTGGAAAGCCATTAGCAGCTATGGATATGAAATTCCAAAAACAGCGTTGTAGCTCTTCACAAACTGAACAATCAGAGACTACCGTCGCCAACTAATAGTAACCGCAATACTGTAGAAAAAGTAACATGTTTTGAATAACACCATCAATACTAACAATCCTTTACAAAATCTATGAAATTTCGAATAAACAACAATACGTGCATTTTTCTTAAAAAATACCATTAGATATTGTGTAAATATTCGAACACAACGGGGAAA
Organism: Locusta migratoria; assembly: GCA_026315105.1. Classification (NCBI taxonomy): domain Eukaryota; kingdom Metazoa; phylum Arthropoda; class Insecta; order Orthoptera; family Acrididae; genus Locusta; species Locusta migratoria. The sequence continues at coordinate 10,662,829 of CM048753.1, read as the reverse complement.
AGAAAGGTCACTGCAGGATTGCAAGCACAGACGCTATGATTGCAAGGCTAGAACGCTACCACCTGAGCTACACTGGCAGATGCAACAGCTCTTTCAGTTATTGGTACTTAACTGCACATGTAAAACTTCAGAGGCGATTTTCTCGAGAGTTGTGTCGAATGGCAATTGGCTGATTGGGTTCTGAACATCACGTACCATAAATATCAAAAAATATTTTCTCTCTCTCTCTCTCTCTCTCTCTCTCTCTCTCTCTCTCTTTTACACACACACACACACACACACACACACACACACACACACACACACACACACACACACACGAGGAAAGACTGAAACCTCCGTCGGGAACGGCCTCCCAGTCTGTAGCGTTACGTCTTAGACCAATCAAGATAATAAAAATAACGCTGCTTCATGAGATGTGCCTAATTTTTCTGACATCGTAGATTCTTTCAGAATTTCTGGGAATATAACACTGAGATTCATTATTTATATCCGATTATTCATATCGCGTCTGTTCTTTTTGGACATGTCAGAACATGGGCAGGGTGTGCTACCATCGTAGTGTGGTGCGAGTTGATAATTTGGGTTGGAAGGGAAACGAGCCGATCGGCTCTCGTCCATTAGGTCACGGACATCTCAACATATGTTAGGCTGCTATTCTGATTGCAATCGCCATCGTAGTCGGACTTCATAATTCTACTGTTAGGCTAAATGTTGGTGCCCTCTTCGAGAAATTAAATCTTCATTGAGGTTTCATCACGAGATGGTTCACTGGAACTGTTGAATAGATTGTATGGTTTATTGAAAAGAAGTTGTAAGCTGAAGACAGGTTTAAAGTAGTGTACTCCAAGTAAATCTGGCAATGAACAGAGAATTTGATTACAACATAAGACCTAAAAGTAATCATATCCATGCCGCAGTGGAGTAGCCGAGCGGTCTAATCCACCTCGCTGCGGAGCGTGCGGTTGCTCGCCGTGGAGGTTCGAGTTCCTCCCTGGGGCATGGGTGTGTGTGTTGTCCTTAGGTTAGTTTACCTAGGTTTATGTAGTTTGTAAGCTACGGACTGATGACCACGCAGTTTGGTCCGATAGATTTACAAACATTGGAACACTGAATCATATCGAAGCACTACATTAACTCACGATGGAAGTATAAGAAAGGATAGAAAGTGTAAGTAGAAAGAGTAGTGTTTCTGAAAAGAGGAATTTAACAGGTAACATCAATTTACGTATTGGGAAGAATTCCCTTTAGACCAGAACACGATACAATCTTTTCAGATATGGTAGTACGGAATAATGCTGAAGATTGAGGAACATACTGTATAGAATTGGAGGTAATTGTGGCACAATTAAGGAATAGTCCATGGACAGCCACTTTAATTCACTATCCGTACTGACGACGACGATGACATGTAAAACTCTGAAATCGTTTCTCTGGTTGACCCAGATAATCTGCAGACAAATGACTTCTTACTATGCATTACCACTGAATATACCGTGCTTGGGACAATGACAACCTGACTGACTTTTATACCACTGATTGTTAGTACCTCTGATTAATCAACTACCTGCTTCCTTTGACTTCGCCCTTCCTTTGTTGCTCTTGTCGCTGCCTCCTTCGGAACACACACACACACACACACACACACACACACACACACACACACACACACTCATTTTCCTAAAGAAATTTAATTACATTATTCTGCATTAATTAATAATCCGTCATTTCTTATAGGTTAGCGCCGCCAATATTTGAGAAGTTGGGAACTCGAAGATATATACCGTAGCTCTATTTCCAGTGACACTTTCCCATATCCACAGACATTTCGTCGGAAGTTGCCAAGTTGGCGATTCTGTATACAAAATCGCTGTCAACAACGGTAATCGTATTTCCAGCGAGAACAGAGAAGCCTGGGAATGCCCTTGGTCACCAACAGTGCAGATGTTACTTGGAAACATGTGAGTCGTACAAATCGCATGGGAAAGAAAAGGCTCGAGTGTAGTGCATCTCGCTCACAGGAACGTTATCTGTTCGAAAACCATAGTAGTAGTACTCTCTGATTGTGAGGACAGTCTTGACGGGTAACCGACAACAAAGCCGATACCAAGTTTGATAAGAGTCGAGATTGTGGTAGTGAGTGACAGCCCTTCTGTGTCGAGTGGAGAGTCGAGTGTGGTGGGCTGCCGGTGACCAGCGGGCAGCCCCGGTCGATGAGCAAGCTGTTCTGCTCGTGCGCCGGCCGCCGCCGCCGCAGCCGCAGACGCGGCTCCTCAGCGTCGTCGAGGACGCCGACGCCGACGCCTCGCGCACAGCGGCGTCGCCACTTCCCCCGCGACGACGTCCTCAGGGTCCCCCCGGCCGGCGGCTCCTGGACTCCCGGCTCCGAGCGGGACCCCCCGCCGCCGCGCGTCGTCCACCCCTTCCCCGATGTCGTCGCCGGCCAGGTGGGAATTTCCGACCCTAGCCGACCCCCGCACCCCCAGGCCCCTCCCCCTCCCGTGAGTGACCCCCCGCACCCCCTGCACCCCCAGGCCCCTCCCCCTCCCGTGAGTGACCCTCAGGAAACCCGGGAATGCACCCCGCCGCTGCCCGCGGGAGTGGAACCCAGTGCACCCTCGGAGATGGAGCTGAGCTCGCTGCGTTCCTCCACGTCGGACGAGGGCTCGCTACCCTTGGCCTCTAGAGAGAGGCTGGCACATTCCAGAGAGACACTGCCCATCGACGCCGACGCTGCACCGTTCGCATCTGCCCCTCCACTGACGGGGTCCTGTTCGACCCGGGCCAGTACTGGCTCTCTGAGGAAGGCCGCTCCGGGAAGCTCGAGTGCGGTCGACGATCCCTGCTGTAAGGACAGTGGCGACGTGTGGGTCAAGATGGATCCCTCCTCCGCTGTGCTCCCACGGCGTAAGATTTCTGGAAGGTCGCCGGCTACGTCCGTGGACCAGGTGTGGTCGAAGGCTGGAGCGAGGCGGCGGCTGTACGACGGCGGTACTGCCTGGTCGGCGGAAGACTTCACGGCTCGGGGAGATGACATCTGGGTCAGGGCCGACACGGGCCCGAAGCCTGGCAGACGAGAACAACTGAACGAAACTGAGCCAGTTCCAATTGACAGACTATCGGCTGAACCTTTGCAGTCCGTTCCAGACGGCCCTGGCACCAGCACGCAGCAGGCCAAAGGAAAAAGTTTAACTCTCGATCGTGGCTCTGCAGTGAAACTCAAGTCGGGAGCAAAGGAAGAGAGGAGCTCTTTCCTCAACTGGCTCTGGACACTGTTCAGGAGCAAACGCAAGGATACAAAAGACGAAAGTGCCCCGTGCAGCAGCCAAACTCGAGGAGGAGCGAGTGCTTCAAATGAAAGAGTTTTGCAGACTGAAGAAAAGTCCAATGTGAAAGGTGAAAAGGTGTTGGGAGAAGCTGCTCGGGCGGTCCTCACAGGAAGTGATTTCAGATTAATTGATGACGAAGGTGGTGATGTGTATGAGGATGCCTGTAATGGTGAGACCATTCCAGATGCTGCCCCAAATCAGGGTGAAGACGACGTCGTTATTAATCCAGAAATTGCCAAGAGACTAGAGGACATCGACGAGGTCTTAAAGGCCGTGTACGAGCGTAATATTGCGTACGGGAGGTCTGTCAGCATGCAACGACTGGGGGTTTCTCCAGGCTACAAATACCAAGCATCGTCTAGAGAAGGGAGCAGGGAAGCTGAGGGTAACAACTGCTCAAGTCGTCTGTCTTTAAGCAGGTTAGGAGAGAGGACAGCCCTCTTGACAGAGGGTGAGACTTCCCACAAGTGCCACGAAAAGAAAATCAGCGTGGGCTCGTCCTCGCCCTCCAGCTATTACAGCCACTCACGCTCTGAATCAGAGTTGACAAACGATGACGAATTTCTGGCTCTGGGCGTGCCCCCACCTCCACCCAAAGTGAAGCCATCACAGGCCGGTTACATGCGGATGAGTGAACCCAACTTCAGCAATGCAGAGTGTGCACGGTTCAAAGTAGGGCGCTTCCTTCAGCAGAGCAATGATGAGCAGTGGTTTGGGCATTCTGACCAGTCGTTAGAAGGCAGACTGACTGGACATCATGAAGCTGTCACTAATACAGATGACACTAACAGCACAAGTGTGCTTGGTGAAGGATCTGCTGCTGTAGAAAACAAGCTTTTGTCATTGACGAGCACTTTTGATGAAGGGGTTCGTGCTATTAAAAAGGATATTGAGCAATGCTTGGCGTCAGCTCAGCAGTCTTCTGCAGGTGAAGAAAGTGCTGCGTTCATTTCGGCGGAGAGGAATAGTTCCAAAATATTACGAAGACCTACACCGCCTACCCTATTGGTCACTGAGGAAGTAGAAGACAGTGACCGCGATCTGTGCGGATTCACAGATGATGGACTGGGTGACATCCTGAAAATTTCGTCCACTACTGATATGGAGACGGATGAATGGGCAGGCTTCGATCCAGCTGCCTGGTCGCGCTCACGTGGGTTTGTGATGCCAGCAGATTCTGCTTGTTACACGAGCATCCTGCCGTCGGGAAAGAAGCTAGTGGACGTGAGGCAAGGCGAAGTGGAGGGCACTGCCAGAGGAGAGTCGTGGGCAGACATCCAGAGGGCGCTACAGGAGCTGGTGGATAGTCAGGACTCCGCACTACTACAAGAGCTAAAGAAGGCACCCGAAGATGAAACTCTCCTGGAATCTGTCTCAGAGGAAACAGATCTTACTAAAACGGAAGATGTATCTCTTGTGGAAACTGGTCTGATGTCTTCAGTCACTACCTCCCCAACCTCTGATACAGTGTCAAGTACCCAACTGTCACAATCAAAGAATGACACCCCACAAACCCACCTTACCAAAGGGATTGATGCAGTGTGTCCTGACGCTACAAGATCACCACCTGTAATCGGTGACATTGGTATTCTTCATCCATTCCAAAGCTTGCTAGAGGTTCGATCACAGGATGATAGTCACCACCACCTAAACAAAGAAACTGTTACAGGTCCAATAGACTCTAACCAAAATTCGATTTCCAGGAAAGGAAAACAAGATCCACAGTCTGAAAATCAGTCAATGTTGCAGCCAAATTTTCAGGAAGTGCCGCCTAACGTTGGACAGGCTGAAGTACCTTCAGTAACGAAAACGCTATTAGCAGCTGAGAATAATGAGAGCTGCTTCGATGAAGCCTTCAATAGACCGGAACTACCAGTGCAGCCAGTCCAAAAGCCGATGACAGACGTGTGCTGTCCAAATCAAGGGGCAGCAGAGTCCTTGCCGGGAAATCTGCAGTCAATGTCTACGGTAAATGTTTTCACGCTTTCTGATGAAACCTTAAATAACTTGCGGTCTGCAGCTCAGAACATTAAGAAAAGTACTGCCCTAGATCTAATAGCACTAAGTGAAGAGTTGGTTGAAGGTAATCTGAAGAAGTCAGAGACTACCTCAGCAAGTGTACTGGAAGAATTTCCCATTAACCAAGGAAGAATGGTTACAACTTCAGACACAATAAACGACATAACCATTAATAAGCTTCCTCAGAAGCCACTGGATACCCAAAATAGAGCGTCGAATTTATTGGAAACGGTAAAGCCTGGATCGCTTAACACTGGATACGTAGACAAACTCCATAAGGAGGTTGAGGTTCCTAGCGATTCTCAAGATTCCGACTGCTCACAATTGACAAGTGTAACGCCACAGTACTCGAATTTGCAGGAGTCATTAATTTCATTAGGGTCACAAGGCAGTAGAGACAAAGCTGAGAGCATGTCGCTAGATTCACTCAAAAATTATGACATGCCAAAGATTCAACAGGTGAAGAAAGAACATTCCTCATTGGACGAGCAACAACAGCAGCATCAGGCTGTTTCTGATGTAACAAAGATTTCTGAAGTGCAGCAACGGGAAAAGTCCCTCCTGGAGTTTGGTGATTTCTCAGATGAATCTTTTACTACCAAAACCATTGATGACTTCTTAGGTGCAAATGTCGCAGAGAAGAAGGAATTCAATATTTCAGCTACGGCAGAGAAAGCAGATACTGCAGAGAAGGCAATAACTGATCAACCAGATAATCTAACCAGGAGAGATATTTCATCAGACTCATTTTCTCACTTTGCTGAAGACTGGGGTTTTTCCAGTGCATCAGGATCCAATATGTCGAAAGAGCAGAGTCGGCCAGATGTGAAAAGCAAGATCATGGAAAGTCCTAGAGATAAAACTTTGACACAAGGGTGGCCATTGCTCTCAGAATGTCAGTATGAACATAAACTAGTTGAAGTAGATACTCCAGATATAAGTACCGTTAGCCAACTAATTGAAACTACATGGCAAGCAGCACAAAGTGAAGAGAAAGCTCCAAATAGTGAGGAAATTCCACCAGTTGTTTCCCCACTATTAACATACCAGTCGAATGAAACACAGTTGTTGGTGGATCACACCAATTTATCTCAAGACTCTTTTCAGAAACCTGAGTCAGGTGGAAAAGCTGGGTCGCCATATGATGTACTGCAGGAATTTGTCGAAGTATCGACATCGAGCCAGATACATAATCTGAAGGAACAATCTCATGGTCTTAGAGATATTGCAAATCAGATGCAATGTCTAAAAGAACAATCTCATGCTTCTAGAGATACAAGTCATCTAAAGATTCTTAAAGAACAGTCACACGATCTTTGTAATGTAGCAGGTAATTTACAGAAATTAAAAGAAGAGTTTCAAAACAGTGTAGGAAATGATTCAGAAAGATGGATCGAACATGAAGCGGATCAGTCCACTGCGTTCAGAGTTACAATGGGTAAAACTGTAGACACATGTCTCAAAACAGCCTCTCGAGATATTTCTGCGGACTCCGTATGGTTGCCCTTGGACAGAAGTCTGGAAGACCTCAAGACACCGGCTGTATCGTTCCCGCCTGACCTGTCGTCAACCTCTGCCCTACTGCCAAGTGTTGACCCTCTACCAGATTTGCAGGTACTAGATAACCTGGAAGATGGTAACTGCAACAGGTTTGACACTAGGGACAACAAAATAGAAAATCCTTTCATGCGGTCCAGTAGTGGGCCCCAGAAAGAAGACACCACTACAGAAAAATCTGACCTTATGTTCTCTGAGGAAGGCGGATGGAACAATCCGAATGCTTTAGACTCAGCCTGGTTCCCATCGGAAGACAAGTTTTTTGCAGATGATTCACGTTCAGCAATCAAAGCTCATAGTGAGAACAACAAATATAATGTGCCAACTTCAGACAAAGGCTGTGACTCACAGACAGAAACAGAATGGTGGTCTGAGAAAGGATTAGATTCACTGGATGCGTTTGGAATGCCAGATTTCTCATTCGCTAAAGGAGTTCAATCTGAAACACCACAGCAATGGGACTCGTATATTTGGACTGACGAACTCCTGTCATCGAATACTTCCTCTTCGACTCCAACTGATGATATTAAAGCTTTCTCCATTGACAACTCAAGCTATGGCAAAGATGGAGACCCATTTTCAGTTGCTTCCACTGAAACGGCCTTAGGCAGTGCAATAGAAAATAAAGACCTGCAGCAGAAATTATGTGGTGATCCGTCAGACAAATCTAACACCCTCTCATCTACCCCAAGAGAAATATCTCCTACAGCTTCTTCACAGTTTCCGAAAGAATCAGTGTATACAGAACAGCGGCAAATCCAAACTGTTCCTGTAACAGAGCAACCATCTCCTGATAAAGCTGCTGCAATAATAAATGATCCAGAAGAGAGAGCACCAGTTTCAAAACACGGAACTCCCCAGGATGAAACTAAGAGTAGAGATGCAGTGGAAAGTTCAGAAACTTCACTGAAAAGCAAGCAAGAAATTTCTGTTGCTGCGATTGTTGTGGACAGTGATCCTCCCAAACGATTGCACTCCATAGGCGACGATATTGTTGCCCAAAAATCTTCCGAAAGTGCTCGTGAACTAGAACCAATAGCTGAGGATTTGGAGACTCTGGCACCAGTAGCAGATGCCAAAGCGTTAGTGGAGGAGCCGTCTGCCAGGTCTCGATCAGATTCTCCTCCCCCTCTTGTAGAACTTTCGCCGTCAGACACTAGAAACACTTTGAGTCTACAGGAAGTTGCTGGTTCAACTGTTAAGGAGCAACACAGTTCAGAACTCTGTACACCAGAGGTCTCGGCGGCAGCAGCAGTAGTAGCAGCAACAGCAGCCTCTATTGATCAAACAGTTGTATCACTTGTCAAACCAACAGAAATTCCGGCTTCCGACGAGTTCAACAGTTCAGCTGAGACAGTTGCAGCTACCGGCCGTGCCACCGATTCTGAGTGTGTCGCAGGAGCAACTTCTACAACTGTACAGACATCGAGCGACTCGTCTACCGAAAACCAAGGGGTCGTTGGCAGAGCGTTAGAAAAATCGGTGACGTCAGGAGAGTCTGCACTAGAGTCAGATAGTTACTCTGAAGATAGCGTCTTTCTGGACGACGACGAAGGTGGAGACGTTCTGGGAAAAGCGGGCTTTATATTGCACCCCATAACTAGGCAACTGATGAGGCGATCGTCGTCGGTGTCATCGGAGCCTCTGAGTCCGACTGCAGTGGCCGGTGCGTTGGCTGTCACGCCAGAGAACATGAAAGAGGAGCCGCTGTCAGTTGAAGATGGTGGGCAGGTGGTCGGAGCGGAAGACGCGACGGAGGAGCCCCACAGTGCGGGCAGGGGAGACGCCGTGGCGAAACCTGCGGCAGCTGGACGGAGGGAATCCGTCGTGCTGGAGAAGATATCGGCTCTGAAGCACCACATATCCGAGGGTATCCAGCACGGCAAGGACAGCGTCTACAGCACTGAGAGGAAGCTGATGGAGAAGGTCCACTCGTGGATGACGCCCGCAGAGAAACCGCCGGGAAAAGCGGCAGAAAAAGTCCTCGTCGAAGAGGACGTCGCTGAAAATAAGCAAACTGAGCCGACAGTGTCAGGTGTGTTACAAACAGAAAAAAATAAAAGCACTGTGGCTGCTACTCCTGAAGCTGAAAATAAGATGACTGAAAAGCAGGACGAGAAAGAGAAATTACTTCAGACACCTTCTCTGCACACTTCTGACTCTGAATCCAAAGACAACATTGCTGATAATCAAGATGAGCAGCGAAATATTCCTCAGTCGCCACCTTCAAACGTTGAGTATCGAGGACCAGCTCTCAAAATAGACGATGCGTTACAGAAGACGTCCCCTCCAAAAGAGAAAAACGTAGTTCTTGATACCAACTTCAGAGAAGGTTCCGTTGGTAAAACGTTAATGGAAAACATAGCTGCGATGGAAACAATTCCTTTAACTCCTGAGGGAGATACCATCATCGAAATGGACGACTTCGAGTATGAAACAATTGTAGTTGACAGAGACCCATTGTTAGGCCAGGAGTTCACAATAACGGTGAAATCGGGCAGTGACTCGGAACAATCCAGTATGCACTCGAAAACTGGTTTCAAATCGCCACGATTACATGTATCTGTTTCCAATGATGAAGCTTCAGAGTTTCACAAGAATGACTCGCCAACCGGTATCACTGGTCACTTCAAACACTCGGAGGCAGACAGTCACAGAACTACAGATGGTTCTAGTAGCCCAGTGGGTTCTGACCGTGATTTCTTCTTTGACGACATCCCACAGCAGTCACTGGAGTACGGTAGCCGGACACCAAATCCATTCCTGTATGAAGAAGATGGGAGTGACGATGCAGATGTCGAGTGTGGAGACAGTTCGCGCCCAGCTACGTCGTCCTCAGATGACTGGTACTTCAGCACCAGCCGGTCAGTAGACGGGGGTCTGGCTATCAGCTACGGCCCACCCTCTAACGCCAGTTCCCGAATGGATCTCAGGAAGCTGGATAATGTGGACACTGATGAAGCAGCAAACTCTGCAAAAACCAGAAATGTGAAGGAGAAAGATGGCAGTCATTTGCAGTTACCTGCGACCGCTCACAAGCAATGTTTTCTGGAAGTGCAGCATGCAGACCTCAAGCCACTGAGTGGGGAGGCATCTCCAGGAGGCAGATCGTGTGCCTCCTACGATGGTCCAGATTATTATGACATCGAGAAAAGGATCGATAGCGTACTGAAAAGAATCGATGCCCTCCAGGAATCTGACCCGACATTTCGCGAACCCGATAGCAGTACTAGTGGGACAAATCCATTCGACATGAGTGACGACGATTGGGTGTGCATGCAGTCTGGAGTGCCGCAGGAAGGACTCGCCGATTTACCAGAAGAGCCTACAGTAGAGGGCTGCGGGAGCACAGTCGAGGAGGACCAGCGCTTCCTCGAGGAAACGTACCTCAACACTGGAAAGAAGTCGGGTCGCCTCCAACGGGTGTGCACGAGGCAAAATTTGGATGGGAAAGAAGACCTCGACGCCAATCCGTTTTCGATTGCAGCTGACCGTCATGCAGTCTCGTCTGGCTCCGTGCTGTCTTCTGCCAGCAGTATACCGGAAACTGGTTCAGATTCTGGCGAGCAGGATGAGAACAGCAGGAGAAACCCATTCCTCCAGACGGTCTACGAGAAGGGGCTGCTGTCGGAGTCGGCGTTATCTATCGATTTACCCAACCCATTCCTGTACACAGAGGCAGAAATTAGAGAGCAGCTGAGGAGGGCCGGATTCTCCAGCGAAGAGGAGATCTTTCCGCTGTCTCCGCCTGGAGGAACCGTCTCCGAAGCCAGCTCCGGAGTCGCCGGGGACAGATCTTGCTCCCCGGACAGCTCCTCTAGTGACAGCAGCGAGGGGACGCTGGTTCAAGACCCTCTCCCCGTCCTAGCAGTGCCGACTCAGGAAATGCTGTTGCCAGACAGGAGTCCTGATGGTGGGGCGCTACCTCCCAAAGGATTTTTGGAAGGTGAATCCATAAACAGAGATCTAGACGGTGAGAGGATAACCAAAGAAGCAGGGGAGGTATTGGAAAGTACTGTAGAGGGAAGTGAAAGAGGAACAGGGGCTCAGACAGTGCGTAGTATTAACCTCCCAGATGTAGTATCCAAAGATGTCGGCATTAATCAAGGCACGAAGTCCAGTGGTTTCCAGTATCGAGCTTCATCAGACCAACAAAAGTGTGAGACTACAGGTGGTTTACCTCGTCAGGTTTTCGCGCCAGTCGATGTTCACCCTAGCAAGTTAGCTTTCGGTATCAGTGGCCTAAGTGTTCGAACTGAAATCGGGGTTCAGGGTCCTTCCAGGTTCTCTGTCTCTCCAGCTGTGCAAAACCAGGGTCTAGAAGAGGTTGGCAGCGATAGTTGTGTTTTTCCAAGTGACAAACAGTGTTCTAGTGTTGATCGTCTTGAAAAAGAGCGTGTTCAGTGTCGACTGCCTGAGGATACGACGGAAAGTGTGGTTGGCGAGTTGCCGGACTTAGTGGGGACTGCGTGCAGTGCTGTGGTAGCAGGCGGCAGTGGCCAGACGGTTCCACAGGGCTCTGTGGGGTCGTCGACTGCGCCACAGCGCCTGCGAGGAGCGACAACGAACGAAGCATCGAGCGAATGCGGCCAGCAGGCCGGTGGAGGTTTGTGCTTGTGTGTGCTTGTTTGTGTGTGTGTGTTTGTGTTTCACACAGCATGGAGTGCTAACTAAAATAAAAGTGTGGAAGTCGTTGCTACTAGCATGAGAATGGTGGTTTTCCACAGCAGCATTCTGCTATAAAATTTTCAGTGTTCACGGCGTGTGTGGAAATCCCGCTCGGTTAGCCCTGCGGTCTAACGCACTGCTTTCTAAGACATGGAGGCGTACCGTCCCCGTTTCGAATCCGCCCGGCGGATTAACGAAGGGGGTCGGAATGCCGGCCAGCCTGTATGTGGTTTTTAGGCGGTTTTCCGCGTCCCCCTACGTGAATACCGGGCTGGTCCCAAAGTCCCGCCTCAGTTAGACGATTTGCAAACATTTCGTAACACTTTACACTTTCACACACTTATAACAATGTACGCAGACATTTGTGTTACACATTTCCCCCTGTGGCGGCATGTACGGCATGCGGCCACACCATGAATATTAACCATTTCCTGCCCGACGGGACTTGAAAGTCCCTGCCGATCTACAGTCTCATAAACCAGAGTGGAAAATGGCATCTGACTTGCTGACTTGTGTTCCTGACCGGTCGTTAGGGTCAGTCTGATCTATCACATGACACTCGCAGGTCGAGATATTCTGCTCACAGACAGCAGTAAACGATGCACTGTTTTATGTCTGTGAGCACGATTTCGTGAAGCGAATTTTGCTGTCACAAAAAGACGCTGTTGTGTGTTCTCAAGTTGGTAATTTTGTGTTTTATTGTTGTAGCTAATGGAAACTGTTATTATTCAAGGAACAGAGCTCTTTTTGTTTATATAGCGTTGAAAACTGTGCGTGGAAGTTTATTGTAGACATTGTGTCAAATGCATTTTGTGCATGCTATTTTTGTAGCTGTCTTTGTTGCTAGGTGTCAGTAATGAATAGTCGTTTTGTTTTCTTTTATTTATGAATTACGAAATATCCCTGAATCCTATTCATAACTACAGCTTACTTTTCCCCCCTTCAGAGGAATAAACAAACTTGCATTTCGATATAAAAATTTTGCTTTTTGTAGCTGGTAAACCCTTGTGTTAACAGAGATAGGCGTTTCATTGTTTCCCAATTCCTTATATCCTCCTGGACATTTTTATTTTTTATTTTACATTTTTGCATCAAATAAGGAAAACAAAAATGTGTGAATACACTGTGCTTTTATTCACTTTGGTAGTAAAATAACCAAATACGAAGTTCTGTGCTCGAATATTTAATAGCTTGGGCACCAAAGGGTTAACACACGCCAAATCCGAGTTTAACAAGGCCGACTCTGCATGTGCGGGTTCATGGCCGAAGACAAAGGCGTGTGTGGAAACTCGAGCTGTTGAAGTTTAAAACCATCCTTGTCAGTACATGACAGTATGCTGAGAGCGAAGCAGAGACGAGCAACTGCGACGGTAGTTATTAAGGGGCAGGCGTGCTTGGAGTGAGGTTTGCTTCGCTTCCACCACAGCCTGCTGGAGACACAGAGGAGTAGGTGCCACCACATCACTCGTTCCCTGCAGTGCCACCCTCCACATGACGTCACCACTGATCGAGCGTAAATGCCAAGCGACCAACCACCTTGCAGTCAACCAGCGAATGCTCAAGTTTCAACTCCGACTTGACGCTGTTCGATCATAGAGGAAATTTGCAGGGTCTGTTCTGGCATTTGCGTGTGTCATGATGTTGTGCGCCTCTTTCTGTCGCTGCATGTTGGCTCGCAAGGCTAAAATGCGTGCAACAGCAGGTGCTACGTGAGCCGCCTATAGAGCATCGTTGCATATGCTGCATGTTTTACGTTCCCCCGTTTCTGTTTACTTTATGTGCAACCTCTCCGAAATGGATTGTAGGAGACCGAAGAATGTTCGTAGATTACATACTGAAAGACGGTCGCTGAGGATTTTTCAAAACTATCCATTCTGAAATATAAAGGGTGAATCACATAACACTTGCACCGCAAATATTGCGCAAACGATAAGTGCGATTGCTGTGCGGTTTTCGCAGAATTGGTTGGTAGTCAGGGGCTTGTAGTTTTAGCCAACATACACATTGTAATATTACTTAGAATTATGAATGATATTTTTATCACATTTAGTTTGGCAGCTACAACTATTCAAAGTTTTGGGGGCGGAGGCTACGACAGCGTAGCTGACTGGCTGGTGGTCATGAGACAGTGGGCCGTGCCCCAGGGGATAGCCACTCGGCCAGTCAGATACGCTATTGCAGCCTCCGTCTCCCGAAACTTTGAAAGGTTGTAGCTGCCAAACTAAACGTGATAAAAATATCATTCAAAATTTTTTTGTACACAACTGGTGCCAAAAATTCCAGTGCATGATAGAAACAACCATTGTTCCATTTGAAAAATTGTCTGTTTGCATAAAAAATACACTTCCTAGGTATTTTTACACTCTGTTTATTGGCTAACAATACGACTCCTTGACTACCAATCCATTCTGTGAAAACCGCACATCAATTGTACTTTCCATTTCCGCAATATTTGCGGTGCAAGTGTTAGGTGATTCACCCTGTATATTGTCTTATACGGTCTAAGGCATGTTTGTTTGTTTTTGGTTCGTGTCACAGAGCTGGTAACATTTTCATAGGACAGAAAAGATTTCTCTAGTTAGTTTCCTAACGCAAAAACCTCTGCGAAAGCGATGTCACAATGGCGTTCATACTTTAAAATGTAATGGACACTTGTTAACAGGTTTCTATTTTATGCGTGATGTTCTAAAATGCGCTTTTATTTCTCCATGACTGCTCACATAAAGTGCTGCACTCAAAGTTGGGTTTTACCAGCAGCCTACCTGTGTTTTATAATTATTTTTATTTTATTTATTTATTTTTTGTGACATGTCGTGCTACGCAATTAGCTACAACATGGCTACAAAACCGTAAGTCAACACATCTGTCACTTCGCCCTAGGCGAATCGTACAATTGGTTACGGTATGTAACATTCAAAAATTGGGCAGGGATATTGATTCTTTGTGGTTATTGAGTTGCCAATTTTCAGTCAGTTTCTGCTGTTTCACTAGAGAAAGAAGGGAAATTTTTCCGATTTTTCTGTAGTACAGTGTTCCTAAAAAATATGTCCATAATGGCGTTTTTAGTACTTCACATAAAAATATATATTTTCTTATTCATCAGCTGTAGATGTCACCAGAACATCGTAAAAACAGCTATTAAAATTCGGCAGACTTAGACACTGCTTCACGAGTCTCATTTGCTCACAAATTTATTATGCCTATATAAACATAGAGGAATACCACGTACCTAGTATTAACTAATACATTATTAAGATAATAGCGGGAGCTCTTCGCTGAAACGTGAGACAGCGCTTGCGAGCACCTCCTAGCGGCGTGAGTTGTAAACTAAAACTGGGAGTGAACGGACGATGAACACTGTGACACTCAGAAAGCTGACATCATTCGTCGGCGTGCTGTATAGACGTAGGAAATGGTTGCAAGATGGAATGTATGTGCTACATACAGAAGTAACAGCTAACTAAAAACAGCGGTGCACTCCGAAATGTTTCTTCCAGTTCCCGAAAAGAAAAGAATTCTAAATATGATAGTTCAAGGAGGCTACTATTGGGTCTACTGAGTTTGTTTACTGTCAATAAACAGTGTGTATAACGCTTTGGTTTACCCTTTTCTTGTAAGTTCTGTATAGATACAGGTAGTGGATTATTCATAAGCGAAGAGATGACTTGTATAAAATTTTGAGAAAGAAGGGCCCAGGGCATTTGTATAAAATTCATGTATTATAATGTATCCAGACTACTTTGTGGAGAGAGATTTCAGGAATAAGATTTTGTAAAGCAACTGGTAAATGTAATTTGTTCATTGCGTGTAATTTAAAAAAATTATGGTTAATGTGTTATAACAACAAATATACAACAGCAAGTTTTATTCATTTAAAGAGTAGACGAGGCGTTAGAAACGTCAGCACAATACTATAACTGTCAGTTGTTTGTATTTAAGCAAAAATTATGTTTCATGAAACATAATGCTAAACAGAAATCGAATGTAAGGTCTTAAATTTCCAATATTTGGCTTGATTCACTGCCTTCAGTTTTGCTGCCTAACTGTTCCTGGAAATTGCCTTGATGTACAATTGGTTAAAACTTATGTCGTGTATTTTGTTAGTTTCAGTTCGAATCTATCCAAATAAACGGTATACATTATGAACGATATTATTTGTCTGTTTAAGCAATTACAATAAGCGCGATCGTTTTTCACTGCACGCGTTTCATTTCATTGACAGTAATAAAAGATATTCAGAGGTCTGAAATGACAGCTATCTACAGTTGTATTTGTTTTCATAGATCAAAATCAGTTGGTTAAAAATTTATAAAATGTTGATTTTTTTGACATATAGAAATTGTTATATTTTAGCCTGACATCATAAAGCGCCGACGCGTTGCACAGTTCATGGTAGAGACGATTGCTATAGATTGTTCCGCCGTCACTTTAAAGAAATTATCATCTAAGATGATATCGTAAATGGCATAAATGGAAATGTCACAAAATAATTGTGGTATGCAGCGAAATAAAATACGGAATCGTAGATGTGAAGGGCGAAGGCAAGCATAGCGTACATCTCGAACCAACAGATGGCAATGCTAGCGGTGTGTCGCTTGACAAAAGCATGTAAATGCCACGAAGTTTCCACTATTACCTTTATAAGCAGCTATTTGGTATTGAGCTAGAAGATCTGTTTCGGACTCACAGGTGGAACTGGTGCCTTATTTCAATCGTTAAGTGGCGGCTGTTCTGCTCGGTCGCTATCTCAATGCACGTCCCGCGCACGGTCTGTTAAGAAAAAACGGCGCCTACCTGCCGATTGGCCTTTCTTCCTATACAGATTCTTCAATCTTTGTACGGGTTGAGTGACGTCTGCAGACAATCTAAAGAAATGTGTGGTTGAAGGAGTATACATATTCAGCGTCAGTGTTCAGGAGGCCTTGGATAGCCGCAGAGCGCACCGCTGGTCGCCTCCCTCGGGCATGGGTGTATTTGTTGTCCTTAGCGTAAGTTAAAGTAGTTTATAAGTCTAGGGACCGGGGACCAGAGTAGTTAAGTCCCGTGTTGAGTGTACGTTTATCACATCTGAACCACAATACATGAAGAGCTAAAAATTTGTACAGTTACTAATGTCTACCCGGGGAAGGCTTTAGGCACGGTTTTATGCCGATCAGATACCTATTATCTATATATGTTAATGTGAATGTCTGTTCGGTGTACGCTTATCACGTCCGAACGACAAGACGCAGGGTCTTAAATATTTGTACAGTTACTAATTTATAGCTGAGGAAGGTTTTAGGCACGATTTTATAGCGATCTGATAGATATTTAGTAATTTGAAGAATACTACGCGAAATGCGGAAAATTGTTACTCTTTGAAAATTAGATTTACTCTTTGGAAATGGTTTTATTGGTTGCATTGTTGCTTGAGGGTTGGTAATAATAAAAGGGTGGAGTACATTGTGATGGAAAGTTATCGGTGTATGTAAAATTCTACGTGTGTCTGTGTGTGTTAATATTTCGCTCTGCAGCGAAAACTACAGAACACAAACGAATGGTCTGCCTGTAATTGTTATCCTAAGTCTTCCGTTGTACACCATAGAACTTCAATGCCGATAGCTATAAGGGGGTGCAAGACATGGTGGTTGAAAGTTGTCAAGTAAAAAAAAAATTCGGACTCAAGGCCAGCGATAACGTTTGCGACTCTATAGCAAGGAGGTTACATACCAGGGAAACGTGATGCCACAGACCCATATCTTTGGTCTATGCGTGCTACAATGTCTTCAGCTCTTTCTCTGTAAGGATAAGCATACGAATAAGGAAATATAGGAATAAATCAATAAAGCAGTGAAGAAGAAATTTCTTTTGATACATCTGTTTAAAAAAATGTATTTGACGTTTCGCGCATTACAACAAATGATCGATCTGTGATATTATTACAATCATTATTGTTGAATTTCGTAGTTGGATTCTTGGAAGCGAGTGCATTTTTACGTGTGATTTCTTATCTATTCTCTGATAAATGTAACATGTTTTTAGAAAAAAGGAAATGGACAGAGAGATAGTGGATAGGAAAAGTACTAACTCAAGGCTCGAATAAATAAATACCCGGGCAACGCCGGGTTTTCATGTGTGTGTATATATAATCATCTTTTTGAGATGTTGGAACGATGGTGATGAAACACTTTTTTTGATGCTTAGAATGCTGGACCAGTTGATAGTGCCTTCAGCCGGTCGCCCAGTGGTCAGAGGCGGTACCCAACACCTGAGGTCTAGCATCGGCCCGTGCACACGTCTGCGCTGAGAGACGGGCTGCAAATGTTCAAACGTTTGTTAAGCTTATGGGACTTGACTACGGGGTCATCAGTCCCTAAACTTACAAACTACTTATGAACTACTTACGAACTAGGACAGCACAAATATCCATGCCCGAGGGGGGATTCGAACCCCCGACCGTAGTGGCCCTGCAGACCGTGACTGGAGCGGCTCAGTCCCCTCGGCCACCGCGGCCGCAGACGGGCTGCCCCAGCGGCGACAGACCGCTGCCCGCTGCCAGCTTAAATATATCCCACTGGCGGCCCGGCCTTCGCCGATTTCTCAAACCCCTCGCTCTGATGCCACACGCCTCTGTCGGCACCGCTCTGCGCGCAGAGGATGTCTGCGCAAGTATTTCAGGAACGCTGCAATCTCTAAGTCTTACGTAACAAGCCTCTGCGAGAAACCCACGCAGGCCTCCAAGCGCTATCAAACTGCAGTAGATTTAATGTATAATTTGTATATATATTTGTACGTGTTGCATAGAAATCTACAGTTTTGTTCCAATCTTTATGAACATTTGTACACGTAAGCTTCAATCCATGAGGACGGTCGCCGTAAGTGTACGAATCACATACGAGATATGACGCCATAAACAGTGAGATGCGCGAAAAACTGCTGCATTTTGCGACAATGCTGCTCATTTTCTTCTAAACCATTGGACCGATTTCAACCAAATTTGGTACACACATTCCTTACCGTGAGGTAACAATTGCTGCATGGTTAAGAATCACATACGGCACATGGTTCAAAAGATATTACGTCATAATCAATATAAGTCGCAAAAAATGCCATATAATGCGGCGAGACTTTTGAAATACACTGCACGAGAGCGACAGTACTTAGCGACTTGCAACAAACTTTAAACATAATTTCAAAGCTTTATTAAACATTTTCCCGCTGCCAACCATACTAAAATGATGAAAGGAAAAAAGTTTCTCGCTTACTACTTTTCCGCTGCTTATGGAATAAAACTACGGCTCTCGGTATGACGTTAAAATTTATAATTTGAACACTACAAATTGTAGCGACAGGAAATTTTACAGACAGTGTACACATATATAGTTGAATGTAGCTTCTAAATCGTATTACAACCATTGGATTGAAATTGGTGTACATCCGGAAAGTCATAATCGGAAGCGTGAACCTGATTTTTATAATACGTGCTTTCCATCTACACCTACTGCAGTGTCACATGCAGCCTGGCAGATATTAACATCCCGGGCCACGCCGGGTTTTCAGCTAGCACGTGATAAAAATACCCAAGGTTGTAGGTGATGTGACATTAATTTAAGATACAAAATACATACAGTAATTCATTACAAAGAAGAAAATTTATTTTCAAAAATTGCCACAAATTTAGTACACAATTTGTGTGGTTTGGGCCTTCACTACATTTTTTTATGATCTGCACAATCTTACAGTAGCATGCCTTCATCATACTCATTTCTTCACATGATAGAAGCGAAAACTGTTTGCATCTTTTCACAAACACAAGTACACATCCCATTTTTCACATCTTGTTCTTGTAGCCAGTTGCAACCGCTTCTGCGACATCATCTTGCAGGTCATCAACAACAGGTCAATGATCAAATTTGTCCCGTCTCTCGTCTGTGCTCCCATGTCTTCCTTTAAAGTGACCTGCTGCGGGTCCCAAGCGCTTGAGCAATACTCAAGACGTGGTCGTACAAGCGTTTTATACGCGGTCTCCTTTACAGATGAAGTACATCTTCCCAAAATTCTCCCAATAAACCGAAGTCGGCTGTCCTTAAATGTTCGTTACATTTCATATCGCTCTGCAATGTTACGCCCAGATATTTACGCCCAGATATTTGAACAACGCGACTGTATGAAGAAGCTGACTACCAACGGTGTATTCGAACATTATGGCATTGTTTTTCCTACTCATGTGCATCACGTTACATATTTCTACATTTAGAGCTAGCTGCCATTCTTCGCACCAACTAGAAATTTTATCTAAGTTATCCTATATGCTGTTACACTCATTAATTAACGACACCTTCGCATACACCACAGTATCATCAGCAAACAGCCGCATATACAAGTTACTCTGTCCATCAGATCATTTATATAGATAGAAAATAATACCGGTCCTATCACACTCCCCTGAGGCACGCCTGACGACACCTTAGTCACTAATGAACACTCGTCGTCGAGAACGACGTACTACGTATCGCCAGTCACGAATCTGTGAACCTATTTCATATGCCTTCATGGCATAACGAGAGGGCTGCAGAACTTTTCCGTGTGTGTACACGTCAGACACAGCGGTAGTGCTGCTGGCGTCACTGTGGCGACGTGACGTCACAGCGCGCCTCTATTTCTGCAGCGCTGTGATGCGGACGCAGCCATGACGCACGTATGTGATGCTATACTGCCTGAGCAGTCTTCCGGCGAGCATCGCTACCAGTGGAGTAAGATTGTTGTTGTATTTGTGTTAAGTCCGGAGACTGGTTTGATGCAGCTCTCCACAGTACCCTATCCTGAGCAAGCCTCTTCATCTCCACATGAGAATGCCAACCTACATCTATCTGAATCTGCTTACTGTATCCATCTCTTGGTCTTCCTCTGCGATTTTTACCCCACACACTTCTCTCCAACGCTAAATTCACAATTCCGTGATGTCTTGGAATGTGTCCCACCAGGCGATCACTTCTTTTAGTCAAGGTATGCCAAAAATTACTTTTTCTCCCCAATTCTGCTCAGTACCTCCTCATTAGTTACGCGATCCACCCACCTAATCTTCAGCATTCTTCTGTAGCACCCTATTTCAAAAGCCTCAATCCTCTTCCTGTCCGCACTGTTTATCGTCCATGTCTCACTCCCATACAAAGCAACACTCCACACAAATGACTTCAGAAAGGACTTCCTTAGGCTTAAATCAATATTCGTTGTTAACAAATTTCTCTTTTTCAAAACCGCTTTCCTACCCATTGCCATTCTGCATTTTATATCCTCTGTACTGCGACCATCATTTGTTATTTTACTGCCCAAGTAACAAAACTCATCTACCTCCTTTATTGCTTCGTTTCCCAATCTAATTCCTTCAGCATCACCTGATTTTCTTAGAATGCACTCCATTACCCTTGTTTTGCTCTTGTTAATTTTCATCTTATATGCACGTTTCAACACACTGTCCATTCCGTTCAACTGCTCTTAAAGATCGTTTGCTGTCTCTGACAGAATTTCAATATCATCGGCAAAACGCAATGTTTTTATTTCTTCACCCTTAACTCGAATTCCTTCCCCAAATTGCTGCTTGCTTTCCTTTATAGCTTACTCAATGTACAAATTGAATAACATTGAAGAAAGGCTACAACCCTGTCTTTCTCCTTTCTCAATCTCTCCATCCCTTTCGTGCCCTTCATCTCTGATAATTGCTGTCTGATTTTGTACAAGTTGTAACTTGCGTTCTCTATATTTCACTCCCGTTTGTTTTAGAACTTTAAAGAGAGTATTCCAATCAACATTGTCAAAAACTTTCGCCAAATCTACAAAAGCTAGAAATGTAGGTTTGCCTTTCCTTAATCTATCGTCTATGATAAGTGTTACAGTGAGTATTGCCTCCCGTGTTCCTACATTTCTCCTGAATCCAAACATCTTTTCCATCCTTCTGTAAATAATTCGTGTTAGTATTTTGCAACCAGGACTTTTTTCACACCAGTCTGCATCTGATTTCTTTGGAATGGGGATTATTACATTTTTCTTAAAGTCTGAGGGTATTTCTCCTGTCTCATACATTTTACGCAGCAGGTGAAGTAGTTTTGTAATGGCTGACCCTCTGAGACTTCAGCAGTTATGAGGGAATGTCGTGCACTCCAGGGGCATTCTTTCGATTTAGGTGAACTGATTGGAAATGCAGCGCCATGTGAAGTGAAGATCAAATCAGCAGTCGGCTTTGCCGCCATAGCCGGCCACGAACGCCGGTACACGCGTCGGTATTGAATCAGAGGGGCTCTGGACGTGTTGTTAGAGCATAGCACGTGACGCTGCTTCTGCGTATTGCCACAGCTGACTAGGTATACCATTCAGGAGACACTTTATGCCATTACACGGTCCGGGCGATCGGTGGTGTTCATCTGGTCTCCGGGTCATGTTGGTATCCCGGGCAATGAACGTGTTGACAGGCTTGCCAAGCAGGCTGTAGGTATGTCCTGCCAGAGATCGGTCTCCCGGCTTCTGATCTCCGTTCATTGTTGAGCCAGCGAGTACGTCAGCTTTGGGATACTGAGTGGCGTAGCCTGCACACGCCCAACAAGCTCCGGGTGGTCAAGGAAACGACGGTTGCATGGCGCTCCTCCATGCGCGGTTCACGACGGGACTCAGTGATTTTATGTCGCCTCCGCATTGGGCATACGTGGCTCACCCATGGACATCTCCTTCGGGGTGAGGACCCAGCCCAATGTCGGTGTGGCTCCAATTTGACAGTCGTCCACATATTGTTGGACTGCCCTCTTTTAGCCGCCTTGCGGAGACATTTTAACCTCCCTGCTGTTTTATCTGAAGTTTTAGGTGACGATGCCACAATGGCAGATACCGTTTTACGTTTTATTCGAGCAGGGGGATTTTATCGTTCTCTCTAACTGGAGATTTCTTTGTGAAACCGAGCGGTTGACTTTTCCTTTTTTATTCTTATGGTCGGTCAACCATGGCTATCGGTTTCTTTGTTGTAAGTTGTCTTTGTGTAACCATCTTTTGTTTAGTCTTGTGATTCTTGATGTTTTATGGACTAGTGAGACTCCTCTCCCACTTCGCTATTTTAAACTCTAGGCGTATTATCTTTTACGTGTTTGGATTTACTTTGACGCCTAGAGATGGAATGGGGGACTGATGACCATTGCAGTTTTGTCCCCCTTAAATAACCAACAACAACAACAACAACGACTAGGTATAGAATTGGATCGTGCATCTCGAGCTAGTCGTTCCGAAATGAACGACCACACGTTTTCGACAGGCAAGAGATGGGGTGGTGAGGGAGGGGGGGACAGGACGACAGAGAACTTGGATGGCCACGTGCGGTTGCGTGTTGTCCTGCTGGAATGTGGTCAGTGGCAAGTTCCGTGGCCACATTTGAGATGTGTGACGCTGGCTGGTTCGTGGAGCGGCAGCGAGGGGAGGCCAGGCGGCAGTTCTACATCTACATAGATACTCTGCAAATCACACTTAAGTGCCTGGCAGAGGGTTCATAAACCACTTTCATAACTTTTCTCTACCGTTCCATTCTCTAATAGCGCGCGGGAAGAAAGAACACCTAAATCGTTCCGTTTTAGATCTGATTTCTCTTATTTTATTGGGGTTGTCATGTCTCCCTAAGTAGGTGGGTACTAGCAAAAAATTTTGACATTCAGAAGTAAAAGTCGGTGATTGAAACTTCGCAAACAGATCACGCCGCAATGAACAACGTCTTTCTGATTTCCACCCCAATTCGTGCAACATTTCCGTGACGCTTTCCCACCCGAAACGTGATAAAACAAAACGAGCTGCCCTTCTCTGAAACTTCTCAATGTCTTCCGTCAGTCCCACCTGGTGAGGGTCCCACACTAGGCAACAGTACTCCAGGAGAGGACGCACAAGTGTGATGTAGGCAGTCTCTTTGGTGGAGCCGGTGCATCTTCGAAGCGTTCTGCCAATGAAACGTAACATTTGGTTCGCCTTCCCCACAATATTTTCTGTGTGTTCTCTCCAGTCAAAGTTGTTTGTAATTGTTAACTCCTAGGTATTTGGTAGAATTTACCACCTTAAGGTTTGATTGATGTATCGCGTAATTGAAGCTCAGCGTATTTCTTTTAGTGGTCATGTGTATTACTTCACACTTTTATTTTAGTGTCAATTACCAATTTTCGCACCATGTAGAAATTTTGTCTAAATCGCTTTGCAGTTGCTTTTGATCCTCTATTGACTTCACTAACCGATAAACGACAGCATCATCCGCGAACAGTCTAAGGGAGCTATTCAGATTGTCTCCTAAATCGTTTATAAATACGAGGAAGAGTAGGGGACCTATAACGCTTCCCTGGGAAACGCCAGATATCATTACTGTTTTACTCGATGACTTACCGTCAATTACAACGAACTGTGTCCTTTCTGATAGGAAATCGTGAATCCAATCGCACAATTGGGGAGGTATTGCATATGCACGCAATTTCATTAGAAGCCGCTTGTGGGGTACAGTGTCAAAAGCCTTCCGGAAATCCAGAAATATGGAATCGATTTGAGATCCCTTGTCGATGGCACTTAACACTTCATGTGAATAAAGGGCATGCTGTGTTTCGCAAGAGCGATACTTTCTGAATCCGTGTTGAGTATTGGTTAATAGGTCGTTCTCTTCGAGGTAGTTCATAATATTCGAACAAAGTATATATTCGAAAATCCTACTGCAAATCGACGTCATTGGGTTTGGCCTGTAATTTTGGGGATCACTCCTATTGCCTTTCCTGAATACTGGAGTAACTTGGGCAGCTTTCCAGTCTCTGGGTACGGATCTGTCTCGCCACAGGGTCTGCACACTGGTGGTGTGTAGCGGACGGAAGTCCATTCGGTTGTTCGTCGCACCATTTCCAGCACAGACGCCTGGCAACTGCAGCAGAGTTGGCTCTGCAGACAGCCTGCGCTCTGCTGCAAGCGACGTCGCACGGTTTAGCCGAACTGGTTGCGGTGTGGCTGGTCCAACCATCACGTGCAGTGTGCACCGAGGTCAGAGGGTGTGGCTGGTGACGTTGATCCGTCGATCCCTCCTGCATCCAGCGATGACACATCCGCATGACAGTTGCTCGATTAGGTGCATTCAGTATGTGTGAATAGTGTGTGCAAGATATGTCGCGAATATAGTTGGTAGTGCAGAAGTAGTAAACGCCTGATGTGGCAGTTTACCCTTGAAGAGCCCAGTGTAGCTCCCGGACTCCGTTTCCCCTTTGATTACTTTGCGTGGAGTTTCGCCGAAAAAAAAGTTTCATAAGCATTTGGAATGACGTGTCAACATCTTTTCAAATTACAACTTGCTCTCAGTCTCGAACACTCGATGAATAAGTTGATGCTATTGCAAGTCGTGCACTACACACCTTTCTCACTTCATCCTCCACCGTTTTGTTCATTACATCAATGAAGATAGGGCAGAAAACCTCCCCCAAAACAATGCAAGTTGTATTATATTGTCATGTGATTTTTACGGAAAATTTCTCCAATTATGCAAACACACACACGTGCGCGCGCGCACACACACACACACACACACACACACACACACACACACACACACACGCGCGCGCGCGGGATGAATTTTTTAGCCGTAAGCGTTTGAAGCAGCTACATATACCCCCCCCCCCCCTAAAGTGGTGGTCCGTCGCCCACCCAACCTCCACAACATCCTAGTCCATCCCTATGACACTCCTAATCCCAACCCCTTACCACAAGGATCATATCCCTGTCGAAGACCCCGATGCAAAACCTGTCCAATCCACCCACCCAGTCCCGTCACAGGCTTGTCCTACCCAGTCAGAGGCCGGGCCACCTCTGAAAGCAGCCACGTAATGTACCACCTCTACTGCAATCACTGCTCTGCATTATACATTGGAATGACAACCGGCTCTCCATCTGGATGAATGGCCACCGTCAAACTGAGGCCAAGAGCAATACGGACTATCCTGTGGCGCAGCATGCAGTGGAGCACCACACCTTGGATTTTAACAGCTGCTTCACCACCCGAGTCATCTGGATCCTCCCCTCCTCCTCCAGATTTTCTGAAGTGCAGAGATGGCAGTTATCCCTACAGCACATCCTACAGTCCCGCAACCATCCTGTCCTCAACCTCAGATAACCTAACATCCTACATTCCATGCCCCACAGTCCCTCTCTCCCTCACATCCTACATTTCCTTCCGATTCATACCCGTTCCCTACTGTGTGCTTCCTGTTGTTATATCCCCTTTTCGTACTGCTTCTCATTTTCCGCCTGACATCGCCTCTGCTTGTTGCATCCCCACCCTTATCTCCCTTCTTTACTTCACCCCTCCTCCGCTCCTTCTCCCTCCATCCACCCATCCATTCCGCTTGCCGTGAGTCAGACTGTGTTGGGCGCCCAGAGATGGCTGGCGCGTGTGGACGAGTGTGCCCAACACCACCTAGAGAGAAGGCCGCGGCGCTCTCGTGTGACGTCACGCATTGTAGACATCGTTCGCGTAGCTGACTGGCTGCACACTACGGCATAGTGGGTCGTGCCCCAGGCGCCACCCAGTGAGCTGCGCGAACGATACCGCCGCGGCGTTCTCTCTAGGTGGTGTTGGTGTGCCTGAGTGCTCGTGTGCCTGAGTGTTATCTGTCTGAGGAGGGCCGCGGCCGAAAAGTTAGAAATGTGTGTGTGTGTTTGTGTGTCTTTTGTCTCTGTCGACGGATCATCGTTCCTTACGGTGAGTTTCCCTACCTACATATTATTATTACTAGATATAAATAACATAGGCTAGGGTCCGCTGTATCTCGTTTGGTCTGCGTAAGGTCTAAGTTGGTCCATTCACAAATTGCGTGTGAGAAGAGCTGTTTCCGCACCTGTAGTTTGCGTTTCCGCCTCTCGGCCACTGGTTGGCACCTGTCTGGGCTCCCTGACACACTGAGTAGAGGCAGCTCCGAGGCGCCGGCCTCTGGGATAATGGCTGGCACCGATCCAGAGTGCGCCTTCTTCGTAGAGGCTGCCAGTCAACTGTCCACGCGCTCGGTCTGTAGCGTCACGGCACGTAAATAAGTGTACACGCAGAGGACGCCAAAGCAACGCAGACCGATCAACTACGCCGCCTGACCCAGGGTGGCGGTCTGCCTGTTCCTCACAGTCGTGTGTCCAAGGGCCGCGTCTAGAGGTCTGCAAATGGCCGGTTTCGCTCGCTCTTTCTGGTCGAGTGCGCAACGCTCGGCGGTGGCGCGCCGAGTGCGTTACGCTCGCAGCGAGCGTGTTGACACTCGAACCAGGCTGCGTGGGGCGGGGCGGGCAGAGGCCGCACAGCGTAGTGCTGCCGCTGTACTCACGAGGAAACCTACCCAAGTGTCACTCTCCGATGTTTTTGAAATTTGCATATGTTATAATGCATGAAAAACTATGGGACACGTAATTTTTTTAGCGGCGGAATAACATATTTAAGGGGTGAAACGGTCCCTCCAAAATGGGGGGCTAAAATAGAATAATGGCGATAACTTCGAGATTAGCGAAGTTATTTTAATGATTTTTTGGTATAAAAGTATCTTTTGATAAGAGACAAATTTCATAGATTCAATTTCGATTAAATCAAAACCTTTTTCTTGCACAAAAAATTGGTCACTTTAGGGGTAGCTGCCCCCCTAATTGCCACTACCCCAGCAATGTACCTAGGCCGGTCTCTTATCCAGCCATTCCGAAAACATGCAGTTCATTCTGTTGGCTGGTGCACTCGGGTGACATTCTTCAGACGGCCCTAAATAAATATAATACAGATATCACTGAAACAGCAGGAACACCATAAATTCGTACAGCTGTGTAAAGTAAACAATTGGAATAAGAGGATTCAAAACAGGTACAGGATATATGAGCATTAGACCGGCATATGACCCTGACGACGGAAGAAAGCGCGGATCCTATATATTGCACAAAAGCTTACATGTGTTCTTTATTATGTAGATAAGAAAGACGACAGTGGCAGTGGGGATATGTGAATGTTGCAATTGGAAAAATTCCCGTTAAGGACTCACTCGGAAGAAATTCAAACGTTTGTTAAGCTTATGGGACTTAACTGCGGGGTCATCAGTCCCTAAACATACAAACTACTTATCAACTAGCTTCTTCTAAAGACGGCACAAATATCCATGCCCGAGGGGGGATTCGAACCCCCGACAGTAGTGGCCGTGCAGACCGTGACTGGAGCGCCTCAGTCACCTCGGCCACCGCGGCCGGCCACTCGGAAAAGATAGAGGCGCAGCAACCACGCACAGTGCCAAAATGCTACGGGAATATATATTAACCGGGTGCAACATAGAGAGATGCACTAACCTAACCTAACGGGTGTACATCAATATCGTATATTAAATACCAATATAAAAGACGGACAAAGTATTCCAGGACTTGAGAGTGATGAGAGGAATGGATATAAAATACAATCATCTCCTCGTTAAGACGGCAAGTAACACCTACCACTAAACAGGTACTAACAGTCATCAAAGTCGGAAGAAGGAGAAAAAAAGATAGATCATTGATAACAAATTTAGTAAATGATCTTAGCACAGAAACTTTATATTAAAATGTTCAAATGTTTTTAGAGCTTATGGGACCTAACTACGGGGTCATCAGTCCCTAAACTTACAAACTACTTATGAACTAGCTACCACTTAGGACGACACAAATATCCATGCCCGAGGGGGGATTCGAACCCCGACCGTAGTGGCCGTGCAGATTTTGACTGGAGCGCCTCAGTCCCCTCGGCCACCGCGGCCGGCACTAACGTCGTTCACGGGTAACATAAGCAAGAGATGACCTTGCAGCAACGCACCTTCCAGGCAGCAACAGGACGTTAGACATGAACACAAACAGCTGCAAATTTCATTCGGGAATGTGGTCCCAGTAAAATTGCGACACCGATAAGCCCGCAGAAACTGGGTGGAGGTATATCAGTGTTGGAGTCGCAACGAATGAGGCTGGGTTCTGTTGACAGATTATTCAAGATTGTGTGTTCAGCCGGACAATCGCCGTTTCTCCCATATAGAGAGAACGTGGAACTCTGAACAATTCTGCTTATGTGATGCAAACATCACCATGGTGGTATACGAATGGTGTGAGCAGGAGGCCGCGGCGGAGCGGCCGTGCGCATTGAGGCGCTATGCTACGATGCGTGTGGCTGTTGCCCGTCGGGGGTACGAATTCCACCTCGGGCATGGAGTTTGTGTCGTGTTTAGTATAAGGTAGTTCATAAGTAGTTTGTCAGTTCAGTGACTGATGACCCCGCAGTTAAGACCCTTAAGCTCAACAAACATTGTGGGCTGGAGTCGGTATTGGCGAACGTATCGACATATGTCGTTCAGAATGGCCCTTTTGACTACTCATAGGTATAGAGAAGAGATCCTTTGACCTTTTCTTGTGTGTCACGCTGGTGCCATAGGATATGGGTTCCTTCTGGTGGACAATAACGCTCGTGGACTGATGGAAAACATCCTTGAAGCTGAAGGAACTGAACTATTGGAGTGGCCAGCTTGTTTGCTGGACTTACACCCGATGGAACATGACTTTGGATGCACTTAACAGTCGAACCATCACCTCACACAACGGTTTCAGAGCTGGTCATTGCACTCTTGGAAGAATGGCCAAATATATATATCAAGGGTAGATAGATAAGCTCGTACTGTCCATTCCACGCAACTGTACTGGCCATCCGACTTGTTCGCACATCATTTTAGGGGACCATGAGAATGTCTTCTTCACTATTATGGTAGCCCCATGGTGGGTCGCTCTAACTAAACGTTATGCAAGCCTCAAGTAAAGAGTTGAGACGGCAAAACATCGTGCTGTATGATACACAAATTACAGTTGGAATAAATATCTGAGTAAAATACGTTCCCATACCAATACTGTGTATGAGATGTCATCTGATCAATAATTGTTTTGAGCAGATGAACTACACTGCCAGAGTAATAAGCGTACTCCTGAAAAGACGACGTAGATTTTGATCTCATTGCGGGATATTATATGCAGTGATATTGGTTTCAACACAGTCTGCCAACAGATATACCGTAGTGCAGGGGTGTCCAGCCCCCGGCCCGGGACCGAATGTGGGCTACAGTAATTATCTGTGTGGCCCAGCAATTATCTACCACACGATCGGTTAAATAAAAGTTGCGGTAAACTGATTATTTTCAGTGTCATACTTTTTGTCAGACATGCTTGTCTATTATCTTACGTGCACTACAGATGCATCCGACAAATAGATACTTTAAGAAGTCTTGGAATATATGGTAAGGAAGGTTGTTGCAAACACAGTTCGTTCCTTGGTTACCTAAACATGTTTCGGAGATGTTTGTCCATCATCAGTGGGATTTCGCTTTATTATTGCACGTGTTAATGACACAAAGTTTTAATGATATCTCTGACAGTTTTTGAGACAAACCTATTCACATTAATGATATATTTATAGAGATAAACCACAGTTTTTGTTTCTTGTGCCGGTGAGATAGTGATAGATTAGTTTGAAATGCAACCCACTGCGTCATCTGCAGCGAATAATGGTTCTTTAAGGTTTTGTAAGGTAAAACGAACATTAATAACTAACCTGAAGATAATGTTTCTTCAATCAGTGGAGCACACACAAAAGAACAAAACAACTCACAAAATCGGAAATATTTTCAGAAAACAAGAACTGAATGTAGGCTACCAAACAAGCAACTCCGTACAAAAGAAACTGAGTACAAGAAATACACAAAAACAACCTCAGAAATATAGCATCTCACATGTGAAGACTGCAACTGAATTAATATTTGACAAACAGGTAGAGACTTCAAAACCAGGTACACTGAACATAGAAGAGCACGCAAAAGTACCAGCAGCCGTTCTACATTTGCACACTACTTAATGAATGCGTAACAGCCCAACAGACGTAAACACTGATTTAAATATTCTTAAATGCAGCAACTGCCCTCTACAAAAATAAGAAAATTACCACATACAAAAAGCCCTTATGGAAGGAAAAGAAATCATGAATGAATACACAGTACTGTGTAGAATATTTTCAGCCTTAAAAGAGCTATCAGAAAATCAAGAAACATAACATTCACACAAAAACGAAATCAAAGAAAAAAATATATAAAGAAATGAAATAAATAATAAAAGTATACAAATGTGTGTGTGTGTGTGTGTGTTTTTTTTGTCTCCCGAACTAAGCGAATCTCAAGGTGGGCTAACTTTGGCCTTTCGAGTTGCAAGACGGTACTTTCGGAGAATCGTCACACATGTTGCACGTGCTGCCTCACTTGTTTAACAGTGACGGTTGCCATGGTTACGTCATTTCTGACACTTGTAGACGAGATTCTAGTCCACCTACCTAGTCCAGTGACCACTGTGGTAAACCGCCACACAGGGGGCCCGGGTTCGATTCCCAGTCGGGTTGAAGATTTTCTCCACTCGGGGACTGGGTGTTGTATTTATTTATTTATTATTGGTTTTTTGTTCCATAGGACCCAATTGAGGAGCGAGACTCCATGGAACAAGTCAATACATTGTTACACAAGAATGGTAATGGAAAATTTTTAAGTAGTCCTTTGCACACGACAATCTTAAGACAAAGTGAAAAGAATCAATAAAGAAAAAAATGAATTAGCTTAATTGTTTAACTTTTCTAGGAGTTCCTCGACAGAATAAAAGGAGTGAGTCATGAGGTAACTCTTCAATTTAGATTTGAAAGCGTGTGGATTAGTGCTAAGATTCTTTAGTTCTTGTGGCAGCTTATTGAAAATGGATGCTGAAGAATACTGTACACCTTTCTGCACAAGTGTCAAGGTGGTGAGATGCAAATGTAGATTCCACTTCTGTCTAGTATTCACCGAGTCGCGAACTTGCACCAAATATTGCTCGAACCGCCCGTTTTTGAGCCAGAAATATCCTTTTTGCATCAGGCGAGTTACCCCAAAAAACAATGCCGTACGTCATAAGTGAGTGAAAGTAAGCGTAATAGACTACTTTTCGTGTTGAAAAATCACTTATCTCAGATATTGTTCTAATGGTAAATATAGCAGAATTTAGTTTTAGAACAAGATTCTTAACATGGGCTTTCCATGACAGTTTACTGTCTATATGAACACCTAGAAATTTGAACTGTTCAGTCTCACTTATCACATGCCCATTATATGTAATCAGAATGTCAGCTTTCTTCAAATTATATATTAGAAATTGTAAAAACTGAGTTTTTACTGTGATTTAACATCAACTTGTTTTCTACAAGCCATGAACTTATCTCTTGAACTGCATTATTTGATACCTTGTCAATATTACGAGCAACATCCTTCACTACCAAACTCGTATCATCAGCAAACAAAAATATTTTACAGTCACCTGTTATACCCGAAGGCATATGATTTATATAAATAAGAAACAGCAATTGTCCCAAAACAGACCCCTGGGGCACCCCATACTTAATTGTGCCCCATTGGGATAGCCATTTTCTACATTGCGGAGAATTACCTTCTGTTGTCTATTATTGAAGTAAGAGGTGAACCAGTTGTGGGCTCCCCGTATTCCATAATTTTCCAACTTCTGCAACAATATTTTGTGATCAACACAATCAAACGCTTTTGTTAAATCAAAGAACACGCGTAATGTCCGTACCCTCTTATTTAACCCATCAAGTGCCTCACAGAGAAACGAAAATATAGAATTTTCAGTCGTTAAACCACTTCTAAAACCAAACTGTAAATTTGACAATAAATTATGTGTCGTTCTCGTCATCACGTCATCACCATAGACGCGCTTGCCGCCCATGTGGCGTCACCTTAAGACTTACATCATCCCAGCTGGTATCTAACGTACAAAAATGTCACACAACCATCATCATCATCATCATAATCATCTTCACGAGATTCTGGACGTCCACGCTGCACGGCCGTTCGCCAAGTTTGCTATACTGTATGAAGGCAGACAGCAGATCGTACAGCAGTCACGGTGTAAACAAGAGGTTGTGTGAGCCCAGAAGTGTCGAGACCTGTTGCCAAGCAGTCACTAGCCCTGAGACTACGGCCTCGCACGCTTCTAGCCCGTGTTCCACTCAAGTAGAGCCAGTCACCTCGGTCTTCGCCTACTGACCGACTCTGCATTCGAGCCACAGCATCGACTTGCGCTGCTCGACTGGTACCACCAGATCATCACTTGGCAGATCAGTGGTGGGCCGCAGTCTTCAGGCTGCACGCAGTGACTGTCGGCTGCGCGTTCTACGTAGACCTCTGGCCAATAAAAGGATGAGGTTGAGGAGGAGCGAGTGTGGCTGGCCACGGTTCAGCGGCGGAGGCTGGCGGGCCGCCAGGTGGCGGGGGCGGCGCTAAAAGTAGCCTCACCAGGGACACCCGCCCTGACCTGGGGACCAGCACACGCCGCACTGACAGCGACACCGCGTGGATTTTACAATTTCTCTGTATTTATGGTACGTCAAATTCAGAACAATCAGTCAAAGCTATTCGGGGCAACTCTCAAAAATTCTCGACGAAATCGACTTTGAAGTTTTGCAACTACACGTTCAACTGATGCAGCTCTCCACCCTACCCTATCCTGAGCAAGCCTCTTCATCTCCACATAAGAACGACAACCTACATCTGTCTGAATCTGCTTACTGTATCCATCTCTTGGTCTCCCTCTGCGATTTTTAAATCGCACACTTCCCTCCAACGCTAAATTCACAATTCCTTCATGTCTAAGAATGTGTCCTATCAATCTATCCCTTCTTTTAGTGAAGGTATGCCAGAAATTTCTTTTCTCCCCAATTCTGTTCAGTACGTCCTCATTAGTTACGCGATCCACCCACCTAATCTTCAGCATTCTTCTGTAGCACCATATTTCAAAAGCCTCAATTCTCTTCCTGTCCGCACTATTTATCGTCCGTGTTTCACTCCCGTACAAGTCAACACTCCATACAAATGCCTTCAGAAAGGACTTCCTTAGGCTTAAATCAATATTCGATGTTAACAAATATCTCTTTTTCAAAAACGTGTCACTTCTCATTGCCATTCTGCATTTTATATTCTCTGCACTGCGACCATCATGCGTTATTTTACTTCCCAAGAAACAAAACTCATCTACTACCATTATTGTTTCGGTATCTATTTAATTCCATCAGCATCACCTAATTTTCTTAGACTGCACTCCATTACCATAGTTTTGCTCTTGTTAATGTTCATCTTATAAGCACCTTTCAGCACACTGTCCATTCCGTTCAATTGCTCTTCTAGGTCCTTTGCTGTATCTGACAGAATTATTATGTCGTCGGCAAAACGCAATGTTTTTAATTCTTCGCCCTGAACTTTAATTCCTTCTCCAAACTTCTCCTTGCTTTACTTTATAGCTTGCTCAATGTACAAATTGAATAACATTGGAGTAAGGCTACAAACCTGTCTTACTCCCTTCCCAACCACTGCATCCCTTTCATGCCCTTCAACTCTGACAACCGCTGTCTGGTTTTTGTACAAGTTGTAAATAACCTTACACTCCCTATATTTTACTCCTGCTTGCTTCAGAACTTGAAAGAGTTTATTCCAATCAACATTGTCAAAAGCCTTCTCCAAATCTACAAAAGCTAGAAATGTAGGTTTGCCTTTTCTTAATCTATCTTCTAGGATAAGCCGTAAAGTGAGTATTGCCTCCTGTGTTCCTACATTTCTCCTGAACCCAAACTGATCTTCCCCGAGGTCGGCTTCTACCAGCTTTTCCATCCTTCTGTAAATAATTCGTGTTAATATTTTGCAACCATGACTTATTAAACTGATGGTTCTGTACTTTTCACACCTGTCTGCACCTGCTTTCTTTGGAATGGCGATTATAACATTTTTCTTAAGTCTGAGGGCACTTCAAACTGCCTCATACATCTACACGTAAGTACCAACAATTAAAACAGTTGCACCATCTGCCGGTGTAGCTCAGGTGGCAGCGTTCTGGCCTCACTTGAGTCGGTGGTTCGAATCACGCTGTGACAACCATTTTGCTCTTATTTTAAAATTCAGTTGTGTAAAATATTTTGGGATCTCTAATTACACATGTTGTCAGCTTCTGTTTATATGTATGTAGACTAGGTGAACACGTTGTCACGTAAAACGTTAGTTGAGTAGGTTAGCAGCTTGGAAAGCCATTAGTAGCAGTGGAGATGATTTTCCAAAAACAGCGTCGTAGCTCTTCACAAACCATCATTATTAACAACCTTTTTATAAAATACAGAAAATTAAGGATATACAAAAACATATATACATGTGGCGTCTGTTCCGAGAGATCAGACGTCACTTCTGATCCTGCAGTTGTTATTATTTAATATTCACAGAATATATGACATCAACTGCGATTGGGCAAAGCTGAAAATGTGTACCCAGCCGGGATTCGAACCTGGGTCTCCTGCTTTCTATGCAGTTGCGCTGACCCCTACACCACTGGGGACACAGTGATCACCGCACTTGCAAGGACTACCTAGGCACGCATCCCGTCAGATACAAATTCCCAGATTGGCCCTGCCCACAGTACTGAAACTCGTAGTTATGAAACTAATTCCCGTAAGAGTAAGGGCAATGATCCTATCGTTAGTGGGGAGGGGTGGGCAAGTTTGAAGCCCTTACTCTTATGGGAATTAGTTTCACAAGTCCGAGTTTGAGTACTGTGGGCAGAGCGAAGCTGGGAATTTGTATCTGACGGGAGGCGTGCTTAGGTAGTGCTTGCAGGTGCGGTGATCACTGTGTCCCCAGTGGTGTAGGGGTCAGTGCAACTGCCTAGAAAGCAGGAGACCTGGGTTTGAATCCCGGCTGGGTACACATTTTCAGTTGGTCATATATTCTGTGAATATTATACAAAAACACGTGCATTTTTAGTAAAAATTACCATTAGATATTAAAACTGTGTAAGTAATCGAACGCAACGAAGAAAAACAAAAAAGAAAAACCCGTCACGGCAGGATCCGAACGTGCAAAGCTACCATGCTACCACCTGCGCTACACCGACAGATTCCACAATTGAATTTTTATTGATACTCACATGTACTTGCAAAACTTCAAAGTCGATTTTATCGATCATTTTCGAGAGTAGCGTCCAATGGCTTTGGCTGATTGTTATTAAAGTTCTGAACTTCACGTACCGTAAATACAAAGAAAATCTAAAAATGCAATACGCATGTGGTGTCCTTGCCAGTGTGGTGTGTGCAGTCTGCGGTCGGCTTGTCTCCAGGTCAGGGCGAGTGTCATAAATATCAAAAACTTCTAAAATCCGATACTCATGTGGTCTCCTTGCGAGACCGCCAGTCTTCTTTCACATTGAGTTTTCAAAATTTCCCCATAGCTGACAAAAAATAGACTTACCCAGTTAAACGTTAAGCAGTTCACCATCGTGCTTTATATATACCGCAATAGTCATACAATACAGACGTGACTACCAACTGAGTATATGTACTGCAGTAGCTACATGATACACGATTTATCTCCTAACTTCACTCTTATTTATGTGACACTTGCCACTATCATGGCGGCCGGCCGAATGTTCAAATTACTCCGCTACAGCAGCGTCGTTAGGTACTACAACGTCTTTGCTTCGCGTTTCGTTAAGGGATTTTTTATTA
The DNA here is from genome assembly GCA_026315105.1 of Locusta migratoria. Taxonomy (NCBI): domain Eukaryota; kingdom Metazoa; phylum Arthropoda; class Insecta; order Orthoptera; family Acrididae; genus Locusta; species Locusta migratoria. The sequence continues at coordinate 10,626,655 of CM048753.1, read as the reverse complement.
TGAAATTTTAAATAGAATTACACTGTTCGTTTTAATCTGAACTACAGAAATTCATGCCCCGTTATTAGTAGAAAAATGTTTTTTGACAGAAATATCGCATGAGGGGGGGGGGGGGGGGGGGGGTTGGCGAGCAACACTATAGTGGGCGAAAATCTACCAATTATCTTCCTCTCTATAATTTGTAATTAATTATACCCATTGAAATTAATTACAGGTAAACTTCGCCTACCCTAATATATATTCTAAATTCTATCGCGTGATGAAAATAGTCTGTTTTCCCATACGCCCAAAAATAACGAATAATTTGAATAAAAGGTTTTTCCAATTTGTTACCTGACCTGTGTGAGAGAAAATACCCCTGATACGAAATAAAACTATTAGGATGGGTATATTACTACAGGTATATACACATTTCATTATATCGCTTTTTAAAGGTCATCGTCCACATAATGGTGACCAACGGCGTTGTCTGCAATGATTACCTAGAATTACTGAAAATGTATTTAATTAAAATAATTATCATGGAAAAATAAAAGATATAAAATCTGAAGTTTTGCTGCTTGTTATAGAAATAGGTCTTCTTACTAAATCACAAAAGTGAAGCGCATATCTCCAAAGAGACGGACTTCGACCAGGACCAGACAAGAACAGACAACTGCTGTCGTCGCCGTTCGTTCTCCTTACTTATACGGGAAAAAGAAAAGAAGGTGGAGACAATGGGCATAGAGAAGGATAAAATTTGACACTATCGTGGCTATCAATTGTGTTATTTTGCGGAATATTTCACCGCTATTGGACCAGACTGACCGACATACGTTACTGGACTGGCAAACTGTGACTGAAGCCTGGTGCCGCCATCTTGCTTCGCCTCACGTAGAAAGTTTCCGTATAGTGCTACTATGATCTTCTGACACGGTATGACGTTATAACCTTTACTACTTAGTTTGAACATGATTACTATTTGAACTAACACTTTCGCAATAGTGGAAATTAACAAACAGGCTTACATTGTCGAATCGTGTTATGAGAACATGTTACGTACGGTTAAATTTTACTTAGCGCGTGATTGTGTTGTCAATCAGGTGACGTTGGCATTAGCCAATCGCGTGACAACGAAAAAGGTTTTGTCATGAAATTTTCGTTTTATGGGGACAATTACTTAGTGAACGAGGGGTACATACAAGAACTTGACACGTAGACCAGGAACAGCATTATTTTTTTATTCCATCGTCTGTACGAAACACTAATAACGTCATTTGTGTGGATTTCTAGGAATATTATCTTGGCAAAGAGTTTCTACCGTTTTCTTGATGTTGCCATCATAAATACGAGGCCACCGGAATGGTAGGTAAAATCTTACCGTCACATACAGTTAAGGCAAAAGTATATATCTGAAAAACACTAAGAAAAATCAAGGTATGTGTTATCCACGACAAATAGCACATTTATAACGGTCATACTATTAAGAGAAAAGTCGAATTTAATCGAAACTGGTAAAGCAACTCATTAGTATGAGAGTCAAAGCAGACTGTAGATTTTGTAAGAACAGTCAAAAGAATGATACGTGTTAACCACGATAACACTTATAAAACAACAAACTGTTGAAAGAAAATCCGAAGTTGAATGATTTGGTAACAGGTTAATAATAACAAATCGATACAACACACGAATTCCCATATGTCAAATCTCTAAAGACAGCGAAGTTAGTTCATCCGTATTTTTACGACTGTTTTCTGTAATAACACTCATGACAGCTTACATGTTTGTAGTATAGAAATGTGGCAACTAGGCAGCATTTACACCAATTATACTGTATACGGCATTGCCATCTAGCAGTATGTGTCTGTGACCAAACTGCTGTCTTCATCGGTCCATAGACTTACAAACAGCAGCAATTAATTTATGCTAAGGACAGCGCCCCCTCCCCCCCCCCCCCTCACACGCACAGTCGGAGAGCAGCAACGCGCCTTAGAGCGCACGGCCGTTCCAAAACAGCAGATGTATTACCGTAAACATATTTTGTTACATTGTACAATAAATGAAATTACGCGACATTACCATAATCATAGTCCAGATGTCAAATTTGTTTATTCTTGTTTATACTGGATTAAAACAACAATAAAATTGGTATAACTATATACTTATTACGAAAGAAGCAACATGATGTGGGGAGAGAGAGAGAGAGAGAGAGAGAGAGAGAGAGAGATTAAATACAGCTGAAGAGCTCGGTACATCCCATAAAGATTCAGAAGCAGAGGTATATTTTTAGACCACTACGATCTTTCTAGGACTAGTAAACGAGTGACGACAACGGTAGATATGATGACTAATGCCACGTCACGATAATTCCAAAACATTCATAACTGCACTGGTGACTATGCAACTCCAACAAAGATCGAGGTATCACAGCCAGATTTAATTGGGCGATAACGAAACTACAGACCCATGTGAATGAAGATTAGGATGGTATATGCCTCATGATGAACCAGAGTGGATTTGGAATGTGATGTTGCTGTGCGGACATGGCCTTGTGATGTAAGGTGCCGTGCTATGGATTGCCCGGCTGCTTCCTGCCGGAGGGTCGAATCCTCCTTCGGCATGGGCATGTATTGTCTTTGGCGTCAGTTAATTAGTATTGTTTGTAACTCTAGAGACCGATGACCTAAGCTGTTTGGCCCTTTAGGTTTATAAACTTTTGGATAGTTGGTGTGCCGGCCGCGGTGGCCGAGGGACTGAGGCGCTTCAGTCACGGTCTGCACGGCCACTACGGTCGGGGGTTCGAATCCCCCGCTCGAGCATGGATATTTATGCCGTCCTTAGTATTAGCTAGTTCGTAAGTAGTTTGTAAGTTTAGGGACTGATGAACCCGTAGTTAAGTCCCATAAGCTATACAAACATTTGATTTGATAGTGGGTGTGATGTTAAGTACTGCAGTGTATGCAGCTCCTACATATTGCCAATGTTTGTCGTGTAGGAGTCGGTCAGGCAGGATTGTAGCGACATTGATTCTACTGGGGACTCCAGATGCTTCCTGCACCACCACGATGATCTGATTCGAAACTGGAGAGACTAGGGTCAGACACTGCCGAAATACTACGCTACTCCTCATCACATTGCGTACCTGGTTGAAGGGATTTGATTCCAGTCTCAGTACACTGACCAGCCAGCAGTACATCTGTCAAGTAGTGTAGCATGATGGCCTTCCATATCATCGCCCCTTGCTGACGGTCACCTTGGGACGCTGTAATGTGACCGGTAGGTGCGGGAGGTGGACCGTGACTAGCACGGATGTGGACATGGTCTGCAACTGAAAGAAGTGATTAGTCCTCAAATGATTTATTAATACAATAAGATAAATACTTCCGTGTGCTTGTGTGGTACAAACTTCTTGTACCGATTACATAGTTCTCCTATGCAGTAGAAAACTGTGCGGGCTTGTGCATAGACAGAAGGCTGGCTCTTATATGATGAACCTCTGGAAATGTAGTATTCCTGGGGCTGCGTCGTACTGACTGGAATTCCCCTACTGCCTGTCGTGGCTGTGGTGCGCCGGCATATCTAGCCAACCCCCTTTTTTCCGATTGTCCGGCGCGTGAAGCAGGCAGAGAGGTAACGAGACTGCGGGCGCCCCGGCGGCCCAAGTACTTCCGTCCGCCTCCATAGCTCAGTGGAAGCGTCGCTATCACGCAGGAGGCCCGGGTTTGATTCCCGGCAGGGGACTGGGCGTTGCGTGTTATCATCATCATCATCATCTCATCATCTTTGGCACGTAAGTCAAACCCCACTCCATACAGCAATGTACCGAGCAACATCGACTTAAACGAACGCTTTGCTTAGCTGTAGAATAGAACAACACAGAGTTACACCTCCCTAACAGATACTTTACCGAGGGAGTTACTGCTCTTTGGTAACAAGCAACCTGTCTTCTGGTATCTTCTCCTAAACCCTATAAGACCGAAACTTTCTACTCGAGAAGCTAGACACAGAATACAAATCGTTCTTTATTATTCTTGTTATGTGTAACTTTAATTTTCTCCGCTGTAATTTTTTTTAACTCGTAGTTTTATATCCATATCGGGGTCTCCTATTACCGTTCCAGCCAGAAGTTCGAAAAGTAGAGGGAAGGTATGTTCTCGAAACTCCATTACGTATCCGCAGGAAAAATTCAATCATCCACGTGCATAGCTGCTTTAGCGTCCCTATTCACCTGATCTCTGAGTTATCGAAAAGTCTGGTCGATGAATGCAGGAAGACTGACCTTATGTTACACCCCAGATGCTACACCACTTGGGCAATACCTGAGAGTAGCTATGGAAACGACGAAAAAGTATTTTGTAATAGTATTGGCCTGTTTGTTGTAACATTGCCAATGCGTATTGCGTAAGTATTGCTATAGAACCACATAGATCAAGGCCAGCAACTGTAGGAGAAAAAAATAAACTTTTATTCAGATGCTTTGGCAATTATATATATTTCCTTCACTGGCAAAATTTTTCCTACCACCCCAGCGGCCTCGCGTGGTTATGTTGGCAACATCAACAACGCGGTAGAAAATCTTTGCCAAGATATTTATATTCTTAGAAACCCGCATATAATTACTTGATTCTTCTTTCGTACAGTCCATGACTTAGATAATGCTGTTCCTGTTCTATGGTTGAGAGGTTCTTGTATGTACCCTTGTCCGTTCAGTGAAGTAATTGTCTTTGTACAACGCAGATTTAATAACAAAACATTTGCTTTGTCACGCGGTTGTCTAATGCCAACGTCACATTATTGCCAACATTATTACGCGCAGCCGCCAGGATAAGTAAAATTTAAACCCTGTAACAAATGCACTGCTTTAGCAATAAGTGACGTTCCTGCTTTATTAGCTGAGGACTGAGGTTTATATGTCTAATATATTGGTTTTTATGTCTCATATATTGGTTTTTATGTCTCATATATTGGTTTTTATCAAAGTAAATATAATTAACATTTTGCCTTGCTCTATTCTGGTGTCTAATATTGGTAGATGTTGTGTGTGCTAATATACATATCATATTGAAAAGCCATATTATCACATAACATTTATTGAGCTAACACTTTGGGGAGCGTTAAGTTTTTATACGTCGTTATTGAACTGCTGGGTACTTCAGTAAAAATAAAACTTATCTTAAAATTCAAGTTTTGGAAATATATTTAATGCACAGTTACATTTACCGTCCAAACTTCCCTAATATGGAAGTATAAATACGGAATCTATCAACTACGGTACATTGTTAGATTTTCAAGTATTTATGTATTTTATAAATAAATTTTCTTTTACATGTGTATGGCCAACATTGCTCGCAAGAAACTAATTGTATGGGGAAAACGTTTTAACTGTTTAAAATGAGATTAAATTTGCGCTGTTCCTCTGTCATTTTAGATTTAGGTTGTTTCTTATTTTAAGAAAGGAAGTTGAAGGCCTCTGACAGCAGTTAGAGCCAACAACGTCGGCAGCATTCAGTACTGATGTCGTTAACTTCCTCACTTCACATGGGGCTGCATTTTGAATCGTGTGATCTGTGTACAGTGTGTTACATGCGGAATAAATGTCATTCTCGGTGTTGCATTTTGGATGGCAGCAGTGTACCAACCAGTTGTCATATATTGATTTTAGTGTTGGAATTGTTGAGTAACTGTGTGAGCCACAGAGACGCACTCCAGGATGAGAAATAGAGACCATTGCAGATAATAATAATATTTTAGTGTGGCTCATTGGCCTGCAGATAACAGGCTAAAACAGATACGTACAGCTTACGGGATGTAGGCACTAAAGATCTCTCTTAGCGAATTGCTGATGCCCTCAGCCACCGTCCGAGGGTGGAGGTTAGCTTTGGGAGAAGATGGGCGTAACTTCATATAGCGTCTACACGCTGTTGTAAAACGTTACATTAGTACTTGGTGGCCAACAGGCACGTTTTAATGTACGTAGCAAAGTTGATACCAGTCACTTGGGAACAGCAATGTCAGTGGTTTCACGAGGCTAGAGTGAGAGGGTAAAGAAGAAAAACTGCAAGTTAGCAGCTCCCCTGAGGCGTGGCCTAAGGCGTGGCCAACTGACATAAAACATTGTTGTTGTTGTTGTTGCCCATACTGGGTAGCGCCGTGACGTTTTTCTTTCAGCTGAACGATGTTGCTACCAAGTATGGATTTTGTTAGTGCACAAACAAGCCACCTCCCCAGCCAGGGAATGGCAGAAGGGACAGGGCTGAAACGTGGTTCGCTAGAGGACTCAGAGAGAGAGGGCAAGCCACAATTTAGATTGGTTGAACCAAGCAGCGGCCAATAGGAAATTGTTAACTGTCGGAAAGTGGGGAAAAGAAGTGCGGCCACACCGGCCGTTAAAACCCCCGGTTTTTGGATCAAGAGGGGAGTTCTCAGTCAGACGAGTCGGGCGCCAGCCCGTGACTATCGCCGTCGGCCTCGGGGTGCTCCACGACAGTCTGTTTCTCGCTGGGAGTGCGTCTGTCTAGGGGATGCTGCTAGGGAACGTAATTACTGGCTTCTGTTGGGGCGAACGATTTATACTTCTTGTTTTTTTTTTTTAAATAACTAACCCCAGTGTAGTAGACTTAGTATGGGATGCAATAAATTCAATGCAAGGTACCTAGGAGTTCCATAAAGTTTCCTAAACAAGTATCCTCTCGAGTCCCAAAATCCGCATCTCTAGTAGATGCCTGTACTGTCTCTCTGCAATCACTCCTCTCCGCTCGGGATATGCAGACTGACCTTGCTACCTCTTCCCTATGTAGGGCACGACACAGTGACAGAAGCGGTCAGGGCAACCTAGATCTGGAAGAATGTATCTAGTTGTAGACGATGCTGACACCATTTCACAAGAATCTCAAAAGCAGTCCCCCACTGCAGACTGATGGCACAACAGGTTGGGTACCTAGATTTCCAAAAGCAGTTTCCGTTGTGTATCAGTGGAAGAAGGGATCTGCAGTAATCTTTGTCAATATCTGAGACTACTTTGATTTTAGACATCGAAAAGCTTCCAAGAGTTGCTGATGTCCTTTTCTCTGTGTATCCTGTAAACATGCTGGTTGTTGGAGTGCCTGCTTTACTACTGTACTGACGGAGCGCCCGCCTCGTGTGTTCCAGCGCTGGACCTGGCGCAGAACAGCAATGTCCAGGACGCGTTCGTCATCGCGGTGGAGCAGCAGGCGCGCGAGCGCTTGGAGCGGCTGTCCGCCCTCAAGAAGATCAAGCCCATCGACATGACCAAGCTGTCGCAGCAGGTGAGCCAGCCGCGCGGCAGTGGTGCCCACCAGTAGCTGGTGCCCACTGGTGTGGTCGTGGTGGTGGGAGTTCTCCTCAGTAGCTCCAGCTGGTGCCCACTGAGGTGGTCGTGGTGGTGGGAATTCTCCTCAGTAGCTTCAGCTGGTGCCCACTGGAGGTGGTCGTGGTGGTGGGAGCTCCAGCTGGTGCCCACTGGAGGTGGTGGTGGTGGTGGTGGTGGTGGTGGTCTTGGTGGTGGGATTTCCGACTGGTGCCCCTGGTGGTGGAACCTCTCCTCCGTAGCCTGGTCAGCCACTGGGCTCACATGGTGGAGATGTGCCTCTAGTTTCACATATACTGCCAGTGGCATCAAACTGGGGGAACACTGTATCATAAAGAAACTGTGTAAAAACTTCTGAATTTCAGCTTTTTTAACATTGTTTTGTAATTAGACTATTTGTTAATCTGAACAACGCATGTTTGTAATAAAGATATTTGAAATTAGATACCATCACTGTGGTATGTGTGTGTTGTGTATCCTGCCTGAAGCAAGCGAGTGTCTTTCTGTGTTGGTCACAGTTTCACTGTCTTTAGACATCGATGATATTTTCTAGGCACCTGCTCGGTTAGCCGTGTGGTGTAACGCACCGCTTTTAGAGACGGGGAAGCGTATCAGCCCCGGTTCGAATCCACTCGGTGGATTAACGAAGGGATCGGAGTGCTGGCCAGCCTGTATGAGGTTTCTGGGCGGTTTTCCACATACCCCAAGATGAATATCGGGCTGACTCCCAAATCCCACTTCAGTTACACGATTCACAAACATTTTGTAACACTTTCCAATTTCACACATATTACACTATACGCAGACATTTGGGATGCACATTTCCTCCCAGGAGGCATGAGGTGGCGATAGGAAGGGCATCCGGCCATCAGGTAAATATTAACATGCCAAATCCGGATCAACAAAGCCGACCCTGCATATGTGGAAACGAGGCCAAAGAGAAAGATGTTTTCTAGGCCAGAACTGGTAATGCAGAGATTCTGGAGAAGACACATGATGATGTAAATAAAGTGTAATTTCCTGTCAAAAAGTGCACGAAACGGAAAGAAAACACCCATCATCATTTTCCATCTCCAGTTTCCCGGGTGTGGCTAACAAGCGCTCTCCATCTCATCCTATCTTGATATAATATTTGGTCTTGGACACCTTCCCAGTTAAAACCGTTATTCTCTACTTCTAATATTACTGCCTCTATCCATCGTCTCCTTGGCCTTCCTCTTGGTCTTCTTCCTCCCACTTCCATTCTGAAATATTTCTTAGCTGTTCTTGTGATATCCATTCTCATTGCATGGCCATACAAGTACAGTCTTCGTTTCCCCAAGATGTTGGCAGTAGGGTCCCTGATACCAGCTGTTCCTCTGTGTACCTCATTTCTGATCTTGTCTCTCCTGGTGCTTTGATTCATAATCCTGATAAACCTCATTTCTGTTGCATTGATTCTGCAAATTTGATCAAATCATTAGACTTCATATCGAAGTTTTACACGTCAAAGAAAGTTCCAGTCATATAGGAACAGACCACAACAGGAAATATTCTTTCTCGTTTGTTTACATTCTCTCACTTTCAGCGGGGTAGGCTACAAAACATAAACACATTCGTTAGGTATTGCCTTATGAAGAAGTTGTTGTTAATATCACTGAATCGAGGACATTCGGCTGTTTTTTACATTTACTTCACGATGTATCTCGATATTTTACTAATGTTTGGAACGTAACAATTACAGAAACAATTTGTTTAATTACGGTAGTAAAGTAATTACAAGCAGACATTTCTCTTACGGCACCTTGTCCACCACCAGGAGCGCTAGTTTCGTTGCAGCTGTCAGTTGGTAACAACTTTCACGGCAGTGAGTGTCGCGAGTGTGTATGTTAGACCGAGCCGTAGCGAAGAGTGCTCTGTGTTGGATCTTCGGTCTTCCATTAACTTCACCTCGTACGGATCCCACTCTGATGAGCAATACTCGAGTGAAGGCCGAACGACAGGTCTTTACCGGATATTTTAAACTGAGCACCGTTGCGTTTCTTATCTTAATTACTGAAAAGTTTTAATGTCTGGTTTCCTCTGTAATGTTTCGAAATATATCATAAATCATATGCAACAGATTACAGCACCATCTAAGACCAATGGAAAATATGTCGAGCGCACACAAGGCATTTCTGGCGAGGAAATCGAATCTACAATATTAAGTGGGGGTTTCCTGTTTAAGTTTTCAAAGTTTCCCCGCTCCCCTCCCCAGTCAGGGAGCGGGGAGGTTGGTTTCAGGTCAGGTATATATCGTCTTTGGAGATACTCATTTTCGGTCTGGGACATTTTTCACTACGACGCGTATGTTTGGACTTATTTGGGTGTCAGGTTAAATAGGGCACGCTGTACAGCATACTGGCCCAACGCACGTCGCTTCGCTCTCGTACAATGTGTGGTCTGGGAGGTTGAGGGCTGTATTTAGTTGGGATAAGGGGACTAAACTGCTAAGCTTATCAGTCCCGTGGTGGCGAGGGGAAGGAGTGAGGATAGGATAGGAAAGGAGGGGAGGGGGAAAGGAAATGCAGTCCGGGAGGTAAAGAAGGAAGGAAGACTGCATTAGCTCGGGACCCCGTGCTCGCCACGCACGTACTCACGAAAGAACCGTGAGCCCCCTGGAAGGGGGGGTGTGGTTGATTTGTGGAATTTGTATCTTGATACGCCCATTACTCATGTGTAAATATACACAAATTCGTATGTGGCTTCTTGTTAAATACTTTTCGAAATTCGACTCCGTAGTTGGGTGAGATAAATGGTTCAATAAGTAAATATTTCCATATAAACTTCCATACCCAATTTCGCCCAATCAGGGTAAAAAAAGTATTTAACAATATTAATAATTAATAATTTTTCACCTTTTGGTGTAAAAGAAAATATTTAACTATATCGTCCGTCCATTTCGATCAATCATTGAATGCAATCAGTCCAGTTTAAAGTCCTGAGGTACACCGCATAAAAACGTTTCGACAGTCAAAATACATAAAATATATAAAAAATAGAAATATACACTGATCAAAATAATAAGGGGATTGGTGGAGATTTCAAGGTTCTGAAGTTTTGTCATCGGTGGAAAGAACTAAAATGGTTAGACTTCTTTCTGTCGGTGCTGCAGTAAGATAATAGTAATAAGTTATCGCAGAGGGCGTTAAATTTTATTTACTATACGAAACTAGTTACAAAAGAAGTCGGGTTTAGATGTAGTGAGCAGGCAGTGCAATGCAACAACAACGTGACTTACCCGAACCAATGACATGGAGAGCCATAGGAAGGTTAGAACACACATACAGGGAGGTGGCTGCAGCTACTGGAGTGTCCCAAAGTGTAATTTCCAGGATCTGAAGGCGATTTCAGACAACAGGAATCGTCAAAAGAGGGCAATGTCAAGGTCAAGGTCTTCCATGGGTAATATCAGCAAGAGATGACCGTTATCACCAGTTAGTAGCCTGTCGAGACAGGAGGCTGAATGCCACTCAGATGCAACTCACCCCCTATGCAGCAAGAAAACGCACAATATAACACAGAGTCCGGAATCGCCTTCGGGAATGTTGCCCCTTCCCACGGAGCTCTATAGTGTGCGTCCCATTAAAACTAAGACACAGTTTAGCCCGCAGAAACTGGGCAGGGGAACATCAGAATTGGAGTCGTAACGAATGGCACTGGGTTCTGTTCACAGATGATTCAATATATTGTGTGCAGCCGGACAATGGTCGTTCTCCCATCTGGAGAGAACGTAGAACTCGGAACGAGCCTCCTTATGTGCAGGAAACATCATCGTATCATGGTGGTGGACGAATGGTGTGGGCAGGAGTCAATATTGGCTGACGTACGGACTTGTACAATGGCGCTTTGACTGCTCAGTGGTAGAGAGACGATACCCTTCGACATTGTGTTGTGCCCTACGCTGGTACCATAGGAGATGGTGGACGGTAACGCTCGTCCCCACAGAGCTGCACTGGTGGACAACATGATTCAAGCTGAGGGAATATAACGATTGGATTGGGCAGTTTGTTCACCGGACTTAAACCAGATTGAGCGCGTCTGGGATGCACTTGGCAAACGCACTGCAGTCAGACCAACACCTCCCACAACGGTTGCATAGCTGGGTCTTGCACTCTTGGAAGAATGTCCAAATATCCGTCAAGAACTGGTTGATAATCTCATAGTGTCCATGCCAAGCAGTTGTGCAACTGTACTGCCTTCCGAAGTGATCACACACTGTATTATACGGCAAACAGAATGACGTTTTCACTATTGCGGTACCCCCTTGGTACCTCGCTCTTAAGTAAACAACATGTAAATCTCAAGAGCTTAGATAGCAAAATATCGTACTGTATCGAACACAAATTACAATTGCAACCAATATATGAATAAAATACCCTACTCACTGACTGTTCTGTCGCTTCTTGCAGAATATGTTATACATTATGAATGAAACACACAAGATAATTGAAAGATATTCTGAAAATTTATTGCTTTACGAGCGGGCATTCGGTAAACATTACAAGTTTGTTTCAAAATTCACAAGTTGGTTGATGTATAACATTCAAGGGAGACTAGTACTTTAATTTAAAATTAACCTGAGGGAAGTTATTACAATTCGATTTGTCGTCTAAATTTCTTACATTGATCAAATATGTGACAATATAATAAATTACGACATTATCCTAAGAAATATAAATTGCAACAATAGCAATTGGCTGAAAAAATTGACAAAAAGTATCTTAAACAGGTCCAATGTCTGCAACATGGAAACGTGTGACTAAGTTGAATGAAACATCTCTGAATATATGTTAAAATTTTTAACTGGTTAAAGTATGGTTACTAGTAAAATAAGGCATTTATATCAGGTAAGCGGCCAATAGTTGTGGTTTTTTTATAACATGGCTGTCAAACAGTAGCAAAGGTATGAGACAAGTGGACAGGAGATGGTAGTTTACATTGTCTGCACAGAGTTATGTTCAGGTTCTAAAGACAGAAGTGGTGTGTATGGGAATTGCGTCTGATCATTCCGCACCAGGTTTGGGGACAGGACTTCATGTTCAGGGACAGGAAAGAAAAACTTCACAAACGACATTGTAGTACTCTGAGGCAGCAAAGGACCTGGAAGAACAATTGAATGGAATCGGTAGTGTTCAGAAAGGATTGTATGATGAATATTAATAAGAGCAAAAATGAGTAATTGAAGGTAGTCTAAGAAAAGCAGGTGATGGTAGAGAAATTTCTTTAAGTAACTAGCCGATAACAACGGTAAATAAGTTTTGTTACTTGACATTGAAATAACTTACGATGTTCCCAGTAGAAATGATTTAAAATGCAGAATTATAATAGGAAGGAACTCGTTTCTTAATAAGAGAAATTTTAACATCGAATATTAAATTGTCAGGAAATCTTTTTGAAGGCTTCTGTGTGGAGTGTTGCCTCGTACGGGAGTGAAACCCGAAAGATAATTAGTTCAGATAAGAAGATCGTAAAAGCTTTTGAAATGTGGTGTTAAAGAAGAATGCTGAAGGTTAGGTGGATAGATCGCGGCCCCTAGACTTTCGGTTATGGGGACACTTGAAGGAAGTGCACTATATAACTACAGTCGACGATGTTCAGACACTGCACCGCCGCGTTTTCAGTATATGTAAGCAAATGCTAATGGGATATATCTGAAAGGGTGCGTCATTTCTTAACCGAAGGGCAGAGGGAAGCATTTCCATCAATGCACATCACGTGGAACAGCTCCAAAAAAGCACGCGCTAGTCTCAGAAGGAATGTGTATCCACATTCGTGTTTACTGTACTTTTTTTTCTTGTTTCGATGGATACTACCGCTCTGTTTATAGAGAAACACTCAAGTTTGCCTGTAACATATGACTTATTAATGCATGGCCTTGCTGACCGAAAACGAGGCATTTCCCAAAACGGGGGATCTTTACTACTGCTTTCACCAACTTTATATGCAACTGACGTAAGAGTTTCGCCCAAATAAATCTCGAACAGTTGAAACTTCTCCATTGTTGTAGTGTAAAAACCAGCCAGAGATTAGAACTGACGCAAAAAATGGATTTGTGTAAACACAGTATCATGGAAAATGAGACGAGAAGTCAATAGAGTTAAGGTAAGTTCTGGTCTCCTGACCGACGGAACTCACTGCTGTGAACAGATGGAGAAGTGTGGCAGATCTGATGGCATCTACAGGTAACACAAGGAATTGCTTCAAGCTGTGGAACACTGAAACATGTAAATCATTGTGAAGTAACGCATCTCCAACTCACGGTGACAGTTCTGCTGGAAGTTGATTAGTTGATTATCGCCTTCAAACTACTGCTCTCGTGTTGTCGTTGTGGTCTTCAGTCTGCAGACTGGTTTGATGCAGCTCTCCACGCTACCCTATCCTGTGCAAGCCTCCACATCTGAGACTACGAGCGGCAACCTACATCCGTTTGGATCTGCTTCCTGTATTCGTCCCTTGGTCTCCCTCTACGATTTCTACCCCACACACTTCCTTCTAATGCTAAGTTGACGATTCCTTGATGTCTCAGAATGTGCCCCACCAACCTATACCTGCCCTTTGTCAGGATATGCCACAAAATCGTTTTCTCACCGATTCTGTTGAGCACCACCTCATTAGTTACATGATCTACCTATCTAACCATCATTTGTCTGTTGAAGCACGTTTGGAAAGCTTATTATGTTTTTGTCTGAATTCCGTATTGTTCACATTTCACTGCCATACAATGCTACACTCCAGACAAATGCTTTCAGAAAGGACTTCCTAACATTTAAATTAATATTGGATGTCAACACATTTCGCTTCTTCAGAAACGCTATTCTTCCCAATGCTCTCCAGACGAAATAAATCATTCTTCTTTGCATTAATGAATGAGCGTACCTTTCCGAAATTTCAAAACCTGGGTGTTAGCTTTGATAAACTGCAGACGGAATGTAGAAGCTGCAGCTATGCACGTTGCTGGTCTGACGATGGAATTCTACCCTGCAGTGTTTCTGCTTGGTTCTTGGCCTTCACTGTTAATATGGTAGATGAAGAAATAGTCATGATAACCTCACCAAACGAAAAATTTTCATCTGAAGACGTTTTTTGTGGCTGATCTACTTCAGTCGCACCAGATGGTTGATCGGAGACACGGCGTGGATGCCACTACTCCTGGCTAGCCTCTTTGTCATGACTTCCAGACTCCGATGCTCCGTAAAGTCGTTTCGTTTCACTAATCGACAGTGCAGTACTGTACGGGGAGCAGCTAAAGGCGCTCAGGTTGGTACCATATGCGGAAGTGAAATAGAATTACAATTGAGAAAAGGTATGGTAACCATGGAAATGTCACACATTTTCACAGTCATTTTGCATGTAATTTCGTTTCACAAGGGGAACGTCAGAAGTGTACATAACAGATTTCAATAGGTCTCGAATATGTTGTAGCCATACCATGAGTAAGAGTCTATCCGGTTTCTTAGCGACGGTCCTTGGCTTTCGAGAAAATTGATGTTGAACTTCGTCGTGCGATGTAAGACGCATAACGTTAGCCACGGAGTGAGAGTGGCGCATCGGTTAAGGTCTGCAGCTTGCATCGTGTTCGAATCCTCCGTGTTTTTTCTATTTTTGTTAATCAAAAAAGTCTGACATTTTTTCCGCTTTATTTTACAGAACATCAATAAACAGGGAACATTATGTGAAATTAGTAAGAAATATTCCATTTTGCCGTAGCAACTTAATCTGCACGTCATTATTACTCGCTATCGTCTGCACCGCTTTCCGTGCCACAACAAAAATCCGGATGACATTTAACGAAAAATAATGGAACTCTATTTGGTACAAGAACAGATACATTAACGATAGCTACATAATTAACAATATTGCCTAGGCAACCGCAAAACACAGAATAATTATAGTCAAGGAGGTCTCATAAAATATGTACATTAATCTTTGCCGCACTTTGCCACACGAACGTATTTACAAGAAATATTTTGTTCATTTTTCCCCAACATTTGGCTTAAAATCAACCGAAACAAAATGGTTTACAGCACCAAGCACATTTCATAAAACCTACTCTTTCATGCACACACAGGTTTTAAGAGCGATGGCAGAAAAAGTTCATTTACATTAACAAAGAGTTCTTTCATACGTCACCTTCGATGCGAACCATGCGTATGTGATCATCAAAAAAATGTGGCTTTACGACGAATATGATTCGGATTTCTGTTATGACATAGCAAGCGATGCAGGCGATGGCGAGTAATATCTTGTAATAAGACGTGAAAATTAAATTACTACGGCAAAATTGAAAATTTCTTTGTAATTTCACACAATTTACACTGTTTGTTGATATTCTGTAAAATAAAATAGAAAAATTGCGGACTATTCTGCATTAAAAGAAAGCAATGCCATCGAGAAGACGCGAACATCGTGGTAGCTGGAGGCGCCACGTTCACGTGGTTGGAACGTGCCCAACGTTACGCGCCTTACATTGCGCAGCAAACTTCAGCATCAATTTTCTCAAAAACCAAGGCCTTTCGCTAAGAAACAGGATAGCCTCATACTCATGGTATGGCTACAACGTATTAGAGACGTAAAAAATCTTGTCAGCCAAACCTAATGGCCTGAGGCAAAAATCAGATAAGATAGCTTATAGCCACATGGCACTGATTTCCCATGGGTTTACGACGTCGATATCCGTCCTCTGAGAGATGAATCGTCCCGTCTCGTGACATTCCATCCCTCTAAAGATGTATTTCAGTTGAAGCTACTTTTCTGTGATAAAGACGCCTTGCTACTTCCAGAGCTGTGCTGGTCATCTTCAGGGTAAGTTTCCACACTATCAGCAGAGATAATCCTTAATAGATATACAATTAAACTGTCAGTTACTACCAAACAAGAATAAATCCTTCTCTATAGAATTTCCATAGAAACTCAAATGTTCAAATGTTTGTAGGACTTACGGGACTTAACTACGGGGTCATCAGTCCCTAAGCTTACAAACTACTTACGAACTAGCTAAGACTACGGCCGGCACAAATATCCATGCCCGAGGGGGGATTCGAACCCCCGACCGTAGTGGCCGTGCAGACCGTGACTGGAGCGCCTCAGTCCCCTCGGCCACCGCGGCCGGCCCATAGAAAATCTCCACATATGTTGTCTTCACTCATTAAATTATGAAGTGAATTTTTTCTGTACCAAAATTTCATCTTCAGTAATTAAACATGACTATACAGGTGTTAATCAAAGAATGATGTGCTGTTTAAAAGAAGTCAGAGTTTGGAATTTCAAAACATCCACAGAATTACTTCACCCATAAAAGATAGGCGCATCACAGCCAAGCTTGTTGTCAACATCGGGACTGGATAGGAAGCAGAACAACATCACGGTAATTTTCAGTCCCATTTGGCAGAGTTACTGATGTTCTAGACGGGATACAGCAGGGTAATTTTTCGTCTTAATAGCGTAATAGACATATATATATACAACAATCGAGAGTGCAATAATTTATTTTATTCGACTAGTTTCGGTCTTCTTTCAGGAATTTTAACTCCATCGATGTTGTGGAGCCTCTCAGAATCACTGCTCAGAATCGTTTCCAAATAAATGTAGTATACCTATGTACTGGATGACCAGATCCCGTTTCCAATTACTTTCAACCGTGAAAGGCAATACGTATTGTCAGCTGATTGTGACACACATTGTCAGAGATCAACAGGATGAATTCAAGTGTGTATAGATTAGTTTCCACTGAGTGATGGACAAACACACAATGGCGGGTGGGAGTGATGACCTCGCAGTTAAGTCCTCTCCGAATTCTAACACCAACGTATTGCTTATCTCTGGTGAAAGGAGACGAAACGGTCGGATAGCACAAAGGCTACACACAATTTCTGGATCGTGCCCATCCATTACATGCCACTGTCTCAAGGCTCGAGAAATGGCGCGGCCGTTCCCGACGGAGATTAGAGTCGAGTGTTTTGTCTTTAGTGTCAGTTAAAGTAGTTCGTAAGTCTAGGGATTAACGAATATAGCAGTTTGGTCCAATAGGTTTACAAACATTTGAACACTTTTTTGGAGAAACGGCCAAGGGAAACCACCACCTTGCAGACTACTATAGTTGGCGTCATGCAAGAAGGCGCCTCCGCGCATAGAGGCGGAGCGATAGGGGAAGCGTGAAGGGGAGGAGCTACGGCCGAGCGACAACAGTGGAGCTTGTAGGAGCTTGCGTAGCTCGAGGCTAGAAAATGAATATTATTGGCTGCCAGTGCGGTAATGGAGGGAGATGCGCAGAACGGCTGAAACCTAGGTCGTTTCCCTACGTGACGCCCACTATAGGGCAAGTTGTGTGGTTGTGGAAATTGCGCAGAAACCCCAGAATTGGGGTAAGGATACAGGAGCCTACTTCGGAAGTGGAGGGACAAAGGTTATGTAATTCACTCTTTACACCCATTTAAGCAAATTTTATTTAAAAGAGACCAAAGCATAAAATTATTAAAACATGAGATGATTGTGTACAGCCTTGATAATCTCTACCTTAAAGAAGTATGGGCAATTAATTGTATAACCAACAAATAACAAGGATAATTTATTTTAAAAGTTTCAATCAAAGCTTAATAAAATTTTAAGTATAAACTCTTCTGAACCAACAACAAGCTAGATGAAGAAATTTACAAAGCAAAATCAGATCAATATCAAAGCAATGATGACATCGTAATTCTGTTGGAGACAACATAAGACCTGGACTAGCAGTTCAACAGAATGGTCAGTGTGTCAAAAGGAGCGTATAAGATGAATATTAACAAGAGCAGAACAAGGGTAATGCAGACTAATAAAACCATGTGAGGCTGAAGGCGTTAGATTAAGTAACGAAACAATAAAGGAGGTAGAAGAGTTTTGTTACATTCCAGTAAAATAACGTATGATGGTCGGAGTACTTAGGATATAAAATGCAGACTAGCAATGGGAAGAAAGGCGTTTTTGAAACAGAGAAATTTGTTAACATCGAATATTTAAGCTTAAGAAAGTCCTTTCCGAAGGCATTTGTGTGGAGTGTTGCCTTGTATGAAAGTGAAACATGGATGATAAACAGTGCAAACAGGAAGAGGATAGAAGCTTTTGAAATGTAGTGCTACAGAAGTATGCTGAAAATTAGGTGGATGGATCGCATAACTAATGAGGAGGTACTGAATTGGGGAGAAAAGAAATTTCTGGCATACCTTGACTAAAAGTAGGGATCAATTGGTAGGACACTTTCTTAGACATCAAGGAATCGTGAATTTAGCATTGGAGGGAAGTGTGTGGGGTAACAATCGCAGAGGGAGACCAAGAGATGAATACAGTAAGCAGATTCAAATAGATGTAGGTTGCCGTTCTTATGAGGAGATGGAAAGGCTTGCTTAGGATAGAGTAGTGTGGAGAGTTGCATCAAACCAGTCTCCGGACTGAAGACTGCCGGTAAGTCCCATAGACTATACAAACAAACAAAGACTGCCGGTCGCAGTGACCGAGCATTCTGCGGCGTGCCAGTCACGGTCTGCGCGGCCGTTGGCTGGCAGGTAGCAGCTTAGGTTTGAATCTCGCTAGTTTGTTTTTTTTTCCTGCGTGCCACTCGAAATGTTATTTATTATGAAATTAATATATTTAACTAATCAATTTACATAATTGGATGAAATTTTGAACGAAAGTATAACAGTTTAAATGTCAGTCAATTTTAGCACTTAATTAAATGCTTCTAATAAAAAAAAAGTAACGTACATCACTGGTGTTAATTTCTTTATATACTTTTGTTGATGTGTTAACCGTCATTTCACTGGTACAAAATACTCTTAAGTTTCCATTTTCCAATAAAGTAACACGTTTTCGTAGAAAACTTTTGCGGATTCGTGGCGAGACGCTGTATAGATCGTTGCCAAACGCCGATTACGAGCATAATAAGCGCGGACAAAAAGGGATTTGAAACTTCCTGACACATTAAAATTGTGTGCCGGAACCGGGACTCGAACCTCGACCTTTTTCTTCCGCGGGTAAACACACTACCGTCTGAGCTATCCCGTCACGCTTCACGGTTCGTCCTCAGAACTTTACTTCTGCCAGTACCTCGCCTCCTACTTCCCAGACTACACAGAGTCGGCACACAGTTCGAATCTTCCAGGAAGTTTCATGTCAGCGCACACTACGCTGCAAAGTGAAAGTTCCATTCTGGGAACGGGGGATTTATTTCAAACAGTTGCCGGTGCTATATACTGTGGGCATACAAAATGTAATAATAGTAACGATGGTTTTATAGCAACAGAACCTGGCTTTAAAAGACAAGTAAGTCACAACTGTCAGAATAATGACTTTAAAAAATCCTGCTTCAATATATTTAGTAAATTAAAAGTTTTATAATTCATAACTGAACATTGCCTAGAATAAAATTTTAAAAAATCAAGTAAAATAAAGTAAAAAAAATAAAAACTGTCAATCGAATGGGTCCCATGTCCATGACCTACACTGAAATCGGTTCGCCTCTTTGTTATTAGAATGTACTCCGTATGAAGAGCTTCAGAATACGTACATCCTCAAAAGTCTGTTTTGTAGCACTACACTCAAAGTGCAGCGATGACCAGTCCCTGGCGTTTAGGTTTTGTTTGTGCCGCTAACTACAATGTCATATTGTGTTATTCGACATTAACCTGCTTAAACGTGTGTCTTATGTGACGTATCACTGCAGTAAGCCGGCCGCAGTGGCCGAGCGGTCGGCGGCGCGCCAGTCACAGTCTGCACGGCCGCTACGGTCGGAATCCCCCTTCGGGCATGGATGTTTGTGCCGTCTTTAGTCTTAGTTAGTTCATAAGTAGTTTGTAAGTTTAGGGGCTGATGACTCCGCAGTTAAGACCCTTAAGCTTAACAAACTTTTGAACATTGAACTGCAGTAACGGCAAAAATAAGTGTGAAAGTATAGACCAATGGTTCACAATCTGTTCTTCACAAGAGTTAAAATACGGTTCACAAAACATTCTTAATCATAAAAGCCTTTTTACGCAGTCAATCAATCGTAGTGTGTGACCACGGTAGCTTGACAACTTCATATGACAGATGTGTAAAAAATATATTCATTTATGTCCTATTAGGCTATTTTGAACCCATTTTGAATTCAAAATGATAGAAACTTTAAGGAAGCCTTTTGATTCCATCGTCTTCGGCAGTTGTAAGAAGGCAAATTTGTAGAATATCATTCCAGAAATTGCCTTCACTGACCCTAAGATTTTCTCCACTGTTTCGGGTGAAAAGGATTTCCTGCTGAAAAACAGATCCAATAATTGAAAGTAAGTAGTGATAGCGTATACTATACCCTTTGAGCAACAGTACCAACCCTAGGATTACCGAATTTAATATTCTACTAAAAATTTATAGCAGTACTATCAATACATATTACCTAAGAGTTTAACGAATATGTTGGAGGTTTTGATTAAAGTTTATTTTCAAATGGACACAGATCATTTTTCTTTAACTTCCCCATCCTTGCTCTCTGCTCTGAGAAAGGTTTGCAACCACTGGTATAGAGGTAATAAGAATGTCTTCTGACCATTTACCTCAAACAGAACTGAAAGAAAAAGGGATCAAGCTATCAGAAGGAGCAACTGGAAACCATCGAGCCACCCTCGTATTTATTGTGCCCTTTCCAAACAAGACGATTACGCAGTTCTCCCTTTCAGAGATACTTGCAGAAAAGTGCGGCTCCATCGTTGTTTACAAGACATCCACCAACCACCAACGATAATTTCAAAGGTAAGAAGGGTTCAAAGCATGTTCTCTCGTAAATTTTGGCCTCAATACTTGTACAATTCCAAAAACTGATTTTTAAAATAGCAGCAAAAAAGAATTTTAATAGCCAGAGAAAAGTTGAGAAACAGAAGGGAAAAATTAGGAATATGATACTGAAACAAAAGTAAATAGAGCTAAAAGTGACTAGCTAAGGATATATCAGAAAATAAGTAAAAAAATTATATAAAAAGAGGGCCTGGTGATTTATTAAACATGATTACAAAAATCTCTGTCATTTGCAGAAAGACCCTGGACTCTCATTCGGAAGGATGGTGGTTCAAATCCACCTCCGACCATCCAGATTTAGGTTTCTCGTGATTTCCCTAAATCACCCCAGGCTAATGCCTGGATGGTTCCTTTGAAAGGGCACGGCCGATTTCCTTCCACATCCTTACCCAAACATTCCGAGCGTAAGCTCCGTCTCTAATGACCACGCTGTCGACGGGACGTTAAACTCAAAGTTTCCTTCCTTCCTTCCATCTGCAGAAAGAATCACAGAAGCATGTCAGCCCCAAACAGAAGAAACTGTGTTAACCGCCTGTAGAATTTTGCCACAATATTTTTGTGTTCCCCTTGTGTTATATGACTTTATTAGACAGAAATTTAAGACGGAAAGCAACTGTGTGTGGCATTCTTTAGCAAGAGCCAAAGTAGGTTTCAGCTGAAGAGTTGTCAGAGGGCTGAAAGAAGAGTACAAAAGTCAATACGGTTTGGTGTGAAGTTTAGTGTTAGATTGGATGACAATTGACTGAATGGAGAAAAAGTTGTGCGCGTACACGGGCCCACACAGCTCTGATAACCAGAGAACTGTTTGCCACACACCTCCTGGTAGGTGTCACTTCGCTATGCAAAATAACTTTAGCTTTGAGCTACTTTTTTAAATAAAATAATCACCAGTGAGAAGGTAAACTGCTTTTATGAGTCGTGGACACAAAAGTTGGTTGAATCACTTGCAATGCTAGAGCAACGAATTTTTCTTCTTTCTAAAGTTTGCGTGTAATTCGAAATACTCAACTTAGATCTTATGACGTTAACGTTTAATTAGATAAATCATAAATAACGATATACTATGTTCCCACAACTTCTACCACTTGTGCAGGAAAAAATTATTTATAAACAGTTACAAGAAAGTGATACTAGCAGTATAAACGTGAAATCAGCAAAATAGACCTTTTTGCATTAGGCATGGGCAGTAAATGAAGCGTAGAGAATAAAATTTTACTTTCATCTGCTTTAAATCTGTTGGATTTTAGTTTCACCACAAATCAAGGAAAATGAAGCATAACTTGCAGCATCGTAACCATTTTTTTCAACTTTGGTGTTGGTTGTAGTCGAATACATTTCAGACTACATTGTACCTAAATAGGAAAATAAACAGTAATAAACGTGCTTTAGGTGTAAAGTGTTGTGGTGTATTAATGACCAACTTTCGAATTCCAGACCACCTGCAGCTTTCAACGTGACTAATTCTGGTGGAGGCGCCGGGTACACTGCAATTTATCTGCAACATCGTGGCTCCGATTAGCTCGCGGTGGTTGGGAAGGGAGTAAGTCAGGGTTGTAGCCATTCCCCGATGTTCAGTCTACACATTGAGCAAACTGTGAAGGAATGCAAGGAGAAATTTGGAAAGGGAATTACAGTCCATGGAGAGAGAACAAAAACCTTGCGGATTGCTGGCGACATAGTAATTCTGTCAAAAACAGGAAAGGACCCGGAACAGCAATTAAACGGAATGGACAGTTTGTTAAAAGGAAGGTATAAGATAAACATTAACAAGAGTAAAACGAGGGCAATGGAATTTAGTGTCAGAAAATGAGGCGATGCTGAAGGAATTAGATTAATTAATGAGACGATAAAAGTAGTAGATGAGTTTTGTTATTTGGGTGGCAAGGCAACTTCTCATAGCCGAAGTAAAGAAGATATAAAATGCAGAATGGCTATGGAAAGAAAAGCGTTTCTAAACAAGAGAAATTTGTTGACATCCATCCAATATTAGTTTAAATGTTACGAAGTCCATTCTGAAAGAATTTGTCTGGAGTGTAGCATTGTATGCGAGTGAAACATGGACGATAAGGAGTTCAGAGAAAGAAATCATCTTTCGAAATGTGGTGCTACAGACGAATGATGATTAGATGGGTAGACCACGTAACTAATGAGGAATTGCTCAACAGAATTGCGGAGAAAAGGATTTTCCTAAGAGAAGGGATAGGTTGGTTGGGCACATCCTGAGACATCAAGGAATCGTCAACTTAGCATTAAAAGGAAGCGTGTGGGGTAAAAATCGTAGAGGGAGACCG
Organism: Locusta migratoria; assembly: GCA_026315105.1. Classification (NCBI taxonomy): domain Eukaryota; kingdom Metazoa; phylum Arthropoda; class Insecta; order Orthoptera; family Acrididae; genus Locusta; species Locusta migratoria. Next base: position 10,603,246 of record CM048753.1, on the reverse strand, counting down.
AGGGACGAATACGGTAAGCGGATTCAAAAGTATTTCGGTTGCTGTACGTATTCTCAGATGAAGAGGCTTGCCCAGAACAGGGTAGCGTGGAGAGCTGCATCAAACTAGTTTGCAGACTCAAGACCACAACAAGAGCCTTGCGTTTCACTTCTACCATGTCTCCAAAAACGTCTATAGCGAGTCCCCAGCGTCTTGCATAAAACAGACATTCGTTAGTACATCTAGAGGTACGTAATGGTCCTATAACGAAATTTAATTCAGATACGATTGTTGGGAACTGACAACTTTTTTCGTATACTTAGAAAACATTTCGAAAAAACAACGACCGGAGCGGCGGAACTCATTGAGGCGCTATGCTTCGATGCCTGAGACCGTTCCCCGTCGGGGGTTCGAATCCCTCCTCGGGTATGGATATTTCTGCCGTCTGTAGTATAAGTTAGTTCATAAGTAGTTTGTAAGTTTAGAGACTGATGACGCCGTAGTTAAGTCTCATAAGCTCTACAAACATTTTTTGAAGTCCCATAAGTTTTAAAAACATTTTAACATTTGAAAAACAACGACCAGTTTCTCAATTGTACGAAAAACAGTCCAGAAGTTGAAGGTTTTTAATGGCTCATTATACAAGTAATTCAATGTAGTGAAATAACTTTGGAGACCAGAAAATTTGATGTTCCGATCGCATGGAAACAGTTTTCATTATTATATTTATTCGCTCGAGTTGAAACGTAGTGGAAGAGAGAAAACCCTACAAATACAATCACTAGGTAAATCTCAAAATAAAAAAATAGACGGGGTATCATTTCCACATACAGGGTATTACTAAATATGTGGCAAAGCTCCTAGCATTTGATACAGGAGCTGACATGTAGAAAATGTTCTGAACACATACGTTTTATTTGGATTCGTTGACGTGTTAGGGGCATTTGTTGTGGTGTACATGAGACAGACCGCTTCACTATGAAGGTTGGTCATGTCTGTTGACACAGTGCACAGTTCTGTACAGAAGCGCTCAACATGGCTGCCACGAACAGTAGCTCAGGCGTCTTTGCGTGTATCACTGACTGTCTCACTCGCCACCATCTGTCTTCGCTGACATCCTTGCTATATGAGCTAACGCAGTTACTCCACATTATGCATAAGTGTAGCACACACAGTGGCCTTCAAATCTGGACATATTACAGAACAAAGTCCTTCTGCCGCGTGAGTCTCTCCGACAAACTAAAAAAACTATACAACAGATTTTTGCATACTGATTTCACCAAAGGACAGTCTGATTCATGAGGAAGGTATAGCTGTATAATTCTATAACAGATGTTGCAGTGGGTGACCATAGCATTAAAAAGCCACGAAACACAGGACTTAATACTCTCTGGAAAAGCTGTTGTACTCTGTAACTTACAAACTTACGTGCATACTGAAATGTCCCTGTTCTATAGGTTTGAGAGATACTTAAATTGCCGATATTTTCTGCCAATAAAAAGTACGCAACCAGAAGATCATGATAAAAATATTTACTGAGCTTTGCAGATTTTGTGTTTGGATGGTGTAACAAATAATACCCGAATGCATTGATATTTCTTCTTTCATTGCTGACTGATAGACAATTTAAGTCAAAAAATCCGAGGCTAGTAAAACAAGACCAACTCAGTTGGCGCAATGCGACTGCATTTATATCGTTTCGACAATATATCTCATTATTGACACACAAGTCATTACTTTGATACAATTAGGACTTTACGAACAGTTAGAGTATGCCTCGTAAGATATAATTATTGAATAGTTAATAAGTTTCGGCATTCCAGATATTAATATCTCATTAGAAATTTAATTACATACTTCGGAAGTTATAGAAATATGCTTACATTGACTGCCAATGATGAACTTTGTATTTCTTGTATTTTTTTTTTTTTTTTTTTGTAGAAATGTGACATCGGATAAAATAGACAGTTCCATCCAATGGAAAGTAAATGTTTCGATATGTTTAAAATTGAAAATTAGATTCATTGATACATATGATTACTTACAGATGATTATGCAAATTACAAAACTGCCTCAACAAATAGACACCTAGAACGTTTGACTAATTGACACGGTTTTTCTCCGGTACAAAGGTTCCGACATATGTTAAAGAATTTGTTATCGTTTGATGTATGAAAAATAATAAAAACAATCATAAAACTTCCTGGCAGATTAAAATTGTGTGCCGGAACCGGGACTCGAACCTGGGACCATTGCCTTTCGCGGGCAAGCGCACTACCGACTGTGCTATCCCGACACGACTCACGATGCCGCCTCACAACTTTACTTCCGCCAGTACCTCGCCTCCTACTTTCCAAACTTCACAGAAGCTCTCCTGCGAACCATGCAAGACTAGCACTCCTGGAAGAAAGGATATGGTGGAGACATGGCTTAGCCACAGCCTAAGGGATGTTTCCAAAATGAAACTTTCACTCTGCAGCGGGGTGTGCGCTGATGTGAAACAATCATAACAAATCGGATACATGATATATGCTATAAATATATTGGTGTAAGAAAAATGGACATTAAAAGAGATAAAAGGTATCGGATGAAAGAATAATGATGTGGTATCGGTATATAGTATAGAGGATGGAATTGGATACTACAGTAGTCGCCTGCTCTAAACGTTGCATTACAATGTGAAAATACATTTATTGTTTCATAATACGATATTGAAGTTTTTTTTGTTATTCAGACTTAATAACGCTTTAGGCATGACATTGTATAATATTAATATAAAATACACAAGTTTTTCAGTTGCTAAAAGGCGGAGTTTGCGTTGCGGGAACGGAATTTACGACTAGAGGTGTAAATATATAAATAAATAAAAGAAATATGTCTGAGATAATAAATCAGTTGAAATTAACTCTCTCTGGTTATGTTTTGATAAGATGGTGCCAAAAAAAAAAAAAAAAAAAAAAAAAAAAAAAAATTCTGAAAGAACAGTTTGTTTCTCGCCACCACAGGCTAGACGTTGTGGCGTCAATGTAGGTCATAGATACTCGATTCATGATCTGCAATTGTGTGAAGCTGTAAAACTTGAATTTATTTTAACATAAGAGAGGGAGAGTCACGGAATTGAGTATCTCTGTCTGAACGGATAATCCACTACCCAATCTGGAATTGCTGTTCTGTGTCTAATGTAACAAATATTTTACGATCAATTTAGATAAAGTCCCGTGTGTATAATCTGCAGGTTCTTAATTCCAGATGAGGTAGTCCTTTAGGCTACCTTTGTACTTAACAGAAATTGCCTGGGCAATTGATTAAATAACTGTAGACAAATGCAGAACTTACTTTGGGTTGAAACATACGTATATTGAGCGTTCGTCATACATCCAATAATTCCATAACCAAATATGACAATCCTCGTCCATAATTATAATACTAACACACATCAGCAAAGAACAACTACTCCTCTTCCTAGCCGTTACATAGATATTTTATATGTTTTGAAAAATACTTTACATTAAATTTGTGATTGATGATCAGATTTTTGATACATATTGAGTACTGCAACTTCCTAATTAGTGTTGAATTTAATTCACAATATAACAATCTTTTGTTGATAGTTACGTGATTAACAAATGTACCTATGTGAGGCATAGTACTGACAGTTATCTTACAGAGGGAATTTCGTTTATCGTTGGACCGCGAAAGATGTGTTTCGCAAAGAGTTGGAGAGTCTTCTGTGGAACGTCGCGTATGTCCCACAGTATTCGCGCGTCTGGGCTTCTTGCTAGTGACCTCATAACTGGGATTCTGATGCATTGAGGCCGGTGTCGCTCCCTATCCATTTGTTTGGCAATCGCTGACGTGAAACTGCTCTAGCGCCACGAGAAAAAGAAGGCGGTGTTCAACTGAATCCAGGGGAAGTCTTCCAACACACCGAGATAATTATGTTCTTAAAAGGCGCAGTATGACGCTCCTTTCAAAGTTCCCGGTAAAATGAAAGGAGCAGCTAGTGAGCCACCTATTATTCCAGTCGGAACATTAATACTGAACTTTTTTTTTCTTTCTTGTCAATTTCCCTCAACTTCCTTCGGATGTTCATACGCCAGAGAAGCATATTGTGAGATTCCTGAACGACGTTTATCGTTAAGTTTCATAGATGAACAGAATAGCGAAGAGAGAATGTTGTTCCTGGCCACATATCTGTCATAACCAGGTACAAATTGTTGCTCTGGATGGAAAGTCAGCAGCACTAAGACGTTGGGGTGTTTGAGGATGATATGGATTTGTCCATATCTGTATTCTCGTAGAATCCTCCATACTGTCATATCACGAGTTCGACATATTGAAACATCTCGATCGTTACGGTCGGTTGAAAAAAATTCAACATTAAAGTTAAAATTTGTGCTGGCCCGGGATTCGAACCCTGATATCCCGCTTGGGGCTAGCCGTCACCTTAATCAATTAGGCTATCCACGCACGCTCACCTTCCACCCCTAATACTCAGTTTGTAGACCCCTGCCCATTGATTCCTCTTGCTCGCAGCCTATACTGGATTCTCGCACGGGATCGCGCGTTTGAATGCGTTCTCATTGAAATTGTCATTGCCTGTTGGTGGCAAATCAGATAATTAATACAATCGTTTTGATACGGTGTCTGTTGTTTCGGACATATGGGTAGGGGGCACTACAATTGTAGTGTGTTAAAAGTTTAGAATTTGGGTTGGAAGGGAAGCCTGCACTGGATAACCTAACTGGTTAAGGCGACCGCTGGCCCAAAGCGGGAAACCCGGGTTCGAATCTCGGTCCAGCACAAATTTTCAACTGTAAGACTAGCAAAATTCAGTATTTATTCCTTTACAGACTTTTTATGCATACTCATTGTCTCAAACCAAAGAACATTAATTAGTGAAATGCAGCATCTACCATAGCGTAACAGTCACAAAACACAAAGATTGGATGTGGTGCAAAGAGGATGGCTGAGTGTAGCAAAAATGCTGTCATGTGTGGAAAAGTGACTGCCCGATGAACAACTTGATTACGTTTAAACCTATACTAAAGACACAGTAAGTTCATAAAATATATCAAACTAACGTTTAATTCCATTGTATTCTGTTCCCGATTACTAAAGTTCAGTTGTGTTACCAGAACCACCATGACAGCGTAAACCTACACTTAGCGGAAGATAACAAATGTTACTCTAAAGTATCCACTGATAAGCCTGCAGTGGCTTGAAAACTAGTTATGGAATAAAAAAAAAAATCCGTAAAAGCAGCTGGTTGCATTTTTTAACGAAAGTAAACGGCTTATTTACACTACAGCTGCAGTGAGCATCCAACATGGATATTTGAACAGACAAATTGTTCTGTCTATTCAGTTACAGGCAACAATGTGTGGAAAATATTGTCTTTCAGTCAAGTCGGTGCAAATGTCTCAGCGTATAGACGGTCGTTCAGAGAACAAAGTCGTTGTAATGCCATCTGGAGGGATCGGGACTACGCGTCGAGTTCTGGGGTGTTGTCGTCCGCAGTGGCCCCCAAATTCTAACGTCGTCTCTAAGACCAGCACAACACCTGGCACACCTTTACACATCGGCAGTTTCTTTCGCCAGACACGCTGCGCATACACTTCCACCATTTTCTGCCGACAGTCAATCACCGTTTGTGTTTCGGCAGTTAAGGAAAAGAAATGCGGGTTAATGGTTTGGTAAGAACGTCGCTCTAGTTACGTCTCCTTCGGAAGGCATTCTCTCGGTGCTTCTACCAACGAAAATCATCAGAGTGGAGGATTAAGGGGATAGGGCCGCGGGTTTGAGGGCTCCGAGACGGGGGGGGGGGGGGAGCTTCAACCTGACCATTTCGAGAAAAAATTCTTTAAATAAAAACTCAAAATTCGCTCGTTATATAAGTAGTCTGCAGTTAAGACCCCATACTATATAAACAGACAATCCATTCGCCTGATCACGTGACCAGCGGGGGCTGAACAAGCGAAAGGCGGGCTTTCCCAACCACCTATATAAACAACACAGACTGGCTGAGGTGCTGCCATACTTGAAGCAAACTGAAAGATCGACCGCCATGTTTTACAACGTCACGTAGGCGTAACCAGTCGTCTGCTATAGCACTACATACTATCACTTTCACTTTGTCCACTGACTTAACAAACCATTCTCTATCTGGTTATTGTTATTTTTATAGCCAAGCTAATATGGATAAAGGATACACAACACGTGTGTGGTAGACAAATCGGAAAGTTTAATTACAAATGTCACATACAATGGATCTGCTAAACATCGTCTCACTCATACAAAAAACATGCCTTTTCACTGTCCTTTAAACAATATTAATTTCGTGTACATTTGCCTAATCTGCTTACCTCTTTCCTCCGCAGATTTAGCTTTACGTAAATAATGTATTCTACAACTGAAGTAATGTATTAATAAAAAGTTTATTAGGCTGGGGTAATGTGATTCCTCCCAAAATTCCGAGGATACCATTAAATGCACGTAGTTGGTAAATAAAGTAGGTCTGTTTCCAACATTCTACATATATCTGCATACATTCGCAAAATAAAATTTTTCTTCCCTAATGAATCATGATTCCTCAGAACCCTTTCTGCCTCTTCGAAAAGTTTTACAAGATAATTGCAAAGACTGTCTTTTATACCTTTTAATCCGATTAAACCTGTTTTACTGTCATTTTTAGGAGCGAGGAGAACTTCTTAGCAATCTAAACACTTAAGATATTTACTCACTTGCCTAATGATGCTTCCAGAAATATATTCAACTCCTTTTTCGGAATATAATGTCAGCATTTCATATTCTTGCAGATAGTCATGATCAAACTGAATAGGCCTACTGCTCTCTGAATGACTTAAATCATGATTTGCAACAGGTAATAAAAGAGGTTCCGTGTCTCCTGCTTGGCTACATGACACATCTTCTAATGAAGCTGATTCGGCTATTAACCAGAAGCCGCTTTGTATCATTTGTTGCTTACATGATTTCTCCTAAAAATGCGATGCACAGATGTAGCTGTATGCAGTAGGTTTCCACTTATTTAGCTTCATATTGGCTAACCATCGTTTTGCAAGTTCTTCATTTTTCAAAGGAAAACTGAAAAATACAATTACAGCTTACTTTACTTACACTTAAACACACACACAGCCCATAGGATTATTTTACGCAGAAATGTGGTAAGTAAAAAAGACGAGTACGCGAAATGTTAGAAACGAAAACATACAAATACTAACTGAAAATACAGTAAAGTTTGTTGTAACGTTTGTTAAGCTTATGGGACTTAACTACGGGGTCATCAGTCCCTAAACTTACAAACTACTTATGAACTTCCTACAACTAAGGACGGCACAAACATCCATGCCCGAGGGGGGATTCGAATCCCCGACCGTAGTGGCCGTGCAGACCGTGACTGAAGCGCCTCAGTCCCCTCGGCCACCGCGGCCGGCGGAAATGCAGTATTCCAACAGCCTCATTACTGCGATTCGTGCAATTATATGCTGCGCATACACTCGGCATGATTTCAGCTTAATAAATAACCTTTCGAGCTTACTACGATACATAAAATGTGAAACCAAAACAAGTAAATAGCGTCGGTCTAACTTTCGTATTCTGCGCACTAGACGTTAAAAAATGGCTGCCACAGTTGCTGGTTGCTGCCACAAGGAGCGCTGTTCACCCGGAGATAGCCACTCTACGTAGTTTATACAGCTCGTTGGGGTTTCTCAACAACAGGGCGCTCAGCATGCTTGCAACATCGGCAATGAGGAACAGTGATGAGAACAAAATGTGTAGCTATAAACACCATTAGGCACCCACTCTTTCCTGCTCCCTGTTGAATTTGAAGAGAAACATGGAGCAAAGAAACAAAACTACTCACCCGCAGTGTTATCGGAGGTCTTCATTTGTTCCCACCAAAGGCCGAACGGCCACGCCTCCGAGAGGTTAGATTCTTCGTTATCCACGACGTCCATAAAATTGAATTTCCTTTTCACTTAGAGTGAGACCAGAGGTAGATTCTTCTGATTTTTTTCTTTTCTGTGTAAATTAATTGCAATGAGCATCATCTACATCTTTTTCCGTAGGGAGCTTCACATACTACTTATGGAACCACAGGGTGGTTTGATGTTGGTCTTTCATTACTCTTTTACAACCGTAATTGTCAGATTATAACTTGGTTTCAGTTCCACTTTCCTGTGACCTTTTCTTCTTCTTTTGATCTGAGGACTCGCTAGGAGCCCGTGTAGCTCCTCGATGGATTGCATCTTTCCCTTCTCCTCCCAGACCTCCTTCATCTCTCCCGCTCCTCTTCAGCAGTCTTCAGCATCCTCCTCTCTGGTCTGCTCCACTGGTGGTTTTCTTCCTCCTGTATCTTCCCTCTCCTCAATCTGCGGCATATTGTTCGGTGTGTACTAGCTTCCTCAGTTTTTCTTTCCTTCCAGCTTCATCTCCAAATCCGACAACTCTTTCCGGATTTCAAAAACCCACTTGATTCCTGTCTGTCCTCTTGTCCTCCCTGTTGTCTCTCATACTCCGTACTTCGTTCTGTTCATATTCATTCTAATTACGTGTCCTGCAAACCTTGCTCTTTGAGTCTGGTTTCTCCTGATATTCTCATGTTCCGGTAGATTCCTTCCCCGGGTCTTCGCATCCGTCACCACCTCTTTTAGGGCCTATTATCGTAACTCTTTATTAATGTCTATCTCTCACATCAGATACTACACGTCTCTTTCATACATTTATATTGACGATGTAACCAAAACTTGGTTGCAGAAAATAATGTATTTTATGGTTAACAATGTGAATGTTAGTACGCAACATCTTCCTGACAGCCAAGTGATTGTTGTGTAGAATGAAAAGACTACCAAGAAGCTGTCTTTAACTTATGTAAAATAGAGAAAGAATAATATAATCTGAGATAATCTGAAAATCTCTATTACAAAGACAAAATCAATGACACTTCTAGAACATCAGCCGATGCGTGTTAAGATTGAAACTGAGGAGCAGATCATGGAAGAATAATTATGGTGCAATGTTACATATGGGGCAAACAATGCAGTCCAGTACAAATTAGACCTATTTTACTATGTGGAACTAAACGGAAAACATTGGGGCAAAAGTCTACACAGATATTCTACTAAAGATTTATAAAGTTACGGGTACATCAGGGCCGCGGCGGATTAGCCGCGCGTACTGGAGCGCCATGTTGCGGTGCGCGCGGCCGTCCGCCGTCGGGGGTTCGAAACCACACTCGGGCATGGATGTTTGCGTCGTCTTTAGTATAAGGTACTTCATTAGTAGTCTGTAAGTTTAGGGACTGATGACCCAGCACTTAAGTCCCTTAAGCTTTCCAAACATTTGATTTGGTTCATCAGGACTGTTGTATGGATGACATAAATGGACCCTTTCTTAAAAAGAGAAAATAGGTGCTTGTGAAATGAATTTCTTTATATATGTGGCTCAATATATTTTTATGGATAATAAAAAAAATCATGGCATCGGAGCTGAACTTACCTGCATATCGTAATTACCACAATGAAACAATATCAGCTCATATGGAAAGATTCTGTTGCACAGTGGTAGAGTGCCAGACTACAAATCCAAAGGTTGTAGGTTCGATCCTCGCCAGGTCCTAGGATTTTTTTCTGTCACTTTCCACTTCTTTCACCTCTGACAGTATTGCTCATGTGAAAAATACCGAGTAGCACCGTGGTTCGGAAACCACGTTAAACTGTAGGTCCCCGTATAACTGGCTGGGTAAGTCAGTTCGAAGGTCGGAGGAAGGCAACGGCATACCACCTCAAAACAGGACCATGCCTAGTAACGCACTGTGTTGTACAAATCAATCTTCGGATTGTTGACTGCTTTTTTATGGAAAGAACACACACGACGTATGGCAGTTGGAAGAATTACAAAAGCTGCAAGTCAAAATAAACAAACAGGCGAAAGATCTTTAGGAAGATTACTTAACTATTTTTGCAGTAGTCTGAACAGGTCAAAAGGCCCAATGCTTAATATAGGTATAGATGACGTTTAGGCTTTATAAATTATAAGGTTACTTTTCGTAGCGAAGCTGACAAAGGGGTGATGTTAACAGGGCAAACGGTTACTATTTTACCAGTGTCGATAACTGGTCATCGCCGGGGGTTGGGAGTGGCTGATGAGGGCGGGGCGTCATTTTGTATTGCCAGCGCGCGCGCGCCTCTTTAAAAGTCCGCCGCCACATCGGCACAGCAGAATGCACCGCCACGCTACAGAAAGAGAAGGCGTTCGGTTTGCCGCGAGCTTCGCCAAAATTGTGCCGAGTCACGGGAGAAGAATTCGCAAAGTCCTTCGCCCGAGAGCAACCATCCGGGCGCATTGCGAAGCGCAAAGATGACGAGGGCAGCACCTCGTCGGTGGTCAGGCTTGGCTGAATCGTGTGAAGGCTGGCCGCGGCGAAACTCTAGAGCAGCCATCCCCAACGGTTTTCCTCCTCGGGCCAAACTCTCGAAAGTTTTATTGCAAGTGGGCCACAACATTATCACCGGAGAAAATAACACTGCGAAATAACTACACCCATTTGTTTTATCATCAAAATCTATTTTAATAAATAATCAATAGAAGAGTACGTTGCTTTTTGAAATATATCTGAACGTATTTTTAACTAATATTTTCTTCGGCGAGGAGGCGAGGTACTGGCGGAAGTAAAGTTGTGAGGCGGCATCGTGAGTCGTGTCGGGATAGCACAGTCGGTAGTGCGCTTCCCCGCGAAAGGCAAAGGTCCCAGGTTCGAGTCCCGGTTCCGGCACACAATTTTAATCTGCCAGGAAGTTTCATATCAGCGCACACTCCGCTGCAGAGTGAAAGTTTCATTCTGGAATATTTTCCTAGTTTTTTAGACTTTGTGCACTTGTTCCTTAGATATGTAAGAACTTAAAAGTTTGAGTGGCCATCTGAAACTCTGCTGCAACCTTTTGACAGCCATTTCCAAGCAGTTACGTTTTGGTTAAATATCTTCGTTCGTAACGTACGTTAATCAATGGAATACGACATTTAGCGATTCTTTTTTCAAGGCAAACATAGCGAGTGATTACTGTGAACTGCCACTATGGTAATTGTCAGAACTGGACAGCATTAACCAAAATGTTAAATTTGTAGTAACGGGTTAATGATTAATGAAGTTATCTTGGTTTAACGTTAAAGGGTGACATTACGGACAATTTCACGGAAACTAACTTTATTCGTTAACTCGGGACTGTATTGTGCAACTCCGCCCATCAGAGGCAAGGTACTCAAGTCAGTGCCATCTAGGTGACACTGGTTCAACAAAACCACAAGGAACTCTGTACGTCAGAAACATGTTACAGGAAAGCAACAGTTCGCAATGCACTGTTTAAGTTTTCAAGTATAAAGTGAAATGAAATCTCCAGTGTAATGGCAATAGCAGTTTGTCAGAACAGAATGGCGCAGTATTATTGTCAACTCAAATCGGACTCTTGTGGACCATCCTGTGGGCGTACCGAAAAAGGCGTCATAAAAACTCTGAGTGAAGGTTTTATTTTTTATAAACCCATATTCAAATTCTTTCTGCAATGCCTGGAAATTACGTATATTCAACGATTTTAGAGAGGGAAAATTGACTAAATTTCTTTATTGATGCGGACTTTTAAAAAGCAAAGTAATTTGAAACTTTCAGCACAGTCACGTATAGCACCGAATAATTTATTTTTACCTTGCCCTCGTGTGTTGTGGAGTGTTTATTTACGTAGTGACAGTGTACACTGGCGGCGCTCTGGTATTTACGGTTGAGCTGCATATTAAGCACAGTGCTTTTCCAACAGACTATACAAACAAATACGAATCTTCCCAGTAAGCATCACAAATGGCACACTTATATTCGAACCTTTTTTTCTCGATGCTGAACGCTCGGAAGACGGAATAACAGTGTCACACTTGACAGGATTCAGAAGGGATAGTTCAGCGCACCGAAAAGGACTCGATTGCGATCGCTGTCCGAGCTGCCACAGCCGCCACGGGGAGGGGGAAAACGCCGGGGAGCGCAAGCATTTTAGTGCTCTAGTCAGAGGAGCCTGCTGCACAACAAAGCGACATGCGTTGTCGAGAACGTGCTGCTTAAATTCAGGGCACTGGATTTGTCGATTTCGATGTTCGCATCTCGCCCACTTTTATCAGTCAGTTTTTTATTGCGAAATTTTGAATACTGGACAACTAGCTTGCCGGGTCACTCAAGAAACCTCGGCGGTTCCCAAGTGACCCAAGGGCCGCAGAGTGAGTATCGCTGCTCTAGAGCCACAAGCTAGACGACACGCCTACCGCGGCTCACCATCGTACCAGAGGCAACAGCGTCTGGACTCAATACCGAGGTACACAGGCTGCGAAACGGTGCAAGGTATCGTGAATATCTGACTGACTAATACTGAGTAAGTGCAACACAGAGCTTCTCCGACCACTGATGTAAGCCTAATAAAATTAATTAATAGGGACAACGGAAACGCCCGGGGAAAGGGGAAACAAATACACTGACAAATTACGGCCGTGTCAAAAGTACTCCCGAAGGGTACAACGAAACTGATCAACTTGAATTATGAAAGGGGAGACAATCCATCTGAAACACATCGCACTACAGCCGAAAAAAATTGAAAACACGTTACAGATTCTACACAGAATACCAAAATACCTCACTATGAACATTCTTGAAGAATTTGAAGTCTCTATTCACATAAAGAACTATCTAGAACTTGCATTAAAGCGAACAAACAGAGTTCAAACATAAATAATACCTAAAAAAATTATTGACATAATAAACGATAACGGCTGATTAGCAACATAAACATTAACACCCACTTATTATTTATTTAGCCTTCAGAATAATCAAAGATATCACACAATAAAATTACGATGCATCAAGTAGGTTAGAATACAGGGAGACGCCCTTACGCTGAAAAAGTGAAGCCTGATCCGCCATATTGCTAAGTTTTGGAGAAGTGTTGGTATTGTAGAGCTGATGTTCTATGTTACTTAAAACAGTAGTAAAACGACAGACGGTTTTGCCATGATGTACAGCATGTTAAAAGAGGGCAAATTAGCCGTTTCAAATTAAGTTTTAAAATATATTATGATGAGTATTAGTATTCAAAATTCAAATGTTTCTTAAGCTTATGGGACTTAACTACGGGGTCATCAGTCCCTAAACTTGCAAACTACTTATCAACTAGCTTATCCTAAGGACGGCACAAATATCCATGCCAGAGGGGGGATTCGAACCCCCGACCGTAGTGGCCGTGCAGACCGTGACTGGAGCGCTTCAGTCTCCTCGACCACCGCGGCCGGCTATTAGTATTCATTCAAGAAAGTATATTGTTTGAAAGTACATACTTTGCAGTGAGTCAGTCCAATGCAATAACAGTAAGAGAGTCGACTAAACACATAGTTTTTACGTATAAATAGCATTACAAAACTGACCAAGAAGGCGGAAAGGCTTCAACTGACGTATGGTGCTTGTCATAGATAATGCCACCTCCCTTTATTCTAACCTCCTTGCGATCCATGATAATATCATCGTTGCTTATTTGCATATAGCTTCTATGAAACGTAGAGCATGTTAGTAGTTAACTGTCAAAATACGTAACTGTCAATAAGTACGTAATTTATAAAAATAAATTACCACCTTAAAAGTTTGGTAGTTAGATGACAGAATACTAATGGTGCAATATGGGCGTCAGGCCCATTTAGACATAAGTAAAACCTTTGTTAATAATCTATAATCAAATTGTATACGAAATATATTCCAATATTTTCACCATTGTTATTTCCAGGTACTTACAATGGCTGTAAAAGCCGAAACAGCTGTCGTACTTTATAAATAAATATTTATAGCAACAAACTGGACGAATTATTAACTTACAACAGCAAGTAGTTCCCATAATGCAGTATCATGACTTTTTCGATAATAGTATAAAATATGCAAAACTTATTGATAAGTAATAGTGAAGTCAAAGAATAATCACAAGTGGGGAAAAAAAAGGTAACGGGAAGCTAATTACAAAAATGACAACGCGGAAAGCAAATATAATAGTCGGAAATTGTATATTTTGAAATAAATATAAGGCATGAAAACATTACAGAGAATAAAATTTAAAAAAAGAATCATGTAGTATTTTATACATTTCAGCAACTGTTCAGATTATAAATTAATGAAATGCAGCAGCCAGTTGCTTGTGGTTATTTATTTTCAACTTTAACGACCGGTTTCGGGCGCTCGAGTGCCCTTCTTCTGGTCTATTTTTGTACTGTTGCTTAATGAATGCACATGCTAGTAGGAGAATCAACGCTCGGTCGTTAAAGTTAAAAATAAATAACCACAAGCATCTGGTTGCTGCATTTCATTAATTTATAAAAGAATCACGCATTATAACAATGGCGTGTCGCGACATATCTACGACTGCCTTCCCAACAACTTCCACCGCTACAGACTGACTCCCCACTACTGCTCTCTCGCAGTCGGATCGCTCACTCTCCTATCGAACGACACTAAGACTACTGCGCCACTTACAGTGTACACAACTGCCTATTAAAACTGCTACACCGGGAAGAAATGCAGATGATAAACGGGTATTCATTGCACAAATATATTACTCTAGAACTGACATGTGATTACATTTTCACGCAAATTGTGTGCATAGGTAGTGAGAAATCAGTTTCAAGAAAAACACCTCTGGCCGTAATAACAGCCTTGATACGCCTGGGCATTGAGACTAACAGTGCTTGGATGGCGTGTACAGGTACAGATGCCCATGTAGCTTCAACACGATACCACAGTTCATCAAGAGTAGTGGCTGGCGTATTGTGACGAACCAGTTGCTCGGCCACCATTGACCAGAGGTTTCCAGTTGGTAAGAGATCTGGAGAATGTGCTGGCAGCAGTCGAACATTTTCCGTATGCAGAAAGGCCCGTACAGGACCTGCAACATGCGGTCGTGCATTATCCTGCTGAAATGTAGGGTTTCGCAAAGATCGAATGAAGGGTAGAGCCATGGGTCGTAACAGTTCTAAAATGTAACGGCCGCTGTTCAAAGTGCCGTCGATGCTAACAAGAGGTGACAGACGAGTAACCATTCGCACCCCATACCATCACGCCAGGTGATACGCCAGTATGGCGATGACAAATACACTCTTCCAATGTACTTTCGCCGCGATGTCGCCAAACACAGATGCGACCATCATGATGCTGTAAAGAGAACCTGGATTCATCCGAGAAAATGACGTTTTGCCATTCGTGCACCCAGGTTCGTCGTTGCGTACACCATCGCAGGCGCTCCTGTCTGTGATAGAGCGTCAAGGGTAACCGCAGCCATGGTCTCCGAGCTGATAGTCCATGCTGCTGCAAACGTCGTCGAACTGTTCGTGCGGATGGTTGTTGTCTTGCAAACGTTCCCATCTGTTGACTCAGGGATCGAGACGTGGCTGCACGATCCGTTACAGCCATGCGGATAAGATGGCTGTCATCTCGACTGCTAGTGATTAGAGGCCGTTGGGATCCAGCATGGCGTTCCGTATTGCCCTCCTGAACCCACCGATTGCATATTCTGCTAACAGTCATTGGATCGCGACCAACGCGAGCAGCAATGTCGCGATACGATACATCGCAATCGCGATAGGTTACAATCCGACCTTTATCAAAGTCGAAAACGCGATGGTACGCATTTCTCCTCCTTACACGAGGCATAACAACAACGTTTTACCAGGCAACGCCGCTGGACTGCTGTTTGTGTACGAGAAATCGGTTAGAAACTTTCCTCATGTCAGCACGTTGTAGGTGTCGCCACCGGCGCCAACCATGTGTGAATGCTCTGAAAAGCTAATCATTTGCATATCACAGCATCCTCTTCCTGTCTGTTAAATTTCGCGCCTGTAGCACGCCATCTTCGTGGTGTAGAAATTTTAATGGCCAGGAGTGTACTAACAGACCGGATAAACAGCAGAGCGGCTATACACATCGTGTGGTTCAAACATATGATCACGTAACTGTTTTCTTGTTTTCAAGAAATGCCGTCTTTTTAAATTAGCAATACTTTCTCGTGACATTTAATGTTACTGCACTTCACAAAAATCTGTCTAATCCTACGCAAAGCTGTTACTGTTGGCAAAACAATGGTTTAGCTACAGAGATGTTGGCGCTATGAAAACGAACGGGCGCTTATATATCAAGCAAAAAAAAAAAAAAAAAAAAAAAAAAAAAAAAAAAAAAAAAAAAAAAAAAAAAAAAAACTTCTTTCCAAAGGTATTACCTGTTCTAGGTAAAGATCTAAATCACTCGTGCAATAGGAAAGCCAGCAGACGACACTGTTCTTAGTAGTCTGCATAAACTTGCAAAAGAAATTAAAATTATGGAGCTAGGGTCTTAGTTAAGCACACACTCTGGAATCGTGAAATACGACATACTCATAAATAAAATACCAAGTATTGGTGACAAGAAAATTAACGAAATATCGGTGTAAGCACACTCTCGGAAATCAAGACAAATTCCAAAGTAAGGAGCAAAATATTTGGGAGAAGCAAGAATATCATCCTAACCATACCCTCGGAAATCACGAGATATTCGGAATAAACAGTAAAATCTTTCTGACTGGCAAATAGTGTAAATGTCATCGATACTCATTTCACTTGCCAGAATTCAAACTTTTCCCATAGGTTTCTCTTTAACCATATTCACGGAAATCGCAATGTATTTTGAACAAAGGTAAAATATTTGTGAGAAGGAAGAAGAAAAATGTCATTGTTGGTCGTATCACTTGCAGCAGCAATTTCATTCTCCGTTTTTCAGTCACATAGAAATCACAAAATTAATGTTACTAATTCCTGCAAGTACCATAGTGTACACTACTACCATATGAATAATTAAATCGCACAATGTGTTGTGGATTAATAACTTATACAGTGTGTTACAAACTTTTAAAATTGGAAAAATAAATTCATAAGAGAGGAGTTTTGAACACAGAACCTCTTGTCTGACTGTCCACAATACTACCCGCTACAGAATTACTTCTTCACGCCGGATTTGCTTTACCTGCTTTATAATAAATCTAGCCAAAGATGGTTTGGTAAAATTCTACGACGCTTCTCGCCGGGTTCCAGTGCCAATGTTGGCAACAGATGAACAATGAAGTGTAGAATTGCGTTAATATTTTACACGAGCTACATAGTAAATGTTGTTGTTGCTCGTTTCACTCGCAGCAAAATTAATACTGTACCTGCTTTATTGTTGACAGGTTCTTGTATGTACCCTTGTCCGTTCAGAAAAAATGATTTTCGTTTTAATCGAAAATGTCGCGAAAAAACATTTATTGGTCATCTGAGTTGCCGTCATTACCATTGGTGCCAACATAGCCATTGCAGGCCGGCGAGAAGCGTCGTACAATTTAACCGATGATTTTGTGATTAATGTGTAATGCGCTGTCTCTCTGAAACGGTTTACTGTTAGTTACAAAACAACTGTCACATATACGGCAATTAAAGCTGGCGTCTGTGACACGGAAGGAACAACCGAGTGTCGTTTTGACGTCACTTTCCAGATCGTCGCCCATGGGCTAATATTACAGAGAATTTCATTGGAAGTAAAGAAATTTTTGCTTGGGATATAAGAACTCCTTGTAAACGATGCCATGTCCAGTCTACCAGTATCTATGGTCGAAGGAAAAAAAACATTTCAGTTGTCGCGAGTTAAAATAACAACTCATCCATTTCTGAAAAAAAAAAAAAAAAAAAAAAAAAAAATTCACCGATTTTAACGTGTTTAAACTAATTTTGGGTATTTATCAGTGCGCCGTGCTATATTCCACGTTATATAAATTTTCATTTGAATATTATAGAAATGGTTCTTTAACCAAGAACAAAAATGTTGAAATATGAACTTCAGCTGTATGGCAGTGTCGACCATAGATATTCATATTTAATTACTTCCAAAATTTCAACATGCCTGCTAAGAAATGTTACCAGAGTCGAGCGCAGTCGCGAAACTCCCAATGATTATCTGCAACATCGCGACTGCAGCGCTGCCAAGCGGCCGGGTCGTAAAATCACACCGCGAAGCAATTGAGTAATGAATGTGTATTTGGACTGAAGCAGCATTTTCAAAATAACTTGGTATTTACGAGCTTCTGTGGCGCTATAAATTGTAGCAACTCTCAAAAATATAATTCGGAAATCTCTCACTTGCAAATGATGCTCAGAAGTAACAGAATACTGTTATGAATAACAGGTGTTCGTTTACTGTGGTTAGTTATACTTTTAGGCATAGAAGTAAATCTTTAACAATCGATTAATGATGAAAATTCTCCTCAGAGATAATAAATATTGTTGAAATGAGATAGAATGGCTGGCCAGTACTTACCATTGTGCTGTACCGCCGATAGTAACACAAAATGAAAAAACAGAAAAAAAGGGACAAAGGGACAAGCTTTCGGAACAGAGTTCCTTCGTCAGGTGGGAGAGAAGGGAAGAATAAAGGATGGGAATAGAAGGGAAAGGTGGTTCACGACCTAGGTCATGAAGGTGGTGTTTCGGAAGTGTGGGCGTCAGAGATACTGCATGTATGTACTGAGCCAAGCCAGAGAGGATAAATATAACTAAAAAGGAAAGATCAAGTAGTAAAGAGAAGAGAAGAGAGTGAAATTAATGATGCTGAGGGGTGTAGGAGGGGCGGGGGGGTGTCTAAAACGTTTTTCATAAACAGGGAAATATGGATGGACACACACACACACAGACACACACACACACACACACACACACACACACACACACACGGAGAGAGAGAGAGAGAATGACAGAGAGAGCGAGAGGGCGGTAGAGAGAGAGAGGGGGGGGGTAAGGAACGGATAATGAATAGGTGAGCTGAGGATGGAGGAAGGGGAGGGGTTAGCGTAGATTTAGGTCAGGGGGGTGGCGGGAGGAGAGGATATGTTGGAGGGCAAGTTCCCACCTCCGTAGCTCTGAGGGACGTGTTGGTTGGTACTATCCAAATGGCACGTGTGGTGTAACACGTGCCCAGGTCCCTGGAGTTATGCTGGAGGGCATGTTCTGCCACAGGATATTGGGTGTCCCCCAGGCGAACAGTTCGTCTATGCCCATTCATCCGCTCAGCCAATTTGTTGGTAGTCATACCAACATAAAAGGCTGAACAGTGGACACATGTCAGCTGGTATATGACATGCGTTGTTTCACATGTGGCCCTGCCTTGAATTGGGTAGGTTTTTCCTGTGGTGGGGCTGGAGTATGTGGTAGTGGGAGGATGCATTGGACAGGTTTTGCAGCGGGATCGGTTGCAGGGGTAGGAACCATTAGGTAGGGAGGGTGGTTTTGGGATGTTGTAAGGTTGGACAAGGATGTTGCGGAGGTTGGGAGGACGGCGGAAGGCTACTCTGGGTGGTGTGGGAAGAACAGTTTGGAGTGATGGTCTCATTTCAGGGCATGACTTGAGAAAGTCATAGCCCTGTTTGAGGAATTTGTTGAGGCATTCCAGGCCAGGATGGTACTGGGTGACTAAGGGAGTGCTTCTGGGTGGTCTGGGGTTAGGAACATTGTTTTTGGAGGGAGAGGAATGGACAGCTCGTGAGATCTGTTTGTGGACGAGGTCTGTAGGGTAGTTGCGGGAGAGGAAAGCATTGGATAGATTGTTGTTGTAGCTGGTGAGGGATTCGGAACTGGAACAGATACATTTCCCACGGATGCCCAGGCTGTAGGGAAGGGATCGTTTAATATGGAAGGGATGGCAGCTGTCAAAGTGGAGGTACTGTTGTTTGTTAGTGGGTTTAATATGGACTAGGTCGTGAACCACCTTTCCCTTCTATTCCCATCCTTTATTCTTCCCTTCTCTCCCACCTGACGAAGGAACTCTGTTCCGAAAGCTTGTCCCTTTGTCCCTTTTTTTCTGTTTTTTCATTTTGTGTTACTATCGGCGGTACAGCACAATGGTAAGTACTGGCCAGCCATTCTATCTCATTTCAACAATATTTAAATCTTTAACAATTCATTCACGTCCAAACTTCTGCTGTTAATGAGAATCGCAAATAATTGACCACTATTTCATAATATTACTGCTGAATAAAAGTAATGTATGAATGACTGCATTAGGTTCGTACCTCAGCTTCACAAATATGATAACCCTGTTTTTGTCGATTACCTACTCGTTTGATGAAGTGAATACGTAACTACAAATATATATGTTCATATATAAGCGGTTAATGTTAGCACGTCACATTCTTGAAGATATTCTGTTTCATACCTGCCAAGTATCTAAAAAATTATGATAAGTACAGGAAAGGCACAGAAACAAGGACGAGGTAAAAAGATAGTTTAAACGACAAGGTAGAATCGAGTCCCCTACAATGGAACAATCGCGTGTACTTTTCAAAAGATTACAGTGTCCGAAATTCGTTACAACAAAACTCGTTCAACATGTCAGTACGCATCGAGCACGCGAACATAATAATAATCGCTTCCTTTTATATACTTCAGCACATCAGGTTGCAATTCACTTCTGCTTTCAGAAGGTTTCAGACGATATTAATATGACTCGAGTATTGCGAACTGTATGAATTACACTGCACTGGCAGTTTGTTAAATTATAGACTGCCATTAACAGAAGCAGTGATATTATTTTAATGGTGTTTTCGTATTTGTATTACAAACTTTACATCAACGTTCAGTGGCCAGGAAATATGAAACTAACAGCATTAAAAACGGCAACTTCTCAGTTTGCATCATGCCATTCCACTGTTATTCCCTACTGGCCGCTTGGAGCGCTAGTATCGCTTCAGCTGCACTTTTTTTTTTCCTTGAGTTTCGCGGCTGTCTGTGATAGACTGTGATGTTACGAAAAGAAAATACTTTTCTAACCGCCCAAACCTAGCCTAATACATCGCATATTTACATAAGGATGACAACAATAGTAAGCAAGCAATTATTTGTCCTCTACAAATTATTGGCGAGCAGTGCAAAATATATGAATGTGCAGTCACAGACACACAAACTGACCCTTGTGAGCAAAGCCTGAGGCCGCCATCTTGGCTCACTTCACGTCAAAGAGAGAGCGCCGGGGAATTTTCTGCGCACTTGCAGGGTCACGCAACTGGGTTTTGCTTTCCAGTTTTTAGTGGGTAACAGGCTGATGCATGAGCACAGGGAAATTTTCCATACGCCTACTATGATCTTCTGACACGAAATAACGTTGTAAGCCGGCCGCGGTGGCCGAGGAGACTAAGGCGCTCCAGTCACGGTCTGCACGGCCACTACGGTCGGGGGTTCGAATCCCCCCTCGGGCATGGATATTTGTGCCGTCCTAATTCGTAAGTAGTTTGTAAGTTTAGGGACTGCTGACCCCATAGTTAAGTCCCATAGACTTTACAAACATTTGAACATTAACGTTGTAACCTTTACTAGTTGAACATATTTGCATTTGAGCTAACACTTCCGCAATAATTAAATTTAACACACAGGCGTACATTGTCGAATCGTGTTATGACAAGCACGTGTTACGTACGGTTAAATTTTACTTACTGCCCTGGCGGCCTTGCGTGATTATGTCGTCAGCCGCGTGACGCTGTCACTAGCCATTTGCGTGACGATACAAATGTTTTGTGAATGTAATCTTTGTTTTACGAGGACAATTACTATTACTGAGTGAACCACGGAACATACAAAAACCTGTCAACCGTAGAGCATGAACAGCATTATTTACTTTATCATCTGTACGAAACACTAATTAACTCACACTGTATGTATTACTAAAAATATCAACATCTTGGTTAGGGCTTTCTAACGTTTTGTCGATGTTGCCAACGTAAGCATACGAGGACACCGGGATGGTAAGTAATATTTTAACGTTACATACAGTTAAAGCAAATTGTAGTTATCGGAAAAACACTAAGAAGAGTAAAGATAGTTGTTATCCACGACAAATAGCTCTTTTATAATGACCTTACTACTGTTAGAAAAGCAGAAGTAGAATGAATTTGGTAACAAATTACTAAAAATGGCAAATTAATGAACTCGTAACTGTATATAGGGTAATTCACACTGTCCGTCACGTAAAGTAATTTTCCGTCAGAACATTCCACAATGTATTTCTAATGGCGGCATCACGCAGTCCGTCGACGAACCCTCACGTCATGTCTTCTCGAAAGGAAAGTTTTTGACGGATCGTCTGCTAACATCGAAAGTCAACCTATTTTCGTCGTGCGAGTTTCATGTTGTAGTAGACAATTACACGAAAATGTCTTACTAATCATTTTATTATAATACTTTGTTTTAGCGGTAAATTTCAAACGTTTCATGACCTCTTAAATATTTTATTTTAGATGGAGTGTCCTCCGAAAAGCGAGGTCGGATATCTGAAACCGAAAAATGGTTAATGTTTTGTAATATTGTAAAAGAAAAGACTGAAGCAAACTGTTTGATTAAGATTTAATTTAATTACGCAATTTTCATTTAATAACTGCTTAAATGAAAAGGTCAGTGCTAATGAAAGACAAAGTCAGTCATTTCCGGCGGTATTAATAATGTCAGCGGGAAAATGGTAATGGGTAAAGTGAACAGGTTCTATTTATGCTCTTACAAATATGGTTTGATTTGTAAGTATGTTTATATTTTCGCTTGAAAATAATGTCTAAGTTTTGAAATGTTGTTTCACTTCCCAGCACTTTACCACATTACGTTCACCATAAATAAACGTTGTAAAGTTTTCTTTGGCCGTCAGTAACATTTAACGTTGACGTTTCAGCAATTCCAGTATCAAAATATGACTTTCTGCATAACACATCGCCACTCATCATTTTGACCTTCGGGCATTAGGATAAACGAATTAACGTGAGGGACAGTGTGAATACAACTTGACGTGACGGTGACGGTGACGTGACGAAGTGTGAATTGGCTTTATATCTTCCATTTGCTGTACAAAAAATGACAGCAATATACAAGAGATGACTCGACCATTATGTCAAATCTCTAAAGACAGCGTAGTTACGTGCCTACATCTGTATTTTTACGAGGTTTCCTGTAAATACACACAAGACGGCTTGCACGTTTGTATACGGCATTGTCAGTCTAGTAACCGCAGTCGTATGTTAAGAGGATACCTCCGTCTTCTCGCGCAAGTTCTGGAGAGCGTTTCGTCATTTTGACTTAACGCTGTTGTAAATATTCCCTGTGGACTGTACATCGATCTATCGCTCTGTGATATTCCAGTGTGCAGTAACAGCTTCTAAATAGCACATATTCTTAGAAACCAAGAAAGAACTTCTGACAAACTAGAATGTAGATGCTACTGATGCCTGTTTCATTTGTAGCAAATTAAGCTATAGTGTCTTTGGTTTCTGCTTAACCACATCCTTCAGGGCTAACTAGCACGCACGGGAGATTTTTGTCACCGTTACAAAATAGTTTTTGTCACTGTCACGTCACGTAATCAAAGCGAAGTTCACTCACGACAGATGACAGTCACTGAACAATGTTTGTAAATACAAGCGTCATTTGTCGATATGGATTTGGAAGTCAGACTTAAAATATCGTAAAAAAAGAATATTCAGAACATCTTCCTGTAGCAAAAAATTCCGCTTATTAACCTGTTACTGCAATGTTTCATAGTATACGATAAAATAAAACATTTTCTTTTCAATATTTTCAACTGAGTGTTGTAAGTTATCGACACCAGCTGAATATTTTCAGTAAATTAATTGCATTGAGGTGCTTAGTTGGGCCTACTGTATTGAATACAGATAAACAGTTCATTTCAATATAGTTTGTTTCACTACTGCATTTTGTGGGTTTCCGGTTTTTTCCTTTACTAACTTATCAGCAACGGCTTCATAATAAAAATTTATATTTTACGCTGTTTTCAGAGATTAATTTATTTTATCTATCCTTTGATATCACATTTTCATGAGTTGATTTATTTCCTATAAGGTCCTGCAGAGCTTTCTACGTGGACTTTATTTTTGCTCTTTGTACGAAATCTCTCTCATCTATCTTGAACTTTTAAAAATAAGTTTAAAATTATGGAATGCTGTTTGTTTTAGCAAATACTAAAGTTCCCACTTTCTTTTGCATCAGACCCTAAAGGCTCTGGAGCCTATTCAAGTTATTAAATCAGTCTGTCCTATAAATTGCATTTTTATTATTATTAAAGCTTCATTAATGTTATGCTAGAAAACATTCATAAAAATTCGGTAATTTGGTAGAACGCTTGAGAATCGAATTCGAAACGCTGAATATCGATCGAGCTGCTAGATCGATCTCACAGCTCGAGCGGCAGCCATGTTCCGTTGTGAATTATTCCCAAAGACCTTGTTACTCCGGTGACGATTGCAGTTAATTTTAGAGTTGGGCAAAACCGAAAACTTTCAGGAATCGAGAACTCTGTCCTCGAGAACCAAAAGGAACCGAATACCAAACCGAGAACTAAAAAAAAATTAGGTGCCTAGGCAAATCTACTATATGCCAGTATTAACTCTCTGGACGAGTTCTGATGTGAAATAAGCGTTCTCAATATCTACTTAAAAAACATGGTTTGGAAATCAAGTGTGCAAAATTTCATATAGATCGGAAAGAAGCTATAGATTTTGTGAAAGTCCGTTGGTAAAGTACCCTCGGCCATGCATCATACAAAATTTTACGTAGAAGGGACCTTCAAATTGTTCTGATAGTCAACCATACAAAATTTTATGAAAATCAAAAACCTGTAGATTTTGTCGATGTCTGTAGCTAAAGTACCCTCCGTCATGTGCCTTAATTCGACCCTAACGCAAAATCCTTTTTCGGCTGATGTAGTCTACCTATAAACAGCATACCTGCCTAATTTCAGCTTCATAGGTGAAGTAGTTTTCGTGATTCCGTGTTCAGTGAGTGAGTGTGTAATCATTCGCTTTTACACATACAGACATAAGAAACATTTGGATAATTTAATAGATACTCAAATTAAACCTCTCCATTTGTTTGAAAAATGATATTAGTGACAATGCCTGGACATAATAAAAGATAGCAGACGCAAGACTGAAACATACAAACAAAACCGAAAATTTTCGTTTCACTTTTCTCAAACAGAAACGAATACGATAACCGAGAACCCATATACGAGAACCTTGAAGCGAGAACTCAAAAGCGAGACCCGAAAACCGAGACCTTAGAAGCGAGAACTGAGAAGCGAGAGCTGAAGCGAGACCCGAAAACCGAGACCATAGAAGCGAGAACCGAAAACCGAGACCTTAGAAGCGAGAACTAAGAAGCGAGATCTGAAGCGAGAACTAAGAATAGAGTTCTAAGAAACAAGTACTGAAAAGCGAGTACTAAGAAACGAGAACTAAGAAGCGAGTTCTGAGAAGCGAGAACTGAGAACTTTTGTTTGGTAATCGTCATATAATAACGAAGAACGGGTACAGTGTTATATTTATAATTAAAGTGAAATGAGGAATATAAATAATGATTGCAACAAACACAAATATAAAATGATAAAACGGCATAAATTATTTTGAAGTTACTGCATAACAATAATTAAAATTTCATAAACGAATATTCCAGATAAATAAAGAACGATAACAAGCATAAATGAGCGGAAATGAAAAGTTAGTATGCTGATTGAAATGATGTAGCAAAGAATTAGAATTAAAAAAAAAAAATACGTTAAACCAATCATTTCAATAAAACTAATGATAGATCATGTTTCAAATCAAATATTCAAATGTTTGTAAATCATCGGACCAAACTGCGTGGTCATCAGTCCGTAGCTTACAAACTACTTAAACCTAGGTAAACTAACCTAAGAACAAACACACACACACCCATGCCCCAGGGAGGACTCCAACCTCCACGGCGAGCAACCGCGCGCTCCGCAGCGAGACGCTTTAGACCGCTCGGCTACTCCACCGCGGCTCATGTTTCAAAAAAGATTTTAAAGTAGTTCTGATAATAATTTAAAAATAAAAATAAGTCTTATTTGCACTGTCAGGATTCGAACCCTTACCCTACAGCATAGCATCATAATGATTTAACCCACTACACTACACGATGACGGGCACAGGAAACAAACTGTGTGGCTTATGCTACAAAACTTAGCTAAATGTTACATTACTTCTAAATATGACAATGGTAGGGCAATAAATGTTTGTATCGACAATTTCCCAACACTAAAAAGCGAACACTGAAAACCGAGAACCGACTCAGGTTCTCGAGAACAACGAGAACTCTTTGGAATCGAGAACTTTGCATTCTCAGTACTCGGTTTGCCCATCACTAGTTAATTTATTGAGCGGGCAAGGGTACATCGAGAGCATGAACAGCATTAATTATTTAGTTAATGGTCGGCACGAACAATTAATCCCTAAATTTTTCAATTCGTGTCGCGGTGTAGTGTCCAGTGTTCAGATGTTGCAAACAGAACCGTTTACAGTAACGGTATTAATTTTTCGTGCCGATCATGAAGTAAATAATTAGTGCTTTTCGTGCTCCACGGTTGACAGGTTCTCGATGCACCCTTGTCCGCTTAGCAAATTAACTGTATTCGTTACAGCGAGAAATCGAGAAATGTGGAACACCACTTACTTCAGTATAAAGATCATTTAGAAATAACTCACCTTGTTGACAAGTGAAGTATGATTTCCTTCCGATAGCTGTTGTAGTGATGGCGGTGAAACCAGTTACTGGTGACTTGTTGCTGGCTGGTTCATGTCCGGTGATGTATATAATCTACTGATCACAAAACATGCACTATGTTCACACAGCGTACTGAAACAATGAAATGTTTTATACATTGCGCGTCCGTCCATTCTGCGATATATCGATCTGGCAGCTCGATAATATGTACCGTGCCGAATTCGATTCCCAAGCGTTCTACCAACTATCAAAAATTCAATCGTTTGATATACTTCTGGCAACGATTGTTCACTGATTTGCTTCAGGATGTGTTTAATATTGTTCTGATCTTTTTATAGGTAACGGTATTTTCAAAAATAGTATTTGTGAAAACAGCTTACCGTTGCCAGTATTATTTTTCAACTTTACCATTATCAACGTGGCCTCCGTATACAGTCATGTTATGTAAAGACGTTGATGCCATGTTTGTATGTATCTGTGTTGATAATCGACAATTAAATGTGAAGCGGAGAAAGCACTGAGAGTGACAATTCGTAACAGTGACTTTGTCACAGTGAACAAAGTCACCTGTTTGACTGTGCTTCTATAGGATTTGCGTCACCGTCATGGTATATTAGCACAGAATTATGTGTGGTTGTATTGCCATAAACTGTTCAAATCATTCCACGGGAGGCGTTAGAATGTTTTGTTTCCGGAAAGATGCTACGGGAAGAAAACAATGGAGTATTTATTGTCGTCACGAAAACTGAGAACCGGGACGGAGCGCACAGTTATGTATTGTAAGTAAACAATGTTTATTATGGCCTGAAGCAATATTTAATAGTAAAAACCTAGTGTGAAATTCTTACGTAAGTTTTTGTTTAGTTGCGCGTAACAAAGGTTCTGTGTGTAGGGAGCTAGCAGCCGCAAAATACGATAACACAGCGAAACTTTCCAGAAAATACAGTAGTTAGAGCACAATGTGTGCATACTGAGAAATAAAAACATTAACTCTGTACTGATATTGCACAAACTGCCGAAGAGACTTCTATTAAGTTATAAACACTAAAGAAAAAGGAATATTTGTTTACTGTGCAAAATTTTACTTACGGCTGTGGCAGCGTACTGTGTTGATGTTGGTAACTACCGTTGAATGCTATTTGTGATGTTTCGAAATTTAGGCCTCATAACTTAGAATAAGAGATTTGAAAGAAAGGTACCTGTTTTTTTTTTTTTTTTTTTTTTTTTTTTAACAAAACACATCCTCAGTTTAATTTCTTATGAGTAAATGTCAACATTGACGTATATCTATAAGGCACTATATCATAACTGATTCAGAGTAGTGTGTAAAATTTACTTACGGATGCGGCGGCGTAATGTGTGAATATTGGCAACGAAATGTTTGCTTAACAAGGACGATTAATTTACTAACAAGATAAGGGTACTGCTACATGCAAAAATCTGTCAACCTTAGAGAGAGAGAGAGAGAGAGAGAGAGAGAGAGAGAGAGAGAGACAGCATTATTTATTTATTTCATGGTCAAAACAAAGTACTATTCCTCTCATTTTGTATAATTGGGTTTTCAAATAGCATTCAACGGTTGTTGATAACATCGGCGCTGTATGCCTCTACAACCGTAGGCTTTTGACCCTGTACACAAATTTTCTTCTACGTTTTAGTATTAGTAATACATTGTGAAACTTTGTCAATAACGTAATGGAAGTATATTCGGTGTGTGTATTACAGCAGATTAATACTTATTGCAAGACGGCAAACAAGCGTCGCATATTGACAGTGATTATTCAAACACAAGCCACGTTCGCTTAAAACTTTTCTTTAGATGAGCGGTTTCGGCAGAATTAAATGTAGTACGCGATTTTATCACACACACACACACACAAACACACACACACACACACACACACACACACACACACACTACACTAATGAATTTATTAATTTGTTAACAGTTTCTATCAACTTCGGCTTATCTTTTAATAGTATGACCGTTACAATTGTGCTATTTGTCGTGGTGACATTTCTTCATTCTTCTGGGTGTTTTTCAGATAAATTACAGTCTGCTGTAACGGTACGAAACGATAAAATTTCACCTACCATCCCGGCGACCTCGTATGACTGTGTTGGCAACATCAACAAAATGATAGAAAACCCTTGCCAAAATGTTGATATTCTTAGAAATTAACGTTCATACAGATGAGGAAGTAAATAAATAATACTGTTCCTGCTGTATGGTTGACAGGTTCTTGTTGTACCCTCGTTCACTCAGTAAAATTAATTGCAACATTCGTGTTGTCACGCGATTGGCTAATGCCAACGTGACATGATTGACAAAATAACCACGCGAGACCGCCAGGACTGTAAGTAAAATTTAACCGTACGTGACACGTTCTTTTCATAACACGGTTCGACAATGTAGGTCTATGTGTTGAATTCAATTATTGCGGAAGTATTAGCTCAAATGCAAATCAGGTTCATACCAACTAGTAAAGCTTATAACGCCACATCGCATCAGAAGTTGATAGTAGTACTATACAGAGACTTTTTGACGTGAGGTGAATCAAGATGGCGGTGTCACGCTTCAGTCACAGATGCAACTTTGCCAGTCTGTATTTGTTTTTCATTCAAAAAATTACTAAAGTGAGCTGGATATCTGGACATTAGACGCAGAAGGTGTATTGTATAGACGTAGATTAAAATGACCTTCAGTCGAGAAGTGTATCAGCTCACTTCTTTGTGTTTGGGTTGTGGTTACTATCACTTTGTTTGCCTCTAAGAAAGGTATTTGATCCAAAAGCTTGAGTCAGTGTCTTATGGGTTTCTAGTATAGTTTTCAGTGAACTCTCTGTGTACTGTGAATACTGTCGGTGGACAGGTTCAATACAGCAGAGCATTGTTCTTTTCTCTCATGAATGTCTCTCTTGAGGAAATTTGAGCCAGTGTGTTGCAGGTTTCTAGTGTAGTTTTTGATAACCTCTCTGTGTACTTGGTGATGCTGATAATAGGTGTCGTGTGCGAGAGTTGGAGCTGAACCAGCAGAATGCCATGCACACCTCTGATGAAGAACTCTGATCCAAAAGCTTGAGCCAGTGTGTTTAGGGTTTCTAGTGTAGTATTTGATTAGATTGATACTTGTGCCATAGATCATATATACGACATTTCGTAATAATGTCAGTTTAGTAAATGTTGTCTATACATGACAATCAATTTTTAAGGATATTTTATTTACATTTTTTGTTTATTTACTTTCTTAAGTTTTATCTGAAAATCCATCTACATTGTAGGAGGAGTTGCCATTCAGAAATTCCTTTAATTTATTTGTAAATACTAGTTGGCCATCTGTCACTCTTGATGATACTTGGTTACTGACCGAAGACCTTTGTGGCAGCATAATTAACTGCTTTCTGTGCCAAAGTTAGGGTGATATTCACTATCCAAGATTCAATCTTTCTCCTAGTGTTGTAGCTATGTACACTGGTATTACTTTAGATTTGGGTCGGATTGTTAATAACAACTTTCATGAGTGATTATATATATATTGTGAAGCGACAGTCAAGATCCCTAGATCCCTAAATAAATGGGTGCAGGATGATCTTAGGTGGGCTCCAGCAATTAGTCTGATTAACCGCTTTTGTGCAATGAATACTGTTTTACTCAATGTTGAATTGCCCCAGAATATGATCCCATATGAAAGCAGTGAATGAAAATAGCCATAGTAAGCTAATTTGAGATGTATATCACCAAATTTTGCAATGATCCTGATACCATAAATAGGTGCAAACTAGAACGTTTCAGCAGATCTTCAATATGTATCTTCCAGCCCCTTGTCAATGCAAACACCTAAATATTTTGAATATTCTACTTCAGCTACAGATTTATGTTAATAAAAGTCTAAATTTACTAATGGTGTCATGCGATTTACTGTATGAAACTGTATATACTGGGTTTTATCAAAGTTTAATGAGAGTCCATTTGTAGAGAACCACTTAATAACTTTCTGAAAGATATCATTTAAAATTTCATCAGTTAATTCCTGTTCGTCAGGTGTGATAGCTGTACTTGTATCATCAGCAAATAGAACTAGGTTAGCATCTTCATGAATGTAGAATGACAAGTCATTGATACATATTAACAACAGCAAAGGACCCAAGACCGAACATTGTGAGACCCCATTTTTGATAACTCCCCAGTGAGAGGAATCGTAAATATGTAGATGTAGATGTGGCTGATGCTAATGGTGGATGGGCCCTGTGCACGGGTGTTGCAACTGACCAAACAGAGCATGGATGAAACCTCCGATGAAAGTGTCTTTTCCGAAATCTTGAGCTAGTGTGATTTTGGTAGCTATTAAGTTTTGATTAGTTTTGGTGTACATGAAATAGGTTTGTAAGGAGGTACAAGAAATAATGGTGGCCCTAGACGATGGCACTAGTGTAGTGCACGGTGTTCTATAAAAGGGTGGCACTAGACGGTGGTCCTAGATGCCACAACGTGGACGTTACGTTGGTACGCCTCCTTATGTTGGCAGTAAACGCCAAAGATATGCGCGCACCTAGTTATATTATCTATTGTTCCCGCGCTAGACTGTAGCTGCGAGGTGGGGCAGTACTTCGGAGATGTCTGTGGAAGTAGAAGGACGCAGGTCCATTCTGTGAGTCAGTCCGCAGTGGCGGCAGATGCTGATTGCACAGAGCTATATTATGAGTGAAGCATCTCTCATATTGTTTCATTGTCAAAAGAAATCACCACAAGGTATTGATACTGTATTTATATGTACGTAGTTTTTTGCAAAGTTGATTGCACAACTGTGACTAGTAGTTTGTCTGATCTTTCTTGAATGAACTTTTTAATTAGAAGCCTATGGTTGTCATTTCAGTAGTTAATACCTACGCCATTGTAGTTAGTTTGAATACTTATGCTGCAGGAAGTGTGGTGTTATTTATGAAAAAGTGTCGGAAAGATAATCATCACAGCAGTGTCATTTTTGTGAAAGAAAATATGGTGATTTGTTGCATAGGAAAGAAAGGTGCCGAAAGATATTAACAATGTAAATTTGCTAACTATAGTTCACTTCCACCAAAGTGCTTTGCTGTGTTTCTTATTATCATGATATTTAGATTAAGCAGTACTATCAAATGCAGAGGAATAATAAAAGGGTCATTATTAAGTCAGATCTTGTGACATAATAAGGAGCTGTGACGATTCCATTTAATGAGCTTGCACATTTATTAGTGCATTAAAAATAACGAGGAAATCAAAGAAAAACTGGGAATGAACACCATAGATGAAGTAGTTAGAGTGAACAGACTGAGATGGTGGGGTCATGTTACACGCATGGGAGAAGCAAGGTTACCTAAGAGACTCATGAGCTCGGCAGCGGAGGGTAAGAGGAGTCGAGGTAGACCAAGAAGAAAGTACTTAGATTCGGTGAAGAACGATTTTGAAGTAAAAGGCATAGCATCAGACGAGGCATCAATGTTAGCATTGAATAGGGGATGATGGAGGAATTTTATTAGAGGCACTGTGCTCCAGACTGAACGCTGAAAGGCATAATCAGTCTCTGATGATGATGATGATGATGATGATGATGATGATATTTCATGTGTATTTAACATCTCTCTACAGTACTTTCAATGCATGTAAATGATACTGTATTGCTTTATCTTGACAACACATGATATATACAGGGTGACCCAGCTATCTTGTCCACCCAAAATATCTCTGTAACAATAACAGCTATTGGAAAAAGACTTTCACTGGTATCAATGTACGGCTGGGGCCCATGAAAGTAAATATTTGGAAATATTCTAAAACGAAAGCAAATGTGTTTTTTAACACAAACTTATGTTTTTTAAATGGACACCCCATATTTATTCTTCAGAAATCCATAGCATGACAAATCACATAAACAATGGCGTTGATTGCATGGCAATATTCCAATTACATCTCGAGATATTGTGACGCGAAGTTGACGCTTGAAATACACACGGCTAGCGCACGTCCTAAGCAGCAAGTGGTTCACGCCTGAGCCTCAGGACGTGCGCTGGCCGCGCGTTTCGCGTATTTCAAGCATCAACTTCGCAATATCTCGGGATGTAATTGGAATATTGCGATGAATATTGTATGAAATCAACGCCATTGTTTATATGATTTGTCATGCCATGCATATGGACAGCTGTAGAAAAAATATAGGGTGTCCATTTTAAAAAAAACATAAGGTTGTGTTAAAAACACATTTGCTTTTGTTTTAGAATGTTTCCATATATGTACATTCATGGCCCCAGCCGTACATTGATGCCAGTGGAAGTCCTTTTCCAATAGCTGTTATTGTTCCAGAGATATTTTGGGTGGACAAGATAGCTGGGACACCCTGTATACAGCAGCAGTAGATTCATTCCACAAAGTTGCGTCAGGCGACCCTGCCAGGATAAGGGGGTTTACCAACTTAACATTCAGTTTCTGTCATCGGGGACCACAATCTAGTACCAGTGATTAATAGAACACGGTGCACTACAGGATCTAGTGCCACCGTCGAGGGCCATCCTTATTTCTTGTACCTCCATACAAACCTATGTCATACCTGATGCTGACGGTGGGTGGGTCCGGTGCCCGGGTGTTGCAACTGACCCAACAGAGCTCGGTCTACATGTCTGATGGTATCTCTTCCCAAAGCTTCAGGCAGTGTGATTTCGGTAACTATTAAGTTTTGGATAAGCTGTCGGTGTACCCGATGCTGATGGTGGGTGGGTCCGGTGCCCGGGTGTTGCAACTGACCCAACAGCGCTCGGTCTACATGTCTGATGGTATCTCTTCCCAAAGCTTCAGGCAGTGTGATTTCGGTAACTATTAAGATTTGGATAAGCTATCAGTGTACCCGATGCAGACAGTGGGTGGGTCCGGTGCCCGGGTGTTGCAACTGACCCAACAGCGCTCGGTCTACATGTCTGATGGTATCTCTTCCCAAAGCTTCAGGCAGTGTGATTTCGGTAACTATTAAGTTTTGGATAAGCTGTCGGTGTACCCGATGCTGATGGTGGGTGGGGCCGGTGCCCGGGTGTTGCAACTGACCCAACAGCGCTCGGTCTACATGTCTGATGGTATCTCTTCCCAAAGCTTCAGGCAGTGTGATTTCGGTAGCTATTAAGATTTGGATAAGCTATCAGTGTACCCGATGCAGACAGTGGGTGGGTCCGGTGCCCGGGTGTTGCAACTGACCCAACAGCGCTCGGTCTACATGTCTGATGGTATCTCTTCCCAAAGCTTCAGGCAGTGTGATTTCGGTAGCTATTAAGATTTGGATAAGCTGTCGGTGTACCCGATGCTGATGGTGGGTGGGTCCGGTGCCCGGGTGTTGCAACTGACCCAACAGCGCTCGGTCTACATGTCTGATGGTATCTCTTCCCAAAGCTTCAGGCAGTGTGATTTCAGTAGCTATTAAGATATGGATAAGCTATCAGTGTACCCGATGCAGACAGTGGGTGGGTCCGGTGCCCGGGTGTTGCAACTGACCCAACAGCGCTCGGTCTACATGTCTGATGGTATCTCTTCCCAAAGCTTCAGGCAGTGTGATTTTGGTAGCTATTAAGTTTTGGATAAGCTGTCGATGTACCCGATGCAGACAGTGGGTGGGTCCGGTGCCCGGGTGTTGCAACTGACCCAACAGCGCTCGGTCTACATGTCTGATGGTATCTCTTCCCAAAGCTTCAGGCAGTGTGATTTCGGTAGCTATTAAGATTTGGATAAGCTATCAGTGTACCCAATGCAGACAGTGGGTGGGTCCGGTGCCCGGGTGTTGCAACTGACCCAACAGCGCTCGGTCTACATGTCTGATGGTATCTCTTCCCAAAGCTTCAGGCAGTGTGATTTCGGTAGCTATTAAGATTTGGATAAGCTATCAGTGTACCCAATGCAGACAGTGGGTGGGTCCGGTGCCCGGGTGTTGCAACTGACCCAACAGCGCTCGGTCTACATGTCTGATGGTATCTCTTCCCAAAGCTTCAGGCAGTGTGATTTCGGTAGCTATTAAGATTTGGATAAGCTATCAGTGTACCCAATGCAGACAGTGGGTGGGTCCGGTGCCCGGGTGTTGCAACTGACCCAATAGCTCTCGGTCTACATGTCTGATGGTATCTCTTCCCAAAGCTTCAGGCAGTGTGATTTCGGTAGCTATTAAGATTTGGATAAGCTATCAGTGTACCCAATGCAGACAGTGGGTGGGTCCGGTGCCCGGGTGTTGCAACTGACCCAACAGCGCTCGGTCTACATGTCTGATGGTATCTCTTCCCAAAGCTTCAGGCAGTGTGATTTCGGTAACTATTAAGTTTTGGATAAGCTGTCGGTGTACCCGATGCTGATGGTGGGTGGGTCCGGTGCCCAGGTGTTGCAACTGACCCAACAGCGCTCGGTCTACATGTCTGATGGTATCTCTTCCCAAAGCTTCAGGCAGTGTGATTTCGGTAACTATTAAGTTTTGGATAAGCTGTCGGTGTACCCGATGCTGATGGTGGGTGGGTCCGGTGCCCGGGTGTTGCAACTGACCCAACAGCGCTCGGTCTACATGTCTGATGGTATCTCTTCCCAAAGCTTCAGGCAGTGTGATTTCGGTAGCTATTAAGATTTGGATAAGCTATCAGTGTACCCAATGCAGACAGTGGGTGGGTCCGGTGCCCGGGTGTTGCAACTGACCCAACAGCGCTCGGTCTACATGTCTGATGGTATCTCTTCCCAAAGCTTCAGGCAGTGTGATTTCGGTAGCTATTAAGATTTGGATAAGCTATCAGTGTACCCAATGCAGACAGTGGGTGGGTCCGGTGCCCGGGTGTTGCAACTGACCCAATAGCTCTCGGTCTACATGTCTGATGGTATCTCTTCCCAAAGCTTCAGGCAGTGTGATTTCGGTAACTATTAAGTTTTGGATAAGGTATCAGTGTACCCGATGCAGACAGTGGGTGGGTCCGGTGCCCGGGTGTTGCAACTGACCCAACAGCGCTCGCTCTACATGTCTGATGGTATCTCTTCCCAAAGCTTCAGGCAGTGTGATTTCGGTAACTATTAAGATTTGGATAAGCTATCAGTGTACCCGATGCAGACAGTGGGTGGGTCCGGTGCCCGGGTGTTGCAACTGACCCAACAGCGCTCGGTCTACATGTCTGATGGTATCTCTTCCCAAAGCTTCAGGCAGTGTGATGTCGGTAACTATTAAGATTTGGATAAGCTATCAGTGTACCCGATGCAGACAGTGGGTGGGTCCGGTGCCCGGGTGTTGCAACTGACCCAACAGCGCTCAGTCTACATGTCTGATGGTATCTCTTCCCAAAGCTTCAGGCAGTGTGATTTCGGTAGCTATTAAGTTTTGGATAAGGTATCAGTGTACCCGATGCAGACAGTGGGTGGGTCCGGTGCCCGGGTGTTGCAACTGACCCAACAGCGCTCGGTCTACATGTCTGATGGTATCCCTTCTCAAAGCTTCAGGCAGTGTGATTTCGGTAACTATTAAGATTTGGATAAGCTATCAGTGTACCCGATGCTGATGGTGGGTGGGTCCGGTGCCCGGGTGTTGCAACTGACCCAACAGCGCTCGGTCTACATGTCTGATGGTATCTCTTCCCAAAGCTTCAGGCAGTGTGATTTCGGTAACTATTAAGATTTGGATAAGCTATCAGTGTACCCGATGCAGACAGTGGGTGGGTCCGGTGCCCGGGTGTTGCAACTGACCCAACAGCGCTCGGTCTACATGTCTGATGGTATCTCTTCCGAAAGCGTCAGGCAGTGTGATTTCGGTAGCTATTAAGTTTTGGATAAGCTGTCGGTGTACCCGATGCTGACGGTGGGTGGGCCCGGTGCACGGGTGTTGCAGCTGAACCAGCAGGCGAAGGCCGAGGCGGAGCAGCAACTGAGCCAGCAGCAGCAACAGCAGCAGCTGCAACAGCAGCAGCAGCAGCAGCTCAACGGCTTCATCGAGAGCAGCCCCATCTACGTGACTTCGCTGCAGTCGCAAGCCCCGCCCTCGCGCGCCAAGCAAGGCCCGCCCGGCGCCGCCGCCTCCAAGCCTGCAGCAAAGGTACGCCCTGAGTTTTTGTACATGTAAAGGTAGTTTTGGCTAAATCAGAACCCTTACTAACGAGGGGATGTCAGATGGTGGGTCCCACGGAGATGGCTCAAACTGCATGGGTTGAAGCTACTTGGTGGATTCACATTCCTCAAGTCGCGGTGGAGTAGCTGAGCAGTCTAAAGCGCTTCGCTGCGGAGCGCGCGGTTGCTCGCCGTGGAGGTTCGAGTCCTCCCTGGGGCATGGGTGTTTGTGTGTTTGTCCTTAGATTAGTTTACCTTAGCTTAAGTAGTTTGTAAACTACGGACTGATGACCACGCAGTTTGGTCCGATAGATTTACAAACAACAACAGATTCCTCAAACATCTTGCCTGAGTGGTTTACAAAAAGGGGAAATGTTTACAAAAGATTTCCGGTTACCCTATTAAACACACTATAGTCAAGTTCCAGTAGTGTTGCTGTCAATTTCGCATTAGTTATGCAAGCTAGGTTCGACTGCCGCTTCTTCCTCATTCCTTTTATTTATTTTTTATTTTATACTATTCTAGGGAATGTGGCACTTTAATTATAAATTTGTTAACTGAAACATTTCTTTTTGTACAGGGTGTTACAAAAAGGTATGGCCAAACTTTCACTAAACATTCCTCACACACACAGAAAGAAAATATGTTATGCGGACATGTGTCCGGAAACGCTTAATTTCCATGTTAGAGCTCATTTTAGTATTTACATATGAGGCTTCATTCCAACGTGATCAGATTGTAAATTTTCACAATCAACATGTGTGGGCTGACGGAAATCCGCACGCAATTGTGCAATCTCGTCAACACAGATTTTCTGTGAACGTTTGGGCAGGAACTGTTGGTGATGTCTTGCTTGGGCCTCATGTTCTTCCACCTACGCTCACTGGAGCACGTTATCATGATTTCATACGGGATACTCTACCTGTGCGGCTAGAACATGTGCCTTTACAAGTACGACACAACATGTGGTTCATGCACGATGGAGCTCCTGTACGTTTCAGTCGACGTGTTCGTACGCTTCTCAACAACAGATTCGGTGACCGATGGATTGGTAGAGGCGGACCAATTCCATGGCCTCCACGCTCTCCTGACCTCAACCCTCTCGACTTTCATTTATGGGGGCATTTGAAAGCTCTTGTCTACGCAACCCCGGTACCAAATGTAGAGACTCTTCGTGCTCGTATTGTGGATGGCTGTGATACAATACGCCATTCTCCAGGGCTGCACCAGCGCATCAGGGATTCCATGCGACGGAGGGTGGATGCATGTATCCTCGCTAACGGAGGACATTTTGAACATTTCCTGTAACGAAGTGTTTGAAGTCACGCTGGTACGTTCTGTTTCCATTCCATGATTAATGTGATTTAAGAGAAGTAATAAAATGAGCTCTAACATGGAAATTAAGCGTTTCCAGACACATATCCGCATAACATATATTCTTTCTTTGGGTGTGAGGAATGTTTCCTGAAAGTTTGGCCGTATCTTTTTGTAACTCCATGTATACATAAGATTCAGACATGTGGTTTAGTTACGTAACGGTAATTAAAAACCGTTAATTTAATTAATTCAATCAAGTTTTTATTGAATATATTTCCAAAAATTCCAAAATTGGTTACCTGTAGAAGTTACTTTTAAAGCCAACAATCGTCAGAAAACATAGTCCATACATTGTACATTTCATGAAAAGTATTTGAGTTGAAAAGCAGACTCTGTTGTGAATTATATTTAGTACTTCTAACGCGTTTTGTGCTTATTGGTGCATCATCGGAAAACTGAACAAGGGAAATATACAAAAATGTCAGTTTCATGCCGCAGACCTATCCACTACAATACAAACATTGAATTGGGGGCATGAACATACCTCAAAAACAGCTGGATGGCATTAGTGTTTTAATACCAACTACTGCCATCCAGTTGTTGTTGAGGTATATTCATGGCCCCAATTCAATGTTTCCTGTTGTTATTGTAGTGGATAGGTCCACGCCGTGAAACTGACATTTTCTTATATTTCCCCTGTTACAGTTTTCTGATGATGCGCCAAAAGTACAGATTGTCGATTTGCTTTACCCATGTTACTAATAAAGGGCAATAGTCGTCTTTACATTGTTAGGTCTAACTCAGTCAGTGTAAAATACTTAATTCAGTGCCTTATTCGTGCCTAGATAGCGAGTATTTGCCGTAGTTACTGTCCTGTTAAAGTTGGGCAATAGCCTCAACAAATTGACTGTCATTACAACAATTACTTCTTTTTGTTCGCATAGTCAGGTGTAGAAGTAGCTATAGGGCACTGTATACACGGTTTGTAGGTATTAGCTTCATGGTAACATTTTGATGTTCGATATAAAAAGTAGTGTGCATTCTCCTCGCGTAGAGAGTAAATATGATTGTTTACTATCTGTTAGGCTTGAGGGTGTTTACTTTAGGAATGTTGGGCATTAATTTTACTATTACTTTGCATTAATTAATGTAATATTACATTTTTTAGAGTTTGAATTTTTGTAACATAAATATCGCTTTAAGTGCAAAAATTCTGTTCTACTATGGTATTTTGGTTGTAGGGACTTTTTTTTTCAGCGTATTGCTGGGGCTGAAATTGTGCAGGGAAAGAAAATTTGAAGACTGTGGTACAAAAATCGTACTAGGCACATTTTTTTAAAGGTTGTGTTAATGCACTGACAAGAGTCGGCAACCTTGTTGCAAATAGTATAGTGACATTTAATTGGCTTCAATAACATGGGAAATAATTGATCACTTTATTTATTTTGAGTATTAACTTCATAAGAACATTACAATATCGGTTGGATGACCTATCTTTCTGCTATCTAAGTAGTCATTGTCATAATAAAGAACAAGAACTCGTATTTCGCATTTTGTGGGTTGCTGCAATAGTATTTACGTTAAAACACTTGAAGTCAGTTGCATTTTACTATTGAGTCACTCACATGTCATAAACGACACTTGATTTTCAGTTATTTGCACAAATTTCGTTTTGCTCTCACTGCAGTATTCTGTATGGACAGCTATATAGCCATCATTCAATGTGCTTTAATCTGCCCAAACTCTCATAGGGTTGGCAGTTAGGACAGGCTGGAGGTGAAAGCCCTCACTACTCAACCCTTGAACGTGGAATTGATGCCGTCAGTGCTCAAACCTTGATGTAAGCAGCACCTGTGAGGCAAATTTGTAATGTAATTATCAAAATGAATGTGATGCGTCCTAGTACACTTTTGGGGAAATTACCAGAGAATTGAACTGTTTAGCAATTCCCAGAATGAACGTGATGGAATAAGAAAAGTGCTGACCATAGCATAATTCCTAGAAGGGTGATGTCAGCATTCCTGGAATGACCTCTGTGTAGGGTACCACTGCTCTATGACAATATTGACAACAAAAGTACACAAACTCGCCAATATTTCGGTTATACTGTAATCGGAAATCTTTCTTACGCAATCCAATTTTCCTAAGGGCTAGTTAGGTGAGATATTTCGGAGATTTTAAAGGTCCATCTAGCTGCTTCTTCTCACACAGTTTGAGCCACAATCGGTGAGACCCATCCCGCGACCACCCATGGTAAGTCAAAACGAATATTTAACTTATTTTAAAAGCCATCAAGAGTCAGCAGAACTGTGTACAAAGCTTCAAGTGCCCTTTTGCGAGGACCGCCTGTCTGCTCAGAGCTTATACTACCCTGAGGATCGGAGATCCCGCGATGCACACCCAAGTGCCCCTTCATTCTGTCAAGTCTCCACACCCAGGAAGCAACAAGTAGAAAGCATCGGCAAACATTTTGTAATCTCTGGTGACCAACAGTTAATGACACAAACTTCGTTAGGTATACTGGGTGCAGCAGAAGTTAGTTAACCGAAGAGCTGTACAGGCCTCTGTAGCTTGAATGGTTTATTCAAAGTAATTTGACCATCATGTAAGTTCCCATGATTACTAAAACGTTTTCTGCTCTTGTTCAGTGGTTTTGTAGCAATTTTTTTCAATTCCCACATTGAAAATCACACGTCTGCTACAACCGAAAGCCAGTCGATACCACCCCCCTTCCTACCTCACTTTTAAAATTGTCATTGAGCAGTCGACATTCAATCTTTCAGACGGCTGAAACTGAACACAACCGATGCCCAACCCTATGGTTGCTGTGGTCTGAAGATGGACATTTAAGTGGCCGAAACCGGTCACCGAAAGAATAGAATTTGCTATCTAGACTGAGTTTTGTAAGAAATTAATCAACAATATCGCTGTTATTCCACGATGATTTTAAAATATTCAAACCGTGTTCCAATTTTCTACCTACAGTCGCCGTACTCTGCTGTTTCATAGTGGGCAAATTAAATGTTCTGTGAGACATTTAGTTGGTTTCTGTGTGTTTAAAAATGGACCACAAACACTTAACAACACCAGTCGCTTTCAACTTACAGCCATAAATGTATGAAATATCTGTAAACTATTATTTAAAAGATCTTAGCTGAGGCTGAGATGTTTACAAATTATTTACTAGAATATAGTGTTCTCTGTTGGTATTTATACACTTCAGTTTACGTTTTTACAGCCATGACGAATTACTTGCCTTAGAAATATAATAAATTGATTGGTTGAACTAAAGTTATATTTAAAGATGCATGATGAGAAATAAATGTCATGTAAGTTACAGTTTATCGAAATTTAAATCTACTGTAAAAGGAAATAGATTTTTCATATTTACTTCTTCATTCGCGTTTGTCCCGCCTGCGGACAGGATCTGCTGTTTCGACTCGCAGTTAACATTTTACGGTCTTCTGCCTGGTGAAGGTAGAGGCGTGGCATCTTGAGGTCTTGGTGAAGGGCGACAAGCCATCGTTGCCTAGGTCGTCCCACTGGCCGTTTTCCGTTTACTTTCAAACCAGCTTTTGACACTGTTGTTTCGTCTGCTCCCAAGACATGCCCTACTAATGTACATGGACAGCTTTCATCTTGTCTACTGTTACACTCCGTATAACAAACAAACGTCATTGTGACGTGATCTTGCAGCGTGAAACCACCTGAGCATCTTCTGCCTCCGTAACAGAAAGTCTTCGCTCCACTTCTTTCGTTGAAAACCAACATTCAGCCCCATACAGTGCCAACGGGCGGATTACCGATTGGTGTACTTTTGACTTTAACCTGTTCTAATTTTACTGGATTCTTTCACTGTCTTTATTACGAATGCAGCTACTTTTCCCACATTAGAAATGAGGTGCGAGATAATACACTCCCATCACTTGGCTGTGTTTCTGTTCAAATGTACATTCCTCGCCATGTTTGTCTCAAACTGCTACACATCATCTACGTGTACAGCTGTAGGCAGTGCCTATGAGCAAGGGAGATCAGATGCTATGCTGCCAGGCTGCCATGAGTCAATTTATTGTTGATTGTGGACACTGTACTTGATTGTGGACACTGTACTTGATTGTGGACACTGTACTTGATTGTGGACACTGTACTTGATTGTGGACACTGTACTTGATTGTGGACACTGTACTTGATTGTGGACACTGTACTTGATTGTGGACACTGTACTTGATTGTGGACACTGTACTTGATTGTGGACACTGTACTTCATTGTGGACACTGTACTTCATTGTGGACACTAACATTGTTCATTGTTCGCAGTGGCACCGAATTTAGGTGTTGGCGTTCATATTGTGGGTATTGGTGTTCACATTGTGGGTATTGGTGTTCACATTGTGGGCGTCGGTGTTCACATTGTGGGCGTCGGTGTTCACATTGTGGGCGTCGGTGTTCACATTGTGGGCGTCGGTGATAGTGTCTGGTGTTGTGGTCTAGTACCGTGAAGCTGCCACATGTGATACTGTTCTTTTGCTGATGCTGATGGTGGTGGTGGTGGTGGCAGCGTGTTGCTGGAGGATGGCGTAGATGCTGGGGATGGCGCAGACGCTGAGTTTGGTGGTGACGTTGTTGATGTTGCAGGCTGGCAGCGGCGTGCTGAGCAACGGGCACGCCCCACAGCCGCAGTCGCAGTCGGAGGACTCTGGGGACACCCTGGAGCTGAAGCAGGAGCTGAGCGACGACCAGGAGCGCGACCACGACCACGACCGCGACCTGCGGCCGGCCGGCAACACGACCATCACCACGGCCGCCATCGTCGAGGCGGTGACGCACGAGCAGCTCATTGACAACAACGCCGGCTCCAGGTGAGCGGCGGCAGCTAGGGGTCTGATGCTCTCTCCTGCTGTACCTGATACTCGGGGAACCAGTGTCGTGTCCTACATAGGAAAGAGGGAAGAGGTAGCAAGGTCAGTCTGCATATCCCGAGCGGAAAGGAGTGACTACAGAGAGACAGTACAGGCATCTACTAGAGATGCGGACTTCGGGACTCGAGAGGATACTTGTTTAGGAAACTTTATGGAACTCCTAGGTACCTTGCATTGAATTTATTGCATCCCATTCTACGTCTACTACACTGGGGTTAGTTATTTTAAAAAAACAAGAAGTATAAATCGTTTGCCACAACAGAAGCCAGTAATTACGTTCCCTAGCAGCATCCCCTAGACGGACTCACTCCCCGCGAGATACAGACTGTGATGGAGCACCCCGAGGCCGACGGCGATAGTCACTCGTCTGACTGAGAACTCCCCTCTTGATCGAAAAACCGGGGGTTTTAACGGCCGGTGTGGGCGCACCTCTTTTTCCCCACTTTCCGACAGTTAACAATTTCCTATTGGCCGCTGCTTGGTTTGACCAATCTAAATTGTGGCTTGCCCTCTCTCTGAGTCCTCTAGCGAACCACGTTTCAGCCCTGTCCCTTCTGCCATTCCCCGGGTGGGGAGGTGGCTTGTTTCTGCACTACCAAAATCCATACTTGATAGCAACATTGTTCAGCTGAAAGTAAAACGTCACGACGCTACCCAATATGGGGAACAACAACAATGTATTACGTCAGTTGGTCACACCTCAAGCTCCGCCTTAGGCCACGCCTGAGGGGAGCTGCTAACTTGCAGTTTTTCTTCTTTACCCTCTCACTCTAGCCTCCTGGAACCACTGACGTTGCTGTTCCCAAGTGACTGGTATCAACTTTGCTACGTACATTAAAACGTGCCTGTTGGCCACGAAGTACTAATGCGACGTCTTACAACAGCGTCTAGACGCTATATGAAGTTACGCCCATCTTC
Organism: Locusta migratoria; assembly: GCA_026315105.1. NCBI lineage: Eukaryota > Metazoa > Arthropoda > Insecta > Orthoptera > Acrididae > Locusta > Locusta migratoria. The sequence continues at coordinate 10,559,399 of CM048753.1, read as the reverse complement.
TCCGAAAGGTAACCTCCACCCTGGGACGGTGGCTGAGGGCATCAGCAGTTCGCTAGGAGATTTCTTTAGTGCCTACATCCCGTAAGATATACGTGTCTGTTTCAGACTGTTATCTGCAATGGTCTCTATTTCTCAGCCTGGAGTGCGTCTCTGTGGCTCACACAGCCTCTCAACAATTCCAACAGTAAAATCAATATATGACACCAGGCGGGCAGGGTGACGCTGAAACATGCAACTCACCTGTCATTTGACATTTTTCGTAAAATTAAAAGTAGTTTTTAGATTTTTCAATTGTTAACTGTGACAAAATGTTCTTGTTTGAAAGACTCGTGCAGAACAGTTGGGACTCAGAGGCTTCCGTCACTATTCCACCCAAGCCATCAAAACTTACAGCATGCAAACATGCGTTCTTTCAGCTTGGAACTTCTTAAGCTGTTTTACCCAATCTCTCCTCATTGTGGAGGAGATATTCAGTGAAGTGATGGTTTGCAAATTTCCTCTCTCCGTAATTTACAGACCATCATTCCACTGAACGTCTCCTCCACAATGGGAGATTCTAACTCGGGACGTTTGCCTGAGCGGTCTAAAGCGTCTCACTGCGGAGCGCGCGGTTGCTCGCCGTGGAGGTTCGAGTCCTCCCTGGGGCATGGGTTTGTGTGTGTGTGTGTGTGTGTGTGTGTGTGTGTGTGTGTGTGTGTGTGTGTGTGTCCGTAGGTTAGTTTACCTAGGTTTAAGTAGTTTGTAAGCTACGGACTGATGACCACGCAGTTCGGTCCGATAGATTTACAAACATTTGAACGTTTTTTGACGTTTGCCTTTTGTAAGTGCTGTACAGACTAAGCTAACCTGGCACCCTTTATGGCCTATCTTCATGGCTACATTTCCACTAGTACGTCTCCTCCTACTTTCAAAACTTCACAGAAGCTCTCCTGAGAACCCAACAGAACTAGCACTCCTGGAAGAAATGATATGGTGGAGACATGGCATGTTTCCAGAATGATATCAGTCTGCAGCGGGGTGTGCGCTGATATGAAACTCGCTGGAAGGTTAAAACTGCTAGGACTGGCCGTGAATGTGGCTGGATAGCTCAGTGGATAGTGTGTGTCCATGAAAGGCAAAGGTTTCCGTTTCGGATCCCGCTTCCAGCACACAGTTTTAAGCTGTCAGGAAGTTTTTTAATAGTGCAGTCTTCGCTGAAAAGTGAAAATATCAACCTGGATCACACAACATTACAGAATGTTCCGCAATGTTTCACAATGATGCGGTATGTTGTGGAATGTTCAAGCAGAGTATGGATTGTTTGGGAAGATTCTAAGATGTTTGGAAACATCCCTAATGTTTGACCAGTGACAATGAAATTAAGATCTACATGTATGTTTAAATGGAGAAGGTTTTATTCTCCGCAAGCCACTGTATAGAGCAGCTGTATGGGGATGACCGCATGGTCTGAGACTTCATGCCACGGATTGTGCAGCCGCTCCCGTCAGAAGTTAGAACCCTCCCTCGGGCAGGGATGTTCGCGTTGTCCTTAGTAGGCAGGGCCGGCGCAAGGCACGTGCGAAACGTGCGGCCGCACGGGGCGGCGAATCTGCCACCCCCCCTTTTTTTCTGTATTTTTACGACAAACGCAACATTCATGCCCCAGAGGGAATTCGAAACCAAACCTTGGAGGGAGCGGCTTCGGCAACTGTAGCGAGTGGAGCGCTGCCGGCCTTTTACGCACCGTGCGTTTACTCATAACTAATTTTGCAGAAGACGAAATCTAATCTGGAAGTTCGAAAGCAATGTTCGATACTGCGTTTATGTGTTAAGCCTGAAGCAATTTTGCTAAGCCCTTCAATGACAGTTTCCTAGTGTTTCATTTCTTCCCGTATTATGGAAAAAAATCGTTGAACACTAATACAGTCAAACATGTGCAACACCTATGGTGGCTAGAAGTATTCCGAATGGGTAAATACGCTGCGAATAATTACAAGGGATAAAGACATTGGTAGTAAGCCTGGCATAAGGTGGGTTTCGACGTATTTTTCAAAATTTTTGCTATCCGTTTCTGAGCGATAGTCGGACGTCTGATTTTGAGCCATGAAACACCTCTCTCCACCTGCAAGAACAATTAAACTCTGACCGACAGTTTTGTTTGACAATACTACTCGCACACTATCAATTTGACAACATTTATTTACTGTATACTGTATTCCGTTGAATGCATTATCTGTTCAGAACCATTGAACAATGTTCATTATGGTTAACTGTAAGTTCATGCCGCGCGGGATTAGCCGAGCGGTCTAAGGCGCTGCAGTCATATACTGTGCGGTTGGTCCCGGCGGACGTTAGAGTCCTCCCTCGGGCATGAGTGTGTGTTCGTCCTTAGGATAATTAAGGTTGAGTAGTGTGTAAGCTTAGGGACTGATGACCTTAGCAGTTAAGTCCCATAAGATTTTACACACATTTGAACATTTTTGTAAATTCACAAGGCTTATTAAAATTAGCTAGATTTCTTCAGCCATTTTTGAGCTGGTCCCCAGCGACTGTTTTGTACAAATCTGTAGAGAATGTCACCAATCAGTCGCAATTTTTGTTTTTATTTTCCAGATCTACATAGATTTCGGACACAGTGTGGCTATTCTCAATGTTTTGAGTTATGTTTACATCTATTCCGACATGCTGAACATAACTGTCAACATGACGGTTTAGATGTAAGCACATATTAAAAGCTTTGAGACTGGCCACTCAGTGGCCGAAACCTAGGTAGATCTCAAAAGTAAAAACATAAATTGTAATTGATTGCTGACGTTTCCCACAGATTTGTTTAAATAGAATTCCACAAACGTTTTGTAAAGAATAAATAAATAGACGGGAGGGGGCGGCAATTTAGCAGCTCGCACGCGCCGGGCCTGAGTGTAGGGCGCGATGACCTAAGCATTTTGGTCCCTTACGATTTCAAATATTTGAAACATTGGTATGGCGCAGGGGGAGGACATACGTTGCAATAAAATATCGAATATTTTATAGACAGGGGAGGGGAGGTGAGCAGAGGGAGGAGCAGGAAATGAAGGCGGAGAAGTCAGTCGTCACCAACAATCGACGCCATTGCCAACAAACAACAACAATGCCAACAATCGACGCCAGTGCCAACAATAGGCGTCAAAAATCAAGGCCAGCATCAACAATAACAGGGGGCAGCCGCGCAACAGAGCACCTGCTCTCGCTTGCTTATTATACTAGAGCTGGGCAAAACTGTTATTCTCAGATATCAGTTATAATAGTTAACGTTATTCTTTTCTATCAGTTAATTTTAACGGTTGTAAATAACTGCACGATATTTTTCCAACTAACTTCCAGATGGCGTTGCTACAGCTTACTGATACTGCTACTAGGTAGCGCTACTGAGCAGTTATCGGGCAGTTATCGTTACGAGTATTCCGTTCATTCTACTAGGTAGCGATACTCTGCAGTTATCATTATTAGTAATCAGTAGCCACTACTGAGGACTGACCAGTATTTGGACAGAACCTCTGGTCGATACTGTGGTCGAATCGTTTCATTAGTACCAAATTTTGTGAACACATCGCGCCGCGCTTACGCATAGTTATTACGATAACTGCCAGTATTTGATGAGCGGTTATTACAATCACGGTTATTCATAAATAACCGGATATTTCTATCAGTTATTACGATAACTGCCAGTATTTGATGAGCGGTTATTACAATCACGGTTATTCATAAATAACCGGATATTTCTATCAGTTATCGTTATTTTGGCCCAGCTCTATATTATAGGCACTGCCTACTATAGTTGGGCAACACGATTCTTTTTTTAGGAATCAATTCTTGCGATTCAATCCCACATTGTGAATCGATTCCTACGATTCGTCAATGATTCTTTCGCGATTCAAATCTGCACTGGAACGATTCTTACTTCTACATCTTGCTCATAGAGGGCAATATTATATCTGTATCATAAATGTTGGAATCCAACCTTTTGAATCTGTTCCTGCGATTCGTTCACGATTCTTTCTGGTCTGCGACGGCATGAATCTTACAGAATGCCAAAAAGGAGTCAATGGGTATCGGATTTTGTAATCTTTATGGTGCATAAAGTACATACTTAAAATAATAATTAGCCAAAGCCAACTCTCAAAAACTCTCAAGAAAATAGCCTCTGAAGTTTTGCGATCGGATATATATATATATATATATATATATATATATATATATATATATATATATATATATATTACGCTACCAACTATTTCTGCTGTCGTCATAGCTCATTTAGTAGCGCTGTAGGTTTAGTGAACGTAGGTCACTTATTTCGAATCCTGCAGTAACCTTATAACTTTTGTTTTCGTTCTGTTTGAATACTTTGGTCATTTCAATATAAATTTCATTAAATCTACGGTAATTAACACATATTTAATCATTATGAAATATTTATTGTGTAAAATCAGTTAGTTTAAGGTAACACGTCTATATAAATAAACATTAAAAATTAAAAATCGGCTCTAAATATTAAGTTCCTTTCGAGATACAAGAAATTCGCGTTTATTAAAATGTTTCTTTTTTTGTAAAGTTGGTTTCTTTCAGGAAAGCTGAACATACAAACCTAATTAGTAAAGATTTTTGAGATGGCGTTAAAAACATTTAAAATTGTTTTGTATAAAAAGAATATTTTTGTAAAACTGAGTTTTTACAAAAACTACAACCTATGTAGATGAATTCAAAAAGCTTAAACCTCTCTAAACAGAAAATATAATCCAAATCGTTACAGCCGTTTCCGGGATACGCGAAATATGTCTACGGATTGCTCGTTTAAATACATAACATGTAAACTGTATAAACGACGTATAGTCGTATGTATTGGCAGCTATCTATTTCACTGAATTTCGTTTCTGTCATCTGTAATTCGTGAATAGGCTAATAATTAACGGCTCACGATCTCCGTTCTGTGCTTCCTTTGTTCACACGCTTTCTGGCTTTCGTAATAATTCGGCACGAGACAGACGATTCTTTTGAACATCGATTCGTCCGAATCACGACTCGATTTTAAGATTATTTATTTGTATTCGTTGAAATGAATGACTGATTCACGTATCGCCACAACTCTACTGCCTAGAGCTGCCTAGAGGGGTTCAAGACAAAAATGTGGACAAGGCGAGGAAGGCACAGGTGCTAGCGAAGCGTGCGGTCACACTGTAAACGCTGCCCGTGTGACAACCGCAAGAACTGGGAATTCCCGCATCTCAGCGATTTATGGTGTGGGAAAATTCTTAGAACTTGTATGATGCGGATGGGGAGGAAATCACAGAGACAAGAGGATAAGTAGATGAATAGAAGGGGGGAGGAGGAGGAGGATACAGGGGAGAACAAGCGATGGACAGAGAGAGAAAGAAAGAGCATGTCGACAGAAAACTGGAGTAAATGATGTGAGGGCAACAACAGGTGGTAAGGCTATTGTAGAAATGAAATAAAAGTTAAGTAAATGTGCCAGAACTAAGTAAAGAAATAAGTTTATCAAACAAATTAATATATATTAGTCACTGAAGATGCCTTGTAAAAAAAAGGGGGGGGGGGAATAGCATATGGCAATCAAAATTGTTTTATTTTGGTGTCAATAGACGGACAAAAGCAATAATTATCAATATAAATTAAATATATGCAACATGCCAAGTTTGCTGAAAAATATTAATTTACAACGACTTGTGGAACTTACAGTTCGAAAATTGCTTGGTATTAGCTTTCGTATCCTAACGCAGGAGAGAGGAAAGATGGTTGTAGGTCCGTCTGCAAGTCACGAGCGGAAAGGAGTGACTACAGAATGACAAGTAGTAGGCGTCTACAAAAGATGCGATTTCGGGACTCGAGGGGATACTTGCTCCGGAGACTTTAGGAACTGACAGGTTAATGGAAATATCTTTAATTGCATCCCATCTGCTACTACACTGAGGCTAATCATTTAGGAGACGAAAGAATACATCTGTTGTCATAATAGAAGTCAGTGTTTACGTTCCCTGGGGAAGAGCTTGCTACAGCTACCCTTTCTAGCGACATTCCATGAAAGACGCACTCCCTGCTTGGGGTTTAGCCGAGGCTGGTGGCGAACGTCACGTATCCGAGGCCAAACTCGTCTGACAGAACTCTTTGTTCAATGGAAAAACTGGGGATTTTAAAGGGCAGTGTGGGCGAACTGTTTTTCACCACTTGGCCACTGATATGTTGAACCAATCTAACTTGTGATTTGCCACCTCCCTGTCCCCGCTGCCACTCCCTGGTGGGGATGTGACTGGTTCTTGCACTGACAAACTCTGCACTTAGTAACACCATTGTTCGCGTGAAAGGCAAACGTCACGGCGCTACGCAGTATGGTCAGCAACGACATTGTTGTACGTCAGTTGTCCACGCCTTGCGCCCTCTCCAGAGTGGGGAGCTGCTAACTGGCAGTTTTCCACCTATACCCTCTCAATCTAGCTTCGTGGAAACACTGACGTTGCTGTTCCCAGGGGCTGGTATCACCTTAGTGCCTCTGGGATAGTCAATACGTGACACGTCAATGCCGGTCCTCAGGGTTATGGGTCCAGTCACCATCACATAGCTGACAGGCCGGCTGCTGCACGGATCTGGCGGCCGCGGCCGTTAGGTGTGACGTAGGCACGGCAAGTTGCGTGGCCTACGAGAAAGACAGGCCACGTAAGCAAGGTAGTTGGGAGCCGGCGCGATCCCCAGCCCAGTGGCTGGCCGCTGCGAGGCAGTGGGCAGTGCCCCAGCGGCCGGCCAGTCGGCTAGCGACCGCGCCGGCGCCCAACTGCCTCGCTTACGTGGCATGACGACTGCGCTGGGGCCTGTCTTTCTCGTAGTCCTCGGGCAAGTTGTGAGACCTTGTCTTCTAGGGGGTGTTGATCCAGCACCCTTCCACTTTTTTCCTTCGTTTTATAATAATAAACAAGTTTATCTTAAGCCACAAGAGACAATTTAACTCTGACAAATCATTGTTCTTGTGGTCTTCACTCCAGAGACTGGTTTGATGCAGCTCTTCAACCTACTCTATCCTGAGCAAGCCTCTTCGTCTCCTCACAACGGCGAACTACATCCTTTTCAATCAGCTTACTGTATTCATCTCTTGGTCTCCCTCTGCGAGTTTTACCCCACACACTTCCCTCCAACGCTAAATTTACAATTCCTTGATGTCAAAGAATGTGTCCTATCAATCTATCCCTTCTTTTAGTCAAGGTATGCCAAAAATTCCTTTTCTCCCCAATTCTGATCAGTACCTCTTCATTACTTAAGCGATCCACCCACCTAATCGTCAGCATTCTTCTGTAACACCACATTTGAAAGGCTTCTACTCTCTTCCTATACGCACTGTTTATCGTCCATGTTTTACACCATACATGGCAACATTCCACACAAATGCCTTCAGGAAAGAATTCCTTACACGTAAATTAATATTCAATGTTAACGAATTTCTCGTTTGCAAAAACGTTTATCTTCATATTACCATTCTGTGTTTTATATCCTCTGTACTGCGACCATCTCATGTTATTTTACTGCCCAAGTAACAAAACTCATCTACCTCCTTTATTGCTTCGTTACCTAATTTAATTCCTTCAGCATCACCTGATTTTCTTAGACTGCACTCCATTACCCTAGTTTTGCTCTTGTTAATGTTCATCTTATATGCACCTTTCAGCACACTGTCCATTCCGTTCAATTGCTCTTCCAGGTCCTTTGCTGTATCTGACAGAATTACTATGTCGTCGGCAAAACGCAATGTTTTTAATTCTTCGCCCTGAACTTTAATTCCTTCACCAGATTTCTCCTTGCTTTCCTTTATAGCTTGCCCAATGTACAAATTGAATAACATTGGAGAAAGGCTACAACCCTGTCTTACTCCCTTTCCAACCACTGCATCCCTTTCATGCACTTCAACTCTGACAACTGCTGTCTGGTTTTTGCACAACTACTAAGTAACCTTCGGTTACCTATATTTTACTCCTGCTGATTTCAGAATTTGAAAGAGTCTATTACCATCAACATTGTCAAAACCTTTCTCCAAATCTACGAAAGCTAGAAATGTATGTTTTCCTTTCCTTAATCTATCTTCTAGGATAAGCCGTAAGTGCCTCCCGTGTTCCTATATTTCTCCTGGACCTAAACTGATCTTCCCCAAGGTAGACTTCTACCAGCTTTTCTTAATCCTTTCTTAAATAATTCGTGTTGAAAGTTTGCAACCAGGACATATTAAACAGACGATTCTGTAATTTTCACACCTGTCTGCACCTGCTTTCTTTGGAATGGGGATTATTACATCTTTCTTGAAGTACGAGGTTATTTTCTATGTCTCCCATATCTTACGAACCAGGTGAAATAATTCTGTCTTGGCTGGCTCTCCCAGAGACTTCAGTATTTCTGAGGGAATGTTATCTACTCCAGGGTCGTTGTCTCGACTTTGGTCTTTGAGTGCTCTGTCAAATTCTTTTCTCCGTATAGTATCTCTTATTTCATCTACATTCTCTTTCTTTCTGGAATATACTCTTCCAAATTCTGAAGGTATCAGGGGTAAAATGTAGGGAGCGAAGAGTTGTACTCAACCTATACAAAAACCAGACAACAGTTATTAGAGTCGAAGGGCAGGAAAGGGACGCAGAGGTTGGCAGGGAGTAAGACAGGGTTGTAGCCTTTACCCAATATTGTTCAATCTGTACATTGAGCAGGCAGTGAAGGAATGGAAGGAGAAATTTGGAGAGGGCATTAAAGTGCAGGGAGAAGAAATAAAAACATTGCGGTTTGCCGATGACATCGTAATTCTATCAGAGACTGCAAAATATCTGGAAGAGCAATTGAATGGAATGGACAGTGTCTTGAAAGGAAGATGAACATTAACAAGAGTAAAACTAAGGTAATGGAATGCAGTGTCACGAAATCGGGCGATGCTGAAGGAATTATATTAGGTAATGAGACAATAAAAGTAGTAGATGAATTTTGTTATTTGGGTAGCAAGATTACTTCTGATGGCCGAAGTAAAGAAGATATAAAATGCAGAATGGCTATGGAGAGAAAATCGTTTCTGAAGAAGCGAAATTAGCTGACATCCAGTATTAATTTAAATGTTAGGAAATCCTTTCTGAAAGCATTTGTCTGGAGTGTAGCATTGTATAGGAGTGAAACGTGGACAATAAGGAGTTCAGAGAAAAAGATGATAGAAGCTTTTGAAATGTGGTGCTACAGACGAATGATGAAGATTATATGGGTAGATCACGTAACTAATGAGGAGGTGCTTCATCGAATCGGGAAGAAAAGGAGTTTCTGGCATATCCTGACTAAGAGAATTGATAGATTGGTTGGGCACATTCTGAGAGAGCAAGGAATTGTCAACTTAACATTAGAAGGAAGCCTGTGGGGTAAAAATAGTAGAGGGAGACCGAGGGACGAATATAGTAAGCAGATTCAAAAGGACGTAGGTTGCCGAACGTATTCTCAGATGAAGAGACTTGCACACGACAGGGTAGCGTGGAGAGCTGCATCAAACCAGTCTGCGGACTGAAGACCACCACCACCACCACCACCACCACCACCACCACAACAACAACAACAACAACAACTTGTAATACTGTCTGAAAGTTCATTTCCCTAGTGGTATGTTGACTTCAATCGTTAAAGCTATGAACCAAGCGAGTAGGTCGATGCCCCCGCTGCGGTTGCGGTGTCAAAGGCGAGATCTGAAGCGCCGACAGCCTATGTGCGCGCGTTAGGTGCGCTGACCTTATGGCGGGGGAGGGTGGGGGGCACTGCCCACTGACCAGGAATGCCGGGGCGAAGGTCAGCGGCACCGACAAACGCGACACCTTCAAAGACCAGGGCAGCCTGTTCACGGGACTCGCACAAGTGACTGGCTTTTGGACCATCCGGCCCATGGCGACCAACTGTCGGTAAAAGGGGCCAGCCGTAGACGCAGCCAGCATTTTTATTTGACTTGGGGAGGGATTTTCAACAAATGGACATAGTCGACAAAACACTTGTTTATTATTCCAAGGACACAAAACAGACTTCCGTAGCCCTCAATTTGCTTCAAACGACTTACAAGGAAAGTACTTCGGCTCGAACAAAAATCGTATGAGAGATAATGTAAAGATCCCTTTTGCACTAGTGATACTCCTGCATCTGCAAAACTCTGCAGTCGTCCGTTAGAGGCCTCTGCGTGTGCCTTGCCGCATTGCACTTTGACCTGTCGGTTCGCCAGTAGGGACGGTGCAGCGTGCCTCTGAAGTTGCGTTTCGTGACGTTATTTGTGTGGTGAAGCGTCAGATGGGGCGGCGATTGCTAATCAATCCTGCTAATATATTGCGATTACTGGAGATGAAGTTTCGAAGAACCCTTCTTCGTGAAGATGGTATTAGTGTGGAAGATAAATCATTTGCATGCTTTCTCGTATATGTTATGGTACAAAAATTTGACCATAAGTTAGATACTGTTGTAACACTAACACAACTATTCTAATAGGGATGATAATGACGAACAACTCGTTGTATGCGAACTGTGTATGCAGTCTTTTTAGTAGTTCTGTTGCATCCTTTAAGGGTTCTGCCAATAAAACACAGTCTCTGGTTCGCCTTTCCAACGACATTATCTACGTGCTCTTTCCAGTTTAAGTCTGAAGTAATGGTTTAGGAGAAAATGACCAGCATTGTTGCTTAATGCAGCAGTTTTCCGTGGATCTCATTGTTTATGACGTCATATCCCGTGAACTATGTATCGTACGTGATTCTTGCGGCGACCGTCTTCATAGATTGAAGCTCATAAAGATTGGACTAAATACGTACACACAAACATATGGACACTCTCAGTGGCGGCTGGTGATAATGTGCTAATGTGCTGCAGCACACTAAATATATTACTAAAATTATGCCATTTCTCTTCGAATGCAAGCGTGAAATCGCTGTAAAATTACATCCTTTCTCTTGGAATACGAGCCAGATATCACAACAAAATTATGCCAGTTCCCTTCCAATACGTATTACAATGCCAGTAATAAGGACAAAAACGCATTTTGGAGCGCTCTCGCCGCGATAGCTGGAAACCAGCTCCGCTTGCTGAAGTGGGATTCAGCCGCGCTGGTACGTGCGCAGAGGCGGCGCAGTCGTCTGTTCGCTAGTGCGCATGCGCAGACGTGACGTCAGGCCTGACGGCTCGTGTGTGCTGAGACCGACTGCAGCACCAGACCAATATTTCTCTTCGCGCTGCGTGTGACGGCTGCGGAAGAATAGTGTATGACGAGTATTGCGGCATACAGAGTCAAATAGCGCGCTGGCTCAGGCGTCTTGCGCGTTGTCTCTCAAACCTACCTGCGTGAGGCTCGTATTCAAATACCTCTGAGTCTAAATTTTTAATTTCTGTAAATAAAATTAACATTTTTTAAACGTTATATTTACTACCTGCAGTGAATACATGATGTTGGCAGCGCTGTTATAGATTCCCCTGAAGGTCGTACTGTCAATACAGTATTAATTGATATTTAATTAAAGGCAATCATACAAAGGTTAACTTATTATTATGGTATATTTTGTTTCCTGTTTATTTTTGTAATATTGTAGCACACGGTCAAATTTTATACGAGCTGCTTCTCATGCGTAGGCTGGTTGGTCTGTACCAGTTTTTCTTCCTCTTAATATAAATTCTCATAGATATAGCTTAAGTACTATCACAATGAAATGTAGCGATACTACTTGTAGCCGCGGCAGAATGGCCGTGCGTATTGAGGCGACATGCTGCGGTGCGCGCTGCTGTTCGCCGTCGGGGGTTCGATTCGCCCCTCGGGCATGGGTGTTTGTGTTGTCCTTAGCATAAGTTTGTCTAATTAGTTTGTAAGCCTTAGGGAGTGACGAACACCGTAATTAAGTCTCTTAAGATTTACAGTCATTTTACTACTTGTAACCTCCATGGCACCCCTTAATATTTGAATTTCGAAAACTACCCCAACTCCTGTCTTTTAAATTCCAACCAAGTATGCAAATATTACTTTTTGTTATTCTGGATTCAACATTGGCTTAGTAGTGATGCATTTTGAAAAACACGTTTCATCTCCTATTCCCCCCCCCCCCGAAATGATTAATTTTCTGAAAATACCGAAACACATATCTTTTTAATTCTGACCAAGAAAACAAACCAATTTATGTGGTTGTAGCTTCAAAATTGTCTTAATAGCAAAAGATTTTCGAAGAAACATCCCCTCTCCAATTTAACCCCCTTAATGGTTGAATTTCCAAAAATACCGAAACACGTATTTCATATATACTAACCAACAATACAAATAACAATTTCTGCAACTCTAGTTTCTAAATATGTGTTCGAAAAGAATTTTCGATCCTCTATTTTACCCTCTTAATTGTTTAATTTCCAAAAATACTGAAACTCGTGGTTTCTTTTTTTAATCCTGACCAAGATTCCATATACGAAGTTTCGTAGTTGTAGCTCAAAATTTGAGTTAGCAGCAGCATATTTTTGATTATTTTTTTGCGTTTCCTATTTTACCCCCTTATTGGTTGAATCCACCCCCATGAACCACAGACATTGCCGAGGTGGGGTGGCTTGCGTGCCTCAACGATGCAGATAGCCGTACCGTAGGTGCAACCACAGCGGAGGGGTATCTGTGGAGAGGCCAGACAAACGTGTGGTTCCTGAAGAGGGGCAGCAGCCTTTTCAGTAGTTACAGGGGCAACAGTCTGGATGATTGACTGAGCTGGCCTTGTAGCATCAGCTAATGTGGCTTTGCCACACAGTTACTGCGAACGGCTGAAAGCAAGGGGAAACTACAGCCGTTATTTTTCCCGAGGACATGCAGCTCTTCTGTATGAAATATGATGATGGCATCCTCTCGAGTAAAATATTCCGGAGGTAAAATAGTCCCCCATTCGGATCTCCGGGCGGGGACTACTCAGGAGGATGTTGTCATCAGGAAAGACAATACTGGCATTCTACGGATCGGAGCGTGGAATGTTAGATCCCTTAATCGAGTAGGAAAATTAGAAAATTTGAAACGGGAAATGGATAGGTTGAAGTAAGATATAGTGGGGATTAGTGAAGTTCGGTGGCAGGATGAACAGGATTTCTGGTCAGGTGAGTACAGGATTATAAATACAAAATCAGTTGGGGGTATCACAGGAGTAGGACTGATAATGAATAAGAAAATAGGAATGCGGGTAAACTACTATGAGCAGCACAGTGATCGCATTGTCATTGTAAAGATAGATACGAAGCCAACACCGACAACAGTAGTACAGGTTTATATGCCAACTAGCTCTGCCGATGATGAGGAGATTGAAGAAATATATGAGGAGCTAAAGGAAATAATTCAGACAGTTAAGGGAGAGGAAAACTTAATTGTGATGGGAGACTGGAATTCGGTAGTAGGAAATGGAAGAGAAGGAAAAATAGTAGGTGAATATGGACTGGGCAGGAGGAATGAAAGAGGGAGTCGCCTGGTAGAATTTTGCACGGAACATGATTTAATAGTAACAAACACCTGGTTTAAGAATCACAAAAGAAGGTTGTATACATGGAAGAGACCAGGAGACACCGGAAGGTATCAGATAGATTTTATAATGGTAAGACATAGGTACCGGAACCAGGTTTTAAACTGTAGGACGTACCCAGGGGCAGATATAGACTCTGACCATAACTTGTTAGTCATGAACTGTAGGCTGAAACTGAAAAAGCTGCAGAAAGGTAGGAAAATAAGGAGATGGGACTTAGATAAATTGAAGGACAGTGAAGTTCTGGAGAATTTCAGAGGGAGCTTTAGGCAACAATTGACAGAAACAGGGGGAAATAAAACAGTAGAAGAGGAATGGGTAGCATTGAGAGATGAAATAGTGAAGGCAGCAGAGGACAAAATAGGTAGGAAGGCAAGACCAACAAAAAATCCTTGGGTATCACAGGAAATACTAAATTTAATTGATGAAAGGAGAAAATATAAAAATGCAGCAAATGAAACAGGCAAAATGGAGTACAGACGACTAAAAAATGAGATTGACAGGAAGTGCAAAATGGCTAAGCAGGAGTGGCTAGAAGCCAAATGCAAATCTGTAGAAGAATGTATAAGATGGGGAAAAGTAGATACCGCCTACAGGAAAATAAAAGAGACATTTGGGGACAAGAAAAGCAACTCTACGAATATCAAGAACTCAGACGGGAAACCAGTTCTCAGGAAAGAAGGGAAAGCTGAAAGGTGGAAAGAGTACATAGAGCAGCTCTACAAAGGAAATGAACTTAGAGACGATGTTGTAGGAAGGGAAGAGGAAGTAGACAAAGATGAAATAGGAGATAATATACTGAGAGATGAATTTGACAGAGCCCTGAAAGACCTAGGTCAGAACAAGGCCCCAGGAGTAGATGACATACCCTCAGAGCTACTAAAGTCTCTGGGAGAGCCAGCCATGACAAAACTATTTGAACTGGTGTGTAGGATGTATGAGACAGGCGAAATACCCTCAGACTTTAAGAAAAATGTAATAATCCCCATTCCAAAGAAATCAGGCGCAGACAGGTGTGAAAATTACAGAACCATCAGTTTGATAAGTCATGGTTGCAAAATTTTAACACGAATTATCTACTGGAGAATGGAAAAGCTGGTAGAAGCTGACCTCGGGGAAGATCAGTTTGGATTCAGGAGGAACATAGGAACCCGGGAGGCAATACTCACTTTACGTCTTATCTTAGAAGATAGATTAAGGAAAGGCAAACCTACATTTTTAGCTTTTGTAGATTTGGAGAAAGCATTTGACAATGTTCACTTGAATACACTCTTTCAAATTCTGAAGTCAGCAGGGGTAAAATATAGGGAAAGGAGAGTTATTTATAACTTGTACAAAAGCCAGACCGCAGTTATTAGACTCGAAGGGCATGAAAGGGAAGCAGTGGTTGGGAAGGGAGTAAGACAGGGTTGTAGCCTTTCTCCGATGTTATTCAATTTGTACATCGAGCAGGCGGTGAAGGAAAGCAAGGAAAAATTTGGAATAGGGATTAAAGTTCAGGGGGAAGAAATAAAAACATTGCGTTTTGCTGATGACATTGTAATTCTGGCAGAGACAGCAAAGGACCTGGAAGAGCAGTTGAATGGAATGTACAGTGTCTTGAAGAGAGCGTATAAAATGAACATTAACAAGAGCAAAACAAAAATAATGGAATGCGGTCTTAGAAAATCAGGCGAGGCTGAAGGAATTAGATTAGGCAACGAAACAATGAAGGTGGTAAATGAGTTTTGTTACTTGGGTAGTAAAATAACATGTGATGGTCGCAGTACATTTTTGAAAAAGAGAAATTTGCTAACATCGAATATTAATTTAAGTGTAAGGAAGTCCTTTCTGAAGGCATTTGTTTGGAGTGTTGCGTTGTACGGGAGTGAAACATGGATGATAAGCAGTGCGGACAGGAAGAGAATAGAGGCTTTTGAAATGTGGTGTTACAGAAGAATGCTGAAGATTAGGTGGGTAGATCGCATAACCAATGAAGAAGTACTGAACAGAATTGGTGAGAAAAGGAATTTTTGGCATACCCTGACAAAAAGAAGGGATCGCTTAGTAGGACACATTCTTAGACATCGGGGAATCGTAAATTTAGCATTAGAGGGAAGTGTGTGGGGTAAAAATCGCAGAGGGAGACCAAGAGACGCGTATAGTAAGCAGATTCAAGTGGATGTGGGTTGCCGTTCTTATGAGGAGATGAAAAGGCTTGCTCAGGATAGAGTAGGGTGGAGAGCTGCATCAAACCAGTCTCCGGACTGAAGACCATAACAACAACATTGGTTGAATTTCAAGAAATGCCGAAACACCTGTCTTTTATATTCTTAAAGTTTCTATCTTCAATGGTTTGGGCTGGATGATGATGAGTCAGTCAGTCAGTCAGGACATTGCCCTTTATATACAACTAGCTGAAAACCAGGCGTTGCTCGGGTATTTATTTATTCCTGCCTTGAGATAGTACTTCTCCTATCCCTTCCCTGTTTGTGCATATTCTTTTTTTCTACAAACATGTTAGATTTATCGGAGAATATATAAGAAATAACGCTGTCCTGCATGATGTAGAACATTATAAGTACAGTGTCCAAAGAAAGAAAGATAGGAGTCACAATACAAATGACATGTAAAATTAGGACGATCTGATATTTATTGAATTATATGTTGAACAATTGTATAATTTTTCAGGTATATATTCATTTTCATAAGTTTTGTATGTCTGTAAAATCTGTGAATACAATTAGTAGTAAAGAAGTAATAGATTAAAACTTGGTGCGTGATGGGGGCGGTTTTCCATGAACGTTACTGTTTAAGTGCTCATATCTCATGAACTGTGTGTCGGAATGTGATACAATTTAGAAGGTACATTCAACTATATATGTGTATACTGTCTGCAAAATTTCCTGTCTCTACCATTTGTAGTGTTCAAATTATAAATTGTAACGACATACCGAGAGCAATAGTTTTACTCCATAAACAGCGGAAAAGTAGTAAGCGAGAAACTTTTTTCCTTTCATCATTTTACTATGGTTGCCAGAGAGAAAAGGTTTAATAAAGTTTTGAAATTATGTTTAAAGTTTGTTGCAAGTCGCTAAGTACTCTCATTCTCATATAGTGTATTTGTAAAGACTCATCGCATTATGGCAGTTTTTTGCAACTCCTATCGTTCATGGAGTTATATCTCTTGAACAATGTGTCGTATGTGGTTCGTACTCCTACAGAAGATGTTATTACACATAAGGAATATTTGTACCAAATTTGGTTGAAATGGGTCCAATGGTTTAGGTGAAAATGAGCAGCATTGTCGCGAAATGCAACAGTTTTTGGCGCATCTCATTGTTTATGAAGTCATATCTAGTGAACTACATATCGTATGTGATTCTTACATTTACGGCGACCGTCCTCATGGATTGAAGCTTACGTGTACAAAATTTCATAAAGATTGGAACAAAACTGTAGATCTATACAATACGTACACATAAACATATGGACACTCTGCTTTATAAAAGTTGGTATAAATTTGAGAACTTAATAAATCACGGAATAATGTAGATAGGTAAAAATTGACACACATGCTTGGAATAACATAGGGTTTTATTAGAACAACATCTACCGTTATCGGACCTTTCCTCTTTGAGAAACTGCGTGATTCTGTTTTTGTAGCTGCTACCGTGACGGGTGAGAGGTACGCAGATATGTTACAGAATCGCATCATCCCCAGCCGGGCTGATAAACACCTGCTGGAACGTACCATTTTTATGCAGGATGGCGCTTCACCCCATATTGCTAGACGCGTGAAAGATATGTTGCGCGCGTCGTTTGGTGATGATCGTGTGCTCAGCCGCCACTTTCGTCGTGCTTGGCCTCCCAGGTCCCCAGACCTCAGTCCGTGCGATTATTGGCTTTGGGGGTTACCTGAAGTCGCAAGTGTATCGTGATCGACCGACATCTCTAGGGATGCTGAAAGACAACATCCGACGCAAATGCCTCACCATAACTCCGGACATGCTTTACAGTGCTGTTCACAACATTATTCCTCGGCTACTGCTATTGTTGAGGAATGATTGTAAACATATTGAGCATTTCCTGTAAAGAACATCATCATCTTTGCTTTGTCTTAATTTGTTATGCTAATTACTGCTTTTCTGATCAGATGAAGCGCCAGATCTCGAACATTTTTGAACTTTTTTTTTGTCCTGTCAAAACCCCAACTCATTCAAAGCATGTGTGTCAAATTTTACCTCTCTGTCTAATTTATTCCGTGATTTATCAAGTTTTCACATGTATCCTGACTTTTTGATCACCTGGTATATAAAACCGAAAGGACACTCACTCACTGACTAAACACGAGATCTCGAAAGGTACTTCACCTATGTAGCTGAAATTTGGCAGGAATGAAGTTTATAGGTAGAAGAAGTCAGATAAGAAACTATTTTGCGACTGGGTCGATAGTTCAGGAGATATGACGTCATAAACAATGAAAACGTCTCCGGCTTGCGGCACGTGATAGTGTGGACTGATAAAGAGGAGAGCACTTAGCTACTTGCAACAAACTTTAAATACAATTTCAAACCTTTAGAAAACTTTTTCTCGCTGACAACCACTTCAAAATAATAATAATTCAGCCCACACCTGTTGTCTTATTACAGTAATGATGTAACTCCACTGAACTCTTGGAAATACAGCTTGCCCTTTATTCACATGAAGTGTTAAGTGCCATCGACAAGGGATCTCAAATCGATTCCATATTTCTGGATTTCAGGAAGGCTTTTGACACTGTACCCTACAAGCGGCTTCTTATGAAATTGCGTGCTCATGGAATATCTCCCCAATTGTGCAGTTGGATTCACGATTTCCTATCAGAAAGAACACAGTTCATTGTAATTGACGGTAAGTCATCGAGTAAAACAGAAGTGATATCTGGCATTCCACAGGGAAGCTTTATACGTCCCCTACTCTTCCTCGTGTTTATAAACGATTTAGGAGATAATCTGAATAGCTCCCTTAGACTGTTCGCGGATGATGCTGTCGTTTATCGGTTAGTGAAGTCAACAGATGATCAAAAGCAGCTGCAAAGCGATTTAGACAAAATTTATACATGGTGCGAAAATTGGCAATTGACACTAAATAAAGAAAAGTGTGAAGTAATACACATGACCACTAAAAGAAATCAGCTTTACTTCAATTACGTGATAAATCAGTCAAACCTGAAGGTCGTAAATTCTACCAAATACTTAGGAGTTACAATTACGAATAACTTTGACTGGAGAGATTGATTTGATTGGTTGATTTTCTCAGGGAATCCAAAACAGTCTTGTTCAACCAACCACTGCCCGCACCGACACTAAGTTTATTGTGCGGTATCGCTCCCTGTATATCTAGTAAAGCCAACCAATGCCCTTGAACAGTGCAAGGAGTCACTTTACCAGTTCTTCATTAGACACAATTTCTTCGGGTCTGGTTGTCTCAAATGTTCCAATGCAATGCATTCGAAAATTAGATATGATGCAGTTTCATCACCGTCATCACAGATGCTACATTTAGGGTCCTCTTGTGTTATTCCCATTGTATGTAGGTGTTTTTTGAAGTTCCCATGGCCTGTCAGCAATCCAACCATAAGTCTAATCTCTCATGTTCAGGCCCAGGATTGCAGGGCTTCTTTTAAAACATGGCTTTGGCATTATTACCTTGCCATGTTTTTGTTGGTAGACTTTGGTCCAATATTCTACGTGCGCTCTTCTGAGCCAGTTACGTAGCTGACTGGAGAGAACACACAGAAAATATTGTGGGGAAGGCGAACCAAAGGTTACGTTTCATTGGCAGAACGCTTCGAAGATGCACCAGCTCCACCAAAGAGACTGCCTACATCACACTTGTGCGTCCTCTCCTGGAGTACTGTTGTCCAGTGTGGGACCCTCACCAGGTGGGACTGACGGAAGATATTCGGAAGGTTCAGAGAAGGGCAGCTCGTTTTTGTTTTATCACGTTACGGGGGGGGGGGCGTCACGTTGCACGAATTGGGGTGGAAATCATTAAAAGAATGACGTTATTCATTGCGGCGTTATCTGTTTGCGAAGTTTCAATCGCCGACTTTTATTTCTGAATGTGAAAATATTTTGCTAGCACCCACCTACTAAGGGAGACATGACCATCGCAATAAAATGATAGAAATCAGATCGAAAACGGAACGATTGAGGTGTTCTTTCTTCCCGCGCGTAATTAGAGAATGGAACGGTAGAGAAAAGTTATGAAAGTGATGAATGAACCCTCTGCCAGGCATTTGAAAGTGATTTGCAGAGTATCGATGTAGATGTAGAACCACCCGATACCGCCTTCGTTATACGCGAGCCCGGGTCTCCTGTGCTTCACTTTCGTCTGCTGTGGGGTGCAGACTGTGTTATAACTAGGGATGGGAAAAACCGACCGGTTAAAACCGATACCGGTATTTTAGTTTTGAATAACCGGTTAATTTCGGTTAATATTTGGTGTCGGTTGTAACCGGTTTTTTTAGTTATTGCCATGAACCGGGTAAAAAACCGGTACAACTACGTCCTATAGCAGTGATTAAAAATGTGTGTTTTTTTAATAATGTTCAAATGTCTGTATAGCTTATGGGACTTAACTACGGGATCATCAGTCCCTAAACTTAAAAACTACTTATGAGCTAGCTAAGACTAGAGACGGCACAAACATCCATGCCCGAGGGGGGATTCGAACCCCCGACTGTAGTGGCCGTGCAGACCGTGACTGGAGCGCCTCAGTCCCCTCGGCCACTGCGGCCAGCTTTTTAAATAATAATCTGATGAAGACTGAGTAAAGGTGCCGAAAGCTGCCATTTTAATATGTGAGTTTTCTTGACTGCTTTTGCTGTCGGATAAAAAGTGTTGTTAGCTCCTCAGCACGTTGGTTAAAACTTTACATGTATCATATTGCTATGCTAACAAGTTTTATTAATGTGATTGCTTGAAAGTGAGGGGCTTTTTTAATAACCAATATGGGTTTAGGTAACATTGATCATGTGGTGCCTCGCGAGATAGCCGTGCGGTCTGAGGCTCCATGTTACGGACTGCGCGGCTGCTTCAGTCGGAGATTCGAATTCTCCTTCCTCCCTCGGTCATGGGTGTTTATGTTGTCCTTAGCGTAAGTTAGTTTAAGTTAGATTAAGTAGTTTTTAAGTCTAGGGACCGATGACGTAAGCAGTTAGGTCTCATAAGAACTCACACCCATTTGAACATTTTTTGGGCATGTGGTATACAGCTTTTCTAGTTCAATTTGCGTAAATTTACTCTGACAACAATCATACTGTTAGTCGGAACTGTGACTATTTTTCAAAATACTTCTGCAGCACTGATTGAAGTTTATTTATTGATTGTAACTTATATAACTAGCTATTCATATGTGCTGGCTGACACATCCAACTTAAAGAGTGGTTGGCTCAGTATTCGCTACTGCCGGATGGAAATACTAGGCCAGTAAATCTGTATGCTTCGTATATCGTATTCTACGGACTCCTGGCTAGGCTTACACATACTCAAAAGGGCGCAGTATTGCGAGGGGATCTTGAAAAATATGGAAAGACTAGTGATCTGCCGTATAACGTAAATTTATCTAAATTTTAACTAAACTTCCTAAGTTTCGTTTTCGGCCGAAACTAGAAGAACTGAAAATTCGATTACGGTTTTTGTTTCGGCTGCCAATTAAGTTTCCGGCGAACCTAGCTGGAAATAAAAAGCAATAAAAAACCGAAAACCGGTTATTTAAAAAAAAAACGGTTATCTTGAGCAGTTTTTTACACTGCGGTTAAACTGGTGATGAAAAGAACCGGTATAACCGAAAACCGGTTGTTTCAGCGATAACCGCCATCGCTAGTTATACCGTGCAGCAGTGTCCTGGACCCCCGCCTGTGCCGCTATGTTGGAGCAGACGGGTGGATAGCATAGAGCGGCCCGTGCGCTGTGTCACCTGGGCTAGGCCAGGCGCGGCCTCTATATTTACACTCGCCTGCTGGCAGCGACACCGCTCTTGCGAAACGCGCGGCGCTACTGCACGGCTCACGGTTTGCCGCCGTCTTATTTCTGTATACATTCCTCACTGCTGATGCCGCCACATCACATCTGAGGATACTCGGCAGGTGACACGTCACTGGCTGGTGGAGTATTCATCGCACCACTACCACACCATTTACAGGGGTGCTCTGACTCTAGGCACACGTTGGCACCACTGCGAACGTGTCGACACTGGCTAGTAAAGGCCAATTCACGTTGTCCGTCACGTGAACGTCATGTGATGGCACTGTCACGTCAACTTGTAGTCACACTGTCACGTCAATTCTCTTATCCCCGGTAATTTTAGCCCACTTTAGGTTACGGTAGTAACACTAAAAGTGGGCCTTTGCGATCGTTTTTGGACAGCTTGAAATTTAAATGAAAATAACGGCCTAACCATGAACCTGACACGAAAATTGAATAACCTAATTTGTAGAGGAGAAATTTCTCTACAACTTTGCTCTGTTATGTTTTATTTTATTTTATTTTTTTAATATCTCGTATCGTTTCACAGATATTTACAAAAAGAAAAACGGCGATTTTGGGATTGTCTGTCTCTCTCTCTGTCTGTCTGTCCGTAACGTGTTCCCCGTTTTTAAGACGAACCGTTCAACCGATCAACACCAAATTTTTCAGACCGCCAGAGACCAAAACCTCCATTTTACGAATTTTTCGGACAAAAAATACGATAGTATTGCCAAAAAAGCCGTTTGTAATATAATTGTAAGTGCAAACGAACCGTTCATCTGACATGAACAATGAATAATCTAATTAGTAGAGGGAAAAATTCTGTACAACTTCTGTCTATTATGTTTTTTTTTTCATATCTTGCATCGTTGCAGAGGTATTTGCAAAAATAACGGCGATTTGACGATGTCTCTCTGTCTGTAACGTGTTCTCAATTTTTAGGTCGAACCGTTCAATCGATCGGCACCAAATTTTACAGACATAACTCTTGGCTACCAGAGACCAGAACCTCGCTTTTTGAAATATTTCGGACAACAAATACGTCAGTAATAAAAAAAAACTATTTGTAATGTAATTTTAATTGCAAATAAACCGTTCATCTGCACGAAAATTGAATAAACGAATTTGTAGAGGAAAAAATTCTCTACAACTTTGTTCCCTTATGTTTTTTTGATATCTCGTATCGTTTGAGAGATATTTCCAAAAATAACGGAGATTTGACACCTTCCATTGAATTAACGAAAACCAGCCGTTCAGAGATGTGACGTGACATTCCTCGCCCAGAACTGTCTCTGGCATACGTCATCTTGCGTTGCATATTTGATTATTTCCTTATTGTAACTTAAACGTTGTCATTTTAAAGCAATGGCGCACTGAAGAATTAACAAAATCACGTCGTTCTTCGTACGATAAATGATAATCTAGTGTGTACAAACGCCATATTAGCATCAGTTACCAACGGTCATCAATAGTATGAGATTAAAGAGCCCAGTTTTTGATTGATAGCAGTAGCGTAGTGGGCAAGGCGTTGGACTCTGACACTGAAGGTCAGTGGTTCGAAATCCGCCACTACTTATATTTTTCTTTTCTAAAAGGGTTTCACACACTCTTCTTAATTTTTTTTATTATTTAGATTATTATTTTGGTCCAAAATGTTGGCAAAAACTTATAAAACTATAAATCTAACGTGGGCCGTAAAATACGTCAGTGTGATTTTTTAAATTCACACTGTCACGTCAAGATCACGGCACGTCACCATCACGTCAAGTTGTATTCACACTGTCCGTCATGTCAACTTGGGTAACCCAAGGTAATTTTTTATTTCACACTGTCCGTCACGTCAATTCGCTTATTCCAAAGTAATTTTTTAATTCACGCTGTCCATCACGTCAGCTCGCATATCCTAATACCCGATGTAGAAAGTGAGGTTAGGAGTGGCGATCTGTAATGTTGAAAGTCATAGTTTAACACTGGAATTGAGGAAAGAACGCCGCGGTGGAGTAGCCGTGTGGTCTAAAGCGTCTCGCTGCGGAGCGCGCGGTTGCTCGCCGTGGAGGTTCCAGTCCTCCCTGGGGCATGGCTGTGTGCGCGTTGTCCTTAGGTTAGTTTACCTAGGTTTAAGTAGTTTGTAAGCTGATGACCACGCAGTTTGGTCCGATACATTTACTGACATTCGATTCGAGGAAACAACAACGCTAAATGATATTGACGACCAAAATCAATGTGTGTTTTTGGCCAACTTCGTGTATTAAAGTACCGGGAACTGAAACAACATTTTAAAACATCTACATCTATTTTCGAGCGAAAAAATAAACATACGCACACATCAAACAATATTTGTAAGAGTACAAATAAAGCCTGTTTACTTTATCCATTACGATTTGCCCGCTGACATTCTTTATAGCGTTGTGCACAACTGAATTTTTGTCCTTCATTAACACTAGCTTTTTCATTTAAAATGTTCTTTAATGAAAATTGCGTCATCAGATTACAATCTTACTCAAATAAAGAATTTGGTTCAGTCTTTCCTGTTATAATATTACAAAATATAAACCATTTATTCGGTTTCAGAAATCCGACTTCGCTTTTAGGACAGTCAATTGAGAAAAATATTGAAGTCGTCATGAAACATTAGGAATTTATCGCTAAAACAAAGAATATATATGAATTGCTGTTCTTTAGTCTCGCTAAAACTTGAGAACGACTGAACCGATTTGGCTAATTCTAGTCTTGAAATATTCGTGTAAGCCCAGGGAAGGTTTAAACGGTGATAAGATATGGAAAAGTTGCCCAGAAAAAGAGGAAAATCAGAAAAAACTAAAATAGATTTTTTCCAGTGAGCTACCAATACCGTTCGTCCAATTGTGATAAAATGTTGAACGTTTCATGTTGAAAGCAAGAGGAAATTTGGAAAAGTCGCCCAGAAAGTAGTAAAATTTAGGAAAAACCGAAAGCCATTTTTTTCTATGAATAAAAATCGATTGCCACATGATTGTAAGAGCATCACTTGAGTACGGCTTGACGGGATAATGTTTGTATGAAGTAAATTTTTTGGAAAATCTACCGAAATATTGGAAAATATGAGAAAAACTGAAAGTGCGTTTTTCAGTGTATTTTTGATTGAATTTAGCACTATAACAGACTATTCGCACGACGGAGAGGGGTAATTCTTTTGTTGTTTCGTTGATTATGGTCTTGGAGAACTATTCAGTAAAATTAATAAATAAACTATAATAATAATAATAATAATAATAATAATAATATGGACACTTACAAAGGAAAATTGAAAAATTCTAACCAAGTTCCTTTTTCAATGTGTTTCTAAATGTACTCAACACTGTAAGTTGAGATCAGTTCACCCGATTGCGATGAAATTTTGATTATTTGACGTTCAAAGCAAGAGTAACGTTCTTACGAAAAATTTGGAAAAGTATCTCCGAAAATTGGAATATTCAGAAAATAGGTATTTTTCTATAAAATACCAGTACCATTCATCTGATTACGATAAAGTTTTTCCACATTTTATCACCGTTTAAACCTTCCCTGAACTTCCACAAATGAGACACGAGCGTTATCCTGGACATGTGTGCGTGATTTACCCTCTCTTTCCGCCCACTATCAAGTCGATACTTAGACTATATAATGATGTCTTTATAAAGCTACTAGATTTACATTAATGTGGTTTATTTTAAGAGGTAAGTGAAACGAAGTTGACAGGGTCATCTAGTAATAAAATAAATATTAATAAGACTCATCTGCATATAAACCGTGTAATAGTCGACTACAACATGAAAATCGCGTGACGAAAATAGGTTAACTTCCGATGTTATCAGACGGCCGTTCCGTCAAAACATTCTTCTCCAGAAAGCTTGACGTGACGTGAAGTGACGGTCCGGGAACGCCGCCACTACAATTACATTGCGGTATGTGTGTCACACCCCGATTTCTGAACACTCCATGTTGTTGTTGTTGTTGTTGTTGTTGTTGTTGTCTTCAGTCCGGAGACTGGTTTGATGCAGCTCTACACAATACTCTATCCTGAGCAAGCCTCTTCATCTCCACATAAGAACGGCAACCTACATCTGTCTGAATCTGCTTACTGTATCCATCTCTTGGTCTTCCTCTGCGGCTTTTACCCCACACACTTCACTCCAGCGCTAAATTCACAATTCCTTGATGTCTAAGAATGTGTCCTACCAATCTAGCCCTTCTTTTAGTCAAGGTATGCCAGAAATTTATTTTCTCCCCAATTCTGATCAGTACCTCCTCATTAGTTACGCGATCCACCCACCTAATCTTCAGCATTCTTCTGTAATACCACATTTCAAAAGCCTCTATCCTCTTCCTGTCCACACCGTCTATCGTCCATGTCTCACTCCCATACAAGGCAACACTCCATACAAATGCCTTCAGAAAGGACTTCCTTAGGCTTAAATCAATATTCGATGTTAATAAATTTCTCTTTTTCAAGAACGCTTTTCTACCCATTGCCATTCTGCATTTTATATCCTCTGTACTGCGACCATCATTGGTTATTTTACTGCCCAAGTAACAAAACTCATCTACCTCCTTTATTGCTTCGTTTCCCAATCTAATTCCTTCAGCATCACCTGATTTTCTTAAACTGCACTCCATTACCCTAGTTTTGCTCTTGTTAATGTTCATCTTACATGCACCTTTCAGCACACTGTCCATTCCGTTCAATTGCACTTCCAGGTCCTTTGCTGTATCTGACAGAATTACTATGTCGTCGGCAATAACGCAATGTTTTCAATTCTTCACCCTGAACTTTAATTCCTTCTCCAAATTTCTCCTTGCTTTCCTTTATAGCTTGCTCAATGTACAAATTGAATAACATTGGAGAAAGGCTACAACCCTGTCTTACTCCCTTTCCAACCACTGCTTCCCTTTCATGCCCTTCGAGTCTAATAACTGCGGTCTGGCTTTTGTACAAGTTATAAATAACTCTCCTTTCCCTATATTTTACCCCTGCTGACTTCAGAATTTGAAAGAGTGTATTCAAGTGAACATTGTCAAATGCTTTCTCCAAATCTACAAAAGCTAAAAATGTAGGTTTGCCTTTCCTTAATCTATCTTCTAAGATAAGACGTAAAGTGAGTATTGCCTCCCGGGTTCCTATGTTCCTCCTGAATCCAAACTGATCTTCCCCGAGGTCAGCTTCTACCAGCTTTTCCATTCTCCAGTAGATAATTCGTGTTAATATTTTGCAACCATGACTTATTAAACTGATGGTGCTGTAGTTTTCACACCTGTCTGCACCTGCTTTCTTAGGGATGGAGATTATTACATTTTTCTTAAAGTCTGAGGGTACTTCACCTGTCTCATACATCTTACACACAATGTGAAACAATTTTGTCATGGCTGGTTCTCCCAGAGACTTCAGTAGCTCTGATGGGATATCATCTACTCCAGGGGCCTTGTCTCGACTTAGATCTTTCAGTGCTCTGTCAAATTCAACTCTCAGTATAGTATCTCCTATTTCATCATCATCTACATCCTCTTCCCTTCCTACAATAGTGTTTCGAAGTTCATTTCCTTTGTAGAGCCCCTCTATATACTCTTTCCACCTTTCAGCTTTCCCTTCTTTGCTGAGAACTGGTTTTCCATCAGTGTCCTTGATATTCATAGAGCTGTTTTTCTTATCACCAAATGTTTCTTTTATTTTCCGGTAGGCTGTATCTATTTTTCCCCTATTTATACATTCTTCTACATCCTTGCATTTGCCTTCTAGCCATTCCTGCTTAGCCATTTTGCACTTCCTGTCAATCTCATTTCTTAGTCGTCTGTACTCCATTTTGCCTGTTTCATTTACTGCATTTTTATACTTTCTCCTTTCATCGATTAAATTTAGTATCTCCTGTGATATGCAAGGATTCTTTGTAGGTCTTGCCTCCCTACCTATTTTGTCCTCTGCTGCCTTCACTATTTCATCTCTCAATTTTACCCATTCCTCCTCAATTGTTTTATTTTCCCCTGTTTCTGTCAATTGTTGCCTGAAGCTCCCTCTGAAATTCTTAAGAACTTCAGGTTCCTTCAATTTATCTAGGTCCCATCTCCTTATTTTCCTACCTTTCTGTAGTTTCTTCAGTTTCAGCCTACAGTTCATAACCAACAAGTTATGGTCAGAGTCTGTCTGCCCCTGGGTATGTCCTACACTTCAAAACCTGGTTCCGAAATCTATGTCTTACCATTATAAAATCTATCTGGTATCTCCCGGTGTCTCCTGGTCTCTTCCATGTATACAACCTTCTTTTGTGATTCTTAAACCAGGTGTTTGTTATAACTAAATTATGTTCCGTGCAAAATTCTACCAGGCGGCTTCCTCTTTCATTCCTTTTGCCCAGACCATATTCACCCACTATCTTCCCTTCCCTTCCTTGTCCTACTACCGAATTCCAGTCTCCCATAACAATTAAGTTTTCCTCTCCCTTAATTGTCTGAATAATTTCCTTTAGCTCCTCATATATTTCTTCTATCTCCGCATCATTGGCAGAGCTAGTTGGCATATAAACCTGTACTACTGTTGTCGGTGTTGGCTTCGTATCTATCTTGACAATGACAATGCGATCGCTGTGCTGGTCATAGTAGTTTACCCGCATTCCTATTTTCTTATTCATTATCAATCCTACTCCTGTGATACCCCCAACTGATTTTGTATTTATAATCCTGTACTCACCTGACCAGAAATCCTGTTCATCCTGCCACCGAACTTCACTAATCCCCACTATATCTAACTTCAACCTATCCATTTCCCTTTTTAAATTTTCTAATTTTCCTACTCTATTAAGGGATCTAACATTCCACGCTCCGACCCGTAGAGTGCCAGTATTGTCTTTCCTGATGATCACATCCTCCTGAGTAGTCCCCGCCCGGAGATCCGAATGGGGGACTATTTTACCTCCGGAATATTTTACCCGAGAGGATGCCATCATCATATTTCATACAGAAGAGCTGCATGTCCTCGGGAAAAATAACGGCTGTAGTTTCCCCTTGCTTTCAGCCGTTCGCAGTAGCTGTGTGGCAAAGCCACATTAGCTGATGTTAAAAGGCCAGCTCAGTCAATCATCCAGACTGTTGCCCCTGTAACTACTGAAAAGGCTGCTGCCCCTCTTTAGGAACCACACGTTTGTCTGGCCTCTCCACAGATACCCCTTCGCTGTGGCTGCACCTTGTATATAATACATGA
This sequence comes from Locusta migratoria, assembly GCA_026315105.1. NCBI lineage: Eukaryota > Metazoa > Arthropoda > Insecta > Orthoptera > Acrididae > Locusta > Locusta migratoria. The sequence goes on along the minus strand of CM048753.1, from coordinate 10,530,672 downwards.
AAAATTAACTGACACGTTTATTTTAATTCTTTATTTATTATTTGCCAGGCACTTAAATCCGATTTACAGAGTATACCATGTAGATAGGTAGAAAACATATTTAAGGGGTGAAACTGTCTATCCAAAATAGGTGATAAACTGGAAAAAAATTCAGAAAGGTTACAGATTACTGAACCTATTTTAATTATTTTTGTTATGAAAGTATCCTTTGCTGAAAGAGGAAAATCAGCGTAGATAGGTTCGAGGGGAAGTTGAAAATTGGGGAACAACGATACAGAAAGAAACCAATTTTTTGCTACAAAATTAGTTTTGATTTAATCTAAGTGGAATCTGTTAAAACCTCACATGATAAGCTAATTAAGAAACACGAATTTTTTGTCCTTTTGTTTTTCACTATAAGATAATAGTTATAGTTACCGCAACTACCGCAAAATTCAAGATGGCGGCCTGGGAAAGACAATGACGCGCTTAAGGATGAAGGACAAATTACAAGTAACGTTCTCGTAAGCAACAAGTGCACGCTTTGCCCAATACCGCCCCCACAGCCGCCACCCCCGACGTTCGCGCACTTGTGGAAAGACCGCCGCCGATTAATTTTATTAAATTTGCGTATCAAATTAATTTGAACATGACAATGAATAAAAATGTGGCTGGGAATCGAACCCGGTTAAGGCGCCTCGGAATAGTCCATGCACGATTCCGTCCACAACACAAACTTTAATTCAGCTTCTGTGTTCCAAGGATAATTGCCACTATTGTCAAGGCTCTCCATGCGGCGGAATAGCACCCCGGCGATGGACGTAGTGGGACAATCCTACATGGAGAGCCTTGGCAGTAGTGGCAATTATCTATGGAACAAGGAAGCTGAATTAAGGTTTGTGACGCGGAGGGAAATGGTACTTAGACTATTCCAAGGCGCCTTAAACGTTAGAGGTGCGGTGGTCTAACGGTAGGACTTCTGCCTAGTAAGCTCGGAGGTCCGGGTTCGAATCCCGGCCGCATCACACCTTCATCTTCAATGTCATGGACATATTTGAGACGAAAAACCGTCTCAGGGTTTCTTAATTTATATTTAATTTTGAACAACTTAACCGCCACCTCCGCCCCCACCAACATACCTAGAGAATGCCGTCCCCGCGCGACTCGGTCCGGGACTCGAACCCCCCCCCCTTAAAAAATACAAAAGTTATTATTGCACCATGTACAGGTTGTATTGCGGTGTCCTAAGTCAACATTGAAAAAGTGTGCAAATTATTTTGTTTAATCCCGAGTTACATAACAAGTAACCGTACTTCTGACATACAGTTACCTGGAATAATAACTGATAACATGAAACATTTTCTTTTCCCTTTCGAGTTGCATTTCGTTCGAGTTGCATTTCGTTCGTATCGAGAAAAGAAACATGAATATGTACGGCTGTCACGTTCTGACAGCTAATGTTCCACAGCCAGTTAGAGCAGAGACGACTGGTTAATTTATAGTAGCTCTGTTCAAACACTTTGGGTTGCTCATACGTGGTTGTTACAATACGACAATTACTTGAAACTAAAAGCTGGTGACGCAGCGTATATATATATATATATATAGTGTGTGTGTGTGTGTGTGTGTGTGTGTGTGTACAGTGAGTAGTGATGTTGTCCTCTTTGTTTCAGGTAAGATTTCCCTGCCTGCACTTCCAGTGTCGTCAGTACGGTATGTGATACTTATTTTCATATTATGAAAGGTTGTGTGCAAAAGAATATTTGTCCTTTAAAAGGGGGAATTCTTAAAGGTTGCAAAGAACCTAAAAGTATTATACATTACTTTTTAAACTTATGTGGCACATTTAACTGAGAATGGCAGGGACCACTTCGTTGTGTTGCGTATTGAGTAACCATCTTTGTCTCTACTGCCGCTTTCAGAGATGCTGAAGCTGCCTTTCTAATTTTAGTATTGGGGTAAGAATTATTTCCCCGAAGACCAGAATAATTTGGATTTGCAAATCCCGCAGTTTTATTTAGTCAAATATTTTTAAACCCATATGACTCGTCATCTTGAGTAGTCACGTGTTTTTGCTTCTACACCTACTCTGTAAGGTGAACTTTCCGCTCTTTTTATTTTGGTTGTTCTTTTTTCTAGTAATGGGTCAATAGATGAGAAATATTTCATATATGTAACAGTCGCCTAGGTTCACGTATTAATAAATGAACCAAATTTTATTGTAGAGTATCCACATGGACCTCTACAGCAACACGACAGGATTATTCTGAATTGCGCATCGGATAACGACTTCAGACCAGAGCCCAGTCGCCTGTGGGATGTTTACTGCTGCTTTAATGATCATTGAAATTAAATTACAAAATTCTTAGCTCAACCACATTTACTTGGGTAATTATTCTTTCGTTTACTATTTATTGCATGTGATACGGAGGGGATAACTGGGTTGTTCAATTAAGGAAAAGGGAATGGTTTTAGAACACATTTGAACATTTATTCGTTCTAGTAGACTGGTTTAACACCTCAAAAGACAACACAAACTGAAAACATTTTTCGATTACTTCTAATCCTATCTGGTCTCCTAAATCCTTCCGTTAATTTCTCCACTCTTACATATTGGGTAGAATGAATGTGGGCAGGGGACAAAAAGAACACTGATCGTACACACGCACATTCTGCTTCATTCTCGTTAGCACGCTACGTTTACTTCCAGACGCGTATAAATTACGAGGTGTTACGAGGATCGGCAGAGAGCAGTAATATCACTAGAAAGAATGCGAGTAAACTCCGTAAAAATTTATATTAAACAAGCAAGCAGATAAAAACATTCAACTCTGAACAACGATCTTTAACCAAGAGTAATCGGACAAACATATTTCACTGAATAAATGAAAAAACACAATTTTGTGTGTGTGCTACGGGATTATTTTTGATTACTTAACCGGTTTTCGTCTTATAAGGTCATCTTGAGAGTTTTGACTGCTGTGTCAAAGAGGTTACCACGTTTGGATACTGTAAGTGGAAGATGACAAACGTCTACACTTAGATTCACATATATAGTAAAACAATGCGGTTTGCCGATGACATAATAATTCTGTCAGAGACTGCAAAAGATTTGGAAGAGCAATTGAATTGAATGGGCAGTGTCTTGAAAGGAAGATAGACGATGAACATTAAGAAGAATAGAACGAAGATAATGGAATGCAATGTTAGAAATTCAGGTGATGCTGAAGGAATTAGATTAGGGAATGAGACAATAGAAGGAGTAGATTAATTTTGTTATTTGGGTAGCAAAATAACTTTTGGTGGCCGAAGTAAAGAAGATATAAAATGCAGAATGGCCATGGGAATTAAAGCGTTTCTAAAGAAGCGAAACTTGTTAATATCCAATATTAATTTAACTGTTAGGAAGTCCTTTCTGAAAGCATTTGTCTGGAGTGTAGCATTGTATGGCAATGAAACGTGGACAAAAAGATGATAGCTTTTGAAATGTGGTGCTACAGACGAATGATGAAGATTAGATGGGTAGATCACGTAACTAATGAGGAGGTGCTTAACCGAACTGGGGAGAAAAGGAGTTTCTGCCATATCGTGACTAAGAGAAGGGATAGATTGGTTGGAGACATTCTGAGACATCAAGGAATTGCATTAGAAGGAAGCGTGTGGGGTAAAAATCGTCGAGGGAGACCGAGGGACGAATACAGTAAGCAGATTCAAAAGGATGTAGGTTGCTGAACGTATTCTCAGATGAAGAGACTTGCACAGGACAGGGTAGCGTGGAGAGCTGCATCAAACCAGTCTGCGGACTGAAGATCATAACAACAACAGTAAAACATATCTTTGAGATTGTGTCATTACAATTGGCAACATAAAAAATAAACATAAATAAATGAATATTCAGTGTGTGCAGGATCAAACAAGGAATACATTTGAACATAACCTGGAAACTGGAACTACCTACTATGATAAACAAACTGATAATGCTGATAAATATATATAAGTGCCTTGGTAATAATTTTGGGCTATAATTTCAGATAGGTGTCGGAATAAGGACTCGTCCACTTGCCAACGTGCTCTCTCCGCTGCGACTGCCAGCTATCGGCTTAGACCTCCCAAACCCGAAGGATCCTCTCTGCAGGTCCTTCCCCAGATGCATGCAGTGACTGTCTCTGAACAACCGATACCGACGCCATAACTAATCTCTCTCTCTCTCTCTCTCTCACACACACACACACACACACACACACACACACACACACGGGAATGGGCTCTGTGTAGCCTGGCTCCTTGTTTTTATTATTATTATTATTATTATTATTATTATTATTAGCGCATGTCCCCATCGGAGAAAGATAAGCAACTGATTTATCAATATTTCTTAAGGTTCTTCTTATTTTCCCAATATTTCTTCATTTTCTTCCAAAACGCAGTCTTTCTTTCTTCGTTTCACTTTGGTCGGTATGGTTTTAGTGCCGTCTCTGAAGTAAATTTCCACTAGTCAATTTTTCTTCTGAATGTATCCCTGCCTGATGATGTTTATGTCAATTTTTGCTTTTGTCAAATGCTTCTTAACTTATGTTACCCAGGGTATTGTTTCTTTAAGTGAAGCCACATAGTCCAGTAGACGTTTACTTAACCCGTTTCCGGGTAATCTGTGTAGGTGTCCATAAAATTTCATTCGTCTCTTTCTGATGTCAGTTTCGATATTTGATAGTTTTTCAGTTGTCTCGATGGTCTGCAGTCTGTATCCATCTTGTGTGTATCGTGGTCCCAGAATTTTCCTAATAATTTTTCTCTCTACTTTCTTAATTTCTTGTAAATCTAGTTTTCTATTCAGTGAGAACGTTTTGCGTGCATATGTGACTGCAGGTTTGATAACTGTGATATAGTGTTTGGTTTTAGTTCCTTTTGACAGGAATTTTTTGTTATATATGTTTTGGACAAGTCCGAATGCTTTCTTGATTTTCTGTAATCGTTTGTTTTGTGCTATTTTCTTGAGTCCTGTTGGTTCAATAACTTCGCCGAGATACGTGAAGTGTTTGACTCTATTGATTTCACCATAATTTGTTTTGAGTTTTCGGAATATCTCATTTGGAGCAAATAAATTCAGTCTTCTCAAAGGAGAACAAAATTGTCTTTTATCATTTATTCAGTGAAATATGTTTGTCCGTTTACACGTGGTTAAATATTATTATTATTATTATTATTATTATTATTATTATTACACAGAGAGCTTGCGACAAGCATTCCAGTTGCCATATAACTGGGTAAAGAACTTAAAGATTGTAAATAAATACATAAACTGCGTAAATCTGATTACAATCGGCACCATAATTAAATAATATTATCGAACAAATTGATTGTTAACTTAAAAAACAGGAAAGAGTACAAACAGTACCGTTTCAGTATCTGTACATCAGACTGATTAATTTCCGTAAAAACGTAATAAAAACTTCATGTTCTTTTCCTCCATTTCACGCCCAAAAAGGTTTGACGCAACATGCAAATCTGATAGAAAAATGTAACTGAAAAAGAGCGACAAGGAATATAGTGGATAAGTTTGAACAATTTTACCCAGTAACAAAAAGTATATGTTAAATTAGAACAAATTTCTATTACGGAGAATTTTAGATATGTAGATTAGCTAGTTTACCAGAATCTCATATTTATGTTTCTGGACAGAAGAAAGAGGGGAAAAGTTAAAGTAATGTATGTACTGAAATTCGTTCTGGTACTTTATGGTATTGGTGTAGTATGTAATTGAAGGATGTTTTCCGTTGCAATGGTTACGGGGAATAGCATTATTGTCTGCGCTGCGGGATGTGTGATGGCAGCCGTATCTTTTGAAATACTGCAGTGTGGCTGTGATACAGGTGACGTGAGTCAAAACAACAGAAGTGAGCAAGTAGCTTTAGCTGAGCTATCCTAACAAAACACACGTCATGATTTTTTGGCATCAAGTAAATTTGCGGTAGTTAGGTTTGTACTATGTTTTACAGATAATAATTTCACACCATAGATGTCGAAACATTTCTGGGTAGATGGAAGAAATGTTTTCATTTTATTTATTTTTTCCTTCAAGAGGTGGAGTTTAAAATAATAATAATAATAATTGCAAAGGAAAACTGTTTCTGCGGCCTTGTATTCATCCACTAGTTATTCGTGTTTCATCGTTTTTCACTTTTTGTCAACTTCATTTTTTAGACATCTGTATTAACGTTTTCCTGCTTCCTTTGATCTTTATTTATGTTTCCGCCTTCAGTTGGTAACATCTGGTTCGTTACCGAAGTATTTCTACTGAGGTTTGTCGAGCCAAGATGCTGCCCAGCTGACTTAGATATTCTAAGTCTGAAACTTATTATCCATCTTCGAATTTGTCATCGGCCTATTTTGATCATTCATTGCATGGTGCAGTCATGCTTTGGGCGTGCGCCTGATCATACCATAGATGCTACGTGCGTGACGGCAGAGTCTTGCGGGTTGCCGGACGGTACGTCCGCAGGCGTCACCCCTGATTGAGGGTCTTCATAATACCACGTCTCGGTCACCTCTTGTTCGCATCGACGGCACTTTGAACAATGGCCGTTACATATCAGATGGCCGGCCGCGGTGGCCGAGGGGACTGAGGCGCTCCAGTCACGGTCTGCGCGGCCACTGCGGTCGGGGGTTTGAATCCCCCCTCGGGCATGGATATTTGTGCTGTCCTGGTTTGTAAGTAGTCCATAAGTAGTTTGTAAGTTTAGGGACTGATGACCCCGTAGTTAAGTCCCATAAGCAGTACAAACATTTGAACATATCAGATGTGTTACGACCCGTGGCTCTACCCTTCATTCGATCCCCGCAAAACCCTACATTTCAGCTGCATAATGCACGACCGCATGTTTCAGGTCCTGTAGGGGCCTTTCTAGATACGGAAAAAGTTCGACTGCTGCCCTGGCCAGCACATTCTCCAGATCTCTCACCAACTGAAAACGTCTGGTCAATGGTGGCCGAGCAACTGTCTCGTCACAATACGCCAGTCACTACTCTTGATGAACTGTGGTATCGTGTTGAAGCTGCATGGGCATCTGTACTTGTACACGCCATCGAAGCACTGTTTCACTCAATGCCCAGGCGTACCAAGGCCGTTATTACGGCCAGAGGTGGTTGTTCTGGGTACTGATTTCTCTGGATCTTTGCACCCAAATTGCGTGAAAATGTAATCACATGTCAATTGTAGTATAATATATTTGTCCAATGAATACCGGTTTTATCATGTGCCTTTTATCTCGGTGTAGCTATTTTAATGGCCAGTAGTCTATTATAATTTCCTTGATGTCTGAGGCTATTTCCCTTTCATACATCTTGCACCCAAGTGGAACATTTTCTTCATTACTGTCTCTTCCAGCAATGTTAGACGTTTAGAGGGATTATCATCTAACCCTGGGCCTTGGTTTGATTCAAATCTTTCAGTGCTCTCCAGCGTAGTATCTCCTATCTAATCTTCCTTCACTTCCTCTTTCATTTCCCTTGTATATGTACAAAATACATTCCTTCCACCTTCAAGCTTTCCCTTGTTTGTTTGGCACTGGTTTTGCATCTGAGCTCTTGATATTTATGCCGCTGCTTTTCTTGTCTTCAAATGTCTCTCTTATTTTCCTATAGCGGTATATATGCTTCCCAGAGTTAAACATACTTATACGAATTTTCATTTGTCTTCTAACCATTCGTGCTTAACCAATCTGCACTTGCTGTCAACCTCATTTTTTAGCCATCTGTGCACCCTTTTGCCTACATCATCTGCTGCGTTTTAGATTTTCTCCTTTCATCATTTAGGTTCGTTATTTCCTGTATTATCTATGGATTTCTATTAGGCCTTGTCCACCTTCCTATATCATCCTCTGCTGCCTTCACTATTTCATCTCTCAAGCCTATCCGTTCCTCTTCTGCTGTATTTCTTTCCCCTATTTCAATAAAACTTTGCTTAATGCTGCCTCTGAAACTCTTAGAAAACCTTGGTTCCTTCAGATTATTGAGGTTCGATCTCCTTACTTTTCTACCTTTCTGCACTTTCTCAAATTTTAAACTACAGTTTATGGCCAATAAGTTATGGTCAGAATCTATATATGTCGCTGCATAGGTGTTACAGTTAAAATCCTGGTTTCATAATCTAAGTCTTACCATTATACAAGTCTATTTGGTATCTTCCACGTATACGACTTTCTTTCGTGATGCTTAAACCAAGTGTTTGTGATGGTTAAATTGTGTTCTGTGCAAAATTCTACCAACCGACCTTTTCTCTAATTTCTTTTCCCCAGTATATATTCAACTGATACAATTCCTTCTCTTCGTTTTCCCCATCACACTCTAGTTCTCTTCTCCTTAAATTGTTTGAATAACTTCTTTTATTTCATACATTTCTTCAATCTCGTCATCGGTAGAGCTAGTTGGCATATAAATTTGTACTATTTGTCCTATCTTTGCTGGGACAATATGTTTACTATGCTTTTCATGGTCACTTACTCCCATTCCTGTTTTCTTTAAAATGTTTGTATAGTTTATGGGACTTAACTACGGGGTCATCAGTCCCTAAACTTACAAACTACTTATCAACCAGCTTATCCTAAGGACGGCACAAATATCCATGCCCGAGGGGGGATTCGAACCCCCGACCGTAGTGGCCGTGCAGACCGTGACTGGAGCGCCTCAGTCCCCTCGGCCACCGCGGCCGGCCTGTTTTCTTATTGATCATCAGACTTACTCGTACATCACCACCAAATGATTTTATTTTTATAGCGCTGTACTCACCTGACAAGAAATCCTGCTCACCCTTGCCAGCAAACTTTACTAATTCCGACCTTTTCTGAACGTAAGATTCGTTTTGAAAAGAGCCATTTTTTATCGCAATGGTGGAAAGTCCTTTACTGACTCGTTATTTCAATCGATATATGTATCGAAATTCGTAGAAAGTAGGAGTCGCGCGCGACGTGGGTATCGAACATTTTTTTACTCTTTCTCGCGCTTAAGGAGATACAAGCGTAGTGTTTCAGTGTTGGCCTCTGTTTGGACGCGATGGTTTGTCGTCTTGCGTAAGTGTAGTTGATCGTCACGAGTGTGAGTTTGATACGGTAATTGCGGAAATGCAGTTAAGTGATTATGGATTTCGATTAGGTTGTGTGTGTTCACTGTGTCAAAAAAAAAAAAAATAAATAAAAATAAAAAAATAAAATAAAAAATAAAAATAAAAAAATAAAAAAAAATGGCAGTTTTCTGAACAATTTTGGTGCATTGCCGAATCTATGTAAGGTAAATTATTTGTACTGTTTGTCGATGTGATATTTCCAGATAACTTGGTGGAACAAGCGATGTATCGTATTTTAGCTCCTTAAATTTGGCTGCGAAAAAGGGCGTTGCTTGGCTGTCATTCCAGATTGTCGATCATTTCCTGAAAATGCTGGATTTTCTGCAAAGGAGCACAAAGAGAAAAGTTGACAGAATTTGAGAAATTAGATGCTGTTGAGACGAGGAAAATTTTGCAGCACATGCGCAAGTTTTGGCTTTATGAGGAAATGATTGTTTCGGTTATTGGAAGAGTTTGACTAGGTTTCTCGGTTACGAGCAAGTGTTTAGTGTTGTTATAATCATTATAGAAAAGTTCTGAAATCATTTATCTCAATGCTTGTGCTTAAATTAGCCGCAGTTTTTGAAAATCATGTTTCCTGATTCTCTTTAAGAATCTCCCGATTTGTTAAACTGGATGTCCTAATTCTTAAGTTTTGAAGGTCGGCAGGTATGCACGGAAGACTGAGGAACTGTAGCATGAACAGGCACCCGGGCACTTGCAGGCAGAGTTGCTCGTTCATTTGATGTATGATTTGTGAAGTTAAGGTCACCGTAATAAATTTTACAAAGCTGGAAAACTCCGATAATCATTTTAGTACGCCCTGTATACAACAAAGAAGCATTTCGGGAAAAAGTGTTAAAATGGAATGATTGCAAGGTGAGGTGGCTGAGAGAGGTGCAAAACGAAGATTGAAAGAAGAAATGAGCAAATAATGAGGAATTGAAATTAGCGGTCTCTTGTGAGGAGTCGCTCTTGTGAGGATATCCGGGCGAGCAGGTAACAAGTAGGCTACAGGAACGCCGAGAACCTGTTAGCTGCCCTGGCAGTGGATCTCTCGGATGCTATAAGTAAGACGCCTTTCAGCAGATGTTGTGCAGGTCCAGTTGTTTTCCACTTACTGGGATGCGATACTGCCGTTATGTCACAACCTTCTGGAGGTAACTATTTTATTAGGTCTTTTATTTACTTATTTACTTGTTCAGCATATACAAAGGCAAATATTCTTTAGTTTATTACAATATTCTCATACAACTATTCTAACAATACAAGGCTCTTACAGTACTAAACTACATTACATATTTTCTCAAGCTGCTTTAAGGCTGACACTGAGTCTTTCAAGTCATCATCATAGCCGTACACTTCAAGCACGAGTAAATGGTCCATTGTTTGGCTTTCACCACACTCACATAAAGAGCTGTCTGACAGGCCCCATGTGTTCATTAATTGCTTGCCTCTGCCGACACCTGTTCTCACGCGGTTCAAAGTTGTCCACATTTTCCTTTGAAGATTGAATATTCCAATCTTTTTGTTGCGGTCGTCCACCAAATTGCAGGTTTTGTTTTGGAGTTGTAGTCTTAAAGCTCTTCGCCGGTTTTCCAAAACGCTGTCCTGGATTTAAGCCTGTTTGTAGCTCTTGGATCTTTGTGGATAGGTAGGTTCGGTTTGCCTAGGATTTTTTGGTATGTTGTTATGGCTAGCTGTGATCACCTGATTTCAGGGGGCTGTATGTTGGCAAGGACAGGGAACCAAGCACAGGGGGTGACCCTCAGTGTAGCCGAGGTTATTCGCATCGCGTCCCTCACTGGAGGTCCACTTTAGCTACATCGGCACTTCTCATCCAGACTGGCGAGCAATATTCAGCTGCGCTGTAGACAAGAGATAGTTCTGATGTCCTCGAAGTAGATAATTCTCGATCGGGAGCGCTCACTTTAGTTCGTGGCTCTGCCGCGAACTAGTTCGTCCGCTCCCAGTGACGGCTGAGTGGCGTGGTCTGCGCGTGCAGGTGGAGGGAGAAGTTCCCCCACCTAGCTGCTTCATGCGCTTGCTGCTTGAGCCGCTAACGATATCACGCAAACCAAAATAAACAGTTTGTGGGTGATTTCTCGCGTTTGAGTTTATAGTTATCACTATATCTTGGCATTATCGAATTTATTAGTCAGATATTGCAGAGTGCAGAACACATCAACACAGAAATTTTGTAGCACTGAACTGTGTAGTCTAGCAGGCAGACGCTAACCTCGAAATGGCATCAGCAGAAGGCAAACACGTGATTTTTAATTCTGCTGCGCGCCCTCTCGCTATTGCCCGTCTGTCTTCGGAAAAGAATCAAACGAACTAAAAAGCGAGATAAGTTTTGCATAAGTTCGCGACCGATCGCGTATTTTATAGTTCGCAGCTCAGCCGCGAATTAGGTCGCTCTTTTTAGTTCGTTCGCTCGTTTTGGCTTTTGCTACCGCTACTAAAACTACAGCTGAGCTGCATCTCAGCTCCAAATGACGGCAACTGGCAGAAGGGAATCACGCGATTCTGCGCGCCCTCGCGTCCTCTCGTTGTTACCTGTCAGTCTTTGGAAAAGGAGCGGACGAACTAAGAGGAGAGGGATCTGCGAACTATTTCGCGTAGTTCGCCTGTGGGAGCGCTCTTCCGAACTAGTTCGTTCGCGAACTACACAAGACTACCTCGAAGTACTCGCTCCACATCCCCAAGTCGTTCCCGCTAGTTTCGATAGCATAGCATTGCGGGACTTAGTTTCTGTTTTGTGTCCTCTGAATGTGAGTTGTATGATAGAGTGCGATCTAATTTCACACCCAAGTATTTAGGTTTGTTCTCATGTCTAATCTGCTGGCCATTCATACAGAGCTGTAATTTTGTACGTGCTTCTCTGTTGTTAAGGTGTATTGTGGTGCTGGTTGTTTTGTTGGGGTCTGAGTAGGTCTGAGTACAGAAGAATATTAGTTGCGTTTTACAGTTTTCCTTTGCCTTAAGCCCGTTTTATACGATCGACTCTGTAGTGGCATTAACCACTCGAAGTGCGTGCTCCTTTGGTACCTGCGTCTAAGTCTGCACCGGACCCCATCGCCAGCACGTCTGTGACGTCAATGATCTATGGATGGTTTTGTGTCCCAACTTCGTCGTCGCTTTTGTGTCCCAGCCTCGTCGCCGCTTTTGTGTCTCGTTTCCGTCGTAGGTGTCGGTGGCCGAGTGGAATGAGCCTGACACAGGAACAAAAATAGCACGCTGGTGCAGGTACGGAGGGGAGCAGCCAGAAACTAGAAACACTAGAGTAAATTAGAAAGAGATATATATTGCACAGAATGTAACAATACTTAACTTTTACATAGTACTGCAGAATGTTGATACATAGTTGTTAGAGGCCTGCCTAGTGCCTGTACAATAGCAAAGTCTTCACTGGTGCCTATCTGATTACGAAGGTCCTAACTGGTTGCTATCTCAGTCTCAAGTGCACGATCGTTCAGTGGTGGCCACGAGCGGAGTTGCCGCAGAGGGCGCTCGTGGCTGTCGTCGTGAGAACGCCGCGTCGTGCGTGCATGGCGGCGCGCGGCGAAAGTAGGTGGCGCGCACTTTGTACTTGTGCGACACCACAGATGGGGCTGAATGTGGGGTTCTAAATTGTCGTGTGTGTTGCAGAATGCGCATGCGCAGAAGCAAGTGGCAGTTGTGGTGTCTGCTGACATCGGAAGTTGGCGTATTGTGGTCGAGCGCATTCATAATACAGAAGTACTTTGGCACCGTCTTTAAGTTTATTCTGTTCATTGCTTTGCGTTTTCATCACACCGAAAAAGTTGCACCAGAGCGTAGTGATGTTTTATGAACTAGTTTTCTAAAAAAGAAAAAAAAAGGGGGGGTGGTGGTAAGAAATATCTACAAGTAGAAATATATTTTCGTTTTATAGGAATAAAGCGTGCTGGAAGTATATATACGAGCGTAAATATATAAACGTGTTTTACGCAAAATTGTATTAACAGGAGAGTCAGAACAATTATTTTCGTTGTTATTTTGACACTTATAGCAAGAAAACAAGATATGAAATCTAAAGTAAATAGCTGCTTTTTACTGAATTTTGGATATTGTTCCATGTGTTTGCAGTATAAATTCTCTTCGGCAAACAAACGCGTCAGTTTTCAAAAGTTTGAATGACAGTTATCCTATCATATTTGGTTTTGAATTGCGTGCAAAATTTGCTACATGAGATTTGAGGAGGACGTCAACAATGAATTACCCTTTCGTCATTCATACACTAAATTATCTTTTTCTTGGTGCTACGTAAAAAGTGCCCTCATAACCTCCACTCAGTTGAGAAACTACATAACAGACGGCTCTACAGCTTTGGTGTTATGTCTGAACGAAAACGACTACTTGAGACAGACGAAGCGGAGTACGGGAATAGCACGCTATGGGTGCTGCGGTACACACACTCGTCTCGAAGGAAGGAAGCTTAGGGTTTAACGTCCCGTCGAGAACCCGGTAATTAGAGACGGAGCTTACGCTCTGAATGTTTGGGTAAGGATGTGGAAGGAAATCGGCCGTGCCCTTTGAAAGGAACCATCCCGGCATTTGCCTGGAGCGATTTAGGGAAATCACGGGAAACCTGAAATCCTGGATGGCCGGAGGTTGATTTGAACCACCGTCCTCCCGAATGCGAGTCCAGTGTGTTACCACTGCGCCACCTCGCTCGGTCACTCGTCTCGATTAGGCAACTGACAAGGGGAGGCCGCCGATTGTGAAATTCAGATTCGATTCATACTGCGATTGTACAGAGGCGTGGCGTAGCGGTAAGCGCTCGGGATCGTAATCCGAAGGTCACCGAATCGAATCTCGCGGCATGCAACCTTTTTTTATTTATTTATTTATTTTATTTTTTATTTTTATTTTTTATTATTTATTTATTTTTGTGCGAACCAGAGTGATAGTTATCATAGAAATATGCAAAGCAGAAAACAGTAAGACATTGAGCACATCTGATTAACGATGAGTTTTTACAAGAACAATAGTTTTTTTTTAATTATCTGTTGGGGAACACACCTGATTGACATTCTGAAAAATTTTTCTATCGTTCGTCTGGTTCGACTTACACTATATGTATTTGTTTCGGAATATCGTTTATGGCCGGCCGCGGTGGCCGAGGGGACTGAGGCGCTCCAGTCACGGTCTGCACGGTCACTACGGTCGGGGGTTCGAATCCCCCCCTCGGGCATGGATATTTGTGCCGTCCTAGTTCGTAAGTAGTTCATAAGTAATCAAAATATCCACGGGTGTACTGCCGGTCTATAGTGTCCAACGGCCACAATATTTCGGCGATCATACATGTCGCCATCATCAGGTGAACTGATGGACTGAGCTCCTGGAAACGCGGAGTTCCCTTCGAGCAGCCGTAGGGTGCGGATCTCCGTGCCGGCGCGTTTCCAGGAGCTCAGTCCGTCAGTTCACCTGATGATGGCGACATGTATGATCGCCGAAATATTGTGCCCGTTGGACACTATAGACCGGCAGTACACCCGTGAATATTTTAATTATCAAATACGCCGGGAGAAACTGAAGAATCAGTTCATAAGTAGTTCGTAAGTTTAGGGACTGATGACACCGTAGTTAAGTCCCATAGACTATACAAACATTTGAACATTTTATCGTTTATACTTCTCCCGTCAACTATGCGTGGTAAACATTGTGAAGACAATTAATAACATTTGTGAAATACAACTTTGTTTGCGGAAAACATAATGATGTTCGAAGTCGCCAGTTGCACATATATAAGTTGTTTGAAAGTCGTTTGTCGTGGAAAAACTGGCGACTTCGAACATCAAATGTTATTGTATATAGTGTGTGTGTGTGTGTGTGTGTGTGTGTGTGTGTGTGTGTGTACATTTGAATTAGAAAAAAAATAATAATAAAAAAGTTGCATGCCGCGAGATTCGATCCGGCGACCTTCGAATTACGAACCCGAGCGCATACTGCTACGCCACGCCTCTACAATATTACTAATCGTAGAGATCTAGAGAGTATTTCACTGGAACGCTTTTTTTAATTGTCGAGAGTCACTACGGTCGGGGGTTCGAATCCCCCCTGGGGCATGGATATTTGTGCCGTCCTAGTTCGTAAGTAGTTTATAAGTAGTTTGTAAGCTTAGGGACTGATGACCCCGTAGTTAAGTCCCATAAGTTCTACAAACATTTGAACATTTTGCACCTCAAAACTACCGCGCTACGATGACGTCACGGGTCAAAGCTGACGGGCGGTATCCCCGTCTACAGGTGAGCCTTTAGATCTGACGTCCGCTTTTAACACAAACATTCGTTTCATTGTATTTTTTACATGTATAAATTTCAGTTTACTGGTTAATTATTTGTTCTTGATATTTCATGACGATATTATCTTGAATGTTTGTCACATAATTCAGTATAACAGTGGCACATGTACTGCTAGTACTATGATCAGTCACACTGACATTCGTCCCGAAATATGCAGATTGATTCTGACATTCCAAGCCTCTAAGCAAAGTGCGAGAACAGTACTTTTTAAAATGGACATTACAGGTGGGTCTCGCTAATTTTGATCAGTTTGTATTTTAATCGCGAGGGAAATGGACTGCACTGATCCTTTGCTCAGTAGTATAATTGGCCTCAAAAAGGAGGCATACAGGATCTAGTTGCCAAGGTTAAATGCAACAGGCCGGCCGCAGTGGCCGAGCGGTCTGCGGCGCGCCACTCACAGTCCGCACGGCCGCTACGGTCGGGGGTTCGAAATCCCCCTCGGGCATGGATGTTTGTGTCGTCCTTAGCCTTAGCTAGTTCATAAGTAGTTTGTAAGTTTAGGGACTGATAACCCCGCAGTTAAGTCCCTTAAGCTTAACAAATATTTGAACATTTGATTTTAAATGCAACAGTTAAATTTTTTGACGGTTTTAAAGACAGTGTAGTGGCCGTATTTCTGGGTGGCGCTGGTAGCGATAGTAACGATACTTTTGTAACGAGTACAGTTACTTTCAGTAACGGATACATACGGATACGCATCTTTTCGCCACTGTCACTGCTGTGCATTTAAAGCAAGCGGTGGGAGTTGGAAACACCCGAGCTGGGCAACTTTCAGTGGCCATTAGAAGGGAACTCTGGGTGGGACGGTTAATGCTACACTCGAAATGGGCGACTTCCGCTCGCAGGTAGCAGGACGGTCCCACCCAAGGCGTTCCTGGCGCCAACCACACACAAAACTATGTCACTCTGTGCCCCAACTGAACTCGCCAGTTCTGTGAAAGACACCACCTCGCTGAAATCTGTGTAGACTGACATAGCAGGTACTTCAGTCGTGGAAGCGAATAATACGGCAGAAAGTCACGATCTTCAACCTGTCATTTGTGATCGTGGTAATACACATTTGATCTGTGACGGTTATAATTCCAAACCTTACAGAAGAGATGTAGCAACAGAAGAACGTGGGTGGCGATGCTGCAATAAACGTTCTCGGTGTACTGTTATTTTCAGTAGGCAGCTAACACACATTTTCGCGTTAGAAACAGCCACAAGACGACAACATCACAAAATTTGCGGATTACATAATTGAAAACTACATTGATGAAGAAGATGGAGTGTTTCGTTCAAACCTTTTGGGCAGCAGATTGTGCCTCCTTGTGGAGGACGACTGATGCTTGTGAAAGCATTCATTCCAGATTCAATGCTTCATGTGAATCTCCTCACGCAAACGTCTATCACTTTGTGAAAAGTCTGAAGCATGAACAAAGTGATGCTTATAAAAGAATCAACTCAGGGAAAAAATATCACCATCCAAACGGACTCAGAAAGCAGGAAGAGAAACGCTTTCCTGCAACAAGAATTAGAATTACTTAGCATTGGTGAAATTTGCAAATTAGACTTTATAAAGTGCGTTTCATACCAAGCAGCCATGAGCAGAATATGAGCCAAACTAAATGGATTTGTTTTCTGGAAATATTTTTGTATGTGAAATTTTTAATAAAATCTTTGTTCAAATGTTTGTTAAGCTTATGGGACTTAACTACAGGGTCATCAGTCCCTAAACTTACAAACTACTTATCAACTACCTTATACTAAAGACGGCACAAATATCCATGCCCGAGGGGGGATTCGAATCCCCGACCGCAGTGGCCGTGCAGACCGTGACTGTAGCGCCTCAGTCCCCTCGGCCACCGCGGCCGGCTAAATCTTTGTATTTATACATATTTCTATATAATATCTGGTTCCTTGACACAGTATTGACATTATTCGTTAAGAACTCTACGAATAAGGAGAGAGGTTGCACACTCGGTAAGTTGAGATTTGAAAGCATTTTGCGAGATTGCAGCAGGGAGGAGTTGCTCGTTCGTCTGTCCTGTCAGTCTAGCCGCAGCAGGCAGAAGTTGCCCAGTTCGTGCGCGTTCATACGATTAAAGTTTAGTTGAACGAGTTTACTTGATCAACAAAATTTTAAGAGATATATACATTTATTGGCAGGTTTCTTCTTAATACATTTATCATACACATTTAAAGTTTAGATTGGTCAAATGTCCTTGATACAGACCAGCTGCCTTTGGGTATATAGCTGGCCGTAATTAGACCAACTGTGGTTTGTGTTGTGTTTTACATTTTAATAACGTTAAGTTTAAATAAATAATGATAGTAACAACAAGATAAGTTAATGGTGAAATTCGTGGTGTTACATATCTTTATTTAGTTATTTATACAATTTTAAATTTAATTGGAGTACTATATATGAATAATGGATTTAACAAATTATAAGGAAAAGGAAGGGCAACTCAAAAATCATCATTATTCATAAGGATAAATGAAAAAAGATAGAAAAGGGTAGGTAAAGTAAAAGTTGTTGGGGAGAGTCTACCAATGCGGACGGCCTCGGAATGAATATCGAGCCCTGCCATCACGGAATTACCTACATAGGTGGCAGTCATTCATTTCTTATACATTAAGAGCTAAAGGGGTTTTGAATCTAGGGTTTATAGTGCTTAATTGCTGAGGAATAAGTCACATTCTGTCATCAACAAAAGCTGAAAGGGACTTGAACCAGTTTTCGTTCACATGTTTGAATTGAAGTCGATCAATTCAGTAAAAATAGCTTTCAAATTACAGGTGCGGCAAGTCGTGCCTACTCTAAAACTTGTGCTACAAGTAGAGTTGAGAACAATTTTATTAAGCAAAGGGCAAAAGCGTTGTTCCGATTCCACTTTTATTTGTACAATAATAAATGTTCCTTTTTGTACATTGTTCTGATTATACGTATTCTTTCACGATACCTTGCAAAATATTTTCTCTCACATCTTTATTTTTGTAGGTATCCATACGATGATTCCACAGGCATTTGTACTTATGGTACAGTTGTAAAACGTTTATCATCACACTTTCTGACCACTCGACACTCATTTTCTAAGATATTTTAAAACGCAATACTTTTACAATACGGAAAACACTGATACACACAATTTGCAACGTAAGTTTTAACAACAGCTAGCGGGTTTACATGTGTAACTAGGTGGTTGAACTCAAAGTTGAATCACCACTTCAATCGAAAAGTTTGACTCGGTCAATCTTTGCTTGATGCACTAAAAATTTGATGAACTCTATTGAAACTAAGGTTCACACGAAGTTTTTCATTCAGCTTTTGTTGGTCAAGTAAACTCATTCAACTAAAGTTCGCTGGCCGCGGTGGCCGAGGGGACTGAGGCGCTCCAGTCACGGTCTGCACGGCCACTATGGTCGGGGGTTCGAATCCCCCCTCGGGCATGGATGTTTGTGCCGTCCTTAGTGTTAGCTAGTCCATAAGTAGATTGTAAGTTTAGGTACTGATGACCCCGTAGTTAAGTCCCATAAGCTATACAAACATTTGAAAAACTAAAGTTCGCTCGTGTGAACGCGCCTGCAGGGGTCAGTTTGTCTGCCATTTAAACAGGTAGAAGTTGCCCAGTTCGGTCGAGCCCTGAGAGTTATGGAGGAAGAGCGAGTCTGTGCCTTTTTTTTCTTTCTTTTTTTTTTTTTTTTAATCTTTATTTTTTGATTGATACAATAACGGATTACCTATGAGTAAATGGATCCTAATATTCTACTTTTATTTTTAATTTATAATACTTTATTGTGCGCTTCGGTTGCACAGTGGTAGAGTGCCAGACCACAAATCCAAAGGTCGCGGGTTCGATCCCCGCCAGGTCCTGGGATTTTTATCTGTCACTTTCCACTTCTTTCACCTCTGGCAGTATTGCTCATGTGAAAAATACCGAGTAGCACCGTGGTTCGGAACCCACGTTAAACTGTAGGTCCCCCTATAACTGGCTGGGTAAGTCAGATCGAAAGTCGGAGGAAGGCAACGGCATACCTCCTCCAAACAGGACGATGCCTAGTAAAGCACTGTGGTGTTCAAAACAATCTTCGGATTGTTGACTGCTTAATACTTTATTATGAGAAGAAATTTAATCTGGCATTTTAATTTACCATCTAATACTGTATTTGCTTTTTGTTTCTGTGAAGGTGGTGGTGTTTATGTTTGTGTATTTTGTTGTGCGATGCAGTGTGTGTGTGTGTGTGTGTGTGTGTGTGTGTGTGTGTGTGTGCATGCATGCGTGCGCGCGCGCGCTTTTCGTGTGTTTGTTTCCTCCCTTTTGCAGTGTTACAGATGTTTGTTGTTTGTATAGCTTATGGGACTTAACTACGGGGTCATCAGTCCCTAAACTTACAAACTACTTATCTACTACCTTATACTAAGGACGGCACAAATATCCATGCCCGAGGGGGGATTCGAACCCCCGACCGTAGTGGCCGTGCAGACCGTGACTGAAGCGCCTCAGTCCCCTCGGCCACCCCGGCCGGTGTTAAAGATGTGCCAGAAGTATATAAACCTGCTTGGTTGGCGCGCGTCTGCTGAACTAAATGCAGCAGACGTGTCCCTTGCACAGGGCTGGCTCTTACCACTGCAGATGCTTGGGAGTGTTGTGCATGTGTGTGTTTACGTACGGAAAAAACTATTCTGATAACTAGACGTCTTGTTCGGTGGATGGCAGCGACCAGTCCTCCTGATCCCGAGTGTGCCGGGTTCCGAGGGGCCGCGGGGACTGAGGCGCTCCAGTCACGGTCTGCACGGCCACTACGGTCGGGGGTTCGAATCCCCCTCGGGCATGGATATTTGTGCCGTCCTTAGCGTTAGCTAGTTGATAAGTAGTTTGTAAGCTTAGGGACTGATGACCCCGTAGTTAAGTCCCATAAGCTATACAAAGATTTGAAACAGTTTGGTTCCGACCACTGGTGGCGGCCATTCCACACCCAGGCGGCACGGCTGTGGCGCAACAGTCGCAGTCTGGAAAATAGACTCACAGTTGGTTTATGTATTGCTCCCTGATGTGTTGGCAAACAATGTTGGTCATGTCGTTTAGGATGTTGAAGGTGTTCTCATTAGGGTTGCCAGATTGAACTCGAGGCAGGCCCGGCGACCAGACGTGCCCCCTCTCCCTTGGTCAATGACTCACCCCCTCCCTCCAACTGCGACCAACTCCACCCCCCCCCCAACCAGGATTACACGCGAATTCTAAAAGAAAAAGAAAGCTAATCATCTCCTCCCTCGCAGCAAGTATCTCCCCGGTGGAACATTGTTAGGGGTGGCCTTCACATGCCGCAGCTGACCGTCCAGGCCGCCAGTTGCTGTGGATCAACAATCGGCACACTTCAGTCGGCGTGGCAGCAGAAGTGGCGGCAGCATCAAAGCTGCGCCTTGCAAGTGTTGCCGCTTGCGGCTCCGCGCACTGTGAATGGCTGAGCGCACTGAGGCGTCTTGCCACGGCGCGCGAGGCTGCTCCCGCCAGAGGTTGGAATTCCCCCCCTAGGGCATGGATGTTGTGTTCGTCCTTAGTTTAAGTTACGTTAACTTCGATGTAGATCGTCGCTACATGAGCATAGTACTTAAAAAGCGTCGTAAAAAAAAAAAAAAAAAAAAAAAAAAAAAAAAAAAAAAAAAAAAAAAAAAAAAAGTTAAGATGAAGGTTACATTGAAGCCCGGAGATGAGAGTGATTGTCCCGTAGACCCGGAGAATTCATTCCAAACCCGGGCACTCCGGGCGGCGCCCGGAGATCTGGCAACCCTAGACGTGCCCCCCTCCCCCTTGGCCAATGACTCACCCCCCCCTCCCACAACTGCAACCCCCCCCCAAACAGAATTTCACGTGAATACTAAAATAAAAGAAAAAAACTAATCATCTCCTTCCTCCCTGCAAGTATCCCCCCCCCCCCCTCCCCGGTGGAAGAAAAGTCTGAATATATTTTAAGAACTAGAGTTTCTACGTCATATTTTAGAAGCTTGAATCCAAACTTAGCATAGTTATGTAAAATTTGACAGCAACAATTGGTTTTGATTAAGTTTTCATTTTCTTCTTTCAATTTAGTGAGAGAGAATTGTGTTTCCCGAAATTAACTGATGCATTCTCAGCTGAACACGAAACTACTTTATTCAGTGTCAAACCATTTTCCAATAAAATGGATTTTAGTTTGTTTGAGATGGCTTCTGCAGATTCGTTAACATCTTCGTAGAAATCAAGAACTTCATTACATTTTCCCTTATCTTTGGAGAAGTATGTTACAACTAACGGATAATGTTTTTTATTGCCCTTGTTTGAAGCGTCTGAACCTAATGCAAACGGGACATTTTGCTTTAATTCGCTTAGTAGCTTCTCTTTAGCATAAGGCAGAAGCACATTTTTTACTAATGCCTCGCTTTTTGTTCGGCCGCATCTCACTTTCGTTGCCACTGAGGAATCTCTAAAAACATAAGAATATAGCTTATTACCACAATCTTGAGAATTGTAAGAATGGTGGTGTTTCACACCATGGTAAGTCAAAGTTAATTCCGTTGGACTTTGTCGTCTTCTGCAGAAAATTGTTTCGGCAAGAATTTAAGAAGCGACTGATTCTTCTTTTGTGTGGTAATATTCGCTTTGTGTCTTTCTGATTGTAAATGTTTATTCACAGCTTTCACTCCGTCGTACTTAACACTAAATGAGATATTGCATATTCTGCACTTACACATACACTCATCAGTATCGACTTTTTGTAGCCACTCTTTATAATCTCCTTCCTGCAACCATTCTTCACGGAACGAACTTAGATATCGTCTCTTCATTTCACTGTTATTATTCACTAATCTGAGTTAATGTAAGCTTGTCTGTCCACACACGATCCAAGTATTCCAAAAATTGCCGGTAAATTGATAAATAACGAACGAACGAACATAAATAATAGACGTCGCCAGTTGACACGTGTTTGCTTAATAATGCGCTAGCCGATTACTACTGACGCAACAGCGAATAGTTCTCAGAGGATCAATAGAAAAGTAGCGTTTTGTTGCAATAAGAAATTGACATTATATAAAGTTATTCACAATTAGTAGAGAGAAGCCGGCCGGGAATGGCCGAGCGCACTGAGGCGTCTTGACACGGTGCGCGAGGCTGCTCCCGCCAGAGGTTCGAATCCCCCCCCCCCCTTGGGCATGGACGTTGTGTCGTCCTTAGTTTAAGTTACGTTAAGTTCGATGTAGATCGTCGCTACATGAGCATAGTACTTAAAAAGCGTCGTAAAAAAAAGGTAAGATGAAGGTTACATTCAAGCCCGGAGATGAGTCATTGTCCCGTAGACCCGGAGAATTCATTCCAAACCCGGGCACTCCGGGCGGCGCCCGGAGATCTGGCAACCCTAGTTCTCATCCGTTAAAAGCTCTTTCACATTACTATGTGGAAGCTGCTGCCTGTGATGGGAAAGTAAGTCGTCGTATACCGGGCATTCAAACACGACATGGTCCTGATACCCACAGTCACACTGTGGAGACGTCAGCTTCCCGAACCGGCATAGGTGTCTTTTTTTTATTTTTTTATTTTAATTATACAATAACCCAATACCTATACATAAATGGAGCTTCTTATGCTACTACACTTTTGTGCTTTTTATGCTACTTCTAATGTTTCCACTGAGCTACATGATATGTTTTGTTTTTGCTGTTGTGTCTGCAGTATGTGCTGTGTCATGCAGGGTGCGTTGGCATGTTGTGTTTCATGTGGAAGTCGCTACTGCTACGTTTAGTGTCTTATTTTGTGTCCCCCCCCCCCCCACCTGCCCCCTGCAGTGCTCACAGGTGTGCCAGTAAGGGGTTGGAACACTTGCTGGGAGTGACACTTGCAGGGAACCCGGGGCCCTTGGGGCAGCTAATGGCTTTTCCTGGGTACAGGCACACCAACAAGTCTAGCACTGCTGTTGTCAAGTTTCCACGCTGTCAACATAACACGAAACTCAGTGAAATTGCACAACCCTTTGCAAGCTGAAGAGCAATATAGTAACTTGTTCTAACTACATATTAATTCGATGAGTGTTCCTTCTGAAAACAAAAAGGTATTTAATAGGGATAATGTTTGGAGAGTTATTAAGACATTCTCTACTACTACAAGACGATGACTTTCCACAGTCATACCTCCTAAAAGCATATTATTCAGAACAGTAAGCATATCAAGACACCTGCGCAAGCAATAAATATATTAGGCATCCTGCACAGATACGTTGATGTAATTGACCGCTATGTAGTTAACCCCACTATCATGCAACTTCCATCTCTTTAAAAATAGCTACTATGCTTTTTAATAGGAGACACAACCTTAAACCTTCAATTAAAAAACGTCAATAATAAGTCAATGAGTATGTCACATACTTGAACCCTTTAGTTGTAGACCCCAAAACGATTTGGCTGTATTCGAATTACAAATACATCTTAGAAATGTCACACACAGAAAAATGCTAAGATAAATTCTATTTTCTATCACCGTCATATAGAACCATTTTTACTCCAAACTTGGCATAAACCAACAGGGAGAAACAAGTTGCAAGACTTCCAGCCGGCCGCAGTGGCCGAGGGGACTGATGCGCTCCAGTCACGGTCTGCACGGCCACTACGGTCGGGGGTTCGAATCCCCCCCTCGGGCATGGATATTTGTGCCGTCTTTAGTATAAGGTAGTTCTTAAGTAGTTTGTAAGTTTAGGGACTGATGACCCCGTAGTTAAGTCCCATAAGCTATACAAACATTTGAACCTTTGAACAAGACTTCCAGGAAAAATGAAGCGAAATTGGCAGCCAATAGTTGGTTATAAATTACATTGCCTGTTAACTGTATAAATATAAATTACGGCATACGCGGAACTCCTGTTCAGTACAGTCAAAAATGTCTAAGGCAATAGGCAGTGGTTTACAATCACATATTCGTATCACTCTCCTCCTCAAGAAGTCTGTGTGAAGATTTATATTCAGAACATTCAAGAAAAAGGCTACTGTGGTGTTGAAACTGCAAGAAGCAGCTCATTTACTCAGGGAGGGAAAACGTTATGGTGCCCGTAAATTTGAATGGCTGTATCCCTTGTAGTAACATTCATTTTTTGATAAAATGTTAAAATCCTCTGAATACGGCACAGGTAGCGGCTGGAGGACGTGGAGTAGGGGTGGTGTATCGCTACTTTTGGAACACCCTGTTCACTACCTGCAGCGTCCGGGTCTCCCCGCAAGTGTCTACACATTCCCTTTCCCCGCTCGTGTCACAAACTCGTGCCAGTGAGGTGCCTTTACCTGACTGCTCCTGATTTTGTCATAAGTGTCTCACACTCCGTCGGATGACCTATTCTGAGGAAAATAAAGGTGAAATTGGCAACCGCGGGTGCAAGGCTAGGACTTGAGGCAGGATGGCATGGCCGGGTCCCACGCAACGTAAGCGTCCGGTAGGCAGTAGGCGGTAAGTGGCCCTCTAGTCTCTGCTGTGCTGCAGCCTTTGTGGCCGCCCCTTTGTCCAAACGCCGCCGGTAGCTAGGGGGGGGGGGGGGGAGAGCATAGGAGCGGCCGCCTCCCACGCCTCAAGGACACGGCCGCTGCCGCTAGCGCCGGAACGCGACGGCTTCTGCAGTAGAGGCCAGAGGCTGCCCGAGGTCGCAGAGGACACGCTGTGCACTGAGCTGCAGTCGGGCCGCCGAAAGAACGACCCTGACAGTTCGCGCACGTGGGCCGCACAGGGTGGGGGGGGGGGGACACTGAACATCCAACCTGAGCTCTGGAATTGGTAAACGTTGCCGGGGTAACGGGGCCGCGTTGCCACCCCGCCACTCGAGGTCGCGCGGGGTGGCGTGTTTCAGTCGCTGCAAGGCATCTGTCGCGTGTTCATCGTTTGTCTCGTTGTGATACAAGAACAAAAGCCGAAAAATCATTTATGAAATTGATACAATTGCTGAGGAAAGTGGTTATAGTGTGTTGCGCTTTCCACCATACCAGTACAATAGAACTCGTGTAGGCTCAGTTGATATCGTTCGTTGCAGAAATAATAAACGTTTTTCATTAACAAAATCATTGGGCAGTATTACTCCCACGAAATGGAACAATGTTGTCACACATACGTGGCACACCTTAGAAGAGGCATGGGAACGAAAAGGTACACTACAAGAACGGGTAGAAGAATTAATAATAATATTAGGGAACGATAGTAGCAGTAGCAGCGGTGCATTGCACATGATGCTGATATTTAATGTATAGTTTGTTTCGCAACCAAAGATCATTTACTGAAAAATTACGTTATTTTATTTCTACTTCTGTGACCAATAGACTGGTTGTGGAAACTGATGTGATAATATTACTCAGACACTATACTATGGCAGTCAACAGCGACCATAAACGAATGAGACAAAAACTCTTTATGTAAGAAGACAAATCATTGCACTGGAAGACGCGGTTTTACTACTTGTAAAGTGGTAGTCCTTCGTTTACCCTCTCGGCCGACTGCCACAATTCAGTGTCTGAGGAATAACAGCGAGTCTGTGGAAAACGGTTGTAGAAGATGAAATATATAAACAAAATGCTTCAACTAGCGAACTTTGGCTGAAGACTAAATGATACATTACATTTAATGGAATACTGGAACATATGAAGCTTTACTTTAACTCGACATATATTTCTAAACCTTTTCTTTTTAACTGCAAAAAGAGTATTTTTCATTACTTCGTGATTATTCTCGTTCGTTTACGCCTTATTAGTACATAGCAACGGTCCCAAAATATTCGGACGTATGCCAGCGACCGACACGGCGTAACACCAAACAGCCACAGCGTAGCAGTATTGGCAACATAGCCGCTAGCTGGCAGAGTCATTCTTTCGGCGGTTCCACTATAGCGTCGAATTGCAAGGCGCGGCACAGCAAGTAGTTTGACGACGCTTGGCGATTTCAACTAAAGGTGGTACACATACAAAGCGAGGTGACACAGTAGTAACGCACTGGACTCGCATTCGGGAGTACGGTGATTCAAATCCACCTCCAGCCATCCAGATTTAGGTTTTCCGTGATTTCACTAACTCACTCCAGGTAATTGCCGCGACGGTTCCTTTCAAAGGGTACGGCCGTTTTCCCGAGTTTGTGACACTTGCGGGTAGTGACACTTGCAGGGAATGTGTAGACACTTTCGGGGAGACCCGTACTCTGCAGGTAGTGAACAGGGTGTTCCACAAGTAGGGATACACCACCCCTACTCCACTCCCTTCAGCCGCTGCCTGTGCCTTATTCGGAGTAAAAATGGTTCTATATGACGGTGATAGAAAATAGAATTTATCTTTAGCATTTTTCGGTGTGTGACATTTCTAAGATGTATTTGTAATTTGAATACAAAAATGTTCAAATGTTTGTAAAGCTTATAGGACTTAACTACGGGGTTATCAGTCCCTAAACTTACAAACTACTTATGAACTACTTACGAACTAGGACGGCACAAATATCCATGCCCAAGGGGGGATTCGAACCCCCGACCGTAGTGGCCGTGCAGACTGTGTCTGGAGCGCCTCAGTCGCCTCGGCCACCGCGGCCGGCAATTCGAATACAGCCAAATCGTTTTGGGGTCTACGAATAAACGCTTCAAGTATGTAAAATACTCATTGTCTTATTATTAACGTTTTTTAATTGAAGGTTTATGGTTGCGTCTCCTATTAAAAAGCATAGTAGCCATTTTTAAAGATATGGAAGTTGCGTGATAGTGGGGTTAACTACATAGCGGTCAATTACATCAACGTATCTGTGCAGGATGCCTAATATATTTATTGCTTGCGCAGGTGTCTTAATATGCTTACTGTTCTGAATAATATGCTTTTAGGAGGTATGACTGTGGAAAGTCATCGTCTTGTAGTAACAGAAAATGTCTTAATAACTCTCCAAACATTATCATTATTGAAATACCTTTTTGTTTTCAGGAGGAACACTCAACGAATTAATAATTTTGTAGTTAGAACAAGTTACTATATTGCTCTTCAGGTTGCAAAGGGTTGTACAATTTCACTGAGTTTCGTGTTATGTCGACAGTGTGGAAACTTGACAACAGCAGTGCTAGATTTGTTGGTGTGCCTGTACCCAGGAAAAGCCATCAGCCGCCCCAAGGGCCCCGGGTTCCCTGCAAGTGTCACTCCCCGCAAGTGTTCCAACCCCCTTTTTCCCTCCCAATCCTACACCAAAACTTCGAGCGTCAGCTCCGTCTCTAATGACCACGCTGTCGACGGGACGTTAAACCATTTCTACACGGGAAGAGAGAGCTTACGAGATTACCCATGATGCACCGGTCACGCCGTCCGTGCACAGTGTAGACGCGTCCACTTGCACAAGACGCTCGCATACGATCGCTAGTAGACGGAATAGGGTGGATCCTATTCTCACGCGTATGGAAGTGCTTCGCGCATGCGCAGACGACCGAATGGGGAACCCAGCTGGCAAACGAAGCCAAGTCGCGAATTTGTTTGAGAATGTGTACTTGTCTCCTGCTCAGAGAAACGTAGTTTTTCGAATCAGTCGTAAATATTTTAAGAGGTGATACTATAGAGGAATTGCATTAACAATTTAATATAAAATGTGTACAATTTTTATTGAATACAGAGATGTAGCTGTTACTATGAAATCCAAACAAACGTAGAGCAAATGGAAATCAAGAAATTTTCACTGATTTATCCGCCGGTTCTTGATAGTACAAGATCACAGTTACTTAAAAGTAGTATTTTGTGTATCTTCTACACGTTCATTTCCACTTAGTAACCCGGTACTAGTACATATTCAGACTTTAAACTACATCGAAAACCGGTTATTGAAATAAAAGTCAATACGGTGATCTACCAAGAACCGACGATAGAATCAGTCAAAATATCCAAACCAGTTTGTTGTACATACTGAGAGCTGTATCTCTCTACCCAATAAAAATTGGACACGCGTTATATGACATTTTAACTGCAAATCGTCTTTATTACCATCTTCTAAAATATTTGCTATTTTTCCGGAAACATGCTGTAGTTAACGCATGAAATATTTGTTTTTGTTGAGCATTAATTGAAGTTTTATCACAGTGAAAGGTCTATGTATAGACACCTGAGCTCGGTCATCATATAGTCATATACCTAGGCGCCTCAAACCGCAGGGGTTGGAAGTGTGTAATAGCAGTAATGAGCGACACAGTTAGACAAGAACTGCACTAAAACAATTAAATACAGTTTCACAGTGACAGTCAATAACACAAAATAAATGATTTAATAATCACAATATATATTACAGTTTCTAAAAGTGATGTTACCGTGGCAAAACATTAGCTGTAAGTTGACAACAAACGAAGTAGACGCGTGAAGCAGACGACTCAACAAAAAAGTACCGTCTCAACACTTCTTTGTAGTTTGTCGTTCTATCGCAAGGAGCTGCAGCTGACGACGACTTCCTTGTGCGTGTTGCACGTCTCGTATAGAAAGTCCTAAGAAAGTGACGTCATAATGACGTAGCTGACCGCCTCGACAAAGCGGAGGTTTGCTCGCATGCGAGCTCTGTCCTGCAGAGACGCCACGTTGCTATTTCAAACTAACGGTAGACTGAAGAGGTACCAAAAACATGTTTTTCATTGTACGATTAATTGTAAACTAAAGGCAATAAATGCCATATTGACGAGTAACTTCTGATATTCGTGGTAATGATAAATAAATTACTGGCGTGTGCTGCTTGTAGCGTAGTTGGTTAACGCGTCATATTGGGGTGCTGATGAGATTCTGTGGCCGCAGAAATTACGCTACCCCAGAAGCAAGAACAACGCAGCGACCTGGATGCTAGGCCGTACCATTGGCTATCTAATTCAAAATCGTGTCGCCAGTTAAACCGACTACTGTACATATATTGAAATCGAAAATTTTAAAATTAAATCTGACTTGTATTACCATAAGAAATATGAAAACTTGTTGGACATTATGATATCCCGAATCTGACGGCCTGTCTAGAAATGAAGGCATTCAGTAAGCTCCGAATGGACGGACACATAGAAGTATGAAATCTTTAGTTAAATCATTTTATATATTTTATGTTTTTTTCCTCGGGTCGAGGGCATGGAAGGCAGATGTTCATATTTATCTTTTTTCGTTCACTTTGATTTCACATTAAACTTAGAACAGAAAATTGTTCAGAAGCATTATGATTTTCCAATCTGTCTAATAGCGATGAAGCCAGCCGAGGGGACTGAGGCGCTCCAGTCACGGTCTGCACGGCCACTACGGTCGAGGGTTTGAATCCCCCCTCGGGCATGGATATTTGTGCCGTCCTTAGGATTAGCTAGTTCATAAGTAGTTTGTAAGTTTAGGGACTGATGACCCTGTAGTTAAGTCCCATAAGCTATACAAACATTTGAAACATTTTTTTTTTTTTTTCTTTGAAGCCAGCCGAAGAAGGCACTCGTGGCGTGAGTAAGGAAGGGCTGAAGGGGAGGTAAGGGGCAAAAAAAAAAATAAATAAATAAATAAAAATATATAAATAAAAGCTCAGTTGAAAGAAAAAAAGAAAAATGAGTGTGGGCGGTGATTCGATTTCCGGCTCCGACAATATATTTTCTTTATACCTTGACTCTTAAGTTTTCTTACACTGTTATTAATTAAAATAAGTTTACATTTTGCGATATTTCGACATATTTACGTATATAAGCGCTTTCTCTAAAAAGCACATCTGTTCTCTTTCGTTAAAATACCGTGAAATATGGACCGTCCAATTGTAAACATCGTCTCTCCAATTTACGTACTGCAATAATTCGACATACAGTAGAACCTCTCAAACTCTATTCCCGAAAACTCGACATTCCGTAAAACTCGACAGGGCTGGTGAATTAATAATTTTTTTTACATCGCCCATAACGTAAAGCTTTCCATCATTACATAGGCCGCCCGCGCTAGAGACTCAGACTAAGTCACTGGGTTTTCCAAGGTCGTTCAACGCACCCTCTACCTGCCCAGCTGGGGCGGGCTATTGTTTGCACACGTTCCGGGATTTCTGTGGCCACTTTCTTTATCGTGAGGCCGCGAGTTGACCTGGGATTCCCGGGCAGGTCATAAACTACCCTCGCTACATTGCCGTCACTGGGCGTTCAGTTTAGTGTTTGTTGAGACAGTTGTGGTCAGTTGCTTTTGTTCGAGAGTGATTGACAATTGTTTAAACGAGTTTTGTGCTGGAATATAGAGCGACAGTATGGCGGAGAAGAAAACAAGTGTCAGTGTCAATGGAAGCAAAGTTTGGTGCCCTAAAAAGCCTTGAGCGTGATGAAAGCGTAAATAAAATAGCGTTGGATTTGAACATCGGTAGGTCGACAGTGCCCGGTTGGAAGAAAAAGAAATCTGTAATTGAAACATGGTGTTTGAAAAGACAGTGTATAGAGTCCATCGCGGAACAAAAAACAATGAGAAATGCTAAGTTCGAAAAAGTTGGCGAAACCCTTTACCAATGGTTCCGTGTGCACAGGAAGAAGAGAACGCCTATATCTGGACCCGTGTGGAGACAGAAACGTAGTCTTCAATCACAGGGTTTTCAAACGACTTCAGTTAGTTTTATTTTACACTTGTAATCAACACTGTAGTTTCAGCTTCTACTAGGCCTTTTGTCTCAAAATTATTTTTAATTTTTTGATTATAAGTTACAAATGTTGATATAAATATATAATTGTATATAATAAATTAATAAATGTACAGTTTTAATACTCTAAATAAGCGTTTTTATTCAACTTCTAGTTATTTTTATTTAAGTTCCCTAAAACTCGACATCCTCAAAACTCGGCAACCTTTAAGTCCACATTGTGTCGAGTTTGAGAGGTTCTACTGTATTTGCAAATAAAAGCGCTTTTTCTTAAAAGTGCGTTTCTTCTATTTAATGAACACGCCGTGAAATATAGACGAACTAATTGTAAACATTGTCTCCTGATCTACCTACACATAAAGTACGGATACATTGTTATAGTGAATGTTGCAAATGACACGCTGATACAAATAGTTTCATACATTGACGACAAAATAGAAAGCTCTTGAGATCCATGAAATGGCTACAGTATTAGCATAATTATGTCATAAACAGTGCTTGTAGAAGAAAAGAACGTGTATAACAGCTGCTGCAAAAAAGGGACAAGGCACTTCAGTCACATTAAGAAACGACAGTTGCTGCAGAACTTTAGTACGTAATGTGTGTATAAAATTATTTGAATCAGCATGACATTTAGAGCATTAATTACTACAGTGTATCTTCCGTTTATGTGCAGGTAGTACGGGAGACAATGTTTACAATTCGTTGGTGCATATTTCACAGTATTTCCACTAAAGACAACAAACGTACTTTTTTGAGAAAGAGCTTGCATACGTAAATATGTCGAAATATCGAAATATTAATTAATATTATTATTACTATTAATTAATAATAGTGTATGAAACCTTTTAGGAATCAAAGTAAAAACAAAAACAAAACAAAAAAAAACACAAAAATTGTCCGGACGGGGAATCGAACCACCGCCCCCACTCATCAGCTCCTCCAGACGATGCATTTATCGACTGCGCTACAAAAACGACAGGTCTGTAGTGTGACTGGTTTGCATTACCCCCGCTATCAAAGGCTACCCGCCAATATCGCATATATTGACTACAACTTACAATTAATCGTACTAAGAACTATATGTTCTTAGTAACTTTTCAATCTGCCTTTACACTGAAATAGCAACACATGAGTTACAAGGACAAAAGCAGGAAAACACGAAAGGGGAGATGGCGTCTCTGCAGGACACAGCTTACCTCGCAATGTTTGGCGGGATCAGCCTAAAGCACTAGGTATACCCAGCTGAACAATCCGCCATTTTGAATCCCCATAAAAAGACAGTGTTCTGCGCTTTTTGTGTTGCAGCGAAGTAAATCAGCGAATATCTTGCGATTTTATTGTTCCACAGGGTGAAATGGTTGGTTGAGCAGCTCGAAACTGCTCAGATAGTAGCAAACATGGTCGCTGTAAGTTTTATCGGTTTCCTTCAAACATAAATCGGCTTAAAAGGTGGCTTGTATACATTCCAGACGCCAGGTACAGTGTTGGCGGCAAAATCGACGAAATATCTGTGTAACGTTAAGCTACTTTTCTTTATTTTATTTAGAACAACTAAATAGTTACTCTAAAGGCTGTTAATTGTATTTTAAGTGATCCATGATTGCAGCTGGCTTTATTCACCTAGTGGTTTTTAAAGTATATTATTTTCTATTAGTTCAGTGTTGAATGTAAATGTGACTTTCAATACGGGAATATATAGGCCTAAGCCAAGCTGTGAACATGATGTATGAGAACAGAATGAATTGAACTTCACAAAGGATGGAAACAGGAAAGAAGTCGTAGATGAACGGCATTAAATTCAAAACTTAGCATGCTAACATTCAACTTGTTTCAAACTGCATGCTAACGAAGCCAAAAGTTCAAAGTTATTAAACACATTTTGACGTAAAATATTCTTTGAAATATGGTGTGTGTGTAAAATACGCGAAACATCAGAGGATACGCCAAGTACGGTATCGCAATTTAACATTATTCCTTAAGTGCTTTCGAATGCAACTGTTCAAAAAATGTTCAAATGTTTTTGTATAGCTTATGGGACTCAACTACGGGGTCATCAGTCCCTAAACTTACAAACTACTTATCAACTACCTTATACTAAGGACGGCACAAATATCCATGCCCGAGGGGGGATTCGAACCCCCGACCGTAGTGGCCGTGCAGATCGTGACTGAAGCGCCTCAGTCCCCTCGGCCACCACGGCCGGCGAATGCAACTCTTAGTTACCATCTACGTAGGTGGATGTATCAGTTTTGAACCAGAAAATAGGATAATTGTAACGTATTTTAGCTGTATTTGGTAAATATGAACGGAAACGTGTGCCTTAATATGGAATGTAACTGAATGTATCATATATCTAACTATGCATCTAATCACTAACTTCAAGTTGCTTGCCTCTTACAGTCAAGATGTAAGCCCATAAATTTTATGCTGTAATGTTTTCTGTGTATATTTAGTGGCCTTAAGAGCCTATTAAAAAGCGTAAGTGTTCCGCCGTCTTTAAATGCGCGCCTTCAACGTGGCATTCAAAATGGCGGATTGTTCTGCTTGTACTGTACAGTGCTCTAGATCTGCCGGCTACGTCCTGTTGACGTCGCGTCCTTAACTGGTTCGGGTGCAAACAGTCTCCCCAGCTGCCCTAGGCGGCCGGTGTAGCCACCACGACCGCCGGCTCACTGCAGCAAATAATACCTGCCCCAGGGTTCCTGCCAGCTTCCACTTCATCCTGCTCTATAGTGCCCCGTAGAGCCACGTTGTCTGCGGAACACTTATACATCTGCGACCTGCATCGCCTAGGCGACCGTCTTATGCAACTGTGAATTAGTCTACTTGACAACATACGCGTTTCGCTTTATCTTAAAGCATCTTCAGTGCTCAACTCTACAAAAAACATTTGTTTACAGTATTTGTGTCAGTTTTATTAAATTCAATCGATAAGTTCTCATGCAAGAGGATAATATGATTCTGAATAAAATGAACTACTAATATTACTCCAGTATTTGATGATGTCCTCTTCATCTGTCAAACCCACCACACACGCACACACACACACACACACACACACATACACACACACAGAGAGAGAGAGAGAGAGAGAGAGAGAGAGAGAGAGAGAGAGAGAGAGAGAGAATGATTAGGATACTAGGATGAAGATTATTTGTATATATGTGTGTTGTCGCTAGCATAAGTTAAAGTAGTTTGTAAGTGAAGCGGCCGATGCCCTCACAGATAAGGTCCGGCAGTCTACTTGGGGCAGTGTCTGTCTGCAGCGGAGATTCTGTAGTAATGTCATTATTTGCGGGCAGATTTATGCCCACCTACTATTATGGTGCGACTGGTGATTCGGGACGCGTAGTACGTAGTGTGAATGGGCGAGCTCAATACACACAGAGAGCGATGTGTGAGCAGATAGCAGATAGCGGAGGCGGAAGCAGCTCCTCCTGAGGCAGCGGTTGGCCGGAAGCGTCGCCAGGTGGCGCTGGGGTAGGAGGGAGGGAGGGAAGGGAAGGGATGGGTAGCGCGTGGGCGGGGGCGTCCGTCAGGGGAGCACTGGACTGTGACCTGCAGGCGGCAGTTCTTCTACTTTTCACTTTTCGGCTGTTACGTACTACTGTAAACAAGTAACATTTGTTTATAGTAATCTTCGTACCTGACGATGACGTAACAGCCTGTAGCGTAGGGCTTGTTGGGTGAAGCTGTAGCTGTCGCTGAATGAAGAAAAGGTGGGAAAACTACCCTTCAAAGAGTCTCCGGCTATCACTGCTCCCTAACAGGAAACTAACCTGCAGATCTTCTGTCTGTCCCAGGCGGTCGGACTTCGTCTCTTACAGCTGGGCTTTCAGCGCCTGGTAAAAAGGTCTACAAAAAGGGACAGTAAGGAAAGCTACAGAAGATGAAAGTCGGATAGCCAGTCGAAACATATATTAACAACAAACCACATAGAGGTGAGGTAGCCCTGTCACAAATTTCCATAAACCCTCACACACTGCATGCAGTCACTGGGCGTGTAAGCGACTTGCTGTAGGCCAAGTCGCAAAATACATACAACAGTAAGAATATAAATAAGAAACAGTCCTCAGAGACAGTTTAAGACGGAAGGTAAGAAACTAGCCACGAGTTGGCGCACTATTACAAGAACACTGGTCGGAGTTAGGCATGGAACGTGCTATGTACCGGAGTAGAAGCACCCGAATGCAAGGCGCAAATACAGAAGTAAGGAAGATGCGAAGTATGCCGTGTCGAGACTGGCGCGGAAGTCTAGGCCAGGCTGCTTGCTCCCAGGGTAATGGGAAGCACGAGTCACTAAACGACGGTAACTACCGCACGATGTCGATACCTCCAGGAACTGCAACGGAATGGGCTCGGGAGCTTTTTTTTGCACTTTTGATTCTCCACCCTGAGGGGGTGGAGTGGGCTGCTAAAGGGCTTGCTTATACCGTTTTCAGCCACTGGGTTTACCCACACGAGTGGGTTACATTGTATCTTTATTTATGTTATTTCTCTCGCTTGGTGCTAAATCTTGTTACAATTCTATTACATTTCTAAGTTATGTCTTCAGAGACTTAACAGGTTTTGAGTATAAGGTAAGGGTGTGATTTTTATATCTAAAGCTAATACTAATAGGGATTATCATTAGATTTTGGATTAGGATTCCTACTCACTCTGTTACTGCACAGAGTTCTTCTCATCTCCTGCCGCGCTGTACCACGCGGTGGCGGAGGGAGACGAGTTTTCGCGTTCTGCCAATCCGCGCCAGTTCAGGCCAGCCAACGTGACGGTTGGAACTCCGCGGCCACAAGATAGGTAACGGTTGAGTCCTCCCTCCTCTGTTAAGTTGGCTACAAGGACCTTTCGCCATGCTATTTTAAGAAGTGACCGATGCATCCGCTATTGGCGGAAAGGTCCTCTCTTGGGAATACAGGTAGTAGTAAAGAAGTAATAGATTAAAACTTGGTGCGGGACGGGACGGTGTTCCATGAACGTTACTGTTTGTGCTCATATCTCGTGAACTACGTGTCGTACTGTGATCCAGTTCAGAGAATACATTCAACTATATGCAAGTATATTGTCCGTAAAATTTGCTGTGGCTACAATTAGTACTGTAGAAATTACGAATTGTAACGTCATACCGAAAGCTGTAGTTTTAGTCCATGAACAGCGGAACGTTACTGTTTACGTGCTCATATCTCATGAACTACCTGTCGAAATGTGATGCAATTTAGAAGGTACATTCAACTATGTATATGTATACTGACTGTAAAATTTGCAACGGTTACAATTTGTAATCTACAAATTGTAACGTTATAGCGAATGTTTTACTCCATAACCAGCGGAAAAGTAGTAAGCGATAAACTTTTTTCGTTTCATCATTGCCAGCGACAAAAAGTTTAATAGATGTTTGAAGTTATGTTTAAAGTTTGTTGCAAGTCGCCAAGTACTATCATTCTCATACAGCGTATTTCGAAAGTCTCGCCGCATGATATGCCATTTTTTTCCGATTTCTATTGGTTATGACGTAATATCTTTTGAACCATGTGCCGTATGTGATTCTTAACCATGCAGCAATTGTTACCTCACGGTAAGGAATGTGTGTACCAAATTTGGTTGAAATCGGTCCAATGGTTTAGGAGAAAATGAGCAGCATTGTCGCAAAATGCAGTAGTTTTTCGCGCATCTCATTGTTTTTGACGTCACATCTCGTGAACTATATATCTTATGTTATTCTTACAGTTAACGGCGACCGTCCTCATGGATTGAAGCTTACGTATACAAAATTTCGTAAATATTGGAACAAAACTGTAGAATTGTATGCAACAGGTACAAACATACGGACACTCTGCTTTATATATTAGAATATGAAGAGGCTTGCTCAGAACAGACTAGGGTGGAGAGCTGCATCGAACCAGTCTGCGGAGTAAAGACCATAGCCAACCAAAAATGTCGATATAGAATCAGTGGTTTGTACTCTTTTAACGTTTGAACAAATACTAACAGTGCGCGCAACAAATTAAATTCGTACATACGTAAAAAGAGAAAATAGTTAAACACGGGAGAAGGGCGACCACTGAGCCTGAAAATGCGGGAGCCGGGAGATTATGGAAAAGTATGTTGAAATACGGGAGATGCCGAGAAGTACGGGAGAGTCGGTCACGCTGTTTAGGGCAGTGGAACGGAGCGACGCGAATGAGGTGACGCTATTGAGTGTAGTGTGCGGGAAGAGACAGGTGTGGTTGGGGAAGTGGTTTGTGGTGTTTGCTGGGTCCCTCCTGCAGGTTTAGCGCTGGCCATACCATAGCAGACAAAGGCGCGACTGCGCGGCGCCGGAGTCTTCCAGGAAATGCAGTGCGTGCGGTGCGTGCCGAGAGGGACAGAGAGGTGGGGGGGGGGGGGGCGTGCGAAGGGACCTCCAGAGCTGAAGCTAGAGCTGTGTGTGTGTGTGTGTAGCCAGAGGAGCTAGCGCCTAAAGCCCTGTACAGGGAAAGTATGGCCAGCCTGCCAGCGGCAGCCATGCTGGGCCTGTTGTATTTCGCTGCTGCTTTCACGCCGATCGCTACAACGTTACCAGCGCTTAACAGTACTTATCAACCGATTTTGAGAAAACCAACCAATAAAAAAATTTAATTTTTTCACGTGTTATAGTGTGATACATTCTCTCGATAATGATCTCAATTTCTGTTCATTATTACTTACAGTTTCCGTGCTACATCAAATTAAGTAAACTACTGCGCAAAATTTTGAAGAGTTTGCAGAGGAAAAGTCGCATTGCGTAGACTTTGCGTATGGTTGATTTTAGCACATACAATGCTGGGGACGAAATGTAGTTAAGATATCGAAATTTTATTTAAGGTTGAGAGCAGAACGATAACTCTTTTCATTCTCGAGATACAGGCTGTTATATCCGACGGACAGATGCGGGAACTTCGCGTACTTCTGTTCATGCGGACCTGGCTGCTCTACGGAATACTTATCGTCCGATTTTAATAAAACTGGTTTGTGGCTCCATATCTAAAGAGTTTACCTATAAATTCAGACTGACCTGTACCGTAGCCAAATATTTCAATAGGCCGCGAACATGTCGTCATCGGAGCATAGTGTAAATTAAGAAAACAATTGGAGATCATGAAAAAGTCTTTGATGAGTATTTTCTTGGGTATTATGTACTTATATCTTACATGAACTACGAAAAATGCAAGGAGATACTCACTACATGTGTTTTACCAGAAACAGAAATTAAAGCTGTCTTTACAACGCCAATTACATTTGAATGTCTCATATTTGTCTTGTTTCAATTCTTTGTTTCCTGTTATGACACACTCTAACACGAGAACCAAAGAGAAAAGCTTGTTTCAGGAACTGTATGTTAATTTCATATCTGAACGGGAATCTAGTTCACTCAGTAATATATAAAATAAAATTGTGTATTTTCGACAAAGCATGAATAATTTAACCTCACGACGACGTGCAGGAATTTTTTTCACAAATGCTTGCAGAAAGGATTTCCTAACATTTAAATCAATATTGGATGTTAACAAGTTTCGCTTCTTTATAAACGCTTTTCTTCCGATAGCCATTCTGCATTTTATATCTTCTTTACATTGGTCATCAGAAGTTATCTTGCTACCCAAATAACAAAATTCATCTACTACTTTTATTGTCTCATTACCTAATCTAATTCCTTCAGCATCGCTTGATTTTCTGACATTGCATTCCATTACCTTCGTTTTACTCTTGTTAATGTTTATCTTATATCTTCCTTTCAAGACAATGTCCATCCCATTCAATTGCTCTTCCAGATCTTTTGCGGTCTCTGACAGAATTACTGTCATCGGCAAACCGAAAAGTTTTTATTTCTTCTCCCTGCACTTTAATGCCTTCTCCAAATTTCTCCTTCCATTCCTTCACTGCCTGCTCAATGTACAAATTGAACAACATTGGGGAAAGGCTTCAACCCTGTCTTACTCCCTTCCCAACCTCTGCGTCCCTTTCTTTCCCTTCGACTCTAATAACCGCTGTCTCCTTTTGTACAGATTGAATATAACTCTTCGCTCCCTATGTTTTACCCCTTATACCTTCAGAATTTCGAAGTATATTCTACTCGACATTGTCAAAAGCTTTCTCTAGATCCACAAATGCTAAAAACGTTGCTTTCCCTTTTCTTAGCCTATCATCTAAGATAAGTCGTAATGTATTGCCTCCCGTGTTCCTATATTTCTCCTAAATTCAAACTGATCTTACCCGAGGTCGGATTCCACAAGTTATTCTATTCGTCTGTAAATAATTCGTGTTAGTATTTCGCAACCATGAGTTATTAAACTGATAGTTCTGTAATTTTCACACTTGTCTGCACTTGCTTTCTTTGCAGTTGAAATTACAATATTCTTCTTGAAGTCGGAGGATATTTCCCCTGCCTCGTACATCTTTCATACAAGGTAATAAAAGTTTTTCACAACTGGCTCTCCTAACGACATCAGCAGTTTAGACGGAATATCATCTACTCCAGGGGCCTTGTTTCGACTCAAGTCCTTCAGCGCTCTGTTAAATTCTTCTCGCAGTATGATATCTCCTATCTCGTCTTCCTCCACTTCGTCTTCCATTTCTAGAAAACCTCTTATTAAACTTTTTTTTTTTTTTACATCTTATCGTGTGATATATTCGCTCGACACAGATGACGCCGTCATTTACCGTGTATTAAAATCATCTGAAGATCAAAACCAACTGCAGAACTATCTAAATAAGATATCAGTATGGTGTCAAAATTGGCAGTTGACTCTAAATAATGAGAAGTGTGAAGTGTGAAGTCGTCCACATGAGTACGAAAAGAAATCAGTTAAACTTTTGTTTACAAGATAAATCAACCAAAAGTGAAGGCCGTAAACTCCAAAATATACCTAGGAATTACTATTACATCAGACTTAAACTGGAAAGAACACACAGATAATGTCGTGGGAAAGGCAAACCAGAGATTGCGTTTTATTGGCAGCACCCTTAAAAGATGCAACAGAACTACCAAAGAAACTGCATACACTACGCTTGTCCGTCCAGTTTTGGAGTATTTCTGCCCAGTGTGGGATCCTTATCAGGTGGGTTTGACGGAGGACA
The DNA here is from genome assembly GCA_026315105.1 of Locusta migratoria. NCBI lineage: Eukaryota > Metazoa > Arthropoda > Insecta > Orthoptera > Acrididae > Locusta > Locusta migratoria. Next base: position 10,490,575 of record CM048753.1, on the reverse strand, counting down.
TCGAAAGAGTCCAAAGAAGGGCAGCTCGTTTCGTATTGTCACGATACAGGCGAGACAGCGTTACGGAAATGATACAGGATCTGGGATGGGAATCATTACAACAACGGCGCTTATCGCTGCGGCGTGGGCTACTCACTAAACTCCAATCGCCAACATTCTCCTCCGAATGCGAAAATATATTGTTGACTCCCACTTACATAGCTAGAAATGATCATCAGAATAAAATATGATAAATCAGAGCTAAAACGGAGAGATTCAGGTGTTCTTTCTTCCCGCAGGCCATTCGAGAATGGAATGGGAGATAAATAGTATAAAGGTGGATCGATAAACCCTCTGCCAGGCACTTGAATGTGATTTGCAGAGTATCCCATGTAGATGTAGATCTCACTTCCTATTCCATATTCCGTATAGTTAGTCTGCTACATCACTTTAAGTAAACTACTGAGGAAAATTTTGCAGAGTTCGCAGACGAAAAATCGCATTGCGTAGATTTTGTTTACGGTCGATTTCAGCACATATAAAGCTGCCGATAAAATGTGGTTAACGTATCTCAATTTTATTTACGGTTGACAGCAGAACGATAACTCAGTTCATTCGCGGGAAAAATAGTTTGTATATCTGTCGGACTCAACTGCGTGGTTATCAGTCCGTAGCTTACAAACTACTTAAACTAAGTTAAACTAACCTAAGGACAACACACACATCCACTCCACTGTCGTTGCACCTACCGTATCTCTATCGCTGAGGCACGGAAACCACTCCTCGTCGGCAATGTCTGTGGTTCATGGCGGTGGAATGAGGAGGTATTGAGCAGAATTGTGGAAAAGACGAATTTCTGGCGTACCTTGACTAAAGGAAGTGATCGATTGGTAGGAAACTTTCTTAGACACCAAGGGATTGTGGATTTAGCATTGGAGGGAACTGTGTGGGGTAAAAATGCCAGTGGGAAACAGACGAATAGAGTAAGCAGATTCAAGTCAATGTAAGTTGCCGTTCTTATGAGGAGATGAAGAGGCTTGCTCAGGATAGAGTAGGGTGGAGAGCTGCATCAAACCAGTCTACGGACTGAAGACCATAACAACAAAGTAGGAATTTCACTTCGTTCATTTTGTAAACAGTGCGTCATTCCAGAATCCAATGCTTCCGAGAAGTGTCGTTGGAGCGCGATGAGACACAAGCATCGTGTAGATAGCCTTCGTCTCGTCGTCGTGACGTAACTAAGTGTTTATCGACCATCTGAGGTATATCGAACTTTGAAGTCGTACCATAAACGTCACAGCTAAACATAAATAAATAATACATCTAAAATGTCAGGTCGTCACTGTGAGTATTTTTGGGTATTTCGTGAAGGTAACGTATGTCCGAAGGAAGCCACCATAGCGGCTTAGCTCCAAACGATAGCAATGGCTGCCAAAATATTATGAAGTAAGCAGCGGTAGTGGTATTAAAATGTTTATTGTACACCACGTCGACGCAACGATGTAACGTAATTAAAATTTATCAGAAAACATAACCCGTTAAGTTATAGTGTATGTTAATAAGATTACATAATTCACATTAGTTCGAAAGTAGTCACGATTGTGTAATGGGTACGGTACTGTCTCCAGATTTGGAAGTGTAAGTTATTTCCGGATCGCATCCTCTCGAGTTCAAAAGTTATTCACTCGTTTTGGCGTTCTTCAAAACATTCGTATATGTTCTGCAATATTCAACGATATTTAAATTTTCTATTGGTTATGAAGTAAATATTTGACTGTTATTTCCGAATATTTGGCGATTTTCGAATGTGTGGCTAGTTCACACGAAGAAAAAAAAAGTTGTTAAAATATTGTCGCACAAGCAAACCACTAAATTTCTTTTCTCAGGTGGGTAATATCCCTGATCCAAGTACATTAAAAAGATAAATACTTCAGTACTTCAGCATTTGCTATATGTTGATAGACTTTTTCACCGGTTGTTTATTAAACATATACAGCATCATATTAAGAGATGAGGTTAGCCAGGAACATAAAAGTAAATGGCTGCGGTAGTAGGAGCAGGTATTCTCATTGGCAAAAGACAACTGTGTCACAATTTTAAAGATGTAATTAGGCAGGACACTAGGAGTATACCTTACGTTGATGCAAGTGATTCAAGGATCTTGTCAAAGGTACTTTGTCGTTTCCTACGAATATCTGAAATTTAACCCTTACTGCTGTGTTCTTTTCTTTATTATTTTATTTTGAAGTGAATCCTGTACTCATTCCCGTGAACTTTTGTTAACAGCTTCTCCAGACAGATGTCATCTGCCTGTCATCTTACTCCTACAGTATTTTTACTTGCGATGTGGGCGGTGAAGATTGAAGCGATGTTCCTCTCTCTAAAGTTTCTCTTGCATCATTTTCTCTTGGACGTCGTCTGTTCTGTCCATATACCCTTGGGTCAGCTGCTCTCCCAAAAGTCAGTTCCAGAAGTTGCATACCTTCTTGTTCCTGGAGTCAGGAACATGCTGCATGCTACATGCTGTCCCAGTTGAGCTAGGGGTTCTGTCTTCCATTCATTTGGTGTATCCTTTGGCATTATAACTGCACTGATGGTCGTCTAGGGGGACGATGACGCGCTGAGTTTTGAAACATGATTTTCATCGTCCGAAACTATTTTGTACTATCACATACGTCCATCAGTATGTCTGCTATCTCACCATTATGAACGAGGCCATACTTTTCAGAAAAAAAAACTTACAAAATATTAGTTGCAAAGAAATTCAGTGACATACGTACAGATTGATTTGTTTGTAGGAAAACACAGTGATTCGTACTCTTTCCTTTCCGTAGAAACAAATTGCATTGTTCAAAAGCAACGACTACACTTGTTTATAATCACATTACGACATCTGCACATATTCCGTTGTTGGCAAATTGAATATTTTCAGAATTTGCTGCAGTAGTGAAGGTTAAAGTACACAGGCTCTAAAAAGACCGAAACTGCTGGAGAAGTACTACGAGAGGGATTTGAAAAAAAGTTTCTCCTGTAGACTGTGGACAGAGTTACGTACGAAAGGGGGAAAAAAAATAGAATAAGACATTAAAGAAGAGACATACTTTTATTTTTCTACATAATGTCCAAGTACATAGGGACATATGTCATACCGCTTTATAAGCTCCAAAAACCCGTCCAGGAGGAAATGAGGGCGTTGCATACGGACGAAACGTTGAACGTCTTGTTTGACGGCAGCGTTTCTTCCAAAGCGCCTTCCGCCGAGAGTCTTCTTCAGAGCTGGAAACAGACGGAAGTCACTTGGTGCGAGATCAGGACTGTATGGTGGATGGTGTAGGCGCTCCCAGCCAAGAGATGCAATACGGTTTTGCGTTGCCGTCGCCTTATGTGGTCTCGCATCGTCATCCGACAGCAGAACGCCAGATCTGAGAAGGCCAGGCCGCTTTTCCCGAATCACCTCTTTCAATTTCGACAGAGTAGCACAGTACCGCGCAACATTGATGGTTGCATCCTCGGAAACGTCCAGCAACAAATCTCCTTGGGCGAGCGAGAAGCACAGTAGGTAGCACTTTCCCTGCGGAAGGAGTACTTTTGAACTTATTTCCGACAGGTGATGACGGATGTTTCCACTCGATGGATGCGGCCTTGGATTCGGAAGTGTAATGGGAACTACGTTTCTTCCCTTGTGGTAATCCGAAACAGAAAGTCATTGCCATATTCATGGTCGACCTCTGCTAGTCAAGGTTAGGCACAGAAAGGGGAGAATTATGGTGCCTCAAAAGTCTTCGGTCACTTACCAAGTAGCATCAGAAGGCTGGCAGATAGCCAACTGATATTTAAAAAGAAATCAAAGGAATTTCTGAATGGCAACTCATACTTCAGATGAATTTGCAGATAATACTTTAAAAAAATGAAAATAAAAAACTTTAAAATATTGTCATGTATAGAGAACATTTACTAAACTGACACGTTCCACATCATTACGAAATGTCGTATATGTGATCTATGCGACAAGTATTAATCTGATCTAATCTTATGTGACTTGCTCGTGCGAGGCCACCTGCCAGCCGCGGTGGCCGAGCGGTCTGCGGCGCGCCAGTCTTGGATTGCACGGCCACTACGGTCGGAGGTTCGAATCCCCCCTCGGGCATGGATATTTGTGCCGTCTTTAGTATAAGGTAGTTGATAAGTAGTTTGTAAGTTTGACTGATGACCCCGTAGTTAAGTCCCGTAAGCTCTACAAACATTTTAACATTTCGCCGACGCATTTTCCGTATACAATGCCTTGATTTGTTTCGTGTTCGGCTATTTGAAGCTTATGAAGCGGAATGACAAATTTCTCAGTGTAGTTGGAAATGATATAGAAAAATAAAGATAAGGCGTAATGTGTCACTCTGTTTTTCCTTTTATACGCACCTGTGCCCACAGTCGACAGAAGAGACAGTTATTTCCCAACTCCCTCAACGTGTTTTTTAGGTTCCAAACTGAAGCTGAAAACTATTTTTTCTGTGGTATATGCTTGGCATAAGAGACAAACAGTCAAAATTATAAAAAAAAATATGAATTTGTTGGAACCTGCGACTGTTTCTTGAAATAGGTTTCAGAAATTACTGCAACCAGTCGCCTTTTTTCTTCTTAATGAAGATTTATTTAAACCATTTCCAGTTTCAAGCTGCCTAGCAGCTCATCATCAGATGGTATATACATTTAGTGCACTAAATGTATATACCATCTGATGATGAGCTGCTAGGCAGCTTGAAACTGGAAATGGTTTAAATAAATCTTCATTAAGAAGAAAAAAGGCGACTGGTTGCAGTAATTTCTGAAACTCAAGTCAAAATTATAGAGAATCATTTAGGGTGAAAAATAGACCTGAACACGTTGAGAGGATGCAACGCTCCGAAATAGATATCCGGTCTCTACAGAGGTGAGTTACGTCACGATGGCGACACACTCGTGATCTGGGTTGAGGAGGATGGTGTCTGCGCTGAGGCGCGCTCCCGCCCCCGCCCCCGCCCCCGGCTGGCCCCTCCTGCTGTGCAGTCATCCGCCACACACGCTCCCATCGCCGCTACACGTCTGCCTGCTGCCGCCCTGCCGCCACACAGCTCAGGAATGCGGCCTCCGCCTTTGTTTCAGGAGGCGCCGCTTCCCAGAAACTGCTCACCAGACAGCGTATAGCCTTCCTGTGGGCTGCGTCTGCTCACACGGTCCCACTTCCTCACTGACGCCTGCCTCCAAGCTGTGTGGTCACGTGACTTTTTTCCACCATATTGGTCGTACGCGTTGCTTCCCCACCGTAAGAAGTGTTGTGAATATTCGTATCTTTCGGTTTCAGTAACGCCGCAGTGTTGGGTTTCACGGTATTTTCTTGCAAGCCGAGAAGGAAGGTAAGCATTATAGTACATTCATCTGAATTCAGAAAAGCAGGGAGAACATTTGGTCTGACGAAAATTGCCAGACAAAAAAAACTAGGAGCCCAGAAGCGACCCTCGGGTCTGTGTTGGGCTACTTTTAATTCATAACGAAAATTAATAGGGCAAAGATTCACTGTCAATTGCATTACGCAGCAGATACTCATATGTAATAATTTTTTTTTTTTTTTTTTTTTTTTTTTTTTTTACTTTAAGAAACTTGTGAAGAAAATTCGTACATTTGTCATGAAGTACAAGCGCCGTTGGTTTTATTAGCACGTAATTGCTGAAATTTTCATTTACAAATGAGTAAACAGATCCTCGTTCAGATATGGAAATATAAAGTTCATGAAGAAAGTTTTTCTCATTCGTGTATAAATTCGGTGGATTATTACAAGAAACAAAGAACTGAACCAAGAAAAATAATAGACAGGTAAATACAATTGCTATTGTGTAGGCAGTTTAAATTAAAAGGACAAAAGTTTAGCCCTCAATCGCGAAGATAAAGTTATTTAACCTGGTTTCGGCAAGAACTATGATTGGAAAGTCACGTAATAAACGTTACAAGTCAGCTGTAAAGCTAACGTCACAATATAAAAAAAAAAAAAAAAAAAAAAAAAAAAAAAAAAAAAAAAAAAAAAAAAAAAAAAAACGAAAGAAAAAAGAAAAGCTAGCTACAAGGGACTGCACCACGCTTGCAAGGAGGAATCAGACTTGCGTGTTCTAAGTATGATTCCGCCTTGCAAGCGTGCAGTCCCTTATAGCTAGCTTTTTTTTTTATTATTATTGTGACGTTAGCTAAAGCTGACTTGTAACCTTTATTACGTGACTTCCAATCATAGTTATTGCGGAAACCAGGATAAATAATTTGAACTTTTAATTTATCTGTACTGGCTATCCCTTTCCATTTTTTCGTAGTTCAAACGTTTCATTAATTTATACTTTGCTCCGATGAGGAAAGGTTAGCGTTCTCTTTGAACATTGGGTTAAGTTACAGGTTAGTCTGAATGTATAGCTGAACTGCTTCGATGTGGAGCCGCTAACCAAACTTTTCTTAAAATCGGATAACAACAAGTACTTGGCAGAGCCGCAAATCCATGGACAGAACTGCGCGTAGTCCCCGCGTTTGTCCATCGGATGTAACTCCCTGTATCTCGAGAATGAAATGAGTTGTCGTTCTGCTCTCAACCTTAAATAAAACTTCGGTATCTTATCTACATTTCGTCCGCAGCTTCGTATGCGGTAAAATCAACCATGCACAAAGTCTACGTAATGCGACTTTTCCTCTGCGAAATCTTTGCGCAGTACTTTACTAAATTTGATATAGCACTATAATTTTAAGGAATAACGAATAGAAAGATATCATTACCGATCGAAAACATCACACTATAAGATGTGAAAAATGAAATTTTGTCATCGAATAGCTTTTTCTTAATCGGTTGATAAATATTGTAAGCGCTCATGACGTCGTGGCTTTGTGTGCAACACACTCAGCATCGCCGACGCTTGCAAGCTGGCCATACTTCCCCTACACACAGCTTTAATGTTGTCACAGACAGACGCTGCCTAGCGCAACACCATAATACTATCCGTTGGCTGATCACACAAATCATCTGCTAAATCAACGGTATCCAGAATACGGACCGCTAACTGATACCTGGACTGCGTTTTAATTTGAGCTTTTTGTAACCAAGCGCACGATTTTCGTTCGATTAACTCAGAGGTTGCTAGGGGCCTTGCACGTTCAAAATCGCCTCCACTTGTTAAAAAAAAGAGAGACATCACTGGTAGAGCTCTTTCTGCAGGTGACTGTGTTTTGTGGCGTTAATCTTGTTAGTATTCTTATAGTAGGTACTTTGTAATTTCATGTTTTCTTCATCTATCAATATCTATAAATGTGAATGTTCGGAGTACGATTACAAGACATAAAGAGCTAAACATATGTACAGTTACTAATGTCTACCCGGGGAAGGCCTTCGGCACGGTTTTATGGCGATCGGATAGCTATTTATCTATATATATTAATATGAATGTCTGTTCGGTGTACGCTTATCACGTCCGAAAGACAAGACGCAGAGACTTGAATATTTGTACAGTTACTAATTTATACCTGAGGAAGGTCTTAGGCAAGGTTTTATAGCGATCTGATAGATATTTAGTGATTTTAAGAATATAACGTGAAATGCGGAACAATAATTACTCTTCGAAAATGGTTTTATTGGTTGCATTGTTGATTGAGGGTTCATAATGATAAAAGGGTGGAGTATATTGCGATGGAAAGTTATCGGTGTATATAAAATTCTACATGTGTGTGTGTGTGTGTGTGTGTGTGTGTGTGTGTGTGTGTGTGTGTGTTAATATTCCGCTCTGCAGCGAAAACTACAGAACGCAAACGAATGAAATGTGTGTAATTGTTGTTCGAAGTCTCCCATTGTACATCATAGCAGTTCCATGCCGATAGCTATAAGGGGGTGGAAGATATGGTGGTTGAAAGTCGTCAAATTATAAAAAAAATTCGGACTGAAGGCCAGCGATGACGTTTGCTACTTTATAGCAAGGAGGTTACATACAGCGAAACGTGATGCCACAGACCATATCTTTGGTACATCCGTGCTACAATGTCTTCAGCTTTCTCTCTGTAAGGAAATAGAAGAATAAATAAATAAAGCAGTAAGAAAGAAATTTCTTTCAATACATCTCTTTAAAAAAATTGATTTGATGTTTCGCGCATTACTTCAAGTGACCGATCTGTGATATTATTACAATCATCACAGGCTATAAGGAATAATGTCTATGTATTTTTTGTAAATAATTAAGCACTTCACATAATTTATTTTTTTTTTTTTTATTTGAATGTTGATCGAAAATGTTTGTTTTAAAGAAGGTATTGTATTTCATCCTCCAAAACCAGTCTCATAGCACACTACTGAAAGATAGCTTATCTATCATAATCAACCAACACGCGAGCGGAGCCGCGGGTTTAAGCTAGTTTGAAAGATGTGTAAGTTCCTTGTCCTGGGTACTTGTGTAATATGTCGGCTGGAGCTAAAAAGAGAAGAGTCGATACAGAGAAACCTACATTCAGTCAAATAGGACCTAAGACGCCCCGTTATAGACAAACCAGTAAAAGTCCGGCAGTCAACAGAATTGACTGCTGTTCTTGGTATTGTGATTAAGAATATCTGTGCAAAAGTGTCCGATAATTGAAACTGGGCAGGCGACGCGGAAGCGCCTTTGCTTACTGCCCAGTGGGGTTTCCCGTCCTACTTGCTGAACTACTCAAAGTATGGCGGAAACCACTGGCGGTACTTTTGTGAAGAGCCAACGCTGGCTCAATAAATAAAGGCGATTTAAATAATATGTTAATTTAGATGTCAGATTTCTTTGTTATTATTGTTGTTGTTAGGATGTTTTAGGGGGACAAAACTACGGAGGTCATCAGTCCCCCCAGATTTCTTTATACACAACATTTCTTGTGCTAAATCCTTCCATCTTTATTAAGCTCTTCTTGCAGAGAACCATCAATAATTTTTAATTTTACGCACTTCACTTTGATATCATGGTAGCCTACAGTCTGTTTATCGTAAGAACAATTCTGATTTTACATACTACCTGTGAAAAAAAAAAAATTATTTGCGTTTCTAGAAATGTCACACAGTTATAACCATCACCCATTTATATTCTGCAAGAAGAAATTAGAAAATAAACTGATTAATGAGCGCCGCGGTGGAGTAGCCGAGCGGTCTAAGGCGTCTCGCTGCGGAGCGCGCGGTTGCTCGCCGTGGAGGTTCAAGTCCTCCCTGGGGCATGAGTGTGTGTGTTGTCCTTAGGTTAGTTTGTAAGCTACAGACTGATGACCACGCAGTTTGGTCCGATAGATCTACAAACATTTGAACATTTTTTGATTAATGAGCTACTAAATATGATGCTAGCAGCAGGAGACTGACAAAGTTTGAACAGTGGACGTGTTAAACGGGCACAAACCGTTCTCCTGTGATCAAACGTTTAGTCTCACCACTTTAACAAACATAAAAAAAATTGGACTTAGTGTGCAGAGAAATCCAGAACCTAGTATACACAAAAAAGTTCATACAGTACTGACGCTCCCAGAAGTGGTGCTACAATATTATCCCATTTTGGTATCACGCATACCATTGATGTTGTGCTGATATATACGGGGAAATTTTGAGATATATTTTTTCTTTAATTTGATCATTTCCCTTAATGAAGCTCCAACAGTTTTTATATAAATATAGCGCCTCAATGCGCTCGGCCGTGGCTGTGATTTTCAGAGCCAGAAATAAAGGAACAAACAAACACATTGGTGGTGGCACAGGTATGCTGAAACGTTTTTGGGTGAAAAGTAAAAACAGTGTGTTGCAGTGGCGTAACTAGGACTTGGCTTTGGGGGGGGGGGGGGAATAGACCTGCTTGACGAGCAAAGTTTTAGTCAGTTTCCAGACAGACTACATCTACCAGTACCGTTGAAGAAACTGATTGACTCCCATCCAATGAAAGCTTATGGTAATACACCCCAAGTTTCCAATATTTACATTTACCAGATCGCTGTTATACGATTTCTTTCTTTTTTTTTTCGGGTTCTGGGGGGTTCTATCCCCTTGATCCCCCCCCCCCCCCCCCATAGTTACGCCACTGGTGTGTTGCATATCAAGTGGACCTCATATTCAGGAGCCATTTAATTCAGGAAAACTGATATCGTGAATCTGAAACAGTTGTCAAAACACGTGACTTGGTAGTGCAAGCGCCCCCTCGCTTCACGAGTGTTTCCAGAACTGTCTGCCTGGCGATGGCGTGCGCCTGCTGTGGTGACGTCACGCGACGGGTCAGCTGTTGGCGTAGCACGCACTGCCACGCCCCCCGCCACTGCAGTCGATCTGTGGCTGCCATCGATCCCGCCCCTGCCACGTCACCGTGTCGGAGCGCGAGAATGTGACGTCAGCAGCATAGATCCCGATAGCTGGTGACGTGACGTGACGTCACTGTGACGTGTGCGCGACGGTTCGAAGACGACACGCGTCTGTATCGACTTCAGTGATCGTTCGAGACACGTTAACAGCTGTAGCCAATCTTGTCGTCCACTTAACGCAACGGCTGATTACGTCGAGAAAACTACTCGTATCTCTTTATTTCTGTAAGAATTACGAAAACAACGCAACGATACGCTTTCCGAACAGTGCATAGGAGGCCATGATTGAATGTCCGATTTGCTGCGTCAGTTAAGTTCTGTTCTTTCAGACAGTACACACAGTGTTCAAATTCCCAGAGAAACTTTTTATTTTTTCTATTTGAATAATGCCAGCGAATGTCTAATAACCATAAAAAATGTTACATAATTGACATTTCGTACCCAAAAGTCTTAAGTTTTTTTCTCATCTTGTATTACGAACTGCAACTGAAGTGTAAAATGATTTATTTTGGTAGAAATATGAAACCAATTGCTTTTATAAATGTGTTTTTGTATTATTATTATTATTATTCCAGAACACGTCTACAAGCCATTGCAAGTTCAGCATCAGTGGATATGTTACAGGGACATTACATTATCTTGCATCAAATGTAACTAGACGATGTGATGATCTAGCTACACTCAAGTAAGAAACTATGGTGTTTCTGTAACATCTCTAATGATGTTGATCCTATAGTAGCTGGAAAAATTGTTGTGGAGTAATAATGAAAATACATTCCTAAAAGCAACTTGTTTCATATTTCTATCAAAATAAATGATTGAAGTATCTATCAGCAGGGTTAAGTTACTGTAACGTCCAATTACGTTTAGTTGAAATTGTGTTACTGTTAACGCTGTTAGCAAACATTTTCTCTAAATTAGCTTCAAAAATAAGCCAAAATTTCTGCATTATGTATGTAGCTTTTGACAATGTCGACTGGAATACTCTTCCAAATTCTGAAGGGAGCAGGGGTAAAATATAGGGAGCGAAGAGTTATATTCAACTTATACAAAAATCACATAGCGGTTATTGGAGTCGAAGGGCAAGAAAGGGACGCAGAGGTTGGGAAGGGAGTAAGACAGGGTTGTAGCCTTTCCGCAATGTTTTTCAATCTGTACATTGAGCAAACAGTGAACGAATGGAAGGAGAAATTTGGAGAGAGTATTAAAGTTCAGGGAGAAGAAATAAAAACATTGCGGTTTGCCGATAACATAGTAATTTTGTCAGAGACTGCAAAAGATCTGGAAGAGCAAGTGAAAGGAATGGACAGTGTCTTGAAAGGAAGATATAAAATGAACATTAACAAGAGTAAAACTAAGGTAATGGAATGCAATGTCAGAAAATCAGGCAATGGTGAAGGAATTAGATTAGGTAATGAGACAATAAAAGTAGTAGATAAATTTTGTTATTTGGGTAGCAAGATAACTTCTGATGGCCGAAGTAAAGAAGATATAAAAGACAGAATGTCTATGGGAAAAAAGCGTTTCTGAAGAAGCGAAATTTGCTGACATCCAATATTAATTTAAATTTTAGGTAGTCCTTTCGGAAAGCATTTGTCAGGAGTGTAGCATTGTATGGGAGTGAAACGTGGACGATAAGGAGTTCAGATAAAAAGATGATAGAAGACTTTGAAATGTGGTGCTACAGACGAATGTTGAAAATTAGATGGGTAGATCACGTTACTAATGAGGAGGTGCTTAACTGAATCAGGGAGAAAAGGAGCCTCACTGCGGAGCACGCGGTTGCTCGCCGTGGAGGTTCGAGTCCTCCCTGGGGCGTGTGTGTGTGTGTGTGTGTGTGTGTTGTACTTAGATTAGTTTACCTAGATTTAAGTAGTTTGTAAGCTACAGACTGATGACTACGCAGTTTGGTCCGATAGATTTACAAACATTTGAACATTTTTGAGAAAAGGAGTTTCTGGCATATCCTGACTAAGAGAAGGGATAGATTGGTTGGACACATTCTGAGACATCAAGGAATTGTCAACTTAGCATTAGAAGGAAGTGTGTGGGATAAAAATCGTAGAGGAGAGACCGAGGGACGGATATAGTAAGCAGATTCAAAAGGATGTAGGTTGCCGAACGTATTCTCAGATGAAGAGACTTGCACAGGACAGGGTAGCGTGGTGAGCTGCATCAAACCAGTCTGCGGACTGAATACCACAACAACAATGTGGAAATACATCAAGCCGGCGGCGGCGGCCGAGAGGACTGAGGCGCTCCAGTCACGGTCTGCACGGCCACTACGGTCGGGGATTCGAATCCCCCCTCGGGCATGGATATTTGTGCCGTCGTTAGTATAAGGTAGTTCGTAAGTAGTTTGTAAGTGTAGGGACTGATGACCCTGTAGTTAAGTCCCATAAGCTCTACAAACATTTGAACATTTGATTGAAATACATCAAATCCTATAAAGGTGCGGGTATACCTGGCGTCACTTGGCATAGAGGCGAAGCAACAGGGAAGGCTTGTAGGGGAGGGGACGAGCTACGGCCGAGCGCCGACACTGGAGAGACACTGCGTAACTCGCGGCCAGCCACGCGGTCTACACAACGAACGTTATTGGCTGCCAGTGCGGTAGTGGAGGGGGATGCGCAGAACGCATGGAAACTGGGCCGCCTTCGTAGCTGACGCCGACTATAGTCACGTCGTATGCAGTGAACGCAGTCTGCCCTGGCAGTTGAAGCAGAACCTACTAGAGTTGGGCAACACGATTCTTTTCTAGGAATCGATTCTTGAGATTCAATCCCACGTTGTGAATCGATTCCTACGATTCGCTCACGATTCTTTAGTCTGCATTGACACGATTCTTAGTCTTACATTTTGCCCTTAGATGGCAATATATGTATCATGGATGTTGCAATCTAACCTTGTGAATCTGTTCATACAATTCTTTCTGGTCTGTGATGGCATGAATCTTACAGAATGATAAAAAGGAGTCAATGGGTATCGGATTTTGTAATATGTATGCAGCATAAAGTTTATACTTAAAATAATAATGAGCCAAAGCCATTCGATTCAACTCTCAAAAACTCTCGAGAAAATAGTCTCTGAAGTTTTGCTAGCGGATATAAATACATATTACACTACCAACTGTTTCTGCCATCTTCACAGCTCATGTAGTATCTTTGTAGGTTTACTGAATGTAGGGCACTTATTTCGAATCCTGCTGTAATCTTACAAATTTTGTTTCCGTTCTGTTTGAATACTTCGGTCATTTAAAGATAAATTTCATTAAATCTATGGTAATTCACACATATCTGTTATAAAATATTTATTATGTAAAATCAGTTTCAGAAAACACGTCTGTATAAATAAACATTAAAAATAAAACTCCGCCTCTAAATATTAAAATTTCTTTGGAGATACAAGAAAATTGCGTTTTTATACTAAAATGTTTCTATTTTGTTAAATCAGTTTCTTTCAGGAAAGATAAACATAAAAACCTAAGTAGTAAAAAAGATTTTTGAGATGGCGTTAAAAACTATTAAAATCGTGTCTTTGTATAAAAAGAATATTTTTGTAAAATTAAGTTTTTACAAAAACTATAACTATCTAGATGAACTCAAAAAGCTTAAACCTCTCTAAACACAAAATGTAGTCCAAATCGTTACAGCAATTTCCGGGATACGCGAAATATAAATGTCGAGAATTGTTCGTTTAAATACATAACATGTAAACTGTATAAACGACATATTGTCGTATGTATTGGCAGCTGTGTATTTCGCTGCGTTTTCTTTCTGTCATGTGTAATTCGTGCATAGGCTAATAATTAACGGCTCACGATCTTCGTATTGTGCTTCCTTTGTTCACACGCTTTCTGGCTTTCGTAATCATTCGGCACGATTCGCCACTTGCTTTCGAATTATGAATCGTTGGATCTTGGAGTCGTCACGAGACGATTCTTTTTGAAGGAAGATTCGTCCAGATCACGATTCGATTCTTTATTTGTATTCGTTCAAATGAACGACTTATTCACGTATCGCCACAACTCTAGAACGTATTGCTTTTACAAACTCGGACAATTTGCAGAGAACTCTATAGTGTTTATTTTTCGACATAGTTTAATATGTTCATCTGCACAGTTGCCTACTGTGAAAATTTTGTAAAATGTATCTAGTAAGTGTCGTGTAAGAAACGTTGACGACGCTTTAAAAACAGACATACTGCGACACTTGTTTCCAAATGTTAGTCATATGTTGGCATTATTCGCATAACACTGCAGAACAACGTTTATCGGAATCAGCCGCGCTTACATTACATCGATACCTTTTAATGCACTACTTAGAAATTGTTCTATACGTACAGTTTCCTAGACCAGCAGGTTGCCAGTGCTCCCTTCAATTTGTCTGCAAGAATCGCGACCGCATTTAACGGTCTCGGTCTATCATTAAAATCGCACACACCGCCGCTTCCGTCTTTGATACAGCCTGCATACGTCATAATGACGTCACGTTTGACACTTAGGGCGGAGAGCTGCATCACAGCAGTTTTGGGTCAGTGGTTTCGATGTGTCTCGGAGCAGTATGCACTTGGCTGTTTTGATCTATTTCTTTCACCTCTGGCAGTGTTGCTGATGTGAAAAATACCGAGTAGCACCGTGGTTCGGAACCCACGTTTAACTGTATGTCCCCCTATAACTGGCTGGGTAAGTCAGTTCGAAGGTCGGAGCAAGGCAACGGCATACCACCTCCAAACAGAACCGTGCCTAGTAAAGCACTGTGCTGTTCAAACCAATCTTAGGAATGTTGACTGCTTTACCTTTTAATTTATATCAAGTGACAACTCAACTTGTTACAAGATGTCATTCATATTCCATTCTGCTCTTTTGTCATTTATGCTCAGTTTAATTGCTTTCGTTATTGCAACTATATTTTTCTCCGTTGATTTTTTAATTCGTTGTTGCTGCTTGTTATTTCGTTGTTTGTCTTTCTGTGAACATCAGTGATTCGCATGAAACGTTCCAAAAGTGTGAGGAATGCAGTTCAGAGTTTAAAACGTGGAAAAACATGAAATTGAGAAATTTCGTGTTTCGAAAAATGGAAAATTCAGTGTCCATAATGCGGAATTGCGTTATCAAGATGCAATTTATTAAAACATCAGATAAAATGTGAACCCAGTAAGCCTATATTACCCTATAAATATCATCATCATTATCATTAGAGACTGATTATTCCATTCAGCGTTCAGTCTGGAGCACAGTACCTCTAACAAAATTCCTCCATGATCCATTATTCAATGCTAACATTGATGCCTCGTCTGATGTTATGCCTTTTACTTCAATATCATTCTTCACCGAATCTAAGTACTTTCTTCTTGAACTATCTCGACTCCTGCCAGTCTACTGTTTTCAGCATATGATCCATGAATTTTATGAACAACAGTGGTGACAGGTTACAGCCTTGTCTTGCCGCTGAAACTACCCTGAACCATGAGCTTGATTTGCCATCTACTTTAACTGCTGCCTGACAGTCTACGTAAAGCCCTTTGTCTGCAGAAGTTTGCCTCCTACACCATAATCTCGAAGAACTGACAGTAGCTCCCTCCTGGAAATAGTCATAAGCCTTTTCTAGATCTATGGAACATAGATAAAATTCCCTGTTCCACTCATAGCACTTTTCCATTAACTTACCTGACGTAAGCTAAAGATGTGGTACTGACAGCCTCTAAGAGTAGTTGAGTATTTTGGTGCATCATATGCACATGTAATACATAAACTAGGTGAATTGCAATGGCGGCCTGCGGCGTATCTTTTAACCCTTTTTGTTATATTTAGGATCTTAATTCCCGCTGTTTTGCACGCCTAGACTGAATGGTCTGCATTGGTTGTTTCTATTGCTGAATATAAATTTTCATAGATTTAGCTTCAAAAGTGCTTTCCTAATCAAGTATCTTGATACAACTTGCCAGCCGTATTGCACCATTGATGGCAGAATTCAAAACATTCCGAAACACTTTTTTAATTCTAAACATGGTTCAAATCCAAATTTTCGCATTTCTAACATCAACATAGTCTTAGTAGGACCCTTACAAGATTTTCCCTTATTTCATGGACTTAATGTTTGAATTTCCAAAAAATATCCATACACGTGCTTTTAAAATTCCAATAAAAATGTAAATCCGAAGTTTTGTATTATTTGCTTCAAAACCGCCTTAATAGAAACATATTTTCAAAAAACAATTCATCCCCTAGGGATGGAAATATCGAAAAATCGCTTATGCGTACAGTGTAAGGTAAACAACGTGTATAAATTTCTTTTTAACTCTTTGGCATCTTCCTTGGTAATTTTACTTTTGAAACCGCAATATCCACTTATTTTTGTGATTTGCACGCTTGTTGCAGAAAAACGGAATAATGTGCAACACGTTTCGCTGTATATTACATCTTTGCTACTATAGTGTCAAAGGTCATCGCTTGTCTTCAGTCCGAATTTTCTATACGCTGACGACTTTCAACCACTATATCTTCCACCCTGTTATAGCTATCGATAAGGAACTGCTATGGTGTACAACGGGAGACGTTTTACTACAATAACACAAACATCGTTTGTCTCCATTAAAAAAAAAAAAGTTCAAATGTTTAAGTTTAATGGACTTAACTGCGGGCTCATCATTCCCTATACTTACAAACTGCTTATGAACTAGCTTATACTAAAGACGACACAAACATCCATGTTCAAGGGGGATTGTAACCTCTTTTGGTGAAGAGCAAATTATTAACAACCGCACGTAGAATTTTATTTAAGTCAGTAACTTTCGACTCACAATCTTCCACCCCCTTATCGTTATCAACCCTCTACCACCATAGTGCACAGTGGGAGACTGATACCTGCTACCACATACAAACACTATTCGTTTGCGATGTGTAGTTTTGTCTGTAGTCTGAAATATAGGTACAAACACCTAAAAAGGTAAAGCAGTCAACATTCCTAAGATTGGTTTGAACACCACAGTGCTTTACTAGGCATGGCCCTGTTCGGAGGTGGTATGCCGTTGCCTTCCTCCGACCTTCGAACTGACTTACCCAGCCAGTTATAGGGGGACCTACAGTTTAACGTGGGTTCCGAACCACGGTGCTACTCGGTATTTTTCACATCAGCAACACTGCCAGAGGTGAAAGAAGTGGAAAGTGACAGATAAAAATCCTAGGAGCTGGCAGGGATTGAACCCACGACCTTTGCATTTGTAGTCTGGCACTGTACCACTGTGCTACGGACAAACACATATATATATATTAAGGTGGACTACAAGACGGTAAACTGAATGCTTCAGTAGTTTCGACAACAAATTCCGTCGAAAACAGGACTGCAACCTTGGTGTTTACATATGACAGTCACGTGACGTAAACTGCCGGCAGCAAAACGTCACAACAGCCGAGTGCGAACTCCCGCGAGACGGTCCGGACAGGCGGTGGGGAGTGCCATGTGGCAGAACAGCTGGCCTCTGCGAGGGCGTGGTCGGCGTTTCGGCGGCAGCTGCGACATCTGCAGCACGCGCCGCCTGCTCCTGCAGTCCACAGGGGGCGTGGCCAACATATGCCACACAATGCAATACCGCCACAAATTACACTCCGACGGCGGATGTCGCTAGTTCAGTCTCCAAAATAACGCTCATTTGTCTCAATTAATTGCAGGGGAAAAAAATTACGTTGTAGTGACGTACCGTGCGCATCAGGCAGATGGCGGAAAATCGCTGTCGGGCACTTGCAGAGATCATCGTTCTATAGGATGCAAAACCTGTTACAATCAAATCATTGAAATTAAATGGTATATTATGTCACTCTGTGATTTCTTTATAAAATGCGTAATCCGCCTCTGAAACTAAACAGACCATTGCGTCACCTTGGTTGGAAGGTCTCCTGAACACTGAAGTTCAATGTATTGCATCGAGAACCCTGTTCCTCAGGTTGTCTACCCAACCCTCACAAAGATGCAAACAACCTCGCTTGAGCAGTGGGTGAGACTGCCGATCAGATGCAATCATTGAAACGTAGGTATGCGAAGTTATAGTGGAGCCGCCGAAAGAACGACTCTGCCAGCTAGCGGCTATGTTGCCAGTGCTGCTACGCGGCTGTTGTTGTCACGCCGTGGCGGTCGCCGGCATACGAATATCACGCCCGAAAATTTTGGGACCGTTGCTACGTATTAATAAAGCGTGAACGAACGAGAATAATCACGAAGTAATGAAAAACACTCTTTTTCAGTTGAAAATGTTTTGAAATATATGTCGAGTTAGTTTCGTATGTTCCAGTATTCCATTAAATATAATGTATCATTTAGTCTTTAGCCAAAGTTCGCTAGTTTATATATTTCATCTTCTACAACTATTTTCCACAGACTCGCTGTTATTACTCGGACACTGTATTGTGCAGTCTGCCGAGAGGGTAAACAAATAAGGACTACCACTTTATAAGTAGTAAAATCGCCTCTTCCAGTGAAATGATTTGTCTTCTTACATAAAAAGAAGTGTTTTTGTCTCATTCGTTTATGGTCGCTGTTGACTGCCATAGTATAGTGTGAGTAATATTATCAGATCAGTTTCGACAGCTAGTCTATTGGTCACAGAAGTAGAAATAAAATAACGAAATTTTTCAGTAAACTATACATTAAAAATCAGTCGCGGCCAGCATCATGTGCAATGCACCGCTGCTACTGCTACTATCGTCCCCTAATCTTATTATTCATTCTTCTACCCGTTCTTCTGGTGTACCTTTTCGTTCCCATGCCTCTTCTAAGATGTGCCACGTATGTATGACAACATTGTTCCATTTTGTGGGAGTAATACTGCCCAGTGCTTCACGAACTAAGAATTCTACTTTTGTCAAAGAAAAACGTTTATTATTTCTGCAACGTACGATTTCACCTGAGCCCAGGCGAGTTCTACTGCATTGAAATGGCAATGATATGGTGGAAGGCGCAACACTATGACCACTTTCTTCAGCAATTGTATCAATTTCATAAATGATTTTTTCGGCTTTTGTTTTCGTAACACAGCGTGACATGCTTTGGAGCGACTGCAGCACGCCACCCCGCGCGACCTCGAGTGTCAGGGTGGCAACGCGGCACCGTTACCCTGGCAACGCTTACCAATTCCAGAGCTCAGGTTGGATGTTCAGTGTCCCCCCCCCCCCACCCTCTGCGGCCCACGTGCGCGAACTGTCAGGGTCGTTCTTTCGGCGGCGCGACTATAGTAACGTTGAATATCGGTAAAATCATATCTTTGGCTCCACGAGGACAATATCTGGTGTGCGCTGTCCCCACAGACATACATTACTAGACTTGTAAACTCGCCTCTGTGACTGAAGTTTGATGCCGCCATCTTGCCTCACCTAACGTCAAAAACTTTTCCGTACGGTATTACTCTGATCTTCTGACACGATATGACGTTGTGAACTTTACTAGTTGCTTTGAATATGATTTGCATTTGAGTTAACACTTATGCATTTTCGAATCGTGATATGTGAAGTTTATGTACCGTTAAACATTAACATCCAGGCAAAGAGTTTCTACCATTTTGTTGTGTTGCCAACATAATCATGCGAGGTCGGCGGTATGATGAGTAAAATTTTGCCGTTACGTACAGTTAAAGCAGAAGTAGTTACCTGAAAGACAGTAATAAGAATAAAGCTATGTGTTACCCACGACAAATAACACATTTATAACGGTCATTCTATTAAAAGAAAAACCGAAGTTGATCGAAACTGGAAACAGATTAATAAAAACAAGAAACGCGACTCAGTGTGTGCGTCAAAGCAGACTATAGATTTCGAAGGAACTCTCAAAAGAATAAGGGTACACTTTTATAATGACCGTACTACTGAAAGCAAATCCGAGGTTGAATGAAATTGGCAACAGATTAATAATAACAGCAAATTAATGCAATTCATTACTGTATATGTTGAAGTTTACTCAAGCTTTAAAAATTTCAGCCATATACAAAACACGAATTTCCTACATGTCAAAACTCTAAGGACGGCATAATTACGTCAGTTCATTCGTATTTTTGCGGCTGTTTTCTTTAATAACTCACACGGCGGCGAGACTTGAGTGACACCAATGATACTGCCAGTCTAGTAGTGTATGTCTGTGGCTGTCCCGCGTCTGAGCTGACTGAGGTTGGTTTCCGGTGAGCAGGAGTGGTGGAGAGCAAGCTGCCTTGGAATGTAGTCGCAAAATTGCAGCGTGAGCTTGAAGCATTTGAATCTTTTTGTGTCTGGATACGTTGTAAAATATTTGAATTTGAAAGGGGGTCCGTTTTTATGGAGAATAAAGGGCAGGAGAGTCAATTTTTTTTTCCTTCATTATTTGGCGCTTAGCGTGATTGTAGTCCATCTCTAACAGACATTCAACATGAAGGGTTTAATTTTCGTCTATATGTCCATTATTTAAAATAAATAATAGTAATGCGGACAATTTCGATTTCTTATTTACATTGTATAAAGCACTGGCTGGTTTTCCTTTGTTGAAAATGACAGAAGTAAATGGGTTCATGAAAATATTTGTGTAAGATATTCCCAATTCTTAATTTTTGTACAATATAGTTTTAAATACTACAGAGGTGGACAAAATCAGCGTTTGTGTAAGTGGATTCTAATGAAACAGATTATTTTTTACCTGAGATCAAATAGCTCATTCTAAGAATAAAGTCACTGGGTCAGAATAGGTTTTTATTACATATTACGATTTTTGTTTAAAGTCATGCTTAACTAATTGGATAAAGTTCAGACTATCAAGTTTTAGTTACAATACAGATTCATTTTACAGCTACCCATACATACGCACAACTACACAGGACACAATTGTTTCAGAAGTCACTAAAGTTCAGTCAAGCAATTTTCGTTGACAACTTGTGAGTACAATACTAAACAGTACTATTTTAATTGCAACACCAGTCTTTATAGACTTATTTTGGAACAACAACAATCCTTACAATTTTATTATCAACAACTTTCATCGTAACACCGGGAAGGAAGTGCACTGCTTGCATTTATTGTAATTCTGCCGTGCCTAGAAAGTCAGTTCCGAAGTTTGATGGAATCCGCATCGTTACTCCGTGTCCGTTTCATCAGGGATGTCTCCAGCCGCCTCGTAGTGAACAAAGCGATGTTAGGTCCAGACATACTGGCCTCGCTCTAGCCAGAAGAAAAAGCGTAATTTGTTGAATCTAATGTTAATTTAAACATTAGGAAATCTTTTCTGGAAGCGTTTGGCTGGAATATTGCATTGTATGAGAATGAAAGGTGGAAGATAAGGAATTCAGACAAAAAGGATGGTACAACAAACGAATGACGTATAAATTGATAAAATTCAGCTACCAGTAGCTTGTGATTATTTTAGATGACCGGTTTCGGGCGCTTGAGTGCCCAAAACCGGTCGTCTAAAATAATCACAAGCTACTGGTAGCTGAATTTTATTAATTTATAACCTGAACAGTTGCTGAAATGGATAAATTACTTAGACGATTAGACGGATAGATCACGTGACTAATGAAAAGGAGTTTCTGGCATACCCTGACTAAGAGAAGGGATAGGTTGCTGGGACACATTCTGGGGTGTGATGTAAAAATCGTAGAGGGTGACCGATGGATGAATACAGTAAGCAGATTCAAAAGGATGTAGGTTGCCGTCCGTATTCTCAGATGAAGAGGCTTGCCGCGGCGGAGCGGCCGAGCGCATTGAGGCGCTATGCTACGATGCGCTAGGCCGTTCCCCGTCGGGGGTTACAATCCCCTCCCCCCCCCCTCGGACATAGATCATTGTGCCGTCTTTAGTAGAAGCTAGTTCATAAGTATTTTATAGGTTTAGGGACTGATGACCCCGCAGTTAAGTCCCATAAGCTTTACAAACATTTGAACATCAAAGCAGTCTACGGAGTGAAGGCCACAGCAACAATATTCTTAAACATAAGGAAAGGCATTGAATTAAAATTTATACTGTCGCCAGGATTCGAACCCGGGACCTCCTACTTACTAGGTAGGCGCTTTAGACCACTCAGCTAACACAGCGTTGCATCCAAAGCGACTACACGGACTGTCTTAAAGCACGTTTCCCTCCACACCACATACTTTAATTCTGCCTCATGTTCCCTGTGAAATACGTGTAGGGAGACTTGTTTTAAGACAGTCCGTGTGGTCGCTTTGGCTACAACGCTGTGTTAGCTGAGTGTTCTAAAGCACCTACCTAGTAAGTAGGAGGTCCCGGGTTCGAATCCTAGCCACAGCATAAATTTTAATTCAATGCCTCTCCTTATGTTTAATACCTTTGTCTCGTTATACCAATGTTGTCTCAAGGAATTGTATTATTTGTTGATAACAATACAGCAGTGCTGACAGGAAGAGAATAGAGGCTTTTGAAATGTGGTGCTACAGAAGAATGCTGAAGATTAGGTGGGTAGATCGCATAACTAATGAAGAGGTACTGAACAGAATTGGTGAGCGAAGGAATTTTTGGCATACCCTGACTAAAAGAAGGGATCGCTTGGTAGGACACATTCTTAGACATCGGGGAATCGTAAATTTAGCATTGGAGGGAAGTGTGTGGGGTAAAAATCGCAGAGGGAGACCAAGAGACGCGTATAGTAAGCAGATTCAAGTGGATGTGGGTTGCTGTTCTTACGAGGAGATGAAAAGGCTTGCTCAGGATAGAGTAGGGTGGAGAGCTGCATCAAACCAGTCTCCGGACTGAAGACCATAACAACAACAACAACAATACTCTTATTATTTTTCACCTTCTTCTACTTATTATTATTATTAGGTAGTTTCATATGGCACATTCCAAGATACGATACTCCACACTTCACCGATTTCCCTTCTGCTACGACTCTCTCTTCCGCTTAACGAACGAGCTTGTTCTGCCTGCTGACAGACTCTAGGGGATTACATGTACGAAGAACCTTAATTGGAAAGAACACATGCAAAATATTGTAGGGTAGGCGAAACAAAGGGTGCTTTTGATCGGAAGAATAGAACAGAAGATGTAATAGTTCCACTAAAGGAACTGTATACACTACACATGTTCGTCCTATTTTCGAGCATGTGTGTTGCGGGATCCCCACTACCTGGGACTGACGGTGTGTAGGGAGATTGTTCATAGAAGGCCATCTCGTATTGTCGCGATAGAGGGGAGAGGGCGTCACGGAAATGATGCACGAATTGGGGTGGCAATCATTAAAAGAAAGGCCCTATTCGTAGCGCGGAGATGTGTTTGCAAATTTTCTCCTCCCAATGTGAACGTGTTTTATTAGCACCTACATGCATAGGGAGGCAAGTTGTTGTTGTTGTTGTTGTTGTTGTCTTCAGTCCGCAGACTGGTTTGATGCAGCTCTCCACGCTAACCTATCCTGTACAAGTCTCTTCAGATGACAATACTATCGGCAACCTACATCCATTTGAATCTGCTTACTGTATTCGTCCCCAGGTCTCCCTCTGCGATTTTTACCGCACACGTTCCCCTCTAATGCTGTGTTGACGATTCCTTGATGTCTGAGAATGTGTTCCACCAACCTATCCCTTCTCTTAGTCAGAATACGCCATAAATTCCTATTCTCCCCAATTCTGTTGAGCTCCTCATTAGTTACGTGATCTATCCATTTAATTTTCATCATTCGCCTGTAGCACCACATTTCAAAAGCTTCTATCGTCTCTTTGTCTGAACTCCTTATTGTCCACGCTTCACTTCCATACAATGCTACACTCCAGACAAATGCTTTCAGAAAGGACTTCCTAACATTTAAACTAATATTGGATGTCAACAAGTTTCGCTCCTCCAGAAACGCTTTTCTTCCCACAGCCATCCTGCATTTTATATCTTCTTTACTTCAGCCATCAGAAGTTATCTTGCTACCCAAGTAACAAAACTCGTCTACTACTTTTATTGCCTCATTACCTAATTTAATTCCTTCAGCATCGCCTAATTTTCTGACGCTACATTCCATTATCCTTGTTTTACTCTTGTTGATGTTCATCTTATGACCTTTTTTCAAGACATTTAAAAACTGTACGTGTGTTGTGGAATGTTGAACCTATCGTTAAATCAGACAATAAATTGTTCATTAACACAGCTATTTGGTTTAATTATGGCCTTGATATTGATGTATAAGAAACAGTGCATTAAACTGATTATGTGCGCAACGGATATTTTAACAAAACAACTGTGACATCTAACCTTTTGAAACAGACACTGACTATACTCAAAAATTTTGACTGCGAGAAAGATATAAGAAAAACCACAAATCACTTTCTTAATGCTTGACTGTGAGAATTTATGTAGATCAGTTTCTAATTATTGAAATTTAAATTAACTATCATTTTACTATGGCACCAATAATGAAATATGTTCAATAATATTATTCAAATCAACACTCCACTAAATCAACTAATTATCAAATGAAGGAAGTAGGTTAATTTTCTAACTACGTAAATGAAATATGAAACAGGGTTAAGTTACTTATTATTGATAATCAGCATTACATTACCTACATAATACAACTTCTGACTTGCTGGCAAAGCAGCCTCTGCTCTACATCGGAGCCATACACACAACCCAACCGCTCTCTAAGCGAGCTGAACCACTAGTGCTACTCTCTCTCAGTGCGAGCTACAATGCTATGCAATACATGATCTTTGCCAGAGATGAAACTTTACACATATCGATACATACAGTAGAAGCGATATTATACATTTTCTTGCAAGCAAGTTACTCGATACAAAACAGGAGGCACAATATTAGACATTTTCTTATAAAAATAATTTTTTATGGACACGTTTCATCACCCCCCTCCTACCTATTAAAATTTTGTAGGGTGGGTGATGCCAATGGCATTGCCTAGCCAGCAAAATTACTGAATTTCAAGTCCAAAAATTCATTAATGACATCCAAAATATAACATGAAAAATATGAAGACCTGATAAACATTTTTATACAAGATATTCAAGATCAAAACAACAGATGGAGTACATAGAAAATTTAAAAAAATGTGACAGTCATAAATACATGCCATTTTACAGAACAGTACCATCAAAAGTCACGCATGGAGTGGTACAGGGTGTGACAGGCATAAGCAAATGTCAAAATTTACAGAACATCAGCAATAAGTGGAATATATGACAATTATACATAATGGTAAACATAAGTATATATAGAATTTCAGAAAACATAGTTTGACAAATGATATAGTGGAGAAAATGAGATAGCTAGAAGTAATACACAAATGGAAAAAAATATACAACAATAAACATGAACATATACAAAGTTTTACAAAAGATAGTTTAACTAATGTCATCATTTTTTTAAACATAAAATAAACATTCGTATCTTGTGCACAATGTAGTCTATGTAAATTTTTAGTGCACTTAGTATAAGATAAAGTGTCAGTTTTGTATTCTGTGATGCATTTAAAATGCCATACTTTCATGGATGCTAGAACATACATGTAAAATTTTTGACTACATAGGCTTCTGATCATGTACAAAATAATGTTACTGCTTCAGCACAATAGGATTTCAATATAACGTTTGTCAATCGAATAGGCACAATGACATTTCAGACTAAGTATATGTATCTATCAAGAGCACAATTTTATTTTGGTCACTGAATGTAAAAGAACCATGAAATATACCTAAACACTGGTAATGAACCTGTGGACAACGTTTGCAATGGGAGGCACTGAATAGTATAAGCACACGAATAGCACATTAGCTCCTAACATTCATTTTAGGTCTGCACACGAATAGCCAATTATCCCCTAACATTCATTTTAGGTCTGCACACGAACACAAAACACTGTAAGATTACACCACACTGTAGGCGAGCTGGCTGGTTGCATTGAAGCTGAAGTCATGGAGAAAAGGTTCTGATGTATTCCTCCATGCAATTCGACAACCAAGTGTGCTCCAACCAACGGAGCTATTAGCAGACTGCATCAGCATAGCCAAAATTAGAGCAAAATGGTGGTGGTTGGCCAAAGCTGCAATGGACAGTACTATGTGGCCAAACATCATCCAAAAAACATCTTCATTAAAAGGCCCAAAATCAGTGGTGTATAGTAACTCGTCCATTGTTCTGTGTGCATTCTGGAATCTCGTGTGCGAAATCGCCACTTCCCATGCGTGTCCAAAGTACATGAAATAAAGCATTTTACACACAAATTAGTAACATAGTCATGATATTTCAGTTTAGACTGAAAGAAAAGTCATTGATTAGAACATATCTACAGAAATATTTTCCCACAAATTCAAGTGGTACAGATGGGGTCATGGTATTAAACCATATTTTTACATTACAGGTAGGGTCTTGAAGACGGATACATTTGAATACTAATGAGTAATTTAATTCTTATATTAGAGTATCTACAACATTAGTGTCATTTCATATAAGCACAAGGCTTTACATACTATGTACATATTGCTTTACAAACACATAATCGTATGAAATACATTGAGGGTGCTTGTCATCAATCTGGCATTAGGTCATGTAAAGTAAATTTGTTGTCATAATGAAATAACTTAAATTGACATTCCAATTACCATTAGTTCATATCTCTTTAAATTAATATATATCACTATGGTGGTGATTACATTACCACCAAATTATAACACTTAAATTACATAAGTTGCCATGGCCAGGCTTTTGTCTCAACTGAGCTACATATTTCATTGCATTAAGGTATAACACATCAGGGTAGTTTCGTGAGAATATCAAAAGAGGTTCAAGTCATCAGGTCATGTCTGTGTCTGTCTGAGTCAACAGTAGGGTCAAACAAAACAATTAGTGCAAATTTTGGCACAGTAATAGATGTACATCACAGTAAATCATCCAATAACATAAACACAGACGTAATATTCGTTAGGCATAGCTGCAGATTTTCGTCAACAAGATCATCAATAAAATTTGGAAGATAGCAGTAAGCAAAAGCAAAATATCTCTGTGCATTATCTTTCTAGACTTAACTAGGCGCAATTTATGGCATAGCTGCAAGTTTGCAAGAGAGATGGCTGTGTGCAACGTATAAGCATAACCATACATTGTCATTGAGCTTCATTATAAAATTAATTAGCATAGTGGTAGGGCTTAGGTATATAATTAGTGAGCATAGCGGTAAGCTTTGATTACAAGAGCAATACGCATAGCTGCAAGCATAATTAGAAATATTCATTACACATAATTACAAATAATTACAGAGCATCAGAAGGATATGATTCTCACCAATCACACATGCCATTGAAGGCACAATGCATCAACATACAAAATGGTGCACATAAGCACAAAGAGGAAACACAAAAGCGCAGTGCGAGTAAGCACATAAGAAAAGAACAGAGCATAGCGTCATTAGCAACAGAGCGATTCTCCTCATAATTGCTTCATAATCATTGTATACTCTCGTCCACATAATTACATTTATCAAACATCTTTGACTGTTACCAATACCTTCCTTACCATCATTTATCCATAAACAATAATGCATTTTAAAGACCACCATGACATATTGTGTATTGCCTTACTCATCATCCTCCATAATGTCCTTGGCTTACAAAATGCTTATGTCAACTCAAAATCTTCTTCACTCGCTCAGAACTTCGTAAGTTATGCAATTAGTAACACAGAAGAGAAATCTGATATTTTCTGAAACATAGGAACTTGATTAGATTACACAATCAAAAATTTCCATTAATTTTATTTGTCTTGCACAGCCACAGAGTTCGTTATATGCAAATTGCAAGATAATCAAAGTTTCGTATGACAATATCCCAGCGTAGCACAGAGCATAAGTATTCAGAGTTAGAGAAAAGTAACAGTGAGAAAAAGAGGTAGATAGAGCGCACTAAGGAAAAGCGGAAGAATAGTGACACTCAGCTCGAGAACGGGGCACCAATCGCCACTTGGTGCGTCCAAAACAGATTAATGGACTCTCTACCCCAGCAAAATTACTGAATTTCAATGTTTTGCTCTTGTCTTTCTGGGGTACGCGATCTGCTTTGGGCCCGATTTGTGTTTTCGTGTCGTGGAAGGCGATCACGAGAATTATCGCGTGTGCCCTCCCGACTACGCTTCTCAGCGTTATTGTTGTGATTTTCAGTCTCGCGATCACTATCAGTATTGCGTCTATCACGCCAATTAGTATCATACGAAGTATTGCTGTTATGATAGTAATTATTGTAGCGTCCTCCGCGACCAAAACCACCACCTCGGTTGCGGCCACGAAAACTTCCACGGTTAATTTCACGATCATGAAAATCACCGTTCTCATTGTCGCGACTTTGTTTGTAAGATTCATTAGTGAAAGAATTATTTTTTGGTTTATCGTCGTGCTCTGAATAACGTTTAGTACGCGGCGGGCTTTGTTGCGACCGGCGATCATATTTGTTTGTTTCAAAATATCGACTGCGCGAGGAATTTTCCTCGTCTTCTTCCTCTAAGTCTTGTAAGAGATTTCTAAAGGCTTCAATATCATTCTTGCATCGTGCCGCAATGGCAATTTGACGCAAGTGTAGAGGCAATTTGTTCAAACAAATTCTGATTAATTCCGCAGGGCAGTAAGGTGCCGATAAAAATTGATTTTTGTATACTAAGTTTTGGAAATATTCCACTGGGCTCGAGAAATTTGATCGCTCAAAAGTTTTGAATGTCGCAATACTGTTTTTAACGCGGTCTTGTGCCGCTTCCGACCAGTATGCGGATAGAAATGAGCGTCGGAACTGATTCTCGCTATAGCACTCTTGTGCAATAGCTCTCATTCTGGTGGCTGGCTCGCCTTCCAGATAACCACATATAAATTCTAATCTGTGCTCAAGTGGCCAATTCGGGGGAAGACAATAATCGAATTGCTGCAACCACTCTTTAGGGTGCAAGTCATTCGGAGAGTTTTTAAATGTCTTGAATTTACGTACAGTCAGGAAATGCTTGTAGTCAAACGCTTCCTTTCGCCCGTGCGGCGTAAGTGGGCGTAAACTACGCACTGCGTCTTCATTGTTGTTACTACAAGGTACACTTCGTTCACGTACCAAGCGACCTACTTGAGTCGAATCATCATTGTCATTTTCGTTCAAATTTTCTTCTACATCTTCGTATGCATTTCCATAAGTGTGGTCAAATTTCCTCTCTATTCGCGCCACGCGATCATCTAATTTCCTGACCTCAGCCTTGTATTGCTGATTAATGGTCATTTGACCTTGTTTGAAACGGTCAAGGGCGAGATATTCATTAGTTTCATTAAACGGGGTAGGATGCGTTACATCAGAACTTTTGTCACTGTTATCACTGATTTGGGTAATTTTAACAGTAATATCCTCAAACTGTTTATTAATTTTATTGATCTGTTCAGTCGTGACTGACTGGAAGTTCTGCAGCTTTTCATCAATTAGATTACTCTGCTGCTTCAATTGAGCGAGTTCAGTAGTTTCCATATTTTCGACTCGTGACGCAAAGCTTTCCATATTTTCTACTCGTGACGCTAGGCTTTCCACTACCGGGTTAATCTCGTCGCGAATATCTTGTCTTATTTGCTGAGATTCACATTTGAAAGTATTGAGCAGTTGTTCCCTGAACCGGTTGTTGTCCTCATTTATTCTATTAAAACTACTTTGAATACTCGCAAACCTCGAATCGCACGTCTGTTCTATTTTCTCAAGTTTTTCATTTAATTTCTGAGATTGTAATTGATTATTGTCAAGTTTTTCATTTAATTTCTGAAATTGTAATTGACTATTCTCAAGTTTTTCACTTAGTTTCTGACACTGTGCCTCATTTAACTTAGAGAGCTTTGACAATAAAATTTGCATGAAGTCATTTGGTAATACGTTTTCCATAGCTGTCGCACATGTATTTTTTGTAGCAGAGCTAGGCGGAACCGATGGATTATTTTCCGCAACCACGTTACAAGAATCGGAATTCTGTATTGTCGAATCCTGTACTTTGTCATTATCCATATTGTCTGTTCCTGAACTAATCTGTTCCGCGTTTTCGGACACGGTATTTACTGTCGTATTTGTATCAGTGCAGTGAGAAGACTCTTGTAAAAATTCAGCTTCTCTCCTTGCATCATTCAAGGTCTCATTTTCGGAAGCAGATTTAGCATCAGCGCGGACTCCTATTCTTCGACATTGTTAACAGAATTTTGCAGTAAAGTGACCAATAATATTTATTTTCACCTACTGCATATTGTTTGAAAATTACACACAGTAATTATGAGAGAACAATAGGCTGAATCGGGCAAGTGCAACATACAGTCACAATCGAGATTACGCGAACCGTTAATTATCACACGAGTTCCGCGGTACTAGAACTTTCATCACAACAAACATCAGACAATATAAAAGAGAGGCTTGTTCAGTAGTAATGCAATTATTTGTATATTCAATTCATCTACTATAAACAATACTACACAATCTCAAGAATGGTAAGTAACAGACTACAGAAACATTTACTATGCTACTGTTGCTATAACAAAGGATGGTGCTACAAAAATTAAATTAAGAGCCAAAAGGTAAGTTGGTTAGTGGAAAAGACAAACTAACTGAAATAAGACTACGTATCTAACTACGTCACGATCCTGTTTATGAACTATCCTGGCAGAAAGGGCGCCAGATAAAAACTGTACGTGTGTTGTGGAATGTTGAACCTATCGTTAAATCAGACAATAAATTGTTCATTAACACAGCTATTTGGTTTAATTATGGCCTTGATATTGATGTATAAGAAACAGTGCATTAAACTGATTATGTGCGCAACGGATATTTTAACAAAACAACTGTGACATGTAACCTTTTGAAACAGACACTGACTATACTCAAAAATTTTGACTGCGAGAAAGATATAAGAAAAACCACAAATCACTTTCTTAATGCTTGACTGTGAGAATTTATGTAGATCAGTTTCTAATTATTGAAATTTAAATTAACTATCATTTACTATGGCACCAATAATGAAATATGTTCAATAATATTATTCAAATCAACACTCCACTAAATCAACTAATTATCAAATGAAGGAAGTAGGTTAATTTTCTAACTACGTAAATGAAATATGAAACAGGGTTAAGTTACTTATTATTGATAATCAGCATTACATTACCTACATAATACAACTTCTGACTTGCTGGCAAAGCAGCCTCTGCTCTACATCGGAGCCATACACACAACCCAACCGCTCTCTAAGCGAGCTGAACCACTAGTGCTACTCTCTCTCAGTGCGAGCTACAATGCTATGCAATACATGATCTTTGCCAGAGATGAAACTTTACACATATCGATACATACAGTAGAAGCGATATTATACATTTTCTTGCAAGCAAGTTACTCGATACAAAACAGGAGGCACAATATTAGACATTTTCTTATAAAAATAATTTTTTATGGACACGTTTCACATTGTCCATTCCATTCAATTGCTCTTCCAGATCCTTTGCGGTCTCTGGCAGGATTACTATGTCATCGACAAACCGCAAAGTTTTTTATTTCTTCTTCCTGAACTATAAGGATAAATTTGGAGAGGGAATTAAAGTTCAGGGAGACATGACTATCATAATAAGAGAAATTAGGTCGAAAACATAATTCGGTTTTCCATTTCACCGCGCGCTACTAGAGAACGGAACAGTAGAGAACTATTACGAAAGCTGTTCGATGAACGCTTTGCCACGCACTTAAATGTGGTCTGCAGAGTAAATATGTAGGTGTATGTGATAAAATGAATAAAAAAATGCGCTCTTCCCAACACTTCTAAGTGATTAGCTGGAGCTGCCTATCCGGTTTTAAGCTTAGTTTCGTATACTTCGAAATTTCATCTTATCCAATGTTAAATTTTTGTGATAATGGAGATCGTAGTTGAGTTTTTCCTTTTTTTTTTAAATCCATGTCGCATACTACGTCCACAAGTTTCGTATGTGTGTTATATGTATATTCAACTTCAGTTCTCTGTCTCTTTAAGAGAGTGTGGGGCTACTTATCCAGACATGCCAAGTATTACGATTTGTCCGTAATTATGACGATTACGGTGTTAAGGAGCCTGTGCTAAAATTAGAAATTCGCTATTTTATTTATTTTAAGAGTTCGGGAATACTGTTTTTCTTAGGGTTTATGAACCACTATATTGTTTCACAAATATCGCAACTCCGTATCCTTTTATCAGTTTGATACAAAAAGTATAATATACACACTGAAGTGTAGCCTTCACTACTGCGGGTACATAAATTTGTAGTTAGGTTGCAATTTGGCTACTATTGTTCGTGCTGTGATGTCATTAGCTAAAGAAAAAGAATTATTGAGTAGCAATTGAATCTCGTACTTTCGCACATATGCAAACGAATGTAAAGGTCAATGTAATTGTTTCTGCTAAAGTCACGTATACTCTACCACACGTGTATTTATTTTTCAGTAGGCGCCTTCCCGTGACTTAGCAATTATTTTTGAACTCTGGAGTTAAGCATCAGATTAAGATGTTTACTGTCATTTTTTCAAATAAATAGTGGGTGGAGCCCTGGTTCATCTCCCACTTCCCCAATTCGTGTCTCATTAGGATAGCTTCTTTTCAAATTTCGTATCTCTACTTATTAAGGAATATGATGAGGTAATTTGACCTTTAACAGAGGTTGTTAACTAAAAGAATTACTTCTCTTATCAGATCGTTAAATTATACAAATAACGCTCGATTATCTCAACACATAAAAACGAAATACGTAATAATTTGTTCTGGTACACACTGAAGCAAAACTCTAGGACCTTATTTCGCTTCACATATATTTCTGTTATTTTATAGAAATAAGTATATGAACAACCATTAATAATGATTTTAATTATTTATGTTTTTCGTTGCAGGTAAGCGTAACAGATACAACCGTGGGGACGAAGCGAAATGGTACGTGTTTCACTTTGACATATTTCACGTGTGTTTTTTTTTTTTTTTTTTTGTTTGTTTTTTACTGTAGTAAGCGCTTTTAAACGGCCAGTGTGGCTCCCTAACAACGTGCTAACGCTCTCGGAAGCATCTACACATCGATTGATTCGTCGCTGTTGAGAATTTTGCAGGCAACTGGCGTTAAACCCCGAGTCACGTGAGAAGTACGTGATCTGGAGCTAAACACAGCTTTGCTATTTATTACTGCAGTGGCGTTTTTCTTCTTAGGCGGGTGCCAAGAGTGTTCGTCGAATTATTGTCATTGTAAGGAAACGGTAGCGTTTCGCTTTTGAGTACTCGAGATTTGGTGCCTGCTTTGAAAAACCGGAACTTGAAATGTGGAGATTGTTTTGTAATTCACGAAACCACGGCTTACTTCAGAAATTTTCAGTTATTGTGAAAAAAGTGACTTAAACTAACTTTCAAAAATTCTTGTAAGATACAATTCAGCCTTGCCGCATCAGGTGTTTTCAGATGGCGAAAGACGACACAGCAGGTGAACGCGCACGTGCAAGACTCCGATACACCATCGGGTAGAGGTCGGCCATGAATATGGCAGTGACTTTGTTTCGGATTGTAACGGGGGATGAAACGTGGGTCCACCGTTACACGTCCGAATCAAAGGTCGCATCCATGGAATGGAAAGATCCGTCTTCACGTGTCCAAAAGAAGTTCAAAAGCACTCCCTCTGCAGGTATAATGCTACTCCCCGTTTTCTGGGACGCCCAAGGAGTTTTGTTGCTAGAGTTTTTGGAGGATACAACCATTAGTGCTGCTAGGTACTGTGCCACTATGTCGAAACTGAAAGAGGAGATTGGGAAAAAGCGGCCTGGCCTTCTCAGGTCAGGCGTTCTGCTGTTGGATGACAATGCGAGACCACACTCGGCGACGACGACGCAAAACCGTATTGCAACTCTCGGTTGGGAGCGCCTACACCATCCGCCACACAGTCCTGATCTCGCACCAAGTGACTTCCGTCTGTTTCCAGCTTTGAAGAAGACTCTCGGCGGAAGGCGCTTTGGAAGCAATGCTGACGTCAAACAAGAGGTTCAACGCTTCTTCCGTATGCAACGCCCTCATTTTTTTCCTGGAAGGCGTTTTGAAGCTTATAAAGCTATATGACATGTCTCAATGTACTACTACTACTAATAATAATAATAATATGGTTTTCTGTTCCACAGGACCTAACTGAGGAGTGAGACTCCATGGTCATGGAACAAGTCAATACATGAATTTTTAAAGAAAAGAAGTGAATTAGCTTAATTGCTTAACTTTTCTAGAAGTTCGACAGAATAAAAGGAGTGAGCCATGAGGTAACTCTTCAGTTTAGATTTGAAAGCGTGTGGGTTAGTGCTAAGATTCTTTCCTTCTTGTGGCAGCTTATTGAAAATGGATGCTGCAGAATGCTGCACACCTTTTTGCGCGTGTCAAGGTGGTCTGATGCAAATGTAGATTCGAGTTCTATTATTCACCGAGTGAAAACTACTAGTTCGAGGAAATCAGCTGATATTAGTAACAACAAACGACATTAAAGAAAAAACGTTTTGTAACGCCAGAGTCAAAATTCCCAGACTACTGAAAAGTGGTCGACATGACGTTCGTGAACTTACACCACATATTGCTTGAACTGCCCGTTTATGAGCCAAAAATATCCTTTTTGCATCAGACGAGTTACCCAAAAAAAAAAAAAAAAAAAAAAAAAAAAACAATGCCGTACGTCATAAGTGAGTGAAAATAAGCGTAATAGACTACTTTTCGTGTTGAAAATCACTTATTTCAGATATTGTTCTAATGGTAAATATAGCAGAATTCAGTTTCGGAACAATATCCTGAACATAGGCTTTCCACGACATTTTACTGTTTATATGAACACCTAGAAATTTGAAGTGTTAAGTCTCACTTATCATATGCCCCTGTGTGTAATCAAAATATCAGCTTTCGTCAAATTATGTGTTAGAAATTGTAAAAATGTGATTTAACATCAACTTGTTTTCTACAAGCCATGAACTTATCTCTTGGAAATTATATAGAAATTATATTAAAAAAATAAACATATCTCTTGTCTTTAATGTGTCATTCTATTTTTGTTCTTTCATACCCACCTCTGACCACACTTGACAGGGGAAACTTATTTTCCAACTCCGCCTCGTACATCATTTAAATGGGGGGAATGGAAGACTTATCTTGCCGCGTCCAACTGATTTTCCCCTATGTAAACTACGTATTGGTAGTGTGTGTGGACCTCGGAAAGTTTATTTCGACATTTATACTACTAAATTAAGTTTCACGAAAGATTAATTAATAAGCCTGCGTTTGTTATAATTTTACTCGGAATTGTAGTTTGCAATTAGAATGTGTGATAAAAAATGAAGTATTATTTGCTAGCTCTCATTCTTTGTCTGATGACTGGTGTCGACACATTCTGCGGTCTCGCCACGCTACTGATGATGATACACCGAACGCTCCCGTCGGAGGTTCGAGCCCTACCTCTAGCATGGATTTATGTCTTGTCCTTGGCAAAAGTTAAAGCAAAGTCTAGGGACCGATGACCTTAGCAGTTTAGTACTTATGGTTTACAAAACGTTTGAACATTTTGTGGACATTGAGTTATCTGACATATCACTTCTCCAAGTACCGACTGATACGTAAATATACACCTCCCAGTCCACATTCCGATATTTCGGCATTTATTTCTTGCAGTTCTTTGGAAAATCCTTTGAAACTGAATTTAATGTCACTCGGTATCGGTAGGAACTTGCCCAGTAACAGCCTTAGTCAGTACCATCTATTGCACAATGTACTAAGCGATCGTGAGTATTTTTGAAGCTTGGCAGACATTTTCAATATATTGTGGAAACCGTCAATACTGCTCTGAGACAGTTAGTAGCTTTTGTACGATACGAAGTGTCACACACTAAATATTGAGGGTCAAAAGCGACCCCTAGACTCTCAAAAATATTGTACAATTTTTTATATTGAGGTATATTACTGACCGATTGTGGGTAAGAATGTGCAGTATATTACACGGCTTATTGACATATGTACTGAAATTACATTTCCTTTTGCAAACAGTGTGGACTGCATACTCACTAGATAAAACTATGTGTCAGTTCCGTCTTGTCTGCCAAACTGTTCGTTTTGAATGTACAATTTGTGTTGTGAAGTTGATATGGATTCTGAATCAGTGAAAAGCACATCATTTTCAGAAACATTATTACTATTTAGGTGTTTGCCAGCCTTTTGATGTGTCAAAAGAAACGAATATAGTAATCTATAAAAGAGAGCATTGAATCAGCTGTAGTTGAAATACAGGGGAAATAAATATTACATCCACTTGTAACAAATTGTAGAAAAGAAGTGAAAATAATTAAGAATGCATGGAAAAGTGGACCTGAAGTTGACCAGATACTGAAACCAACACTTCGTAACTTTTTATATTCATATGGCCCGCTGCGTCATATATGCTATATAACGACATTGTAGGAAACTTTGCTGTATCAATGACGCTGCTATATGAAGACATATTTATTAATTACGTCAGGCATGTTTCAGCATAGTTGCCTTCATAATTCTGCGAAGTTAATATAGATGATATATCAATAATATCGCAATTTTGAACGTGATAATATAGACTAATAACATAGGTACAATGAGCTTACGCACTATTTTATTGCTGCTAATAGTGAACACATTATTGTTATTGTATATGTCAGTTTACTCCAAGGGAGGGCAGATGCGAAGGGTCGGTTCGAACCCCCCCCCCCCCCCCCCGCTCAGCAGTTATTTTCAGCAGCTTTTTATTTATTTATTATTATTTTTATTTTTTAAGAATGCTTAGCTAGCTTGCTATTACAGCACTGAGTCTTCAAAACTGCTGGACTTTTGTTTGATTCGGCGTGGGGTAAAAAGGGTGACGATGAGAATTCGCCGGCCGCGGTGGCCGAGGGGACTGAGGCGCTCCAGTCACGGTCTGCACGGCCACTACGGTCGGGGGTTCGAATCCCCCCTCGGGTTTGTAAGTTTAGGGACTGATGACCCCGTAGTTAAGTCCCATAGACTATACAAACATTTGATTTTTTGATGAGAATTCTTTCAGCCCCTCCCCCCCACCCCAGCAGGCTGTCATGGATTCTGGATCAGACCCTCGTTTGCGACGTTACATGGTTACAATCATTTCTATTTCATTGCTATTAATTAGTTACATCTTTCAGTGTGTGTTTTGTTAAATTACGAATTTGAATCTTTTTTATATACGTATATTATAATGTACATTTTGTAGAACCGGTTATGTCGAACGTTCTAATGATTTGCAAGTTTCTTAACGGTTTATTGTAATATTAGCGTAATTGTTTGTTTGCAGCGATTACTGTTAATTTCGTAACATGATCTCTGCTAGGTTTGCAGATTTCGCATATCTGGTTATCTCTTTGACAGGATCGTATAAATAATTTATTATAATGTCCAGTCATTGAAAACTCCTGCTGTAATCACGTCCTGGCTACGACTATGAGGCAGGTCGGTTTTTGCTGTAGGATGCTTTTTTTCTCGTGTAATACTGTTCACTTGCCCACACACGTCTAATTCAAGCAACAAATTGCTTTCTTTCTCTCTGTGCCTACCGAAGTGTTGGAATAAGGCGGCCAACCGTCTCGTATTCTGCGGGTCAGTCCCGAATTTGCACCCGTTGTCTCTCATTGGAATAATTACTGAAAATGTGTCGCAAAACGGCAAAAGTGTGTCTCGCATTCCAGTAATTTTAAAATTGTTGGTCTAACAGCACAAGCAGACACTATTTGCGTACGGCACGCATTATCACACTGCTTGCAAGTCAGTTTCACAAAGCATCGCCTACGAATAAACGACAGTCTTGTTTCATTAAATACAAAACACATTGTATATTTCAAAATTACAAATTCGGTAGCAGTGTAACCAGTTTTTGTTTTAAACTGGTACTGCATTTGGTGATAGGATGACTTATTAATAAATTGCTTTTGGCTTATTTTTCAGCCTGCTTAAGTAGGTTTCAATAAGTGTAATCGAATGTTTTTCGTTGCCTAAGGTGGCAAGCATGATGTAATATTATTACTCTCTGTGAAAACGTATTTAAAATCTGAGATGCAACTACAATTCGTCTTACTTCCTTCAGGAATAGAAAGGTGGTGAAATTCTGAAAATGAAGCAACGAAAAAGAATAAAAATTGCATGTAGTAAGGCACACTTAAACTCTGCACTTCAATCGAAAGAAATTCTATACTATAGTAGTTCAAATGGTTTTAAAAAGTAGTTTTAATCAAATTTAATTCGAGGTCATTGCAAAATAGAATACTTTGGGCGGAGTAAGCTACTTATCTAAATGTGTGGAGCACGATTCTCTACGATCTGGTACAAATAAACGTAGTACATGCAACAAAGGTCATCTCCATCAACATAGATACTCTGCAAATCACATTCATGTGCCTGGCAGAGGGTTCATTAACCACTTTCATAACTTTTCTCTACCGTTCCATTCCCTAATAGCGCGCGGGAAGAAAGAACACCTAAATCGTTCCGTTTTCGATCTTATTTCTCTTATTTTATTGGGATGGTCATGTCTCCCTAAGTAGGTGGGTGCTAGCAAAATATTTTCACATTAGTAAGTAAAAGTCGGTGATTGAAACTTCGCAAACAGATCACGCCGCAATGAATAACGTCTTTCTTTTAATGATTTCCACCCCAATTCGTGCAACATTTCCGTGACGCTTTCCTCCCCGTAACGTGATATAACAAAACGAGCTGCCCTTCTCTGACCCTTCTCAATGTCTTCCGGCAGTCCCAGCTGGTGAGGGTCCCACAAGGGGCAACAGTACTCCAGGAGAGGACGCACTAGTGTGATGTAGGCAGTCTCTTTGGTGGAGCTGGTGCATCTTCGAAGCGTTCTGCCAATAAACGTAACCTTTGGTTCGCCTTCCCCACAATATTTTCTATGTGTTCTCTCCAGTCTAACTTGTTCGTAATTGTAACTCCTAGGTATTTGGTAGAATTTACGACCTTAAGGTTGGACTGACTTATAGCGTAATTGAAGTTCGGCGGATTTCTTTTAGTAGTCATGTGTATTACTTCACACTTTTCTTTATTTAGTGTCAATTGCCAATTTTCGCACCATGCAGAAATTTTGTCTAAATCGCTTTGCACTTGCTTTTGATTCTCTGTTGAGTTCACTAAGCGATAAACGACAGCATCATCCGCGAACAGTCTAAGGGAGCTATTCAGATTGTCTCCTAAATCGTTTATAAACACAAGGAAGAGTAGGGAACCTATAACGCTTTCCTGTGGAACGCCAGATATTACTTCTGTTTTACTCGATGACTTACAGTCAATTACAACGAACTGTGTTCTTTCTGATAGGAAATCGTGAATCCAATCGCACAATTTGGGAGATATTCCATAAGCACGCAATTTCATAAGAAGCCGCTGGTGGGGTACAGTATCAAAAGCCTTCCTGAAATCCAGAAATATGGAATCGATTTAAGATCCTTTGTCGATGGCACTAACACATCATGTGAATAAAGGGCAAGCTGTGTTTCGCAAGAGCGATACTTTCTGAATCCGTGTTGACTATTCGTTAATAGGTCGTTCTCTTCGAGGTAGTTCATAATGTTCGAACAAAGTATATGTTCCAAAATCCTACTGCAAATCGACGTCAATGAGATAGGCCTGTAATTTTGGGGATCACTCCTATTGCCTTGATCGGAAAAAACGTAACTGAGAAAGAATGTGTAAAAGATGTCAGACTCTAAAATTCAAAATGGGAGCATGATAAAACATTTATGAACTGTAAAAAAAGATTGAAAAATTAAGAAAAAGATGTGACTCCTGTTGTGTTAGTTTAAAAGTATATGGGTACACCAACTCTGAACGCCTAAATTTTTTTTTTTCCCTAGTTTCAGAATAAGTGGCGAAATGAGTCCTTCACATCGTCGAAATGCCCCGCATTGAGTTTTGTTAAAGTTGAAAGGGAAGCATCAGTTTGGAAGGGAGTAAGACAGGGTTGTAGCCTTTCTCCGATGTTATTCAATTTGTACATTGAGCAGGCGATGAAGGAAAGCAAGGAAAATTTTGGAATAGGGATTAAAGTTCAGGGGGAAGAAATAAAAACATTGCGTTTTGCTGATGACATTGTAATTCTGTGAGAGACAGCGAACGAAGTGGAAGAGCAGTTGAATGGAAAGGACAGTGTGTTGAATAGAGCGTATAAAATGAACATTAACAAGAGCAAAACAAAAATAATGGAATGCGGTCTTAGAAAATCAGGCGATGCTGAAGGAATTAGATTAGGTAAGGAAACAATGAAGGTGGTAGATGAGTTTTGTTACTTGGGTAGTAAAATAACATGCGATGGTCGCAGTACAGAGGATATAAAATGCAGAATGGCAATGGGAAGGAAAGCATTTTTGAAAAAGAGAAATTTGCTAACATCGAATATTAATTTAAGGGTAAGGAAGTCTTTTCTGAAGGCATTTGTGTGGAGTGTTGCCTTGTACGGGAGTGAAACATGGACGATAATCAGTGCGGACAGGAAGAGAATAGAGGCTTTTGAAATGTGGTGTTACAGAAGAATGCTGAAGATTAGGTGGGTAGATCACATAACTAATGAAGATGTACTGAAAAGAATTGGCGAGAAAAGTAATTTTTGGCATACCCCTGACTAAAAGAAGGGATCGCTTAGTAGGACACATTCTTAGACATCGACGAATCGTAAATTTAGTATTGGAGGGAAGTGTGTGGGGTAAAAATCGCAGAGGGAGACCAAGAGACGCGTATAGTAAGCAAATTCAAGTGGATGTGGGTTGCCGTTCTTATGAGGAGATGAAAAGGCTTGCTCAGGATAGAGTAGGGTGGAGAGCTGCATCAAACCAGTCTCCGGACTGAAGACCATAACAACAACAACAATTTTTAATTTATTATAATGTCCATTCACTGATAACCCCCTTCCGTAATCATATCCTGGCAACGGCCATGAATTTCGTCGGTCTGTACTGTATAAGATGGATTTTTAGTTTCTCATGTAATATTGTAGACTTGCCCACACACTTCTGATTCAACTAACAAACTGCTTTCCTTCTGTCTGTGCCAACCGAAGTGCTGAACTACGGGAAGTGCCGCGTTGTTGGTTTTGAATGACACCCTCGCGTGACTCGCCAGTTCGTACGGAGCGCGGGAGAATCGTAACGGCCACCTGTGCCCCCTCCCCCCTCCCCCGGGCAGGTGTCGGCAGGTGTAGTGGG
Source organism: Locusta migratoria (assembly GCA_026315105.1). Classification (NCBI taxonomy): domain Eukaryota; kingdom Metazoa; phylum Arthropoda; class Insecta; order Orthoptera; family Acrididae; genus Locusta; species Locusta migratoria. Next base: position 10,449,076 of record CM048753.1, on the reverse strand, counting down.
GGCGGGCTGCCCTCCCCTCCCCTCCCCTTCCCCACCTCGCCGTGCCGCGCAGTGCGTTGCCCTGCCTCCCCCTCCCCTCCCCCGCCCCCGCCCCCCACCACCACTGCTACCACTACTCCACCACTCGCCACTCAGTCCGTCTGCCGCCGCCGACAGATGAACATCGCGCGCCGTTCCTCGCCGCAGCACTTCTACCGCGAGCGCGCACGGACGAATCCGAAACCGCGAAAAAAGTGCCGACTGGAAGTTAACGACGATCCGGCCACCGACTTCACCTACCGAGCAACAGTATCCACCGCCCATCGAGAAATCTGGCGCCGACTACCTGCTCCGTCAGAGACATCGCGTCCAGTAGTTGACGGGACCTGGTAGATCCTCGACAAGTGTTATCGCCACGAGCCGACACCTGGGATTGGAGGGCCTACATCGTGCAAGTGGCAGGATGGAAGTCTGCCGTCTGGCGCGTTAGACGGAGTGTACGTGTGTGTGTGTGTGTGTGTGTGTGTGAGCGGCAGCAGCCTGTGTTTTGTTGGCTTCGCGGATTGTCGGTTGTGATCCGGTTAGGCCGGCCGTGACGTAGCCGCACCAGCTGACACGTGGGAGCGGGAGCGCTGGCTGCTCTCTTGTGATGGTCAGTACCGGCCGCATACCTACACAGCGAGTTGTGAAAATGTTTTAGGAGTAAGTGCATAAGTAGTTAACATTATACAATAATGGAAAGTCCAGGTTGGGATTCATAATATAATGAAGACAGTTTACAACTCACCGCAAAGACGTGGCGACGAGCTGCGACAGGCACATACAAAAGACACACACATATACATATACATACAACACATTCAGTGTTATGTGTATGTGTGTGTGTGTCTTTTGTATGTGCCTGTCGCAGCTCGTCGCCACGTCTTTGCGGTGAGTTGTAAACTGTCCTCAGTAATTAACATTAGTTATTTGGTACTTGTCAGCTGCTTCAGTTCGACACAATGGTACACTTTTTCAATTCTTCTGGGCCCGGTGTGTCATATGCCATTTTGAGACATTCTAAAAGACGATGTAAACCAAGGAGTCTGCTACACAAGTTGTTTATTACGTTGTTTGTGGTGGCCAGTTCAGCAGCAGTTGAATACTTCGTATTTTTACTGTAGTAGTTTTTAAAGTAAACGCCTTTCGCTACTGCAGCTGAAGTTTTATTTTTACACTTCACACATACGCGTCTCGCCCTTTTCACAAGGGATCATCAGTGCGTGTCCTGAGATATTTACATGTTTCTTATTGATGTTTGAAAAGTTCTTCAATCTCCGTGTTTGCCTACAAACAAATTTGCTTTATAGGTATGGTCCGCCTTGAGCAAACACGTTTGTTTTTAGTTTCTCCCATACATGTTTCGCTGGCGTTGCAGCATCATCAGTGGGATGTTTATTTCATACTGTCTTAATATCACATGTAGTTGTGTTTGTGATTCATTCACAAAACGTCACTGAATTTCCGACAATTTGTCATTGTCAAAAATTCACAGTGACGTTTTGTGAGTTAATGAACACAACTACATGTGGTGCTAATGCAGTATGAAATAAACATCCCATTGATGATACTGCAACGCCAGCGAAACATGTATGGGAGAAACTAAAAACAATTGTTTACTCAAGGCGGACCATACCTATAAAGCAAATTTACATGTTTCTCTTTACACATATAGGTTAGAATTTTACATATGTACAAAACATTTCGTTTCTGATTCAAAACAGTTCAGGTTTATATTGGTGTACTTACAAGCACCTGCTACTCAGTATCTCCATGTTTCCGGCAAACAGGTCGAAAAGTTCCACTATTTTCCGAAAAACGTCGCATTTTCATGGTTCCACTGCCCTCTTCTTATGCCAGCAGATGGGACTGGATTTATGAAAATGCGAAGTTTTTCGGAAAATAGTGGAATAGTTGCCAGAAAGAGGGCGATATGGAGTAGCAAGTACACTATTTTATACCATAAAACGAACTGTTTTGAATTAGAAACGAAATGGTTTGTACATACGTAAAATCCTGCCCTTTATGTGTAAACAAGAACACGTTAATATTTCAGGACACTCACTGATGATCCCGTGTGAAAAAGACGAAACGCGTATGGATGAATTGTAAAAATAAACCCTTGACTTGCAAAAGGCGGCTTCTTTAAAAACTACTACAGTGAAAATACAATGTTGTTTATTATTTAGACTATCCGTTACATGCGACTGTTAATTTCAATATTTGAGAAAATATGTAACCAGTTACTTTGACTTGAAATGACATTGTATTATTTCATTATCCGGTTTTCTGGCCTTTTCAGGATCATCTTCAGACGGTGAATGTGTTAGTCACAGGATCATTGTAAGCGTGATGTTGGGTACTGGCTGTGTGTTGCGAAGATGGAATCATACTGTAATAAATCAACTTGCACGTTACTTATGTCATGTTTTGTATCTGGAAATTTACGTCAAATTTGTTCATTTACTTACCGCGACACTCTGGTAGGCTTTTTATAATTAATTTCAATTTCACTGGTCTCCATGTGATTACGTGACAGTACATCACACTTAAAATGGCCTGTAATACATGCACCTTGTGAAGCTGAACCTGAAAATGTTGGAAAACCTGTTAATGGAATAAACAGTATCATTTCAGCTCCAAGTGACTGGTTGTATTTTTCTTAAATCATATTGAAGTTACTCATTTCGACAGGCCTGTTTCGGCGTGATTGGCATCGTCAGGATACCTGTACGTTACTGAAAACTTCGCCAAACGGGTAGTTATACTATTATATTTCATTGGACTGTTTCAGCTGATACATACATTGCTGGCTCTTCTCCTCGTAATATCGATTTCTCACTTTTTTTTTTTTTTTTTTTTTAGTTTAGTAGATATGTAAGAAGTTTTGTAGTTTTTTTATATTCTTTTACCAAACTTTATTTCGGATATATTTGTTCCGACAGCTCATATGAATAATAGCATAGAGAATTAAAAAGACAACACTTATGTATATGTTAAACTAACAGCCAAACAAAACATACCAGAGCTACGAATGTTTTTATAAATGTGTCTATCACCTGAAGTTGTCCAGTTAAATGTAATAGTACAACTATCTATATTACAGTGACGTACTGACGATGGCAATGACGCTGACACTACCCTGTCGAAATAAAAAAAACTTATTTATAGCAGCCTCCTTCGTCGGTAATTTCCTAAGAGCCGTGTACACCGAATGAGACGGCAGTGCGGTCGATATGTATCGGATGGCGTTTCATATAGAAACGATAGGTATCGAACAAGATAATATTATGTTTGCGAATATGTCATGATTTTAAAGGATGTGGTTAGGCAGGAACCTAAGATTATCGCTTATCTTCTGAGTGAACAAGCTGCACTCTTAGTTTCCTGACTAACCACATCCTTTAAAATCGTGACACATTCGTAAAAATCATGACATTCGTTCGTTCGATACCTATAGTTTGTTCTAATTACATAGCTTTGGCTGAAAAGTCTGTTTTTCATTGGCAGCGAATATATGTTGTTTGTTAAGTGAATATGGTCAATTTACATTGCGTAAAACAAACTTTTATTCCCCTGTAGTGACTGGATCTGATATACTTTTCCGATTCACGATCTCGCTGCAATTTTTATTGGCCAGGAAATTACATGGAATTATCATCGGTATTAGCTACACAAATCAGCTGTTCCGTGATCTTGGTTTCCCGTAACCGCTACCGGAGCGAGAATCGAACGTCCGATGTATGTCAATCGCACTGCCGTTTCATTCGATGTACACGGCTCCTGGGAAATTACCAAATCGTCTTATAATGCTACACGTTTCCAGCAAGCTGTACTCAGGAGCTATTTACATACAGAAAAAAATGCTGTGTGTATTCAGCGCCTGAGGATGGGCAGAACATGCTCGAAACGCGTAGCATAGTCTTAAAGTAAACGTAAGCAAATAAAGTGGCTGCTAGCAGAAATGACGAATGCCAGTTATTTCCGTCACGACCACGAAACTGAGCGACCTAGGCTACAGTTAATTAAGTGCATAAAGTTTTGAGGTAACTGCTCAAGTCTGGAAACGTTGTCCATCGCCGCAGGGAGGAATTATTCAGCTTCGTTACTGTTAAACAAATATTATCTGCTGCAAGCTCTTCGCTTTTCATAATTTCGGAGAAGCCAGTTTCCAGTAAAAGGTGAAAAGAAATTATAGTTAAATCAATGCTGTAATGTGCAGCTTCAGGCCTATGAGCACGTGACCAGCAGGAATCTCATTGTTAACGGTATCTCAAGACGGGCTCACCATTTTAGAACTGGCCCTATTTCCCTTGCTATGGTTCTCACTGCCTCTTCGCAAGATGTCCAAAGCGAAGAGCTTGCCGTAGATGACATTTGTTTTACAGTGTCGAAGTGCTGATGACACTTTCGGACATGTTCCTTGGCAAAGCTTTCTCTGCCGCGTGCCCTCTACAGTCCCCAAGCTTTTTAAAACGTCAGTGTTACGGTACGTCATGTATAGTTACATGTTCGAATTTGCCCTTACGAACAATAAGGTTGACTCTCTTTCAAGAACACAATCTCCGTTCGTCTATACCCGGGTATATTTTACAGCGGTTGTAGCACCGTCGTCTAACAGCACAAACCCTCCCGTACTTCCACACCTTTCGCTTTCGTAGTTATATTCCGCTCCGGTAACAAGTAGCCTATACCGTAATTAAAAGTGACCGAACATCATGTGGTTCTTTGCAGATAACTCACTTGCATTTGCAATAGGAGTCACCATCAGCTGGTGCAATTTCATGGTGTTATTGTTCTTATGGTCTTCGGTCCGGGAACTCTATCCTGAGCAAACCTCATCAACTCATAAGACCGGCAACCTACATCTATTAGAATTTGCTTACTGTATTCGTATCTTGGTCTTACCCCACACACTTCCCTCCACTGCTAAATTCACGATTCCTTTATGTGCAAGAATTTGTCCTACCAAACGATCCCTTCTTTTAGTTCCTTTTCTCCCCAATTCCGTTCAGTACCTTCTCATTAGTTACGCGATCCACCCACCTAATCTTCAGCATTCTTCTGTGACACCACATTTCAAGAGCCTCTATCCTCTTCATTTATGAATTATTTATCGTCCATGTTTCACTCCCACACAAGGCAACACTCCACACAAACGCCTTCAAAAATGACTTCCTTACGCTTAAATTAATATTCGATGTTAATAAATTTCTCTTTTGAAAAACACATTTCTTGCCATTCTGCATTCTGTAATGCGACCATCGTGTGTTATTTTACAGCCCAAGTAACAGAACTCGTCTACCACCTTCAATGATTCGTTACCTCATGTATTTCCTTCAGCATCGCCTGATTTTCTTAGACTGCACTCCATTACCCTAGTTTTGCTCTTGTTCATGTTCATCTTATATCACCTTTCAGCACACTGTCCATTTCAACTGCTCTTCCAGATACTTTTCTGTCTCTGACAGAATTACAATGCCATCGCCAAAATTCAAGGTTTTTATTTCTTGACCCTGAATTTCAATTACTTCTCCGAATTTCTCCTTGCTTTCCTTTATAGTTTGCTCAGAGTACAAATTGAATAAAATTGGAGAGAGGCTACAACCGTGTTTTACCCTCTTCCTAACCACTGTATCCCTTTCATGTCCTTCAGTTCTGATAACTGCTGTCTGGTTTTTGTACAAGTTGTAAATAACCCTCCGTTCCGTATATTTTAATTCTGGTTGCTTCAGAATTTGAAATAGCTTTTGACGATGTTGATTGGAATACACTTTCTCCAAATTTATGTTCTATAGGGCCTGCAGCGTTAAAAAGGTCAGAAAGTTACATAATAAAACCAATCGCTGCTATTTTTTTTATTTTCACCACTACAGATCCGTTAAGGCTAATACTGCCATTGTCAAGTGACGTATGGGTCTAGATGTTCAGACATATATAAGACTTAAAATACGCAATATTATGATAATCTTTCTGATATATATAATTTAGATGTCTTATGTATGTCTGAACATCTAGACACATATGACACTTGACAATGGCAGCGTTAGCCGAAACGGATCTCTAGTGGAGAAAATAAAAAATACTCTATAGCAGCGATTGATTTAATTATGATACTACTTTCTCCAAATCTACAAAAGCTAGAAATATAGGTGTTTCTTTCGTTACTCTATCTTCTAAGATACGTCGTCTAGTGAGTATTGCCTCCCGTGTTGCTATGTGTCTCCTGTATCCGAACTGATCTTTCCTGTGGTCGGTTTCTTTTTCATCCTTCTGAAACTTCTGATTATTATGCAATTTTCACGTCTGCACCGTAATCGATTATTACGTTTTTATTAAAGTCTGTGGATATTTCACTGTCTGATAAAGCTGACGCACCAGATGAAATAGTCATGGCTGGCTCTCGCTGAAATTTCAGTAGTTCTGAGGAAATGTCCATTCCAGGGGCCTTGTTTCGAGTTAGGTCTTTCAGTGCTCTGTCAAATTCTTCTCTCAGTATAGTTTCTCCTACTTCATCTTCGTCTCTTCGCTTCCTAGAATATTAAGTTCATTTCGTTTGTAGAGCCCCTCTATATAATCTTTCAGCTTTCCCTTCTTGGCTGAGAACTGATTTTCCATCCGAGTTCTTTATGTTCATGTAGCTGCTTTTCTTGTCTCGAAATGTCTATTTTATTTTCCTGTATGCCGTACCTATCTTTCCCTATTTATACAGTCTGTAGAAGACTTGCGTTTGGCTTCTAGCCATTCCAGATTAGCTTTTTTGGTAAAACTGCAGGGAGTCTGTTGCCCCTGTTATTGGCATGGCGGGTATGTTGGCAACTTTGTCGCGAGCGACTACGGAAAGCAATAATTTGAGTGTTTCTGAACCTCTCATACTAAAAATAAAATAAAAACTTCTTGTTTAACCTATATCTAACCTTTCACTTAAAATGATCACTGATTTATGCAGATCATAAAATAAATAAAACAGGCTATACCTGCTCTACGGTTGACTGCTGTGGTGTATACATAGATACTCGCAGTGTTGCCAACATTTGCAGCGCGTGGGCAACACTCTGCAGTTTCACCGCTTTTTAATTTGTTTTACTTACTGTCATTCTCATTTCTTAGTCGTTTACACTCCGTTTAGCATGTTTGATGTACTGCAGTTGATATTTTCTCCTTTTACCAATTAAATTTGATGGTGAGGTACGAAAATTTGCCCTGGTATCCAGACGTGACATAAAGTCGTTCATGAGGTATGCGCCCATATCAGTATTAATTGATAAACAGTGCTATTAGGACGCTATGTAAAATTATAGAGCCACAGATAGTGATGTGGTTATGCGTTTATTGACGCGTTTCGATAAAAATCATCATAATGTTCAGCAGGACATTGAAGTCATACAATTTTATTATGTAAACCCCTTTCCACGATTCTGAAGTTGATTTTTATCGAAACCCATCAATAAACGCATGACCACATCACTATCCGTGGCTCTATAATTTTACACAGCGTCCTAATAGCACTGTTTATCAATTTTCGCTTGCCCCCAACTAGAGCCTGGGTTTCCCGCTCTTGGCGAGCGCTGGCGTTGACCATTAAGCTACCCGTGCACGGCTGTGGGGCCGTCGTTCCCTGGTGGCCACAGGTACGTGGCATTATGCAGCTGCCGCATCACAGCGAGAGACGACTGCAGATGCCGCGTGGCTTGATGCTTCAGTGAGATGGGCAGCTTCCCGCGGGTGGCCGTGTAATCCATGTAAATGTCTGCCGGCCGTTTGCATACATTACACTGCTGCACGCGGGAAGCTACAGTAGGCGACAGTTACCGCTGTTTCTCATTCATAACTCTCCTTAACCCCTAAATCTTAGCAGCAAGTTTCCCTACAACTGGTTATTGCCAACATGTTAACTGATTCTTCCGTCGGTTCTCGGTAGAAAAAAAATTCGTTATGGAAATTTAAGAAAATAAAAAAAAACTCAATTTTGTGTTTGTTCTACAGGTTTGTTTATTATGTGAATCGATTGTCGGCTTCTTACACAATCATCAGACATTTACTGAAGTTTAGTCAAAGAACTTTCATCGTCGACTAACCGGAAGAGAATGAAGGATGTGAGATACCAACAGCCATATGTTTAATAGAAATATTTGTTGCACTACCAGTTTCGGCATTCCGTTTGTTATCTTCAGGTCCGTGTGAATTAAACTTATTCAAGTGATTAAGGCAAAAACATTAAAATGTAAAAAACATAAAAGTATTGTATGGTGCGCCTCGGTTGCACAGTGGTAGAGTGCCAGACTACAAATCCAAAGGTCGCGGGTTCGATCCTCGCCAGGTCCTAGGATTGTTATCTGTCACTTTCCACTTCTTTCACCTCTGGAAGTATTGCTTATGTGAAAAATATCGAGTAGCACCGTGGTTCGGAACCCACGTTAAACTGTAGGTCCCCCAATAACTGGCTGGGTAAGTCAGTTCGAAGGTCGGAGGAAGGCAATGGCATACCACCTCCAAACAGAACCATGCCTAGTAAAGTACTGTGGTGTTCAAACCAATCTTCGGATTGTTGACTGATTTACCTTTTTTTTTATGGTAGCACACTGAAAATATGTTATAGGTATGAAACCACTACTCAATAACACATAATGAACATGTACAACCGTTGTCAACTTTTGTAGAAAAGACATTTTTATATATTGCACCAAAGCTGCTTTTCTTAGAAATGCTGACTAGTTTCGGGCTTTGCCCATTTTTTAAGCCACCTATTACAGAGAACAAAGTGTGTTTTATATGAAAATACATTAATATGGGAATGTTCTATTGAATGTACAAGTTGTAATTACTTACATTTATATATATTTTTATATTTGGATACTGCTTAGGTCACGCTGTTTGTTGTAATTACTTTGGTGTAATTTACTGAGCTGTTGATCCAAATATGTTTCTATTAAATATTCTTTGCTTAATTTTGTTTGTGACAATATTGTTGGTTATGTGCAGTGTGACATAAACAGTACCATGACAAATATCGTACAAATATCGCGATATTGTCACAAACAAAATTAAGCAAAGAATATTTAATAGAAACATCTTTGGATCAACAGCTCAGTAAATTACACCAAAGTAATTGAAACAAACAGCGTGACCTAAGCAGTATCCAAATATAAAAATATATATAAATGTAAGTAATTGCAACTTGTATATTCAATATAACATTGCCATATTAATGTAATTTCATGTAAAACACTCTTTGTTCTCTGTAATAGGTGGCTTAAAAATGGGCAAAGCCCGAAACTAGTCGTCAGCATTTCAAATAAAAGCAGCTTTGGTGCATATTTAAAAAATGTCTTTTCTACAACATTTAAGAGCTGCAAACTGCGACATATCAATATCATTTGTAGTCAACTTTAACATTCATTTCCTTAATATCGCATAAGAGCGACATTTAGAATCCCAAAGCTGAGAAAGGCAATTATAGTGAACGACTAAAGAGTCGTTTTGGCGATTAAAACTGTACCATGTTTGTCGGCATAGGCACATAAAAAACTAAAAAAAGCTAGGTCAGCCCAAAATATACACATGAGTCATATACTCAAAGGAGGGAGACATGCAACATACTTGTTCGTGGTCACATAGGAAATACGGAACTAATGTCACAAAATAAAAATGTATAAAAAATTAAAATATATAAGGTCACAAAAAACATCTCACTAAAATATCACAACAAGAGGACGAGTAAAGGTAATAGTTATGGAAAAACTGTAACATGCACATTATTAGCAAGTGCATAGTATATATACCGCCTAACAGAAATGTAGTAATTAACTACTTATAGGAACAATGTATTATTCTAACATTAAGACAACGAATGAGAAACCAACAAACGTTGAAACACAGGGCAAAAATGCCAAAAACGACTCTTTAGTGGTTCACAATAATTCCCTTTGTCAGCTTTGGGATTCTAAATGTCGCTATTATGCAATTATGAATGTCAAAGTTGACTAGGTTTGTACATGTTCTTTGTGTGTTATTGAATAGTGGTTTCATACCTATATTCTATTTTCAGTGTGCTACCATACAATACTTTAAAATATAAAGAAACATAAATGTTTTTATCTTAGTCACTTGGATATGTTTGTTTAATAGCATAATGGAATGTCGCAACTGGTAGTGAAACAATGAATGTTTCTGTTAAACATACGGCTGTTGGTTTCTGACATCCTTCATACTCTTGATGAACCGCTGTTCCGGTTCCACCAGCAATGATGGATTCAATAAAACCGGAAGAGACGTTACATGCAGAGAAATAGATTATCATCTTCGATGGAGCACTTACAATGTAAATATTTAAATGAAGTTTGTAAATTATTATTATGGTAGTGCAATAGGGAAACATTTACTATACCTTGAGAAACAGTGCATGCATTACAATTTCATGGCAACAATGAGTACAGTTAATAAAATTACGCAACAATCTAAATGTTTGTCAAGCTTAAGGGACTTAACTGCGGGATCATCAGTTCCTAAACTTACAAACTACTTATGAACTAGCTTATACTAAAGACGACACACAGCCATGCCCGAGGGGTGATTGGAACCCCCAACGTGGAACGGCTTCGCGCATCGTAGCATAGCGCCTCAATGCGCTCGGCCGCTCTAGCGCGACATCAATCTAAAAGTTTAAAGGGTTGTTCAGAGCACAAGGTGACACAAAAACCTAAGAAATACAGAATAAGCATTAACAAAGCTTGTTACGCTTCATAGTTCTCAGTGCATCCCAACTACAGTAGAAGTCCGAAAGTCCGGCATCCTATAGACCGGAACGCGCGATGGACCGGCAAAAGCGTCCCAGGGGACTCGTTTTTGCTTCGGTGCAGCCGCTACCGCTGCAGTTAAGCTGACGATGCCGTCTGGCTGGTCACATCAGGCGATCCCCTGCGACGTTCCGCTAGCGGTCGACAATGACGCAGACGACATTGTTGGGATCGGAAGCACTCGAACCTTACTCAGATCTCGAGATAACTGAATTTAGTGTTAGTTCGTCAACCATTTATGACGTAACAAAAGTATGAAGTAAGGATATACATTTCTCAATCAGTAACAGCTGAAAAAATCGGCTTCCAGATAAACTTAAGAAACCGAAACGGGGACAATTAGGTTATTGTACAAATGGTTCAGTCCACTGTGCCACAGCAGTTTTCGATGCTCAGCCTATGCCGGCAGTAACAGGTACCGCCCGATAGTCGGACATTTTCGGTAATCCGGCACCGGCTCGGTCCCAAACCTGCCGGATTATCGGGCTTTTTACTGTATCTTCTCTCGCCCCCCATCCCTCTTTTTTTGTTAGTTTGTTTATTTACTTATAATAGCATTCCTGGTTCCTAATATTTATTCTATATTTCTTAGGTTTTGTGTTACCTTGTGTCTTGAACAACCCTTCAAGCTTTACATTCTTGTTTGTTTTAATTTTATTGACTGTAGTCACTGTTGCCATGTAACTGTTACGTAAGCAGTGTTTTTCAAGGTATAGTGAGTGTTTCCTTCTTGCAATACTATTAATTTACTAATCTCATTGACACTTTAACTGCTCCATCAAAGATGATAATTTCTCTGCGTGTAAAACTCTTTCGGTTTGTTGAGAATGCAACTTCTTTGACAAAACTTCACTAAATGTCTGATAATGGCCTAACAACAATTATTCACATTATAAACCTATAGAAAAAACACAAAATTTGTGTATTTTAATTTTCTTTATTGCAATTTCCCCTACTTAATTTCCTTCCACTCATTCAATTTTGCCAGTTTCCTGACGTTGCCATTTGTCTCTCTTAATATTCCACAAAACTGTTTCCAAAATTCCTCCAATCTCCACCCCCATCCCGATTACTGAAAGAATGCATCCTCAAGTCTTAAAGTTGCTACTGTCGGCACGCCCAAAGAAATTGCCTACCTACAGAAATAGTGCGCTTTCAAATTATTTGCCTTCATTCATTTCTGATTCGTTAAGATCAATGATCAGGACGTGGCACAGGTTTCGTGTTCCATATAACGATTCATTCCACGCAGTTTCATACTGTACTGACAATGCGTCACTTATGTCCTTCAATTGGGTTACCAAAATAAAACAGTAAACGGACACTGATGTGTCATAACTGATTTGAAATATTTCTTGTTTTTCAGCTTGGTGTTGTTGTATAAAATATTTATTCTAAAATATCGCATATCGATTTCGTTTGATGATTGAGCATAATGAGTACAGTTTAGAGTCCAGAGGACTCATGTATACGGCATAAAAACGTTTCTACAGTCAAAATACATAAAAAATTTAAATCAAAAAGGCCTGTCATGTGCGTGATAGACGTTTCAACTCAAATTTGTTTCAACTGAATCAGGCCTCTTCTATTTATACTTTTTATGGATTTTGACTGTTGAAACGTTTCTATGCCGTATACACGAGTCCTCAGAACTGATTATGCTCAATCATTAAACGAAATCGACACTTGTAAATAGTTTATTTCGGAACACCAAGCTGAAAATTTATTATTATTATAGTATTGTGGTGGTTGGAGTCGTCATACAAAGAAATGTTGATCTTCGTAGATGGTGGGGCACGGACCGTGCTGTTTCCTCAGAGCATGGACAGAGCTTTGTATATACATACACGATGGCATTTCGTATCCCGTGAATCCTGTTTTGGATGCATTAGCCTCCCTCCACGAATCTCTCAAAATTTTCGTGTTTTATCTGGGAACATTCCTAGCTTCCTAAAAAGTTTTGAAAATGAGTTAACATGTTCATCTGGGCCAGTCAGTCAGATTCAGTGCACTTTGTTTGTGAATTTCTGAATTTATTGGCGTCCTACACTGTAACAAACATTGGCAAGAAAAGAACAAAATGAAAGCATTCTCAGAAACCTTTTTGGGTTCATGTAAACATACAAATTTGTAATCAAAATATACACGGGATTACTGCCGGTCTATAGTGCCCGTTGGACACTATAGACCGGCAGTACACCCGTGGATATTTTGATTATCAAATACGCCGGAAGAAACTGAAGAATTGCAAATTTGTAATTTTAAAACACATTGGACGACCTGAAAACTACGACACAGGGGTCCGGAATGCCTTAGTCTGTAAGTCACAGCTGTCGGAAACATCGTGGCAGGTTGAAAGGCCGGCCGCGGTGGCCGAGGGGACTGAGGCGCGTTAGTCACGGTCAGCAAGGCCACTACGGTCGGGGGTTCGAATCCCCCCTCGGGCATGGATATTTGTGCCGTCCTAGTTCGTAAGTAGTTCGTAAGTAGTTTGTAAGTTTAGGGACTGATGACCCCGTAGTTAAGTCCCATAAGCTTAACAAACATTTGAACAGGTTGAAAGTGTGTTCCTGGACAGGGCTTGCATGTCAGATGTTTCTACTTATCAACCGATTTTGAGAAAACTATTCAATTAAAAAATTTACTTTTTTCACGTGTTATAGTATGATATATTCTCTCGAGAATGGTCTGATTTTCTGTTCATTATTACTTATATTTTCCGTGCTACTTCAAATTAAATAACTTACTGAGCAAAATTTTTGAAGAGTTTGCAAAGTCGCATTGCGTAGACTTTGCGTACGGTTGATTATAGCATATACAATGCTGCGGAAGAAATGTGGGTAAGATATCGAAATTTTATTTAAGGTTCAGAGCATAACGATAACTCTTTTCATTCTCAAGATACAGGATGTTATATCCGACGGGCAGATGCGGGAACTTCGCGTAGTTCTGTCCATGCGGACCTGGCTGCTCTACGAAGTACTTATCGTCCAATTTTAAGAAAACTGTTTCGTTTGTGGCTCCAGATCTAGTGCTCACATATAAATTCAGATTGACCTGCACTGTAACCATACACTTGACACATGAAAATGAATGAGAAAAGCTTGCTTCAGGAACTGTATATTAATTTCATATCTAAACGGGAATCTAGATCACTCACTAATATGTCCAAAATTTGTGTGTTTTCGGCAACTACCTGCAGGTACAACCGACGACGCGTGAATAATTATGCAGGAATTTTCTTCACAAACTTATTCAAGTTATATAGGTATCTGCTTCGTGATTCATTCGTCAGTGAATCTTTAATCTATTAATTTACATTATGAATTAAAAACATCACAGTGCAATAACCGAAGTTCGCTTCTGGACTCTTCGTTTTCTCTGACTTCTTTCATCAGCCAGACTGTTCATCTTCCTGTATTTCTGATATTTAATGGGAGTACCATAATGTTTGCCTCTCTTCTTCGCTTTTTAAGAACACCCAAAAGTGCAACACTGTGGCATTATTCAAACCCAAACAAACGAATATTCCCAAGACTTCTCATGGCAGCCACGCAACGTATAGGACCAAGATGGTGGAAAGAACCACGTGACTCGATTTCAGCCAATCACGAGCCGCAGACGGCGGCACGCGGCGCGGAAAAGGATGGCCATACTTTCCTATGCAGAGCTTTAGTGTTGGGCAGGAGCAGGTGGTGGTGTGGTGCAGCGCTACCCGTCAAAAAGCCGCGCCTTGGGTTCGAACCCCGGCACGGCACTCTCTTTCCACCTGCTGCAAGTCTATCAAGCGCACACTCCTCTACAGAGCGAGACAGTCTGCCTGAACAGTGCCCCATCCAGGGAGCGCACACGATATGTCGACTTCCTCCTGAGCCATCGCGAATACTGTGCCGAGGTACCTTCCCCTCTTCTCCCCTCCCCCCCTTCCCCGGTCTCGATGATCAGTGATTGGTTTCCAGCGAATCATTATGGTTAGGTGCCACGTTCCCCACTAGATGTAAGCCAGTGTAAGGAACTACCGGAGAATCAGTGCCACTAGACTCAACTGTGATGTGCAAGCGATTGTTTAAACCGAACATTTGCGGCTTCTGACGTACTGCAAGTCCATCTTCAGATGAATCTGCAGATATCTCATAGTTGTTGACGTTATCAAACCCAATATAGTGATCTGTACAAATTTCTTTCTATGTTAAGGAAAATAATCCTCTGGGTCAAGGCCGCGTAATTTTATAATGAGATGGACGGCAAGTATCTGTTCAAAGGTTCGCCATCGTGGTCTAGGGCGACCCGTGCGAGACAAGTCATGAACACTGCCTGTAGTTGATTCCAGACGTCATCACATCACTCTGACTTACGACTGTTTGCCTTGTAACTCCTCTCGACGCAAAACATTGTTAAAATTAAGCAACAATTCTTGTGCTATCAAACACAGGTATTTTTCTTGTTGCCTTCGTCGAAACAATGGGGCACAAAAAGATTACTCGGCCCGAAAAATTCAAGAACAGAGCATTGCGCAAGCTCTAGATCTCAAGTGCCAGTGTTGCCAACTCTAGCGGTCTTCGGATCTTCAGCTTACTGTTTACATCGTCAAATAGTAGTAATACAATACTTAAACACACAGTATATGTCGAGATTTATAGCATTTATTTTGGTAAACGTTATTCCAGCACGTAGAAGCGGTTGAGGTATAAGAAAGAAATCCGCATGTGTAGATTTACTACAACGAACCGCTTCGTACATATATTTCCTTGGCTGAGAGGATAGGCTGACGCATTACGAACACAAGGGGGCGATTTCGAGTACCAATTGAGTCAACTATTTTTGTTTGTTTGTTACCTGTGCAGGTAATATTTTTTTAACATTAATTCGCTATGAATTGTGCAATTATAGCCTTTTTTAGATTCCACATTGTTAAACATATTCCATTTTGTAATAGCCTAATCTTTAAACAACGAGACAAATAAAAGCCATAGTAAAAACTTAAAAATGTTGAAAATGGACGCATGTATTTTTAATTACTTCGACTGCCACACGGTGAATCTATAGGGCGCGGCCGAGCGTATTGAGGCGCTATGCTACGATGCGCGAGGCTGTTCCCCGTCGGGGGTTCGAATCCTCCCCTCGGGCATGGATGTTTGTGCCGTCTTCAGTATTAAGTTTAGTGGCTGATGACCCCGCAGCTAAGTCCCTTAAGCTTGACAAACATTTGAACATTTTTTGAATTTATAGTGTTAGGCTAAGATAAATGTATCAGCAGATAGGCACAATTTCCCAAGTCCTTACGCGTGGTTTAGTCTAGTGAGGTGCCTTGCCTTCCATTATCTGCTGTTTCCAGTTTAATATGTAATATTCGTTCTTCAACTCTGGTAGGAGTATTCGATCTTTACGATAACGAGAAAAGTGTGCTTCGGATCGGATGCCACCAAAGTCTTTACTTTTTTATTTATCTCGGTGCAAATGTTTCTTGATTTAGTTAGTTTTTGTTATTAAATTATATTGGTTTTACATTTTTAGTATTCTCTTTAGTAAATCACTAACTATAGTGTTTAAGTTTGATATCTAAAAATAATCTTTCTTAGAAAGTATTATTTTTAGTGAATTAATAAAGTATTACCTTGAAGAGGTAAAAAAAATCTAAATAAATTGATTCCAGCGCCCGTTGCGTTCATGAACTGTCAGCTTATCCATTCACCTAATGAAAGATATTTGAAAAGCGGTTCGTTCTAAGAAATGTAGCCAAGTGAAATTCTTATCCCTCAAACATTACTACGTGCTCAAATATTGTGTTCCAAAATGAATTGATATATTTGAGTTAAAGTGCAACGAATCTCGACATATGCTGTACCTTTTACTATTGTATTGCTTCCATTTGACGATGTAAACAGCAAGCTGAAACTGCACAGACCGCTGGCGTTTAGAACACTCGCGCCTATGAGCGTGGCCATGGGCAAAGCTCTGTTCTCGGACTTTTAAATTATTCCGGCCGGATAATCTTGTTGTCCCACGTTGTACTAATATTCTATGTTCCTCCTATATCGTGTAATTCAACGACGGCGCAAATTCCCTGTCAGCAACATTCAACGATAGCTGTAGCCACAGGCTTCTACATCTACATGGGATACTCTGCAAATCACATTCAAGTGCCTGGCAGAGGGTTTATCGATCCACCTTTATACTATTTATCTCCCATTCCATTCTCGAATGGCGTGCGGGAAGAAAGAACACCTGAATCTCTCCGTTTTAGCTCTGATTTATCATATTTTATTCTGATGATCATTTCTAGCTATGTAAGTGGGAGTCAACAATATATTTTCGCATTCGGAGGAGAATGTTGGCGATTGGAGTTTAGTGAGTAGCCCACGCCGCAGCGATAAGCGCCGTTGTTGTAATGATTCCCATCCCAGATCCTGTATCATTTCCGTAACGTTGTCTCCCCTGTATCGTGACAGTACAAAACGAGCTGCCCTTCTTTGGACTCCTTCGATTTCCTCCGTGAAACCCACCTGATAAGGATCCCACACTGGGCAGTAATACTCCAAAAAAGGACGGACATGCGTAGTGCATGCAGTCTCTTTAGTATTTCTGTTACATGTTTTAAGGGTTCTGTCAATAAAACGTAGTCTCTGGTTCGCCTTTCCCACGATATTATCTACGTGTTCTTTCCAGTTTAAGTCTGAAGTAATAGTAATTCCTAGGTATTTTGTGGAGTTTGCGGCCTTCACTTTTGATTGATTTATCTTGCAAACAAAGTTTAACGGATTTCTTTTAGTAGTCATGTAGACGACTTCACACTTATTATTTAGGCTCAATTGCTAATTTTTACACCATAGTGATATCTTATTTAGATCGTTCCGCAGTTGGTTTTGATCTTCAGATGATGTGTTTTGTTTGTTTGTATAGATTATGGGTGTTAACTACGGGGTCATCAGTCCCTAAACTTACAAACTACTTATGAACTAGCTACTACTAAGGACGGCACAAATATCCATGCCCGAAGGGGGATTCTAACCCCCGACTGTATCAGGTGATTTTACTAGACGGTAAATGACGGCGTCATCTGCAAACAATCTAAGAGAGCTGATTAGATTTTCTCCCAAGTCGTTTATGTAAATATGGAGCAGCAGAAGACCAATAACACTACCCTGTGGAACGCCCGATATCACCTCTGTTTTAGTCGATGCCTTACCATCGATTACTACGAACTGTGTCCTCTCTGACAGCAAATCCCCTATCCAATCGCAAATTCGGGGCGATATACCGTAACCACACAATTTGATTAAAAGCCGTTTGTGAAGTACGGTGTCAAAAGCCTTCTGAAAAACAAAAAAATACGGGATCGATTTGCGAACCTTTGTCGATAGCACCCATCACTTCGTGTGAATATAGAGCTTGTTCTGTTTCGCATGAACGATATTTTCTAAATCCGTGTTGAGCTTGGGTCAATAGATCATTCTGTTCGAGGTAATATTTGAATACAGGATACGTTCCGAAACCCTGCTGCAAATTGACGTCAATGAAATAGGCCTGTAGTTTAGTGGGTTACTCCTACTGCTTTACATTTTATGACAGTTGTAAGAATTAGGCCTTTAGCATCATGAAACTGTTCGTCCAGGAGGAATACGCTTATGACAGGAGATACAAAATGAATAAAAAAATAACAAAAATTGATGTGTGTATCGCCTCTGTCATTCCTGTGGGTTCCGCTTCAGCCTGGTATTCCTGGCGAGTGTCCTGAGTCACCAGCGCCAATGCCACCCCCGCTCCCAGCCTGTCCTAACGGCAGGTAGTGAATCACTGGCGAGGGTAGCGCCCCCTACCGGACCACCTGTTCTCTCCGCCCCTGCTCCGTCCTCGTGTTATATGCCGTGTAGGCCGTCGCTGATCGCTTTTGTACTCGCTGCAGGCATTTCTTGGCTAACCTAAAGGTCTTTTCCAGTTCACACCACTTTTTGAGATTCTGTCTGCCTCCTAGCACAATCGTGAAATGTCCTGTGGAGATCCCCCATTGACTGCTGCAACATCTCATCTGGGGTACTGTGAATTTCATCCCGAATTCTCTGTTTTAACTGATCGGGAGTTCTTGGACGACTCGTCTAGACCATTGTTTTTCGCCCTTTCGGTCGCGACATTAGGATCCCTGTGATGTACCGTATGAAAATCTCGCTGGCCGAGATTGTTCAGTATGACTGCTGACAGACAGAACAACTGACTGTATTACGTCTGTGTGCACGATTTCGTCAGGCGAGTTCTGTTGTCAGAAAAGACGCTGTTTCGTGTTCTCACATTAGTATTTTGGGCTGGTATTGTTTTAGCTAGTGAAATGGATAATATTCAAGGAATAGGGCTCCTTTCATTTTTATCGCGTTCAAAACTGTGCCTGGAACTCTGGCAAAGGCAATAAATGGTGTAGTTTTGTTGTCTTTTGTTTAGGAATAAAGAAACATTAACACGATTGAAGGATCAGTTCAGTTTGCTTTTTACCCTTCATATCAATAACTAAAATGGCATTTTGATATAAAAAGTTTGATATGGTTTGTTGCTGATAAACATTTTATAATGTCTCCCAAATGCACTATATCCTATTGGACTTTGAAGTCCCGTTTTTAATTTCTTTTGTGGTTTTTTAATTTCGTCAGATAAGGAAAACAAAACTGTGTGCGTACACTGACGTCCTTTTATTCACTCTGGTAGTAAAATAACTAAATATGAAGTTATGTGCTGCGATATTTGAGAGCTTGGGTAGGAAAGCGTTAACCAGAGTCAATAAGTAATTTTGAGAAATTCTTGAAAAAAAAAAAAAAAAAAAAAAAAGGTCGCTTCTGAGACATGCAACATATATATATTTTCTGTCGAAATTAGTGTAATAATAGAATAAATTGTTACATTCCGTAAATACACTACAAAATCCACCCCTCATAACACTGTACTTTTTCGATTTTTTACAAGGAAGTTACATCATAAGAAAATATAAAATTCGGTGCCTTTCAGTTCACACAGTACGGTAAAGGAGGGTTAGGAAAAGAGGGGACCGATAGAAAATGTTTACATGGAACAGAAAGGGGGGGGGGAGGTCACGTGCTGAAAAAGGTTGATAAACTCTGGTATACACTTTGCTCTTGACGTAGTCCCACAAGAAAAAACAACGATCTCGGGGTCAGGGAATGTTACCGAATCACACGGTAACAATTGTAGCACACATGCCATTGATTGCTGTGTAATGACGCTTATGCTGTTGGAATCTGGCTTCTTGAACGTTCGGAAAATTACGGAGGTGAAGGCAGTCAGGAGTGGCAGAGACAGATAATGACCTGGAAGAGCAGTTGAACGGAATGGACGATGTGTTGAATGGTGCGTATAAGATGAACACCAACAGGAGGAAAGCAAGGGTAATGGAGTGCAGTCTAAGAAAATCAGGTGATGCTGGAGAAATAACGCAGTAAAATAACGTATAAAGGTCGCAGTACAGAGGATATAAAATGCAGAATGGCAATGGGTAGAAAAGTATTTTTGAAAACGAGAAATTTGTTACCATTGGATATTAATTTAAGCCTAAGGAAGTCCTTTGTGAAGGCATTTGTGTGGAGTGTTGCCTTGTATGGGAGTGACACATGGACGATAAACAGTTCGGATAGGAAGAGGATAGGTGCTTTTGAAATGTGGTTTTACGGAAGAATGCTGAAAATTAGGTGGGTGGATCGCGTAACAAATGAGGTACTGAACAGGATTGGGGAGAAAAGGAATTTCTGGAATACCTTGACTCAAAGAAGGGATCGATAGGTAGGACACATTCTTACACATCAAGGAATTGTGAATTTAGCATTGGAGGGAAGTGTGTGGGGTAAAAACCGCAGAGGGAGACCAAGGGATGGATATAGTAAGCAGATTGAGACAGATGTAGGTTGCCGTTCTTATGTGGAGTTGAGGAGGCTTGCTCAGGATAGGGTATTGTGGAGAGCTGCATGAAATCAATCTCCGGATTGAATAAAACGACGACAACAACAACAACGTAGTATGTTCCAGAATGTATGTATATGAACAATAATGAATTGTACAATACTATGTCATTACTAACCAATAACGCACATATATCTCTTCCATCTTGCTCCGTATTAATACGCAGCATGGTGTTTCCAAACTTATGGAGGCATGACATTCTTAGCCATCAAGGAATTGTGAATTTAACTTTGGAGGGAAGTATGTGGGGTAAAAATGGCAGAGGGAGACCAAGTACAGTAAGCAGATTCAGATGGATGTGGGTTGCCGTTCTTATGAGGAGATGAAAAGGCTTGTTCAGGATAGAGTAGGGTGGAGAGCTGCATCAAACCAGTCTGCGGACTGAAGACGACAACAACATGTTTTTGGAGTTATCGGGATACTTGTGATCGCGTTGTGTATGGCCGCCCCGTGTGTCACGCTCCATGGTACAGAGGCCTGCCTGCGCAGCGGCCGCCTGCCATTGGCGACAGCGCCAGGAAATTGCCAGCATTGAGCGCAGCGAGCCAGGCACATTCAGGGCAGACGTTCCCACAACGCGCCTCCTACCTGCTGGACACGCCTGTCGCCATCCATAGCGGCGGCGGAGTGTCACAGTAGCCGCCAGCAAGTTATTTAGATTTTGCCGCCCCTACTGACTACATAGTTCCATATCCTGTTTCACGATCTTACTAATGACATTTTGTCAATGAAATTGTAATTGGTGAATTTTTTCGAAACAAGATGAAGCAAGAAGGGTTGCTGGGTATCGCCTTTCCTGTCAGACAGGAAGTCTCCCTCACCTGCTGATCTGTTGTGCTTGGACCCTAAAGGCGTCGGACTTCTTCTCTTGGCAGGTGTTTTGTCGCCTGATTGAAGATACATTAGCCGGCCGCGGTGGCCGAGGTGACTGAGGTGCTCCAGTCACGGTCAGCACGGCCACTACGGTCGGGGGTTCGAATCCCCCCTCGGGCATGGATATTTGTGCCGTCCTAGTTCGAAAGTAGTTGATAAGTAGTTTGTAAGTTTAGGGACTGATGACCCCGTAGTTAAGTCCCATAAGCTTAACAAACATTTGAACATTTGAAGATACATTAATTTAAAAAGAGGAGAGTAGGAAAGTTACACAACAAATAGGCAGGATTGTGGTGAAATCTCTATTCATAAAGATATGACGAATTTGAGGTAGCCCTGTTGCATGTTAATATTATTTCACAAATAAGAGTATTTTGCCACGAAACCACCGTGCTGTAGGTCAACGAATTACTAACAATAGTCAATAAATAAGCAAATTAGATACATATACATTTGCAGTCCCTAGAGAGAAAGTCCCAGAAAGTTGCTAGCCATGAAGTGACAATACTATAACCAGAGGAGAGCTTACCTCACTATAAACTGAATGCTAAGTGTACCGGATGCTTCCACTCGCCCATCACTGTAACAGACGCGATCGGTCCTCCAAGTCACACTTTGCTAATACGGCGGTAACTTCCGCCCTAGACTGTCCGCGAGGTGGATACTTGGAAGCTCTGCAACCGAATGGCGGTGCGTGGCTGTTCGCCGGGCACGGCACCGCAGTGTGCTTCCGCTGTTCTAAAGTAGTCCCTGTAGCCAGCCTTACAGGGAGGGGAGAGGAACCGTTGAGAAAGCTTAGCCACTGTGTCTCGGACACTCAGGTTGGGACACCTGTTTGGAGCTGGTATGCCTCCGCCACGGCGTTGCTTCCAGTCGCTTTTAAATTTAACGGCTACAGCAAATTCTCCATTTTGAGCAATTTTTTACATTGTTGTTGTTGTAGTCTTCAATCCGCAGACTGGTTTGATGCAGCTCTCCACGCTACCCTGTCCTGTGCAAGTCTCCTCATCTGAGAATACGTTCGGCGACCTACATCCTTTTGAATCTGCTTAATGTATTCGTCCCTCGGTCTTCCTCTACGATTCTTACCCCATGCACTTACGTCCAATACTAAGTTACAATTCCTTGATGTCTCAGAATGTGTCCAACCAATCTATCCCTTCTCTTAGTCAGGATTTGCCAGAAACTCCTTTTCTCCCCAATTCTGTTGAGCACCTCCTAATTAGTTACGTGATGTACCCATCTAATCTTCATCATTCATCTATAGCACCGCATTTCAAAAGCTTCTATCGTGTTTTTGTCTGAACTCCTTATTATCCACGTTTCACTCCCATACTATGCTACACACCACACAAATGCTTTCAGAAAGCACTTCTTAACATTTAAACTAGTATTGGATGTCAACAAATTTCGCTTATTCAGAAACGCTTTTCTTCCCATAGCCATTCTGCATTTTACTTCTTCTTTACTTCGGCCATCAGAAGTTATCTTGCTACCCAAATAACAAAACTCATCTACTTTTTTTGTCTCATTGCCTCTTCTCATTCCTTCAGCATTGTCTGATTTTTCTGACATGCCATTCCATTATCCACGTTTTACTCTTCTTAATGTACGTCATATACCTTTCTTTCAAGACAATGTCCATTCCGGTCAACTGCTCTTCCACATCCTTTGTTGTCACTGACATGTCGTCAGCAAACCGCGAGGTTTTTATTTCTTCTCTCTGAACTTTAAATCCTCTCTTCAAATATCTTGTTGCATTCCTGTACAGCTTGCTCAATGTACAGATTGAACAACTTTGAAGAGAGTTTACAACGCTGTCTTACTCCCTTCCCAACCACTGCAACCCTTTGATGACCTTCACCTCTAATAACTGCTGTCTGGTTTTTGTATAAGTTGAATATGACTCTTCGCTCCCTATATTTTCCCCCTGCTATCTTTAGAATTTGGAAGCGTAGTCCAGCCGACATTGTCAAAAGCTTTTTCCAGGTTCACGAATCCTAAAAACGAAGATAGATCAAGGAAAGAGAAACCTAAGATAAGCCGTAATGTGAGTATTGCCTCGCGTGTTCCCACATTTCTCCTCAATTCAGATTGACCGAATTCAACTAGCGCCCTAACTGTACCAGCATACCTCCCTAGTTTTCCGGGTTTCCCGGATTTTGGGATAGTCTTCCAGTTTTCCGGATGAACATATAGTCTTTAGGATACGCAAATTATTGATAAAGGAAGGGGAGGTAGATGTAGATTAGGAAGGAAAGGATTGTCAGTGGCTGCATTAGGGCACTGAAATGAAAGAATGGCAACTGGTGAAAATGTGAGCCGGACCGGGAATGGAACCCGGGCCTCCCGCTTCGTGCCAGCGGTCGCCTTAACCACTTGGCGACCCGTGCTCACCTCCCGTCCGTCTCAGACTCCCACAAGCCGCACGCTATGTCTGTAGTGCCCCTATCGTCCATGCCCTCTTACACTCGCCATTACGGATTCCCGTGCGAGGTCGGACGTATGACCGCATCTGCGGTGAAATAACTGAAGCTAACGCCGTCTTCGCTTGTAAATACTTCATTATATTGGTGTGATATCTGTTCGTTCGGACATGCACAAAAGAACAGAGACCACGCAAATATAAGAAGTACTTATTGTGTTGGTGTGGTGTCTGTTCTTTCGGACGTCCGAAAGAACAGACACCACACCAATACGATAAGTATTTAAACGCGACGACGGCGTTAGCTTCGATTATTTCACTGCAGATGCGGTCATACGTCCGACCTCGAATGGGAATTCATAATGGCGAGTGTAAGAGGGCATAAACGATAGGGGCGATACAGCCATAGATTGCGACTTGCGGAAGTTTTACAAAAATATTCTTTTTTTAACATCATCTCGAATATCTTTTTCACTATTTAGGCTTTTATGATTATCTTTCCTTAAAGAAGCGATTTAACACAAAGAAAAAATTCTTGCGTCTCCATTAAAATGTAGTACGGTAGTTAGAGAAGGATTTTGATTTATAAAATTTATTTACATAAACGTGTTTCCTGAAAGTACGTGATTATATACAACATGTATTTTTACAAGGAGTAGAGACGTGTTACTTACTATACATTTAATTAGATTTTATTTAAATGGCTGAAGTCTTAGAGTAGAACGAAAAGAGATTTTACAAGGTTACAGCAGGATTCGAACAACGTGACCTACTTTCACTATTTCGACAACATACAACGCTACAGTATGAGCTTCGCGGACAGCAAAAATAACTGGTAGCGTAATATGTATTTATATTCACTTACAAAACGTCAATTTTCTTGGCAATTTTTGAGACTTGAATGGCTTTGGTTGTTTATTATTTTAAGTCTTAAATATTACGCACCATAAACATTTAAAAATCCGATATCCTTAGGGTGTCTGTTTCGGCATTCTGTAAGAATTGTGCCGTCGCAGACCAGGAAGAATTGTGAACGAATCGTAGGAAAAGAGTCACAAGATTAGATTCCAACATCAACGGCACACGTATGTTGTTTCCATCTATGAGTAGGATGTAGAAGGTCTTGGCATTCAGTAAGAATCGTGCCATTGTAGATTATAAAGAATAGTGAACGAGTCGATTCACAGTGTGGTAGAACCGGTTCCTGAAAAACAATTCGCTTTGCTCCCCTGTAGTGGAGAGGTTCCCCCCCCCCTCCCACCTACAGACGCGTTATCAGCTCGGCCGTTGAGATAGCGGCAGATGGCAGATGGCAGACGTCAGGTGCTTCCACCAGCCTCTGCAGTGCCGGACCAGCCGCGGTCGCCAGCCAGTGTCTCCGCCTGTGACGTCACGGTGCGTTGTACGTGAGTGCGGTGGCAGCTGTGTAGACGCACGAGCACCTGTTCTGCGCATCACGGGACTTCCGCCGTCGCTAGGCACGTGTGTGGCCCAGTGTTCAGTCCATACCTCCAGCCCATAGCAGGGATCTGCGCGTAGGCGGGTGGCGAAAGCGAGGAACGACCCGAGTCTGACACTCTGCTTCATGGTAGGTCACTGTCTTACAAAGAGATTACAAACTGTTTTTCTTGTAAGCTGCCTTTTAACGCCCGTAGAGTGGAAAGGAAGTTGTATATTTGATTGTCTTTGATTTTTGGGCTTCCGTATCTCTGCAGGTATCTACATCTACACGGGATACTTTGCAAATCACATTTAAGTGCCTGGCAGAGGGGACATCGAACCACCATTATACTATTTTTCTCCCATTCCATTCTCGAATAGCGCGCGGGAAGGAAGAACACCTGAATCTCTCCGTTCGAGCTGTGATTTCTCGTATTTTATTCTGATACTCATTTCTACCTCTGTAAGTGGGAGTCAACAATAGAATGTTGGCGATTGGAGTTTCGTAAATAGCCCACGCCGCAGCGATAAGCGCCGTTGTTGTAATGATTCACATCCCAGATCCTGTATCATTTCCGTAACGCTGTCTCCCCTGTATCGTGACAATACGAAACAAGCTGCCCTTCTTTGGACTCATTCGATGTCCTCCGTCAAACCCACCTGATAAGGATCCCATACTAAGCAGTAATACTCTAAATAAGGACGGACAATCTTAGTGTATGCAGTTTCTTTTGTAGTTCTGTTGCATGTTTTTAGGGTTCTGCCAATAAAACACAGTCTCTGCTTCGCCTTTCCCACGATATTATCTACGTGTTCTTTCCAGTTAAACTCTGAAGTAATACTAATTCCTAGATATTTTGTGGAGTTTACGGCCTTCACATTCGATTGATTTATCTTGTAAACAAAGTGTAACGGATTTCTTATCGTATTCATATGGACGACTTCACACTTCTTATTTAGAGTCAATTCCCAATTTTTACACCATACTGATATCTTATTCAGATATTTCTGCATTTGGTTTTGATCGTCAGATAACTTTACTACACGATAAATAACGACGTCATTTGCAAACAACCTAAACGAAACCCCTTCTAAAATCACTTTCTTGTCCGCCCGTCTGTATATCTGTTTGTTGTTCCGACTTTTCAGGTCTTATTTTCCGTACCCTCTCATGCATCGCGACTTCAAATGAGGACACTCAAATTTTGTCTCATTTCTCTAATCTTTTACGTCTGAGGGACCATCAAAGTACAGGTACGATGTCTGATACTGAATGCTCGAATGTTTCCTAGTCGGCAGTGTTAGGTAGTCGTTGGGCTAACAAAGAAATGGAAAATAGAGATAACAAGAAAGAGTAGAGGCAGGCCTTCAGATGAACGGACATTGTTGTCTGTACATCGAAAAGAAAGGAAGCCTGATATTCGGTACGCAAAGAATTACGCTCCGATGGGGAATAATCCAGCCCAGCCAAGTCAGGTGATCCCAATGCCAAGAGATGCCATGATCGGGACTGCTAACGGAAAACATGTTACAGTTGAGAAAAGTGTGTTCTTGCCGTGTGCCTTGAGTGAATGAAACAGTTTCATTGTACGTTGTTGTTGTTGTTGTGGTCTTCAGTCCGGAGACTGGTTTGATGCAGCTCTCCACAAAACCCTATCCTGAGCAAGCCTCTTCATCTCCACATAAGAACCTACATCTGTCTGAATCTGCTTACTGTATCAATCTCTTGGTCTTCCTCTGCGATTTTTACCCCACACACTTCCTCCAACGCTAAATTCAAAAATGTTCAAATGATTGTTAAGCTTATGGGACTTAACTACGGGGTCATCAGTCCCTAAACTTACAAACTACTTATGAACTACTTAACAACTAGGACGGCACAAATATCCATGCCCGAGGGGGGATTCGAACCCCCGACCGTAGTGGCCGTGCTGACCGTGACTGGAGCGCCTCAGTCACCTCGGCCACCGCGGCCGGCACGCTAAATTCACAGTTCCTTGATGTCTAAGAATGTGTCCTACCAATCTATCCCTTCTTTTAGTCAAGGTATGCCAGAAATTTCTTTTCTCCCCAATTCTGTTCAGTACCTCCTTATTAGGAACACGATCCACCCACCTAATCTTCAGCATTCTTCTGTAGCACCACATTTCAAAAGCCTCAATCCTCTTCCTGTCCGCACTGTTTATCGTCCATGTGTCACTCCCATACAAGGCAACACTCCACACAAATGCCTTCAGAAAGGACTTCCTTAGGCTTAAATCAATATTCGATGTTAACAAATTTCTCTTTTTCAAAAACGCTTTTCTACCCATTGCCATTCTGCATTTTATATCCTCTGTACTTCGACCATCATTTGTTATTTTACTGCCCAAGTAACAAAACTCATCTACCTCCTTTATTGCTTCGTTTCCCAATCTAATTCCTTCAGCATCACCTGATTTTCTTACACTGCACTCCATTACCCTAGTTTTGCTCTTGTTAATGTTTATCTTATATGCACCTTTCAGCACACTGTCCATTCCGTTCAATTGCGCTTCCAGGTCCTTTGCTGTATCTGATAGAATTACTATGTCGTCGGCAAAACGCAATGTTTTGTACGTAAAATTGTACGAAAAATTTAAAATAGTGTACACTCTTCATGTATTCTTTGACATTATTAACAGATGTTCCATGTAAAATGTGACAGTTTTCGAACTCACTGTCCTCATTTGAGGACACATCCCTATTGGTCTATGAAACTATTTTTTATTTTATTTATTTAATTATTTATTTATTTATTTATTTATTTGATAAAATTTGAAGAATTCTGCACAAGATAGGTCTTAAGTTAACAAATAATGTACTAGAAATTTTGTTCATGGTCGGATTGATAATTCGTGCACGAGGAGGTTAAGAACGGGTAGATATGTACAGGTGAAATTTGTGACACACTACGGAGGAAAGCGCACAGGTATCGGAGTTCAGAATTTTTATGAAATTTACGATACGTGAAGCTGAGAAGTCAAATAACAATCAGTCAAATTCATTCGACGCCAACTCTCAAAATTTCTCTTCAAAATCGACTTTTAAAGTTTAGCAAGTACACGTAAGTACTAATAATTAAGAGTTGCAGCATCTGTCTCCTAGTGAGACCGTGGTCAACCCACTGCCAGTAAGCACTGGCCTCGGGTTTGAATACCGACTGGGCACAAATTTTCAGCTTCTCTGAGTGATTTGATTCAGAGCCCACTGGCGTGAATTCCTCTGTGTGCCGATACCAAATTGTTTTGGCATTTATTTGCGTGTGCCCAATCAAGGTGTCAGATATTTTCCACCATCTGCTGAGCGCAAACAAGCGACTTAGCTGCGCTGTCCTGTAGGCTTGTGTAGTTCGCGAACGAACTAGTTCCGAAGAGCGCTCCCACAGGCGATTACGCGAACTAGTTCGCAGATCCCTCTTCTGTTAGTTCATCCGCTCCGTTTCTGAAGACTGACGGGTAACAGCTAGAGGACGCTAGAGCGCGCAGAATCGCGTGATTCCCTTCTGCCTGTTACCTTCATTTCGAACTGAGATGCAGCTCAGCTGTAGCTTCGTAGTTCACTGCCACAAGAAATCTGTTTTAAAAATAATGTACTACGAGTACTCCGTATGCAATGTACTTGAATACCATTGTATCACCCATTCGTGTAAATAACTGGTTTATTTGTCTAAGTATTTGATGTAAAATTGCCCAAAAATACGGGTAATAGCACACGCTTTGGCAACACTGATTCATTATATAAAAAAAAACTGTCATAAAAAAGAGCTCTTTTAGTAGCGGTAGCAAAAGCCAAAAAGAGCGGTCCGCCGAAAGAACGACCCTGACAGTCCGCGCACGTGTGCCGCAGAGGATGGGGTGGGGGACACTCAACCACCAACCTGAGCTCTGGAGTTGGTAAACGTTGCCGGGGTAACGGGGCCGCGTTGCCACCCTGCGGGGTGGCGTGCTGCAGTCGCTGCAAAGCATCTGCCGCGTGTTCGTCGCTACCGGTTTTGTTCGTGCCCTTTTACGTGTCATTAATTTCAGACGTGTGTCAGATGGCTTCCGTAAGAAAGTCACTTCTGTGACCAGTAGACTGGCTGTCGAAACTGATCTGATGAACACTATACTATGGCAGTCAACAGCGACCGTAAACGAATGAGGAAAAAAAACTCTTATTTTTATGTAAGAAGACAAATCATTTCACTGGAAGAGGCGATTTTACTACTTATAAAGTGGTAGTCCTTATTTGTTTACCCTCTCGGTAGACTGCACAATACAGTGTCCGAGTAATAACACAGAGTTTGTGGAAAATGGTTATAGAAGATGAAATATATAAACAAAATTCTTCAACTAGCGACCTTTGGCTGAAGACTAAATTATACATTATATTTAATGGAATAGTCGAACATATGAAGCTCTACTTTAACTCGACATATATTTCTAAACCTTTCTTCTCAACTGCAAAATAGAAAAAAAAAAAAAAAAAAATTATCACTTCGTGGTTCTTATCGTTCGTTCACACTCTAGTAGTACATAGCAACGGTTCGAAAATATTCGGGCGTGATATTCGTATGCCGGCGACTGGCACGGCGTAACAACAAACAACACACAGCCGCGTAGCAGCATTGGCAACATGGCCGCTAGATGTCAGGGTCGTTCTTTCGGCGGCTCGACTATAGGAGCAGCGGACGATTAGGCCAAACGTATCTCGCTTCATAGTTGGTTAGATTCTTTTCGTAGGACCGACGGGCAATAGCGAGAGGGCGCGCAGCAGAATTAAAAATCACGTGTTTGCCTTCTGCTGATGAGTCATTTCGAGGTTAGCGTCTGCCTGCTAGATTACATAGTTACTTTTTTAAAGTATTCTGCACCCTGCAATATCTGACTAATAAATTCGATAATGCCAAGATACAGAGATAACTCTGAACTTAAACGCGAGAAATTATCCACAAACTGTTTCTTTTGGTCTGCGTGATATCGTTAGCGGCTCAAGCAGCAAGCGCATGAAGCAGCTAGGTGGGGGAACTTCTCCCTCCACCTGCACGCGCAGACCACGCCGCTCAGCCGTCACTGGGAGCGGACGAACTAAAAGAGCGAACTAGTTGGCGGCAGAGCCGGTAACTGAAGTGAGCGCTCCCGATCGCGAACTATTATGCGCAAGTGTACAGTCGTGGCCGACTGGCGCCAGTGTGGGGTTGCGCCAGTAGCACCCCCCGTGAAACCCGCCCGCCACTGCGCTGATACCATCGGCTGCCTGCGCTGTAATTGGCGAGAGCTGCGCGCGACAGACTTAGGCGCAAGCAGCGGAAATAAACGGCAGGGCGCACGCCACTCTTAATTGGGGGGTCCCGGTTCGATACTCGGGCAGGTGGCGCAGGCGAAGAACCTGGCCAGCTGTGCAGGGGGAGCCGGCAGTCTGGCGGGGAGGGAGGGGGTTAGTCACTGGCCACCCCAGCAGTTTATAATGGAACTGCCGTTGCGACTGGAATTAGTGCAAGGTTCATCATTTTCATTGAAACACAGGCGTTACTGTTCCATCATCTTTCTGTAGTGCACCCGGCACAGCGACAATTCTTCGTCCGATATTTCGGCTGCAAACCTTACAGCCATCTTAAAGGCGAGTCCAAGACTGAGTTCTGAGCGTTTGCCCATGCCTATTTATATGGTAAATCATGTGATGCAAAGCATAACATAATACGTTAAGAATGTAACCAGTAACTGTAAAAATGCACCCGATGATGGCAGCGTGCTGCCGAAACGCGTCGTGCCAATAAAAACATTAGTAAAAAGTGACTGCTGCAGCATTAATTCCTCCAAAAAATGATGCAAAGCTACTCAGGATTAGAGTGAGCATGCTCGAAGATATCACATTCGTAACTGCTGCACTAGTCATAGATGAATATATACTTCAAAGATGAACACGTGAGCGCTTAGTGCAAACATAAACAGGGCTGTTACATATCCACAGTGCTTACAAATGAATAATTAGTCATTAAAAGTGGTAACATCAATCGGAAGTGAAGACGCAGACATTCTTTCAAAAAAATGTTCAAATGTTTGTAAAGCTTATGGGACTTAACAACGGGGTCATCAGTCCCTAAGCTCACAAACTACTTATGAACTAGCTAATCCTAAGGACGGCACAAATATCCATGCCCGAGGGGGGATTCGAACCCCCGACCGTAGTGGCTGTGCAGACTGTGACTGGAGCGCCTCAGTCTCCTCGGCCACCGCGGCCGGCATGATAACATCAATCGGTAGTGAAGACGCAGACATTCTTTCAGAACGAAGGCGTGATATTGTGGCTTCGATGCATTGTCAAGATGAAATCCGTCGTCACGATTTAACAGGTAGTCTGCCAGTTGTATGTCTACAGCTTCCTTTACAACAGAGCCCCAGAAAGTAGAAGCTGTGGTTAAGATCTTTACTTCTTTATAGTTCATGGAATGGCCAGTAGAAATACAATGTTCGGCTACTGCAGACTTGTTGGACCGAAGAAGGCGTGTATACCGTTGGTGCTCAACGCATCGTTCCTGCACAGTGCGCGTGGTTTGACCTATGTAACGTTTTCCACACTCACAAGGGATTTCATAAACCCCCGCTTTTCGCAATAACAGATCATCTTTGACAGATCCCGGAAGAGCTGAGGTCCTAGCTGGTGAGCGGAACATAACATCCACTTTGTTTCTTGATTTGCCGATTGATGTTACCACTTTTAATGACTAATTATTCATTTGTAAGCCCTGTGGATACGTAACAGCTCTGTTTATATTTGCACTAAGCACTCACATGTTCATCTTTCAAGTATATATTCATCTATGACCAGCGCAGCAGTTACGAATGTGATATCTTCGAGCATGCGCAGTCTAATCCTCAGTAGCTTGGATCACGTGATTTACCGTATAAATAGGCACGCACAGACGCTGAGAACTCAGTCTTGGACTCGCCTTGAAGATTTGCAGCCGAAATATCTGACGAAGAATTGTCGCTGTCCCGGGTGCACTCCCGAAAGATGATGGAAAATTATGTCGGCCGGGGAAACTTCAAGAATCACACAGGGCGTTACTGTTAAGTCACTTTGTTTATTGTACCCACAACGCGTTTCGAGGGTTTAAACTCCCATCATCAGATGCAATGACGTTAAGCACAGTACATATAGGTTATGTTGAACTGTTGCACTCACTAAAAGAGAAAATACAAAACACTACATCAGAATATAACTTTTTACAACTGTTCAAATAAAGTCAAATGTATACAATTAAAATATCATACCTTCAGTGGCCACAGGTCCCTTGTATTGTCATAACTTCAGTTATATGTAACAAATCACAACCACCATTTTTGTTTATTTCTAACAGGAGCAAAGAACTTACACCAAAGGCACAATGCACCAGAGATGACCTTAACACTATACGGTACTTCAAATGGTGATAAACTGAAGACAAGTATACAATGTACACAATAAATTAATATATACATAGATACACACAATTTGGGCTTAATATAGGACTAAAATTTTATACAGAGATTGACATTCACTCAGTAAGAGTTTTTTATATATAAAATAATGTGTAGACGATGAACGGTTATGCTTAAATGCTTATGAGCTGATGTCAAATATGCAGTGCACATTATATATATATATATATATATATATATATATATATATATATATATATATATATATATATTGTGCATACTAAATTGTATATATCTTAATTCATAATGTGCAATGTATATTTTACCGTTCATCGTATTAAAACTCTGAGTGAATGTCAATCTCTGTGTTCTGCTAAGGTAAGACTAGCCCATTTAAAAAGTACGCTTACGTTAACATTTGGTGTCAACAAATTTGCGTTCTTCTTCGGAAATGCTTCTCTTCCCATAACCATTTTGCATTTTATATCTTCTGTACTTCGGCTATAAAAAGTTATTTTTCTATCGAAATAACGAAGCTCATGTAGTAATAGTATTATCTGATCCATCACAATTTCCTGATTTTCTATGAAACTGGATTTACTTCTATTAATATTCATGTTACACCTCTTTTGGTACACCTCCCTAGCACAGTAGTAAAGTGGCAGACTATAAATCCAAAGGACATGGGTTCAATCCGCACCAGGTCCTAGGATTTTTCTGTCACTTTCTACTTCTTTCACCTCTGGAAGTATCGCTCATGCCATGGTTCGGAACCCACGTTAAACGGTAGGTCCCCCTATAACTGGCTGGGTAAGTCAGTTCCAAGGTCGGAGGAAGGCAACGTCATACCACCTCCAAACAGGACCATGTCGTGTTCAGACCAATCTATGGATTGTTCACTGCTTTACCTCATTATTAATACCAAAAATTTGTTTTCAAACAGTGAACACCAACCTGGTACACAAGCCCGAAACCGGTCATGCCATAAATAAATAATGTGACTGGTTTTTACCTTACTTTCGTACCGTCAGTCATCTTCTACTCATCCAACTGCTTTCTTATTTCTGTACGTGATGCATATCTCTCCTTAATTTTACCTCTGTACCTTGAGAATTTGATAGTGTGCGTCAGCATTGTCGAAAACTTTGTCATTCTAATAAAGCTATAAACGGGGGCTTGCTTTTCCCTGACATCTTTTCTTACGTAAATGGTAGCCTCAGTATTGCCTATGTCCCTACATCTCTTCCGAATGCAAACTGATCTCCTGAGATCAGCCTGTGCCAGATTTTTATTCATTCTTATGTAAACAATACGCCTCAGTGTTTTGAGACCCTTGAGTTCGTTGATTAAACTGAAAGAAGACACGCCGGAAATGCGACTGCTTGAGAGGCGAGTCGCCGGGAAATACGATTTCGTTCGCGAGACGAGAGAGTATCGCTGGTTCCTGCTGCCGCGCCTCCACCGCGCAGACTTGCTCGTTATGGAGATTCCTTCCTTCCTTTTATTATTATTGTTTTTTTTATTTTGTACATCGCAGGAGAGGTGGCCTGGAGCAGTATTACGGAAGCCGGCCGCTATTTCTGCTGTGGGGAGTGTGGCGGTATAACGAGCAGCGGCGGATGGCTGCAGCTGTTAATAGGGGCAGCGCGGCTGTATAATTCAGGCAGGATAGAGGGAGGGCTGAGGGGGTGTTTACCCCGTCACAAAGGCGCACCTGCAGGGGGGAGCTGCCTGCCTGCTGTAAAGCGACGCGAGCTTTCCCTGCCGTCCGTATAACTCCGGGAACCCAGCTACCAGGTCACCCACATCCACACTGCGCGCGCCGGAAAATGAAATACAAACCAACGACTCTCTCTCTCTCTCCCATCTTCTCTCTCCTCCTCTCTTCCTTTCTCTCGCTCTCCTTCTTTCCTTATCTTTCTCTCTCTCTCTCTCTCTCTCCCCTTTTCTTCATTTCTCTCTTTCCCCCCCCTCTCCCCTTTTCTTTCTTTCTCTCTGCCTCCCTCCCCTTTCTTCCTTTCTCTCCCTCCCTCATTCTATCTTTCTATTTTTTCATTCTCTTGTTGTTCCTTTCTAGCTATCTGTTTCTTTTCTAGCTATCTGTTTCTTTTCTAGCTATCTCTTTCTTGCTATTTAAATATTTCTTTGTGCCTAGCACTCTTTCTTTCTATCTCACGCTCTCTTTCTTTCCGTCTCTTTCTCTTTCCGTCTCTATCTATCTATCTCCCCTTCTTTCTGTCTCTTTCTCTTTTTGTCTTTGTCTCTTTCTCTTTCTTTCTCTCTCTTTTCTATCTTTCTCTCTTTTCTCTTTTTTATCTCTCTCTCTCTTTTTTATCTCTCTCTCTCTCTCTCTTTTTTATCTCTCTCTCTCTCTCTTTTTTATCTCTCTCTCTCTCTCTCTCTCTCTCTCTCTCTCTCTCTTTATCTCTCTCTCTCTCTCTCTTTTATCTCTCTCTCTCTCTCTCTCTCTCTCTCTCTCTTTTACCTCTCTCTCTCTTATCTCTCTCTCTCTCTCTCTTTTTATCTCTCTCTCTTCGGTCAAAATATTGGTTTCGGCCGTAGTTTCGATTTTGGCCATAAATCAACCGACGCTTGGGCTTGGCCGAAATTAGCCTTCTTGAACTTACTGATAATGTCGGGTCGCGTTCTGGAGGGATTCAGTCAGCACTAGCGCTTTACCTCTGTTCACGGTCCGCCGGAGAACTGCTAGAAGTCTCTCCTCTCGTATAAAATTTGTGGGCATTTTGTTGTTTAGCACAATATAACGCAATCTTATCTAATAGTGATATTCTTATACTATGTTCGTAGCAATTTAACTTACACAGTATTGTGTGTAATGGAACGGGTTATCGTTTTGTTATGCTGTAAAGTTCTATTAATTAGTTTCCTTAAAACTGAGGTGGTTTCTTTAATAACTGATATGGGTTTAGGAAACACAGATCGTGTGGTTCATATCTTTTCTTGTTGAGTTTGCGTTACCATATTGGCGACATTCATACTGTTAGTCGGAACTGTGACTTCATTTTTCGAAATACGTTCTGCAGCACTGATTGAAAATAAATGTTCAAATGTCTGTAAATCTATCGGACCAAACTGCGTGGTCATCAGTCCGTAGCTTACAAACTACTTAAACCTAGGTAAACTAACCTACGAACAAACACACACACCCAAGCCCCAGGGAGGACTCGAACCTCCACGGCGAGCAACCGCACGCTCCGCAGCGAGACGCTTTAGACCGCTCGGCTACTCCACCGCGGCTCCCAGGGTTTCTGAATTTATATTTAAATTGATAAGTATATCATCTTAGTAGGAATGTTCCAATATGTCCATTGCCGGGGTGCTATTCCGCTGCATGGAGAGCCTTGGCAGTAGTGCCAATTATCTATGGAACACAGAAGCTGAATTAAAGTTTGTGACGTGGAGGGAAGTCTTACGTAACTATTCCGAGGCGCCGTAGACGTTGGAGGCGCGGTGGTCTCACGGTAAGACGTCTGCCTAGTAAGCATGGAGGTCCGGGTTCGATTCCCGGCCGCATCACAAATTTTAATTCATTGCTTCCCCTTCATCTTTAAGTTAATTACGCAAGTTTCGGTTTCGGCGTCAAATTATATCTGTGTAACATCGGAACTGTTTGTGTGTCATACTCTATCGTTTAAACAGAGACAGGGTGGTGGAGATATCAGATGAAGAGGTTGTGGGAACGAAGTTGTCATGCTGGATAGCGCCTTCGTAATATACAGGCAGATAGCAGCGTCGTCGTGGGGACGTGTAGCTGTGACAGTTGCTGAACACCGGGCCAGAATAGAGAGGCGCAATGAGGAGGCGGTGTGGCGAGGTCTGAGGTCTGAGGTCTGCTTCCTGCGGAGGAGCGACAAGCAGCCGGAACGCCGGACACTGCAGCCGACCGTGAAGCCAGCCGCAAGGTCACCACAACACTGGAGAGCGGCTTCTCACTCCATTCTGCAGAAAACATACGGTTTAAACGTCTGGTTTTTGTGTGGCGTACCCATGATGGATGTGTCTGGGTTTCGTTACTGTTCCCAATGCCGGGTTGATAATCAAAACCGCTATCAGTCACATAAAAGATTGTCTAATTTATTTATACACGACGGGTTTCAGGCTTGTGCTCATTTTCAAGTACAAGCCAAAAACCGGTCGTGTCATAAATAAACTACTGGCCATTAAAGTTGCTACACCAAGTAGAAATGCAGATGATAAACGCTTATTCATTGGACAAATATACTAGAACTGACATGTGATTACAATTTCACCCAATTTCGATGCATAGATCCTGAGAAATCAGTACCCAGAACAACCACCTCTAACCGTAATAACGGCCTTATACGCCTAGGCATTGAGTCAAACAGAGCTTGTACAGGTGCAAATGCCCATGCAGCTTCAAGACGATACCGCAGTTCATCAAGAGTAGTGACTGGCGTATTGTGACGAGCCAGTTGCTCGGCCACCATTGACCAGACGTTTTCAATTGGTGAGAGATCAGTAGAATGTGCTGGCCAGGGCAGCAGTCGAACATTTTCCGTATCCAGAAAGGCCCGCACAGGACCTGCAACATGCGGTCGTGCATTATCCTGCTGAAATGTGGGGTTTCATAGGGATCGAATTAGGGGTTGACACACGGGTCGCAACACATCTGAAATGTAACGGCCACTGTTCAAAGTGCCGTCGATGCGAACAAGAGGTGACCGAGACGTGTAACCAATGGCACCCCATACCATCACGCCGGGTGATACGCCAGTTTGACGATGACGAATACACGCTTCCAATGTGCGTTCACTGTGATGTCGCCAAACACTGATGCCACCATCATGATGTTGTAAACAGAACTTGGATTCATACGAAAAAAATGACGTTTTGCCATTCTCCGAGCTGATAGTCCATGCTTCTGCAAACTCTTCGTGCAGATAGTTGTTGTCTTGCAAACGTCTCCATCTGTTGACTCAGGGATCGAGACCTGACTGCACGATCCGTTACAACCATGCGGATAAGATGGCTGTCATCTCGACTGCTAGCGATACGAGGCCGCTGGGATCCAGCACGGCGTTCCGTATTACCCCCCCCCCCCCCGAACCCACCGATTCCATATATTTTAATCTTACGTACATTTGATTTTTTTAAGGTTTATGTATAAAGTCTCTTCGTACAACTAATACTTTATTTTCGTACAGAAGTAATGTATGTGACCGCTTTGCCAAGTTAATGTAATGATGTAAAGGTGCATTACCATAAATATCATGACTTTAGCCTCGATCGTAGGCAATACCTGTTCTTAGGTATGTTTGTTTTTTGTATAAATTTTTAGTTTG
Organism: Locusta migratoria; assembly: GCA_026315105.1. Taxonomy (NCBI): domain Eukaryota; kingdom Metazoa; phylum Arthropoda; class Insecta; order Orthoptera; family Acrididae; genus Locusta; species Locusta migratoria. The sequence goes on along the minus strand of CM048753.1, from coordinate 10,410,825 downwards.
ATGAAGACAACACAGCGGGTATATATGTACGCCCTCGAGCGAGCAAATAGTTTGAGTGGCGGGTAACGGCATTAAAGTCCAAAGTAGTCTCCAATTCAAGCCTTAGTAAAATTTTCAAAAAATGTTCAAATGTTTGTATAGCTTATGGGACTTAACTACGGGGTCATCAGTCCCTAAACTTACAAACTACTTATGTGCTGCTTACGAACTAGGATGGCACAAATATCCATGCCCGAGGGGGGATTCGAACTCCCGACCGTAGTGGCCGTGCTGACCGTGACTGGAGCGCCTCAGTCACCTCGGCCACCGCGGCCGGCAGTAAAATTTTAATGTCGGACTTATTTATGATGGTGCTTTCAAGTGTATTGGTATTTGCATGTTAGCTTTCTGCTTATCAATTTTCTGTATGGTACATATTGCATTTACTTCTTGTCTAAGGTTTAAATTCGTCCCTCTTCAAAAATGAAATTCTTCCTTCTTTAATTTCGACATTTATTGAGAGGCTATAAATTACAATTTAAACAAAACTTATTGAATTGTTCTCTCTTTTCCTACACATTAGACATTAACTATTTTCAATCTTACCACTGCAACAGACAGAAAACAGAATCAATATCTCCAACAGGTATTTAAAACATGTATCATCTAAAAAGTTATCTTGTCTGTTTAATAAACCACGGGCTAACTTATTTTTGTTCCCTATCTCGGGTATTAAAAAAAAAAAAAAAAAAAAAAAAAAAAAAAAAAAAAAAAAAAAAAAAAAAAAAAAGGAGGGGAATCGTCAAGAATGGGAGCTTCCGTCAGTTCTCTGCGTGTAGTGTAAGCTTCTCGCGACACTTCTGCCGGAACTTGGTTCATAATTTTCAGCGACGCGTCGTCTACCGGAGCCCTGAGCCAGGTATTAAGACTCCATTACGCTATCTCAATGTGCCTCGAGACGCGACCTAAACTGAAGTTTCCACCGCCACCAGCGCTCCTGTGTCAGGAACAGGCGGATTTCCTGAAAGCAGTCCTTTACGCTGTCACAGAATCCCTACGACACAAATTTCACTGGTCGCGACATACTGGCTGCAGCGCAAATTCAGCGTTTCTGAGAGGCGTCGCTAATACTGTTTCACACCATTGCACCGTTATTCATTTCGCATTCATTATCACGAAGGTGACCTGAATTCAGTTGTTATTCGTTGGTGCAGGGCATGTTCTTATGTGTTGTTGTTGTTGTGGTCTTCAGTCCGGAGACTGGTTTGATGCAGCTCTCCACAATACCCTATCCTGAGCAAGCCTCTTCATCTCCACATAAGAACGGTAACCTACTTCTGTCTGAATCTGCTTACTGTATCCATCTCTTGGTCTTCCTCTGCGGTTTTTACCCCACACACTTCCCTACAACGCTAAATTCACAATTCCTTGATGTCTAAGAATGTGTCCTACCAATCGATCCCTTCTTTTAGTCAAGGTATGCAAGAAATTTCTTTTCTCCCCATTTCTGTTCAGTACCTCCTCATTAGTTACGCGATCCACCCACCTAATCTTTTTTGCATACTTCTGTAGCACCACATTTCAAAAGCCTCTGTCCTCTTCTTATCGGCATGTCCTTACGCTTAAATTAATATTCGATGTTAACAAATTTTATCTTTTCCAAAAACGCTTTTTTCTTCCCATTGTCATTCTGTATTTTATATCCTCTGTACTGCGACCTTCAAATGTTATTGTACTGCACAAGTAACAAAATCATTTACCACCATTTGTGCCCTGGCGTTTTAAAAATTGTCTGTCGTAAGCGGGGATCGAACCGGGGACCTTACCCGCGAGAGGCAAAGGTCCCAGGTTCGAATCCCGGTTCAGACACAGTTTTCACCCGCCAGGAAACTTCATATCAGCACACACTCCGCTGCAGAGTAAAACTATGATTTTGGAATGTAGCACGATGTTCGTTGTAAAGGGGATTGAATATCTGGTTCACTTAACTTTAGTGTTTAATACTTTCCAGATTGTGTAAGGTTCGTGTGTCCGATGACATAAATTCTGGCATAATTGAAGACCGCGATATAACCCGTTGACTTTGACCAACGACTTCAATCTGAGTCCCGCAAGAGACGCTACATAGCTATACCAACTAGCAAAATAAACACTATCGATGAATATAAGTATACGGGTTAATATCTTAATACTTATGTATTGTAGACAATAAATAATCTGTGAGTGTAATCGTAAATTACGGTAAAATTGTACGACTTGTCTCGTCGGTCCCGGGAGATAATGTTGGCACCAATGGTCCATTTTTTTCATGAGCCCCAGTGTAAATGTTACTCCTGCTTTATTGAAAGGTTCTTGTATGCACTCTTGTCCGTTCAGTAAACTGAATATCCTAGTAAACTAAAGATTTACATATTACCACGACAGAATTAACTATAGATGACAGGTGTCAGTCCAAAAATTCGCGCCTTCGGCTCACTTGTGTAAAAAAAAAAAAAAAAGAAAGAAAAAAAACCATACCTAACCACTAAGAGAGAAACTACAGCTCACTTTTTATACGTCAAATCTACTTTGATACCACGTCTTCAAAACAAATTTAATAATTAGGTAATTTTAAAAAAAGGTTGCAGTCGAAGTTGTACGGTCTGAAATGATATATGTTTGTCGAAGATACAACTGTAAATCTATTGTTTCTGAACCGTAGATTCGGACGCTACGCGCCCTGATGTACTAAACTAAAAAAACTTCATGTTTAACCTATACCTAACCTTCTTACGGCTGCGCTACAGATAACGTTTTTAAAGTAACAGGTACAGGTCAAACAAGACCTAAACCTTGCAACAATAGAATAACACCAAAAGGATAACTAACGCCACCTAGGTGTCTTCAAAAATATTAGACACGTAAACAGTGAGTATTGAAACCACGCGCGAGACGGAATGACGTAAAACATGTCGTCACTGGTCAAAACGGTATCGGAGAAGAGTTTTGAACCTACTCTGCTTGTAAACAAAATGTCGGCTTTAACTCATATGACGTCAGTGGTCAAATCCTAGGGGTTGTATCGCAGACTTCAATTGACAGGAAAGTGAATTTTATCCATTATGGATGCTGAACTCCGTGACTGTTCCTTATAGGTCGTGGAAATAAAATCCGCTACCAGTCACAATTTTTGGCGGTTTATTAAAACACTACCGGTTTCGGGCTTGTGCCCATCCTCAGGTGTTTACATTCAGACAACTGTTTAAAGAAAACATTAATTACTTTGTGCTTATCATACAGTTATACATACATAAGTATCCTATAGATATACATATACATAAAACAAATATGGTATGTGGTGGAGTGATTTGCGATAAGGCTCTAAGTGTACTCACATATAAGTATCCAGTTCGTATTCGTACACTTTATTGGAGTTTGGAGTGACAGTTATAAAGTGTACTGTGCAAAACCTGAAACATGGGAGTGCAAATTAGCATCATGTTACTGTTACTACAATGTTCTCAACTAATATCCATGAGAAATGTACGAATACGAACTGGATACTTATATGTGAGTACACTTAGAGCCTTATCACAAATCACTCCACCACATACCATATTTGTTTTATGTATATGTATATCTATAGGATACCTATGTATGTATAACTGTACGATAAGCACAAAGTAATTAACGTTTTCTTTAAACAGTTGTCTGAATGTAAACACCTGAGGATGGGCAAAAGCCCGAAACCGGTAGCGTTTTAATAAACCGCCAAAAATTGTGACTGGTAGCGGATTTTATTTCCACGACCTGACAGGAAAGTCTTACTCGCGAAACGCTTCGCGTGGTATAGACTAAATTTCCTCGCTGAAGCGCTTACATTTATTAAGAAAGTCTGTAGCCCTAAGTGATTGATATTTAAGTGCCCTGGAGGGGACTAATTGTGGTGTTTTCTTGTGGCAGGCTACTTAGACTGTCGTTTGTGATTGGCTTGTTGCCTGAGACAGAGAGCTAGCGACGGCTGAGGTTGGACATAAGCGGCGTTTGTGGTTTACTCGCGACCCGTTTGCACGGCAAACCGGTTAGAGTCGCCAGTGGCCTAGCGTGTTATCGTGTCGTGTTGTGGTGTCGGCGGACTGGGAACTGCGGTGCGTGTCGCGAAGTGCGTGTGCTCGTGATGCGTGTGGCGAGGAAAGAAGAGCGACGCAACTGCGTGGTAGCGTGACGAAGCCGCCGCCATGAGGCTCATCAAGAAGTACTGGTGAGTACCGCTGCGCTGTCTAACTTCTGTGTGCCAACTTCACTTAAACACTGCTTTGCAATTCTATTTTTGAGATGTGAAGTATCGTTAAGTTCAACACCTTTCGCAACACCTGTTCATATTGACATAAAAGTTTTCTGGGTTTTGTACCGCGTCATGATGTAAGAAGGCTATTAGTTAAATAACCGACGTTTCGGCCAACGTTTCAGTGGCCTTCAACCCAGATGAAGGCCACTGTAAATTTGGCCGAAACGTCAGTTATTTAATCATCTTTCTATGCTGCTGTCTTCTTTCTTCCGTGCTTGCTTGGATAAATGGTTTGGATTTTCCGCCGTATGAAATACACCTGATTTTTAATTGTTCCCAAACATGTTTCAGCACATTTTGTGCTGTCATAAGTGGGATGGTTTATTTTTGTTCTGAAATTATAGTTACAATACTCTTTTCAGTTACTTCCAAAATGTTTTTGTCGAACCATTCGTTATTAAATTTTACTTAGGTTATCTAACTATTTCAGTTTAGTGAATATTAGGCCTAGATATACGAGTATCACATTTTTCACATACCTTTTACATTAAGCTACATAATACTCGTTAAGTATCCTACTTATTTTTGTTTTGGTACAAACTTGTCATCTGCAAACATAACAGTTTACGATTTTCTTGTTTTCTATTTTTCGGTTCGAGAAAAACGCGTCATTTCTGTTTAGTACTTACGATTCTTTTCTTTCTCTATTAAAATCTGGTTGTTGCTGTTAATTTTAATGTGGATGTCACTCGTTTTTCACTTTTTTCGTGCTATACATTACGCCAGTGGTAATATTCGGCGTATGAATACAACTGGAAGCTGTTCCAACTCTTCAAAAACAAAACACCCAAAGAACAAATACGGCACAACTGCTTCCGATCGCCTGAATTGAAGGCTACGCAACGCGATGTTCATTTTTTGCAGACCACGTGATTATGTCGTCAGCGAATCACAGCACAAAGGAAGAGTATCGTGCTCAACCAATGGTAACCAAACCTTGCCGGCGCAGCAACGTGTTAATAAGAATTTTTGACGTTGGAAATTAAATATGCGGTAATGTTTTTATACACGAAACCGCGCAATGTTTTCAGATGTGAAAATTAACGTGTTAACATGAAGTTTCAATTATTTTAATTTTCGAAATCACTTGATTAAACTTTCAGACAGACGATAAAATAAATAAAACATGCTATACCTGCTCTATGGTTGACAGGTTCTTGTATGTACCCTTGTCTGATCAGTGAAACTAATTGGCCTCGTAAAATGAAGATTTAGAATCACTTCATCCTCTCAACTATATAGTACTATAGCGCGTTTTATTTATTTTACCTGTACGAAACAGTCAACTAATTCCAAATCTTTATTTTACGAGGCCATTAACTGTTACTGACCGGACAAGGGTACATACAAGAACCTGTCAACCATAGGGCAGGTATAGCATGTTTTATTTATTTTATCGTCTGTCTGAAATTGTAATCAAGTGATTTCGAAAATAAAATAATTGAAACTTCATGTTAACACGTCAGTTTTCACATCTTGTAAATAATGCTCTGTTTCGTGTATAAAAACATTATCTCATATTTAATTCCCAATGTCGAAAATTCTTATTTGCATGTTGCGCGGAGGTGAGGTTTGGTTACCATTGGCTGACGACGATACTCTTCTTTGTGCTGTGATTCGCTAACGACATAATCACGTGGTCTGCAACAAATGAACATCGCGTAGCGCAGCCTCCAATTCAGGCGATCGGAAGCAAATGTGCCTATTTGGCGGATTTTGTATTTATACTTCAATATTACGTAAGTTGGCAGCTTAAATGTAATGGCGCTTGAAAGACATTTGCAAAACACGTATTTTAAGGTAAGATATGTCGTAATTAACTACGGAAAAATTATGTCTACATGTATGAAACCTTTACCCATTTCTCAAATATATTTTTGTCTTGGCCTGAAATTAAAAACAGTTTTACTCCATCTCTAAAAAATAAGGATCAGTTGAAGACTGGGATGCAACCCATCGGCTTTCGCCAGTGACGTCGGCTTGTTGTGACGTCATCGTTGCACGATAATTTTGTCTGTGTTTACAGGTGGCGTGCGTTGCTTGTGGTGGCGTACTCTTGTGGTGGAAGTGAAGTGGTTCGCGGTAGTTTGTGGTTATAATGTCTGACATTCGTGTAGTGTGTTTGCTTCTCCGTTTTTTCTGTCTTGGTTCGCTAACACGCGGTTTAGTAGTTTCCGGTTTAGTTCGCCTTTCTATAATTTCATGTGTTTTATAGTTCTGAATGAATGTTTATTTCTCGCTGCGTGACGCCGTTGGAAGAGACAATGTTGGCCACGATAAATTTTCTTCAGCTGCCTGGTGTTAAGATTATGTGCGGCATACAAGATATCTGCAGCCGATGTAGCTGACGAAAGTCGTAGCGTTGGAGGGTAAGGGAATATATATTGGTTTGTGTGTGTGTGTGTGTGTGTGTTTGTGTGTGTGTTAATATTTTTTGTAGTATTTTGTACGCTGAGATATTAAGTGTTTTTTGACATCTTGTGTTTTTGTTGTTTGTCGTACGACTGTATACCTCATTCACGCCGTGTTGATAACATCTTTGGTCATATCATGATATGGTAGTAACTTGTATTCGGAAGATAAATTTTATAAACTTGTCAGTCTCTAAGTAGTGATCTTATTTGTCAAAGATGTCGGGTTATATCCCGTGCTTTAACTGACCCTATTTGTATTACTACAACCATTATAACCTCACGGTAAAAGTCTGGATCAGCGGCATGGCCTAGTGTATTTACGTGATGTGAAGCGGCAGTGTTGGCAACAGTCGCTGTGGATGTTGCGATGAATGGCGGCACACAATGTTCACAAGATGTGAAAATGAATGTGTTAACGTAACGTTTGAATGATTTTATTTTCGAAACGAAACACAACGTTCGAATGTAGAAGATCCTGCCTAACCACAACTCTTAAAATCATGGCATATTTGTAAAAGTAATATTCGTCCATGAACGCTTGTCCAGTCAACAATTGAATTATCGTATATGCCATTGGCTACTCGAAATGTACTACGTTGCCAACCTAACACTGCTAGGGACGCACCGCGACGCTACCCATTTCGCTGATCGAGACTTTAGTCCACCTCTGCTGAAGACAGGTGTACATCTATCGAGAAATACAGACTTTTGAATAATCTTTAACGCGCAGTTGGTTAGTTCTATTTCTTGACAATAGTTCAATAAGCATATATTAGCAGTAAAATTTTATCACTGGCCTCTGGTATTGATAACGACTCTGAATGTTGTTTGAAAACTTGATCACGTAGAATGAAAGGGAAAAATCTTTAGTGTTGACCACGAAATAATTCATCTGTGCTCCTTGGTTGACGGGCTCTTGTATATTCCCTTATCCGGTCAGTAAATTGTATTCACAAATCGAACATTTTGTTGCCAACATCAACAAACTAAGACACCGAGACCGCGAGTAAAATTTAACTATATTACGTTTTCGGCTGGTATGCGATGAGTATTTAGTGCATGTTCGGCACATACGTCGTACTTAACGTACGAGGTAATTTTCAAGAAAGCTTACACTCGAAGTTGTACAGCTGGAATCGATACTTACCTTTCCTTCTTCACTCACAACTGCCTAACCACATCCTTTAAAATTACGCAGCTGATACAAGGTATTACGTACACCATTTTAAAATATGTGGTTAGGCAGGAACCGAAGAGTACAACTTAAATTGTTGTCAGTGGAGAGGCAACGATATATATATATATATATATAGATTCCGGCCGTACAACTTCCAGTGTAAGCTTTCTGGTAAATTACCGATATGGGAGCGAGGAGGGAGGGAGGGAGGATCTGTTACGCAAATTAAACCGAAGTAAATACTTTTTGTTTTGGTGAACGATGGGAAGTGCACTCAGCCAATCACAAATTGAGTTATTTATTTTATTCATATTCATTACGTTCCACTGGGCGAAATTGACGAGGAAGATAGTTAAACTCATAGCAATCATATATATACGACAGATCTAAGCATAAGGAAAAAGAACGTACAATGTTAACACAGAAATTAGCTTAATTTTTTTTCTCTCTTCTTCTTCCATGAATTCCTGGACAGAAAGAGTGAACCACGAGGAACCTTCACAGTTTAGCCTGGAAAGTCCAAGGATTACTACTAAACCCTTTGAATTCTTGTTAGTTTATTAAAAATGGATGTGGCAGAATACTTTCTGTACAAGGGTGTGATCCACATGCAGTTTTTCTATCTAGTATTACATCAGTGAAAGCTGTTAGGTTCAAACAGGCAATAAGAATGCGCATTTACGTTTTGACCTTTTTAAACAGTTCTGTGCTGTAAAGAATCGAAGTACATCGACAACTGGTTAGACCTACTACGTGGATGTAACAGTTAGTAGTACAAAATGAACGCATTCATACAGTAACAACTTTTATTCGTCATCAATTCCAGTAAAAACTGTTAAAAACCGTTATATCCATGTAGTGACAATTTTTCGGTATATTTATTTTTATCTATTTACTTTCTTAAATCTCCTCTGGAGTTTTGTTTTCCGACGAAAGTGCAATAGATACATTGGTCATTCGTCCTTTCGGTATTTGATATACGTCCTTTAAAGGTAGTGCCTTCGATACGAAACTCTTCTTTCAAATTACACTGAAACTCGTCAGAAACATTAAACAATTTTCTATGAATGTGCGAAGACTTTCGTATATGTTGTTAAGCTGGTACGTACTAGCACAGCTTAAAATTTCTGCTAGTGAAAGTAGCATCAGTAACACAGTACTTCCCACGGATGTATAACTCGTAAAAAAAAAATTCATCCACGACTGCAAAAATTTAAGGACGCATTGTTATTGGCTGTCTGAACATCTAGGCCTCAAGTAGTTGGTTCCGAGGTGGAAATACTCCTTAACATTCAAGGCTAAATTATAACTGCAACTGCAACTGAAACCTAAAGTATGAGAGTCGCCAACTATATACTATCGGCATACTAAGCCTTCCACAACGCTGGTAACTACTTTAAAGGACAGTAACAGGTGCAAACATGTAACGCTTTTGTTTTGGCGGTGAATAAAAAGTTGCCACTATTTCTGTTCTAATCCTCATACATATACCTCTTTCTTTATAATATATGCATCTTTTATATGTAAACTTGATTTTTCCTAACAATCTTTACCCGTTAAATAATTTATATTCATATATGATACATATTTTAATATGGAGAAACAAGGACGTATAACAATCCAACGTTGTATCAAAATTTCAGAACATTCGATCAAGAACTTTCGTAGATGTAAGACTTTCGATGTAGAAGTAATAAGGGTCTATGTTGGAGCTGTAAGAGGTAGAGTTGGTGGAGGAAATTGACGTATTGAGGGGGAGGAGCATATGAAGATAGGCAGTGTGAGGGAGAGCTCGAGATTGTGTAAATTAATAAATAAATTCAATATATCTGAGGTAATAAATTATTTCAACTCTCTTCACACTAAATGAAATTTAAGTATGTGGTCTGGTTTCGATAAGATTCTGATAAGATGCTGCGAAAATCCTGAAAGAGAAAAGTTTCTTACCACCACAGGCTAGACGTTGGGATGTCGATGCAGCTCCTAGATTATCGATTCATGGTCTACAATTGTGTGAACGTGTAAACCTCGAATTCATTATTATTATTATTGGCCCACTTTAGGTTACGGTAGTAACACTAAAAGTGGGCCTTTGCGATCGTCTTTTGACAGCTCGAAATTTAAATGAAAATAACGACTTAACTATTCACCTGACACGAAAATTGAATAACCGAATTTGTAGAGGAGAAAATTCTCTACAACTTTGTTCCCTCCATTGAATTAACGAAAACCAGCCGCTCGCAGATGTCACGTGACATTCGCCCAGAACTCTGGCATACGTCATCTTACGTTGCGTATTTGATGATTTTCTTATTGTAACTTAGACATTGGCATTTCAAAGCAATGGCACACTTATGAATTAACAAAAACACATCGTTCTTCGTACGATAAATGATAATCTAGTGTCTACAAATGCCGTATTAGCATCAGTTAACGGCCATTAATAGTACGAGATTAAAGTGTACAACTTTCGAGTGATAGTCGTAGCGTAGTGGGCAAGGCGTTGGACATTGGCGCTGAAGGTCAGTGGTTCGGAACTCGCCACTACCAAATTTTCTTTCATTTCCTAAAAGAGTTTCAGACACTCTTATAAATGAATTTATTATTTAGATCATTATTTTGGTTCAAAATGTTTCCAAAAACTTATAAAACTACAAATGTAAAGTAAACCACGTCAGTGCGTTGTTTTCTTTTTTTTAAGAGAGTGTCTTGGGACTCGATCTTTCTGCGCCGAACGAATAATCCACTACCCAATCTGGAATTGCCAGCAGTTCTGTGTCTAATGTAACAATTGTTTTACGATCAAATTCGGATAGTCCGCGTGTATGGTCTGCAGGTTCTTAGTTCCAGATGAGGTAGCTCCCGTGGGCTATTTTTGTACTCGACAGAAACTGCATGTCCAAGAGATTAAATAACTGCAACCGAATGCAGAACTTTCGAGATGAAACATACATTGAACATTCAAGATACATCCATTAATTCCATAAAGAGACCAGTAATAACCCCCATATCCGAAATTCTCCAACCTCCACCAGCAAAGAACAACCACTATCTCTTCCTAGGAATTACATAGAAATTTCGTTTGTTCCGAACAATACTTAACGATAAATTTGTGATTAACGATCATACTTTTGATAGATACTGAATACTGCAAACATTCTAATTAGTATCAACAAATAATAGAATTCCTTGAGACAGCATTGTCTCGTTATACCAAAGGTATTAACTTAAGGAGAGGCATTGAATTAAAATTTATGCTGTGGTCGGGATTCGAACCCGGGACCTCCTACTTACTATTAAACCACTCAGCTGACAAAAGGAACATGAGGCAGAATTAAAGTATGTGGTGTGGAGGGAGACGTGCTTTAAGACAGTCCGTGTAGTCGCTTTGGCTGCAACACTGTGAGCTGAGTGGTCTAAAGCGCCTACCTAGTAAGTACGAGGTCCCGGGTTCGAATCCCGACCACAGCAAAAATTTTAATTCAATGCCTCTCCTTATGTTAATACCTTTGGTGTAACGAGACAATGCTGCCTCAAGGAATTGTATTATTTGTTGATACTAATTAGAATGTCTTGAAATTAATTTACAACCTGACAATCTTTTATCGATAAATAAATGTACCTATGAGACGCATAGTACTGACAGGCATCTGACAATGGACAAAGAAGGGAGAACGAGGAGAGGCAGAGAGGCGTAGAGGCGGTGAGAGGGAATAGAAGTAGGGAGTTTCCAATCGCAAAGCGTTAAGAAAGCGGACACCGCTTGTTTCGTTTCCGCGTAATCTGCGCCATGCCAGCGAGTCAGCTGGTGGCCCCGCGTGACGTCACGAGAGCAAGTGTTGCCCGGGCGGCGCTCCAGAAGGCCGCGTATCGACGGCTTAAGCGCGCCGTGACGTAAGCAGCCACAATAACACACTCATCGACCACGCCCCCCCCTCCCTACCTGCCGCTATTCTCGTTCTGCCCTCTTTTGTCGAGGGCCTATTTTCCTCTCTGGCTGTTGCCTTATTTCGCTGCAGCCACGGCGCGGTCTTATCCAGCACAATGCACTCCGCGAATTAAGGAACGGAATGCGAGTGCTGTGCAAAACACAAAAACCGTTTGTTCTGAGAGACTCCCATTCCAGTGTGCTCCACCACCCCGTCCGCATAGCGAGTCAACTGATTAACAATTCTGCTTCGCGAACTGTTCCGAGATTTTTAAATTTCTGATGCGAGGAAGAAGAGTCTGAGAAAAGAATGCGGGCAGCCCAGCGGTCTAGGAGAAACAATGTTTCCGCGATGCTTTGATTGACTCTGTGAACAATTATGTATCTTTTATACTGCGAAATAAATCTTTTCTACTGCAAGCTCTTCGATTTCCATATTTTGAGAGGAAGTAGTATGGACTGAAACAAGGAAAATTCAGATAAGCATGGGACTGATGACCCAGCTGTTTGGTCCCCTAAAAACCACCACCACCACCACCACCACCACCACCAGCAGCAGCAGCAGCAGCAGCAACAACAACAGGTAACCATGAACTCTAAAATACCGGGTGATAAAAGTCGGTATAAATTTGAGAACTTAATAAAACACGGAATAATGTAGATAGAGAGGTAAAAATTGACACACTTGGAATGACATGGGGTATTAGGACAAAGAAAAAAAAAGTATTGCTAGACCCGTGAAAGATCTCTTGCGTGCGTCGTTTGGTGGTGATCGTGTGCTCAGCCGCCACTTTCGTCATGCTTGGCCTCCCAGGTCCACTGACCTCAGTCCGTGCGATTATTGACTATGGGGTTACCTGAAGTCGCAAGTGTATCGTGATCGACCGACATCTCTAAGGATGTTCAAAGACAACATCCGACGCCAATGCCTCACCATAACTCCGGACATGCTTTACAGTGCTGTTCACAACATTATTCCTCGACTACAGCTACTGTTGAGGAGTGATGGTGAACATATTGAGAATTTTCTGTAAAGATCATCTTTGCTTTGTCTTAATTTGTTATGCTAATTATTGCTTTTCTGATCAGATGAAGCGCCATCTGTCGGATTTTTTTTGTTCTTATTAAACCCCACGTCATTACAAGCATGAGAGTCAATTTTTACGTCTCTACATTATTTCGTGATTTCTTAAGGTTTCAAATTTATACTGACTTTTTGATCACCCGGTATATATGTTAACAGCGTTTGATCAATATAGACATCTTTCACAGCAGCCCAAGTTGGAAAACTGCTCATAGCCCTCAAGGCACGCATTTTAGAGTCCATGTTTCTGAGACTTTTTTTCCTTATTTATCCATACCACTAAGTCCCAAATTATGGAAATCAAAAACCTTGCACTAGGAGTCTTTATTGTATTTTTTATTTTAATGTTTTTATGAAAACGTTTTAATGACATTATGCAATGAAATTCCAATTGCTGCTTTAAATACAAGTATATTTATTACACTATAGGACTTACTTTCGCGCTGTCAGTTAATTTATTTATTGCTTCGTAAACTTTATTAAAGCAATATCTCTTCTTAAAATATTTTACGATTTTCGTCTTGATATTTGACAGCTTCTTGACAGATACATTGTCAAGATGCAGACAAAGACCTCTGTCTGGTTATCTGTCAAGAAGCTATGAAACATAAAGACGAAAATCGTGAAATATTTTCAGAATAAATATTGCTTTAAAAAAATTCACGAAGCAATAAATAAATAGACAGCAAGAAAACAAATGATCTATGTGGATGTCACGACCATCTGACATACGTGACTGCTAATGATATTGAGACACAATGTTAGTTACTAGTCATTTTAAATTCATTTTCGTCCCACAACGTGTTCCGGACGTTTATAACTCCATCTTCAATGCATTTTTTATTGTTGTATATGTCGGTTGTCTAGACAGGATAAGCTATAGTAGTCTCTGTAAGGGAAAACATACAACCACTGTTCGTAATGTGGTTCTGTACACGTATTTCACTGAAGTTTAAATGTGAAGATATAAATGCGGAAGCAAAACGGTTAAAATACCACACCACCGGTGGTCAGACGTTGCTATGTCATAACTTCAAATACAATCACAAACACCATCTTTATTGACTAACAGATTCAAAGACCTTATACAATATATCAAATGTAAACTTACACATTAAAAAAAAAAAAACAATAAAAGAAGCCTTATTTATGCTTTAAAATAGTAATATCGCCTGATAAATGTCGTTTGATACCGTGCACGATATTTTCGGAGCTAACAAGAGGTGCATATCGTTGCTTTTCGCCGCACGTGTGCGTGTGTGTGTGTGTGTGTGTGTGTGTGTGTGTGTGTGTGTGTGTGTGTGTGTGTGTTGTAAATTTTTCTAGGGTAGGCTTTTGTTATAAGATGAATAGTGTTATCCACATTATTTCTGTCAATTAGGAAGGAGTCAATTTCTTGTCTTGATGGTGTTCGTATGTCTCAAGTGTGTCGAATTTTTTGCTTTCATATTGGATATGTTGGATGCTGGCGTCTTAAATGTTGGTATGGTATTAACTTGATTGCAGATCAGTGCCTGCTGCTGATCTAGATCTACACAAATACTCCGCTAAGCACATTTAAGTGCAATGGGGGGGGGGGGCTGCCCATAGTTAAAGTCGAGCCCAGAGGGGGACAGGGATAGAACGCCTACACAACCTTCTCTGGTTTTGAGTCGATTTATCTGATGTCAGTCTTAGGAAAAGACGACATTACGAGATTCATACAAGTTTTTAAACTGTTACAATTATAATTTGAAATACAAGTGGAGGTATCTCTGACTTATTGCATTCCTAATTCTTTTAACTAACTCGTCTTGCTCGCGTTAACTGCCAGATAACTGCTCTGCTACAAGCCCTATACAGTAACGTCAGAGTACTGCCGATCCTACGGCGTCCGCCGAGCGGTCTGGAGCGCCAAGTTACGGATCGCGAGGCCTCCCGCGTCGGAGGTTCGAATCCTCCCTCGGGCATGGATGTGTGGTTGCCCTTAGGTTAGTTTAAGTAGTTTGTAAGACTCTGTAATTCTATAGGACCAACCTACTTTGGTCATAAGTACAAACATCGTATGGCGTTCGTGGTCATCGGTGGAGGGCAACATAACTGCCGCACCACTTACTAAGTTACAGAACGGCATATTTACTTTTTTACAGAGCGACTAAATCAGGGGGAAGGGGGGGGGGAGATTGGGATGGGTTGTAGACCAGGGTTCTAAGATAGAAAAGCAGACTCCACACTGCTTGACACGGCTGATGTCATAGAAGTGTGTTCTGTGAATTTCCATTCTGTATTTTCACAGAAATTTGAGGTCTACAGCTAGTCAGCAAGGGCCGCGTTTTCTTTTTTAAGAATGACTGAAAGACTGTCTTGGCTCTAATTTTATCCTCATGGTTTTTTCGCCACATTATATGAAGGAAGCAATATATTGGTTGACTCTTGGGGAAACGAAAGCTCTCGGACCTGTAACAGTGCCCGAAATAGAGGATGCCTTTCCTGCAGTGTGTGCCGATGCGATCGTCTGTTGGTGAGTGAAGCTGTAGGGAAGGGCGCGGCTGTTGTGTGACTTCAGTGGGCCGTTCCCAGCAGTGAGGTAGGAGACTGCAGCATTAGCCGCAGCTGAGGGTAGGCAGGCGCTCCTTGTGGGAGGCCGTTAAGCGGCAGCTGATGGTCGTAAAAGAGAGCAGCCGCGATAAGCGGAACTCAACACACCAGACACCAGCCCCACCGTCGCAGGGCGCCTAGGACTCTGATCTGCCGCCCTACACTGTGCACACGCGATGTACTGTTATACACACATCTAAAAGCTTTGGGACCATCTGTCGTATTACTACTACAGATATATACAGGAAGAGCTTGGAAAATGACAGTGTACTTCGGGCGACAACGAGGATCACTAACATATACACTGCCTCCAAAACTTTGGAAGAACCATACTGCGTATTACAACGGAGCAGTATGGAAGAGATGTATCTGAGCTATAGGTTAGAATGCGGAATTGCGAGCTCAAATAACAGTTAATAATGGTACAGTATTGTACACTTCATTATTGTACATATACATACATATTGGAGCATACCAGGATGTTGTTGTTGTTGTTGTTCTCTTCAGTCTGGAGACTGGTTTGATGCAGCTCTCCACCTTACTCCATCCTGAGCAAGCCTCTTCATCTCCTTATTAGAACGGCAACATACATCCATTTGAATGTGTCTTACCGTATTCAAATCTTGGTCTCCCTCTCCGATTTTTACCCCACACACTTCCCTCCAATGCTAAATTCACGATGCCTTCATATCTAAGAATGGGTCCTACCAATCGGCCCCTTCTTTTAGTCAAGGTACAGCAGAAACTCTTTTTCTTCCCAACTGTATTCAGTACTAACTCATTAGTTAGGTGATCTACCCACCTAATCTTCAGCATTCTTCTGTAGTACCACATTTCAAAAGCATCTATCCTCTTCCTGTCTGGACTGTTTATCGTCCATGTTTCACTCCCCTACATGGCAACAGCCCACACAAATGCCTTCAGAAAGGACTTCCTTACACTTAAATTAATATTCGATGTCAACAAGTTTCTCTTTTTTTCAAAAACGCTTTTCTTCTCATTCCCATTCTGCGTTTTATTTCATGTGCACTGCGACCATTCTGTGTTATTTTACTGTCCAAGCAACAAAATCCATCGACCTGTAACTGGTGAAGTTTTTCTAATGAAGATGAAGCAAGGTTTGCTGGCTATCGCCTTTCCTCTCAGACAGGAAGCTACTCTCCCCTGCTGATCTGCTGTCCTTGCACCGTAAAGGCGTCGAACTTCTTCTCTTGGCAGGTGTTTCCTCGCGTTATTGACGATTCATTACTTGAAAAGAGGGCAGTAGGAAAGTTACACAACAAATACGCAGGATTGTGGTGAAAGCTGTCGTCAGGAGCCCAGTCTCGGCTTGTATACAATTATATATTTTTGACGACGTTACAGAGTTCATTTAATGAAATGAATCGCAATTTGCGATAGTTATGGCTTCACTGTACTAGGTTTAGATGGAATACCAAAGTACGGCGGGAGACGTGCAGGTAAGAGTCCTCTGCAGTCGGGCTGGTCACTGTGTCCTGGTGGCGGAGTGGTCAACGCGTCTGCCTAGTAAGCAGGAGAGCCCGGGTTCGAATCCCGGCCGAGCAGAAATTTTCATTCGCCGCACTTCGGTATTCCATACAAACCTAGTACAGTGAAGCCATAACTGATCGCAAATTGCGATTTATTTAATTCACATTTGTATTTTGTCACGATAAATGAGACGGCCTAGAAGATCCTGGGTTCGAATCCCGGCCGGACACAAATTTTTATTCGCCGTACTTTCGTATTCCATCTAAACCTAGTACAGTGAAGCCATAACTATCGCAAATTGCGATTTATTTCAAATTTTTAATTCATTTGGTCACGGTAAATGAGACGGCCTGCAAATCCGCGCGACCGTAATTCTGAAATCAGCCGCCGATGTGCTGCAAAGGGAACGTTTTCAAGACAGACGGAACCCACCTGGTGATTGGCGTCAGTGGTGTACAACACTGGTCCAAACAGGGGGGCAATACTCGATAACGGAAGTTCCTTTCTGGACACGCAACTTCGTCATGAAAGTAGAAGACCGTCCCGATGTTAGGTCAGGGGAGCAGCGCGAATACCCACCTCGGAAAATGTGCCCTGAGTGGATGGGAGGATTTATGGGGCAGCCTTGGGCTGACTTAGTCGTCCAGAATGCGCCCCATCAGCTGGAGAGCCGAGTTACGCAACGCGACGGCCAGTACCGAAAAAGCACCAGTCTAGCGCAGCTGCCCTCTGGCCGAGTGCGCCTCTCTCTGGCAACTTTCCCAACGGTCGTAAATTGAGGATTTGCGAAAGAGGTTCGCGTCCAAACAAACTTTTTTTATGCAACCCGCCTGGCGGCTACAAAATTTAAAAAAAGCCGAAAGAGGAACTACTTTAATGTTGTTCATTCAAGAATGTTATTTATAGCTACATTTTATTTTAAAATCCACGCGCGTTTAGCACAGGGGGCGAAAAACTTCCACGATTTGTGTATCGTTCCACTCTGGAACAGAATTTGGCATAGACGAACAGTCACATCTTTTCGTGTCGGTTCTAATTCTCGTATGTTTATCACCACGACCATTCTCTCCTTATCTAGGCGGCAGAAAAATATTCGGTAATCAAAGGATAAAAACACAATGAGAAGATTCCGCCGCGCGGGAGTAGCTGAGCGCTCTGGAGCCTCACGTTACGGATCGCGCGGCCTCCAGTATCGGAGGTTCGAATCCTCCCTCGGGCATGGATATGTATTGCCCTTAGGTTAGTTTAAGTACGCAGAATGAAACTTTCACTCTGCAGCGGAGTGTGCGCTGATATGAAACTTCCTGGCAGATTAAAATTGTGTGCCGGAACCGGGACTCGTACCTGGGACCTTTGCCTTTCGCGGGCAAGCGCGGTACCGACTGTGCTATCCCGACACGACTCACGATGCCGCCTCACATCACTACTTCCGCCAGTACCTCGCCTCATACTTGCCCGCGAAAGGCAAGGTCCCAGGTTCGAGTCCCGGTTCCAGAACACAATTTCACTCTGCCAGGAAGTTTCATATCAGCGCACACTCCGCTGCAGAGTGAAAGTTTCATTCTGGATATTAATACTGTTATTTACATTCATGTCTACTTACTTTATCGTAATCAGAAGTTTTTGATCGAGAGAAATTGCTTTCCTCTCGAGAAACAACAACAGCTGAGCTATGGTGGACGTTGGTTACATTGTAGGGATGTACCCAGTGTTTCCTTTTTCTTCTTATCCTACGCCTGAACCATAAGGCCACAACAATGCCTTCCTCACTTTAGCTCATATCTGTAAATGAAGCAGTAGAAACTGTGGTCCAAACACATTTTTACCGCCACGTCACGCCGATTTATCGCTGCTGTTGTGAACCTTGCTACCAACATATCGCTTACGATATATCGCCGTAGTGTGAACGGCGCCTAAGAGAGAAGTCTTGAGTATCGCCTGACGTGTCCCTACACTTCTGGATGTTCCCCGCCGTCGGCCACGACCAGTACTTCCGCTCCTCTGTCCCGGCTGTTGGCGGAAGCACGCCTGCTGGCCACGGCACATCGCGGTGCCTGGTGGAGGGTGCTTGGCACACCTGTCCCGCCAGCAGCCTAGCGCGCTCTTATCTTATCGCCGCCACACTTTACGGCAGGTCGCTCGTGACGTCACACTACTGCTCTGCCGCACCGCTAGTCGCACAGTGGGGCTCAGCTTCTGAGCAGTTCCGCTACTCCGGCTATTGTGCCGTCAACACTTTACGGCAAGGCTATTTCCCTCAAGACGCTTACTGGCGTCTGTAGGCTGGTCATCGTTAAGTTCGCCAGCCACAAGCTCACGATGCAAAATACACGGTCCAGTGACAGTAAAGGCTAGTTTACACGACGCCACTAGGTTTCATGAAACTGCGCTGCTTGCCAGTGCGCTTGCGCGGCAGGCGTTCGCGCCACTGGTTGGCGAAACTAGAGAGTTTTGGCACCTTTCAACTTTGGCGAAACTGATTGCGCGTGTTTTTAACAACACTTATACTGATTGTCTGAATCACAATGTAAGCGAACAAAAAATGGAACATTCCCTTTCGTACAGTGTCCATGCGCCCATTTCGTGCACTGTACACACTTTTCATTTGCTTTAGACTAGGCGTAAGACTCAAAGCAAAAAGGAATATGTGCCCCATATGCACTCGGAAAACGTGCCCCGTCGCCATATTCGGAACTATAACACTACGTCCATGAGTAACAGTGTAAGCTATTTACAATACAAATGCACAGTTACGTGAAGAAAGAAACCCACTTTTAGTGTGTGCAATGTCAAAATAATGGGTTTAACGCTAGAATGTTTATTTTAAGTTTCAATAAAAACGTGAAAGTTTACTCACATTTGCAAAAATGACGAAAACAGCCCTGCTGACGTTGTGACTGCTGGTACAACACTGAAACTTTCGTAAGTAAAGCTTGCTTTGTTGCTGCTTCCTACAGCATCGCTGGTGGTAACATCTAGCGGTTTGTTTCGAAAATAAACGGATTTGGAAAACTTGCCCCCTATGGAAAATGTGCCCCGGTCTCCCCTACCTTAAGGAAAATCTGCATTTCTAGCTGCTGTAGATTTGCAAAAGACTTTTTGACAATGTAGAGCTAAGACTTTTCCCAGACCAGTACAAAAGCTGTCATGAACCACATGGCCAGCCTTTACGACAAAGAGAGTGGGAATAAATGAAATAATTCTAAAATTTCTGACGACGGATTACGATCTAATGAAAAATGACGATTCGTTTGGAGTATTACAAAATTAGTCACGATTAATATTCAAGAAGTTGGTAAAATGAATAGCCAATAAAATCATATAAAACTAATTTTCGCCGACAATCTAAAATTACCGTTTGCTTGCCTGACCAGAGGACCATGGTCTCGTGGGGGCGAAATAATTTTCCGTGTCCTGTATTAATTAATATATTAAATTGGCAAGATGGCGATCAGCCACGAAGGCTATTGGAGCCGTTAAGTTCAAACCAGGAGGGCCAACGTCTTCGCGGAAGGACTCTTCTGTTCCCGCCGTCTTTGACGAGTTGCCGCCAAGACAGGCCGCCACCCTAGGAGGCGTGAAACCGGGCCTTGCCAGCCAGAACGAACTCTTACCTTACAAAATACAACGACGGGGGGGGGGGGGGACGGAAGAAATAATTCGGTTTTTCGACATATATACGACGCATAGGTGTTTGTGCCACTTTTACGATGAAAATTTCAGGAATAAGCAGCGGTGTTAGTGCTCTTGAAGCAATTATTCGTGAATTAAATATTGATGGGTTGACGATTAGTGAATTGCAGATTAATATACATTCAATTCGAAATACCTATACAAACTATGGCAATTGTGGATTTCGGAATACGGTACAGGCACTGTAGAGACGAATATCTACTTTACAAGAAACGTAATACAGTTTGTAATTTCAGTCCTGGTAACAATGCTTCACGCATAACAGTATCTTGTTTCTTTATTGCTTTACTAACTGTGTTTAAAAGGAACGTAAACTGCTCTGGTGACATTCTAAGTTAATTAAAATAACTTCTAGGTTCTTCAATCAAAATTTCATTCAGCAAGGTCGCTGAGCAACAGAGCTGACGTCTTTTTTTAATCCAGTCCCGAAATCAAACACGTTTCTTATTCTTTTTATGTTTAGTGTTACGCAGCGCCTTCACACAGAGAAGCAATAGCTCCGCCATAACTCTTACATCTACCAAAATTTTCATTTACGGTGACTACGGCACTCACAAAACGACGAAACTCAAGTGTATAGTATTGGCGCCGTGTCTACAGACACACACGAAACCAGTTTCGCGCAATTCATTTCATGCAACGAGAGACGCAACCTAGTGTCGTCGTGTAGACTAGTCTTAACGTTGCCGCCGCCTGCTTTCGTTTAATTTGCAGTAACCACTCAAAAACATAGGAATTACTATTACGAAAGACTTTAATTGGAAATAACGCTCAGAAAATATTGTAGGAAGGCGAACCAGAGCCTACGTTTTACTGGCAGAACACTAACAAGATAAAAAAAATTTAAAAACAAACCTCTGACATTCCAGTTTCCTATCTTTGCTAGAGCTAGAATTCCTAGTCGTTTATCCTTAATTTCTTGCCAACATCGTTTGCCAAATGATCGATCCAGCTTTTTCGCGTGAATAATTCGAGTTTTTCTTCTTCCTCAGAACAGGTTACGAGCCTATCGCTGTTGTTGTTATGGTCTTCAGTCCGGAGACTGGTTTGATGCAGCTCTCCACCCTACCCTATCTTGAGCAAGCCTTTTCATCTCCTCATAAGAACGGCAACCCACATCCACTTGAATCTGCTTACTATACGAGTCTCTTGGTCTCCCTCTGCGATTTTTACCCCATACACTTCCCTCCAATGCTAAATTTACGATTCCCCGATGTCTAAGAATGTGTCCTACCAAGCGATCCGTTCTTTTAGTCAGGGTATGCCAAAAATTCCTTTTCTCACCAATTCTTTTCAGTACCTCTTCATTAGTTATGCGATCTACCCACCTAATCTTCAGCATTCTTCTGTAGCACCACATTTCGAAGGCCTCTATTCTCTTCCTGACCGCACTGCTTATCGTCCATGTTTCACTCCCGTACAAGGCAACACTCCACACAAATGCCTTCAGAAAAGACTTCCTTACCCTTAAATTAATATTCGATGTTAGCAAATTTCTCTTTTTCAAAAATGCTTTTCTTCCCATTGCCATTCTGCATTTTATATCCTCTGTACTGCGACCATCGCATGTTATTTTACTACCCAAGTAACAAAACTCATCTACCACCTTCAATGTTTCGTCACCTAATCTAATTCCTTCAGCATCGCCTGATTTTCTAAGACCGCATTCCATTATTTTTGTTTTGCTCTAGTTAATGTTCATTTTATACGCTCTCTTCAATACACTGTCCATTCCATTCAACTGCTCTTCCAGGTCTTTTGCTGTCTCTGACAGAATTACAATGTCATCAGCAAAACGCAATGTTTTTATTTCTTCCCCCTGAACTTTAATTCCTTCACCAAATTTTTCCTTGCTTTCCTTCAGCCTATCGCTAGGTAACTGTAATGGAGGAGCTTTTAACAT
The DNA here is from genome assembly GCA_026315105.1 of Locusta migratoria. Classification (NCBI taxonomy): domain Eukaryota; kingdom Metazoa; phylum Arthropoda; class Insecta; order Orthoptera; family Acrididae; genus Locusta; species Locusta migratoria. Next base: position 10,388,252 of record CM048753.1, on the reverse strand, counting down.
GCTGCCAATTACAAAACTCTAATTGGAGGGTAGAGAGGAGAGGAAAATTGAAGGCACCGTCAGTCCTCGAAACCTTTGGGGTCGTAAAAGCAAGAGTGGGTCAAGGGAGGACGATACAAAAGAGAAGCCTGACACAAGTAAATGGAAGTAATGTCAGACTGGCTACAGGCCCACGGGGTTCCACCCACGTACTCCCAAGGTGGGAGGCCTCGGTCTGGAGGCTCACCAACTGAGCTGTCTGACATGGGTGACGCCACGGTTGGTAGAAACGCGGCAGGGATCACGAGGTGGCTGACGTCACGGCGCACCCTCCAGCGCTCAGTAGCGTCAGCATGCTGACTTCCACTGTGCATGATATATCGGTTGCGTTTACGAGTGAGAACACGGTTTTTAGGTCAGTGTTAATTGTTTTTAGTGACTGTACATTGAGAGTTTTCCCGTAAAGCTTTAAGTGGTAAAGAATGGTTTGCTGTGCAATCGCCAGTTGTACTAACCACATTAGACAAGCGAGGAAGTTAGGAATTATGTTTCACGTGTTTCCTAAAGACAGTGAGATGAAACGAAGGTGGATAAATACTTGCAAACGTACAGATTCGTTTACAGTTGCATATGCTCGTGTCTGTTCGATACATTTTTCGGATTTCAGAGGTGGCAGAAATTTTTGAGAATTACGTCGAATACGAAGGGGAAAATGTTCTAAATTTAAAGAAAAATGTTGAGCTGTTAGAGATGACTGCAGGATATGTTGCTTACAGAGTTAAACAAAACACCCTGAATTAGCTCATTTGTTTGGTAAAATGACTGATCAAAAAAATGTTCAAATGTTTGTAAATCTATCGTACCAAACTGCGTGGTCATCAGTCCGTAGCTTACAAACTACTTAAACCTAGGTAAACTAACTTAAGGACAAACACACACACCCATGCCCCAGGGAGGACTCTAACCTCCACGGCGAGCAACCGCGCGCTCCGCAGCGAGACGCTTTAGACCGCTCGGCTACTCCATCGCGGCTAAGACTGATTATGTAAATGTTTTAGGAAAGAACTGGCTTCAAACAATTTCAAGGGGATCCTTAATAAAGGCAACTGAAAGTTTTATGGAATTCGTTTTGAAAATGGAAAGAGAATTCCAACAATTCCACGGCAGTTACATTGACCGTAGGCCAAACGTTTGTGGAAGGCTAAAGGGTATTATAAATATCCAGGAATGGAGGACCTTGCCGTAATGTGTTTCGTAAGGAGACGCACCTATATCAGAATGAAATCTCTCAACAACAACAAAAACTGCAAAAGTAATAAGCGAACTGAGAGCGAACAAAGACAAAAACTGAAAAAAATGAAAAAAGTTGTGAGGTCACTTTTCCGAGTACAAAACGGAAACACATTAATAGAGTTTAATATTACATTATCGTGGTTTTCTCCGTACCTCAGGTGAATATGGTCTAAGGCAGTGGGAGCCTCTTTCCGCAGGGGAAGAAAGAAAAAAAAGAGCGCCCTCCGATATGGTGAAAGAGGTTGACGTCCTTCGGAGGCTTTAAACTAGCATTTCACCGACCATAAAAAGTAGTCTAGCTAATATAGAGCTTAATAATTGTGACAATGATGATAATACACGAAAACAGAGATAAACTCGAACACATTGCAACCTGTGCATGAGTGAAGCTTGTGCGCCGTGCGCCTATACGGCGCGGCGAGAGGGTGCGCTCTGACGTCATCGCTCACAGCCTGCCTGCGCGTGACCCCTACCGTGTTTCTACCAACCGCGGGTGACCCTACCGGGAGCATAGCTCAGTCGGTCACTGAGACACGCAAACGTCCCCACCAATGTTAACGCAGTGCCTGTGCTCCAAGTGAATCCTGGATTAAAAGAAAAGGAGATGAAATACAGTCAGCAGAAATGAGGTTTTTTCAGAAGTCAAAGGTTGCTCAAGGAGACCACATAAAGTGAGATTAGGGCAGAATTGGGAATCTACAGCTTAAACGAGGAGATTTAAGAATACAGGGAAGAAGGGAGATAACACATCGGAAGAATGAATGAAAAGAGAAAACCAGGCGTGGTGAACAACTACAAACCTTTGGGACGAAGAGATATTGCAAGACCAAGAAAGAGATAGAGCTAACCACATGGAGTCGGAACAGGAATATTGTCTACGTCTTGAAGATGATGAAGATGATGAAGATGATGAAGATGATGAAGATGATGAAGATGATGAAGATGATGAAGATGATGAAGATGATGAAGATGATGAAGATGATGAAGATGATGAAGATGATGAAGATGATGAAGATGATGAAGATGATGAAGATGATGAAGATGATGAAGATGATGAAGATGATGAAGATGATGAAGATGATGAAGATGATGAAGATGATGAAGATGATGAAGATGATGAAGATGATGATGATGATGAAGATGATGATGAAGATGATGATGAAGATGATGATGATGATGAAGATGATGATGAAGATGATGAAGATGATGATGAAGATGATGATGAAGATGATGAAGATGATGAAGATGATGAAGATTTTTGTTTGCATCACCACATCCTACCTTGAGGATTTGTTCTGCTATAGCCAATCAGTTAGCTATATCAAGTCGGTGGCGGTCAACGTGTTCTTTTAAAAGTGTAAATAGCTTTGAAGTGACCGCTTCAGTGGAATGTGGTGTTTCATGTTCTCAAACTGTGCATGCACACGGCCATGGCCGTGCAGCTAACAGGACAGAGGTGTCTGATATTTCGGTTACTTACCTCTGCCCCCCTCTTAAGGAAGAGGACGCCGGGTGCGTGTCACACGCGATCGCCCTGCGACCTTAAAACAAAAGGCAGGCTTGTTTGCCATGAGCTGGCGGCCGCGGCCTGGTTTTATTTATTCGTATCAGAAGCGTTGCATACAAAAGATCAAAGTACAACTATAATACAAAACAAAGGAGATTATATATATAAACAAATTACAAAACCACTAAGTATAATGAGACAAAAATTAGCTCGACGGCATTCTCCTTTGCCTGCAATAGGTCCTCCAGCGTACAGGTTACTGGGCACTGAGGGCAGCTGTACAGCTGCTTGTTGGTTTGTTCGGATCCACATTCGCAGAGAGTTGATTCATCCCCGAGGTAGTTCCATCTCACCATGTTGTCCCCACTTCTCAGTCTGTTGAGGACTCCCACGTTCTCGACGGCAGATTTTCGCCTGGGGGAGGGCCTGCAGAGGTGGAATCCATATTGCGACATCAGCTTTTCTGTACGTCCACAGGCTTTGTCGTGCCTTTGAAGGTGATGCACTACAGCTGATAGGAGTTTTCATAAAACTCTTCCTGGATTTCAGCCTGCTTGGGGAGTAGCGTTTTGTTCTACTTTGCGTCTCTGTATATTTGCGGCAACTTCCCGTCTCATATCTGGTGGGGCTATCCCCGTGAGGTTGTACAGTCTGTGACTCGTCCTAGCACAGTGCGTGGTTCTCACTCCCCGACAATAAATTGAGAACTGTAAAACCGATCCCGACCGCTTGCAGGACCTCCTCACGCCCCTCTCGGCGAGAGGTCATCCTGGCCCGGTTGCGGATCGGTCACTGCCGTTTCAGCCACCGTCATTTGCTAACCGCCGACCCTGCACCGCTGTGCTCCTGCGGTGAACTGCTGACAGTGCGACATGTTTTACTGTCTTGTGTTAATTTTAATCATCTCCGTGTAGCCCTTCACTTTCCGTCTACTCTGGAGGAAATTTAGGCACATGACACACGAGCAGTTGCTCGAGTTTTGCGTTTTATCAACATGGCCAATCTATCAAAAGATAATTAACCCTTTTGTTTTTATCTTACGTTTTTAGCCTTCTTTTGATACTCTATCTGGTAGTTACCCATTTTTACGAGATGTAGCGAATCTCTGGGCGCTAATGACCTTAGCAGTTGTGCGCCCTAAAACCACAAAAAAAGTCTGACTAGGCGTTACCGTCAGGCATCCTGTTATTCTACAGGTCTTGTTGAGGGCGACATCCACATGCCTCGTAAGGACAGATGTATACCAAACACTGTAGGCGTATTCAGCAGCAGAGCAGCATAGTGCAATTGCCATTGCTCTGAGTACTGTCGGTTGGGCACCCCATGCACTGTGAGTTTTCTGATGATGTTATTGCGTGCGGATACTTTCTATGTTTAGGCAGTGCTTCCCGAATGTCAACGCACGATCCAGTGTGACCTCCGGGTATTCTGGATTATGGCAGTGCTCCAGCTCTGAACCATTCCATATGACTTATAATTTTTTGTTGGCGTCTTTGTTTCGTAGGTGAAAAGCGCATACTTGAGTTTTAACTGGATTGGGCTTCAAGTGGTTCTTTTCATAGTATGCTGAAAGAGTTTTAAAACCATGTGTTAGATGTCTCTCTACAGTTTCAAAATCTTTGGTTTGAGATACTAGTGCCAAGTCATCAGCGTAGATGAAGCGTTTTGTGTTAGGAGGTTGTGGCTGATCGTTGCTACAGATGTTCTACATGTACATCTACATACATACTCCGCAATTCACCGTAAGGTACGTGGCGGAGAGTACACTGTACCACTACTAGGCATTTCCTTTCCTATTCCACTCCGAAATTGAACGAGGAAAACAAAAATGCCTATATGCCTCCGTACGAGCCCTAATTTCTCTTGTCTTTGTGATCTTTACGCGAAATGTAAGTAGGCGGCAGCAAGATCGTACTACACTCAGCTTCAAATTCCGGCCCTCTAAATTTACTTAACAGAAATTTACGAAAAGAACGTCGTCTTTCTTCCAGCAATCCCCAATTGAGTTATCGGAGCATTTCCGTGACACTCGCGCATTGGTCGAACCTACCGGTAACAAATCTAGCTGCTCGCCTCTGAACCGCCTCTATGTCTTCCTTTAAACTGATATGCTGCGGCTCCCAAACACTTGAGCAATACTCAAGACGTGGTCATACAAGCGTTTTATACGCGGTCTCCTTTACAGGTGCCCCCCAGGGGGCCCACAACTCTTTTGTGGGTACGTGTGTGGCGCGCACGGGTCCCCGAGCCATTGCAGCCTTTTTTCCTGCTTTCCCCAGGCTGCATTACCCCTCCTAGTTCCCCCTCCTTCCCATCCCAATTCCTCCTTCCCACCCTCTCCAACCCCGTCTCTCGGTGGTACTCTGGATGACGGCTTGGCTATCCCATGGTACCGATTGTCCTGCACTTTGGTTTTGTCTGCTGTGTACACCGGTTTTTGGCCCAGTTTGGTCCCCCTCGGGGTTTGACCTTCCATACCAAAATTGTCCGATAATGTGTGAGCCAATTGGGGAAGAACTCCCGACCTAGCCCCTACAGCGCGGGTCCTATCCTTTCCTTTCCACTTCCTTTCCTCGCTGTAGCCCCCATCCCCCGCTAGGTCCCCAGCACGTGTAGCCAGTCCGTGTGGGGGGGCTGTTATGTACCCTTTGGCTGAGCCCCCTGACACCACAGGGATCACACTACTGGTGTCTGAGCTGCGACCTCTCCATGCAAGCCAAGGAGTTGATGCCTGTCCTCGGGGGTATCAGAACTCCCGGCAATGGCCATCGTGCCAGGTGGCCTTTGCTGAGGCTGGGTGGCGCCCATGGAGAGAGCCCCGGTTTCGGAGTGGGTGACACCAGGGCGGACGTCTAGCACTATGAAGAGAGTTAGACTCCAAAATGGTCGTGCATCGGCCGTCTCTCAAGACAGGAAGAGATCGTTTAATGCTGTTACTGCGGATAAGAGGATGTTTCCCTCCCTTGCTACCCCTTGGGAGGAAGGCCAGGCTCGCCGGTTAGGAGCAAAACCCTTTCCTCGCTATCTCGTTTGCTCAAGGACTGATGGAGGGACTTTCACTTCCACCAAACCTCTGTTCTTTGTCGAGACCATAGAGGACAAGTTTGGTGAAGTGGAATCTATGGGTAAGCTTAGATCTGGTTCGTTACTCATTAAAACAGTCTCGGAAGCCCAGTCTGAAGCTTTGCTCGCCTGCAACACCCTTGGCGACATTCCAGTCACAATTGTCCCGCACAAATCCTTGAATATGGTACAGGGTGTGATATTCCACCGGGACCTCCTCCTTCAAACTGATGAGGAGCTTAGGGCCTATCTCGAGCGGCGTGGTGTACATTTTGTTCGCCGCGTTCAGAGGGGACCTAAAGATAACCGCGTCGATACTGGGGCCTTTATCTTGGCCTTCGAGGGGGACACACTCCCAGAGAAGGTCAAGATCATGATATATCGATGTGAAGTGAAGCCCTACATTCCACCTCCCATGCGGTGTTTTCGATGTATGAGGTTTGGTCATATGTCCTCTCGCTGTACAGCAGTCCCAGTATGCGGTGATTGTGGACGCCCACTACATGAGGGGAGCCCCTGTGTTCCTCCGCCGGTGTGCGTCAACTGTCAACAACACCACTCTTCACGGTCGCCAGATTGCCCTATGTTCAAAAAAGAAAAGAAGATACAAGAGTACAAATCCCTGGAGCGTTTGACGTACCCTGAGGCCCGCAGCAAATATGAACGTCTGCATCCCGTGCAAATGGCGACGACCTTCGCTACGACGTTATAGTCTAGCCTTTCACCCTCCCCTTCCCACTCCCATCTCCCCCCTACACCCCGTCCACACCCCACCCTCACATCTCCCTCTCCTGTAGCTCCTGTAGCCCTCCCTTTGTGTCCCACCCCTTCCCAGCCGGAGAAGTGCACCCCTTCTCCGTCGCCTGCCGGTGACAGTGCCCTATCTCAGGGTCTTCCGTCCCGGCGTTCCCCAGATCGGAGATCTTCGACCTCCAGCCGGCCATCGGACTCCCAGTCAGTGAGTTCAAAGGTCGCCCGATCCTCGTCAGTACCAGACCTAACTGACAAAAGTCCTCTCTCTGGGGTGGGTCCTGCCCGTCCCACACGAGAGAAGGAGAAGGAGAAGGAGAAGGAGAAAGAGAAAGAGAAGGAGAAGGAGAAGAAGAAGAAGAAACCAAAGTTGCAAGATAAAGCCCCTCCGGTACCACCGGAGGTGCCGACTGTGCTTTCGCAACTCGCTCATCCCATTGAGCCCGAGGCTGATCAGCTATTTATGGATGTTGTCCCTTCTTCTTTGGTGACGGATGCTGACAAAGCAGCGTGACAGACGTTATGCCATTCGCTTCCCGCCTAGATCCTCGTGATGTGATCATCCAATGGAACTGTAATGGTTACTACCGTCACCTCTTGGAGATTAAACAGCTAATCTCTCTCTCTTCTGCGGCCTGTGTCGTCCTGCAGGAATCGAGGTTTATGGATGCACATTCACCGACCCTCCGTGGGTTCCGTGCTTTTTGTCGGAACCGGGTTGGTCCCCTCCAGGCGTCTGGTGGGGTTTGTACTTTGGTCCGGACAGATATTGTCAGTACCTGGATTCCTCTCCAAACTTCATTGGAAGTGGTTGCTGTCCGGGTTCACTTGGACACTCCATTGACCATTTGCAACCTCTACCTTCCACCTGACAGGCCACCTACACTCACGTCCCTAGTGGCCCTCCTTCAGCAACTCCCCCCTCCTTACCTCATCCTTGGGGACTTCAATGCCCACCATCCTTTGTGGGGCAGTGCTTATACATCTAGCCGGGGCCGCCTCATAGACCAGTTTCTTGCTGACCACAATCTGAGCCTTCTCAACGATGGTTCCCCAACTCATTTTAGTGCCGCTCACGGCACCTTTTCTGCCATAGACCTCTCTCTCACTTCTCCTTCTCTCCTTCCTTTATTTCACTGGTCGGCGTATGACGACCTCTGCGATAGCGACCACTTTCCGTTGATCCTTTCACTTCCCTCACGCCTACCACGAGCCAGGGTACCCCGCTGGGTATTCCGTCGTGCTAATTGGCCGCTATATACATCCCAGGTTGTGTTCCCATCTTCCCCCTCAGGCTGTATAGATGATATTATAAGCCAAATGACCAACATGATCACCCAAGCTGCCAACGCCGCTGTTCCCCGGTCGACAGGCCCTCCTACTCGCCGGCCTGTCCCTTGGTGGAATGCAACTGTTGCCGCAGCCATTCGCGAGCGCCGAAGGGCCTTGCAACATCTTAAGCGCCACCCATCGCTCGCTGGTCTAATAAATTTCAAACGTCTGCGTGCCAGAGCTCGTTACTTAATCAAACAAAGTAAGCAGACATGCTGGGAGCATTTTGTCTCCTCGTTGGGTTCTTCTGTCCCTTTGACAAGAGTGTGGGCTATGCTCCGATCTATCCAAGGTAGCTGGCGACCGTCTTCCGTCCCTGGTCTTGCCCTGCCTGATGGGGTCTGCACGGAGCCATCTGTTGTTGCAGAACATCTTGCAACTCACTTCGCCAATGTCTCGGCGACAACTTCATATCCGGCGACCTTTCTCCTTCAGAAACGCCAGGCCGAAACCTTCAAATTAGGCTTTACGTCTCACCAGGTGGAACCATATAACGAACCTTTTACTGACTGGGAGCTGTCGCTGGCCCTCTCCTCTTCTCGTGATTCAGCACCTGGCCCTGATGATATCCATAATCAATTGCTGAAACACCTTAACCCCTCACAACGACAATTTCTCCTAAAAGTTTTTAACCGTATTTGGCTTCAAGGGGTGTTCCCCTCCCAGTGGAGGGAGAGTATTGTGGTCCCTGCCCTCAAGCCTGGCAAGGACCCGTCGGCGCTGGACAGTTATCGGCCAATAAGCCTGACAAGTGTCCCCTGTAAACTACTTGAGCGGATGGTAGCCCGCAGATTATGCTGGGTTCTTGAATCCCGGGGACTTCTCTCACCTTACCAGTGTGGGTTCCGGGAGGGACGATCCCCTATTGACCATTTACTTCGACTGGAGACTGCGATCAGACAGGCCTTCTCTAAAAGACATCATCTGGTAGCAGTCTTCTTCGATCTGCATAAGGCGTACGACACTGCTTGGCGTCATCATATTTTACGTTCTCTTCATGACTGGGGCCTCAGAGGCTCCTTACCAATTTTTATCCGTCAGTTTTTATCCCACCGCCTGTTCCGTGTCAGAGTTGGCTCTTCCTTTAGCTCCCCTCGGATACAGGAGAACGGTGTCCCCCAGGGCTCAGTGTTGAGTGTTACACTTTTTCTAATCGCCATCAATGGGTTGGTGAGCTCTGTTGGGTCACTGGTAACCCCGGCATTGTATGTCGACGACTTTTGCATATGGTACAGCTCCTACTCATTAGCCTCTACTGAACGTCAGCTCCAGAGCGCCATTCGGCGGGCTTCAGTGTGGGCTACGTCCCATGGTTTCCAGTTTTCCTCATCAAAAACGAGGGTGGTGCACTTTTGTCGTCGTACTACAGTTCACCCTGATCCAGAACTGTTCTTGGGTAATCAGCGCCTGGAAGTTGTAGCACAGCATCGTTTCCTGGGTCTTCTCTTTGACAAAAAATTGACTTGGGTGCCCCATATTCGCCACCTAAAGATTAGTTGTATGAGGAAACTCAATGCCCTACGTTTCCTTGCTCATTCATCTTGGGGTGCAGACCGAACAACTATCCTCCGTATCTATCGGGCTCTAATCTTGTCCCGATTGGACTATGGGTGTCAAGTTTATGGCTCGGCAGCTCCTTCTGCCCTGAATATATTAGACCCGGTTCACCATTATGGTGTCCGCTTGGCTACAGGTGCATTCCCGACTAGCCCGGTCGACAGTCTCCTTGTTGAGGCGGGAATCTGCCCTCTTCAGGTCAGGCGGCATCAGCTTCTGGCGTCTTATGCCATCGCCATCCGGCAATATCCTGCTCATCCCGCTTACCAGGTTCTTTTTGCATATGAAGGGCTTCGACCCCCTGATACCCGGCCGCGGGCGGGCCTTCCCGTCGGACTGCGGCTTGCCTCTCTTTGCCGGGATTTCCATTTCCCTTCGCTAGATTGCGCCCCCAATTTTACTGCACGCACACCTCCGTGGATGGTGCCGCGACCACTAATTCGGACGGATCTCTTCCAGGGCCCAAAAGCTTTAATTTCCCCCATGGTCTTTCGGCGTTTGGTGCGCCCAGTACTAGAAGAGTTTCAGGGAGCCTCTATCTTCTACACTGATGGCTCGAAAACAGCGGGCCACTCCGGATATGCTTTTACGTCTCCTGTTGGGGCGGAATGCCATTCTCTGCCAGAGGCATGCAGTGTGTTTACGGCAGAGCTGATGGCGATTTATAGAACCCTCTGTTTTATTAAACGTTCTGCCGTGGAACGTGGTTTAATCTGTGCTGACTCCATGAGCAGTCTGCAGGCCATTGATCGTTGTTTCCCCTCCCATCCTTTAGTTATTTCCATCCATGAACTCCTTGCTGACCTTCATCGTGCTGCCTGCTCAGTTACCTTTCTCTGGGTGCCAAGCCATGTTGGTATTACAGGGAATGAAGTAGCTGACCAGTTGGCTAGATCGGCAATTACTCGCTGCCCGTCTCCCTTTCAAATTCCGGGTGCGGATCTGCGGGTGCAGATCAGATCTTTGCTTCACTCCTCATGGGATAGCAGTTGGAAAGCTACTGCCCCTTCCAATAAACTCCGCACCATCAAGGATACGTCTGCAGCTTGGAGTTCATCTTTACGCCCTTCCCGGAGAGAGTCAATTGTCCTCTGTCGCCTCCGTCTTGGACACTGCAGGCTGACCCATGGATTTCTTTTACGAAATGACAATCCACCACATTGTGATTGTGGAGCCGTACAATCCGTGTCTCATATTTTGACTGAATGTCCTCTCCATTCCACACTCCGTGGCGACTATGGCCTACCGCCTGCATTGCCTTCAGTTTTGGCGGATGACCCACGGATGGTTGATCGCGTCCTTGCCTTCCTCCGTGAAAGTAGATTTTATTGTAAGCTCTAGGACTCGCTTGTTCGGGGTGAGTGGGTTTGTGATTCTTGGCTGATTGTGGGGTTTAGAGCCTTATCCCCATCAGTCCCCCCCCCCCCCCACTCTTTTACATTTTAATGTAGTTTTATTTCTCCCTGCTCTGGAGCTATGATACGTTGACCACTGTGCCATTAGTACCTTGTGGTTAAGGCTGGAGGTCGCTTCCAGAGCTGTGGGTTCGGACACTGTAGCATTTGCTGCCCTGGGTTGGTCTTAGTCTTGTTGACGAGTCGATTTTACTTCCTAGTGTAATGGTCTTTTGGCTTTCACCTATTTTTTGTCGAGTTCCATGGCGTATTCAATTTGAGGTTGAAGGGACTGATGACCTCGTTGTTTGGTCCCTCATGTCCACCACCACCCCCCCCCTCCTTTACAGGTGCAGAACAGCTTCCCAAAATTCTCCCAAAAAACCAAAGTCGGCTGTCCGCCTTACTCACAACTGTCCTTACATACTCATTCCATTTCATATCGCTCTGCAATGTTACGCCTAGATATTTGAACGACGCGACAGCATCAAGAAGCTCACTACTAATGCTGTATGCGAACATTGTGTGTGTGTGTGTGTGTGTGTGTGTGTGTGTGTGTGTGTGTGTCGCGTGAATAATGGACACCGGAGCGTGGCTCATTACTGGGGACGAGGCGCGCAGCCAGCTGGCGGCACTGTGAGGGACAGGCGCCGCGAGCTGTGACGTCACACACCACTCAGTCCACTTACCGGCACACTTGCGGCTCCTTCCAACCGTCGACAATAAGCGTCTAGATCGATAAAATTATATTCATTACCACGTTTCGGCATTTATCATCAGATCTGCGAGATGGAGGAACAAGTGTTCGTCGTACACTCGAGTTACACAGAACGTTTTCCGTACAAAACATCAAAGGTTTTTACAAGGATAAAAATGTAGACTCACCTAAAAACCGGTTGAAGTCACGTAAACGACATCTTAAAACGGCTGTGCAACTACATGAGAGTAGCTTCTCGCCTAAATCGAACTGGACAAGAACTTGGGATTCGTTTAATGGACAAAATAGCATGTGCATAGAGGTTCCCTCGAAGGAGCTCCAAGGAATGGACCTTCCCAGGAGAGAATGGTCTTTGACCAACCGCTTCCGAACTGGTGTTGGTCGCTGTAACTATCGGAAATTCAAATGAGGACAGACAGACGACCAGTCATGTGACTGTGGAGCAGACATACAAACGATGACCCACATACTTACTGACTGCCCATTACGATCATTCTCAGGAGGGATGACCGAACCCCATCTTGTCAGTCAGGAAGCTGTCCAATGGTTAAAGGAGTTGGACTTGGCTCTGTGACATATGTTTTATCTTATTAGACACTAGTATATTTTACTAATGTATTATATGTAGCTGACGTTATACCGTAATTTTATATATCAATTTGGAAAGTGAAAGTTCAGCGTCAGTGGTAAAATACCTAGCTAGTTAGTACGTCAACTGCAGTCTTGAATAAACATTACACATATAAACTTTTTTTAGCTGACAGGTGGTGCTGGTTTAGAACATTGCCATCAGTTTTTACATTTAATATTTTACCTTTACAATCATATAATAAACAAAGCCAGACACGTTTTTAATTTAAAATTCTAGACGGCCAAAATAATTTAGTTTTTCAAAAACTCGTGTGAAAGTTAATTAAAAATCATATGCTGCTTTAATTACGTATAACTTTTGAGTCGTTAATAAAATCGCCGGTCGCAGTGGCCGAGCGGTCTGCGGCGCGCTAGTCACAGACTGCACTGCCGCTACGGTCGGGGGTTCGAATCCTCATGGGCAGAGGATGTTTGTGCGGTCCTTAGTATTAGCTAGCTCATAAGTAGTTAGTAAGTTTAGGGACTGATGACCCCGCAGTTAAGTCCCATAAGCTTTGCAAACATTTGATTTTGGAAGGCGGCGCCATCTTGTGAAATTGCAGATTGGCCGGCCGCTAAGAGACAGTGGGCTGTCTTTCTCGTAGGCCGCGACATCTTCTTTAGAAGATCTCAGAACACTACCTAAGACTAAACTCGTTCTGGATGTTCCAATATTTCATCTGAAGCCCTGTTTTTGTGTGTAAAAAAAATCTCAATGTCCTCAAATGTTCAATTGAATAAATAATCTGTATAGTTCATGGGACAGTCTTATGTAATGGTAAATTAGTCTAATTTAGACCAGACGCGTTTCGCTTTATTCTAAAACATCTTAAGTGGTCAGGAATTTTTGTTTTCCTCTTCATGTGTGAATTATAGCACATTGCCACTTGCTGTCACTGCTTATATTTACACAATTTACACTTTTTACAGTTACACTTCTTTTGAAAGTTTTTGAAAAAATAGACATTTCTGTGGCCTGACAGGCTATCTATCGTCAGAAATGGCTATTTTTCAAAAACTTTCGTAAGAAGTGTAACTGTAAAAAGTGTAAACATAAGCAAGTGGTAATGAGCTGTAAATCACACATGAAGAGGAAAACATAAAAATTCCTGACCACTTAAGATGCTTTAGAATGAAGCGAAACGCGTCTGGTCTAAAGTAGACTAATTTACAGTTGCGTAAGACAATCCCATAAACTATACAAATTGTATAACTGCAACTGCGGAAAAGGAGGCCAAAAACAAAAAATCAATAAATAAATATAATTTTAGCGAACTAAAAAATGATCGTGGACTTGCACAGGAAATTCGTTACCTTTTTAAAGAAAAGAATTCACTACCAGGGAGTTAGATGTGGATGCAGAGTCCTGTCATGGCCGCTGCACATTCTTTTATACGATTAGGTTCATCCTATTATGTAGGTAGAGTGTACATACGGTTCGTCACTTGTGTTAAGCATGAGCCTATTTGGACTGTCACTTTGGAGCAACCTGTCGAAATCAACTGTACCCATGATGACCGATTCCGGTAACAATCACTCTTTAAAACAATATTAACGTCCCTTATCTACATTTACATATACCGTATTTTATCGCGTAATTCTTTTTTTTTTTTTTCCTAGAATAATTTTCTTGAAAACACTAAGGAGGGAATTGTGCGAGTAGGAATTCAGAAAGGAAGAAAAACAATGTATTAGGTAAGATTTACGGTAATTTGTATAAAAGAAGTAGTACCTACCGTATTTATTTTCGTAGAAAGATATAAAAGAGCCAAGATCGATGATCATCAATTTTTATTAAAGACGACCTGTTTCGCTGAACTACGTCAGCATCACCTATGCACTGTAAATGATGCTATATAGCAACTGATTGACATTACAAGATTATGGCCTTGTAAAATGATTTTATTGGACCAGATGATGCTGACATAGTTCAGCGAAACCGGTCGTCTTCAATAAAAATGGATGATCAGCGATCTTGGCTTTTTTTTATATCTTTCTTCAATGTCATAATGTGGGTGTAAAATATGTAAAAACTTAATATCGACACTGTTTCTACCATTCTCGGACTACCCTCTCGCACATGGGCGGTATTGACGGCTTCCTCACGTTGCCTCCTAGAGTCTGCTTAAGAGATCCCGCCGCCATCCGTTCTGAATACAGGCGTAGATTATGTTCTTCGAAAGGTTTCTTGACGCTGACATCTAAAGGCTGAAGAATGGACGTTATACCCACGGCCGGATCTAGGGGCGGACAAAGGGGGCAGTTGCCCCGGGCGGCAGAATTTAGAGGGCGGCAAATTTTGACCTACTCTTTTTTTTTACAGACTTTATCTTTCTGGTATAATTTAATAAAATTAACTGACACAGAATTGTTGTTGTTGTTGTTGTCTTCAGTCCGGAGACTGGTTTGATGCAGCTCTCCACACTACCCTATCCTGAGCAAGCCTCTTCATCTCCACATAAGAACGACAACCTACGTCTGTCTGAATCTGCTTACTGTATCCATCTCTTGGTCTTCCTCTGCGATTTTTTCCCCATACACTTCCCCCCCCCCCCCCCAGGGGGCCCACAGTTCTTTTGTGGGTACGTGTGTGGCGCGCACGGGGCCCCGAGCCGGAGCAGCCTTTCTTCTGCCCCGGGCTGCTTCACTTTCCCTCCCGGTTTATGCCTTCGCCCGGAGACGGGCATAGTTCGTGAGATACGGTGGTTCTTGTTGTGGTTTTTCTTCCTTCGTTCCTTCCTTTCTTACCCTTCGTTTTCAGTCTTTCTCTCCTTGAACTCTCCTAGCCTTCTTCTCCTCATTAGTCTCCGCCTCGGCGTTTGAGACACTTCTTTTCTTTCCTTCTTTCTCTTCCTTTCCTATCCTCTTCTTCTTTCCTCCCTGTGCGTGTCTGAAGGCCGACCCACGCATTATCATGCGTAGCAGGTGACGGGGTAACGCGTAATTCCCCGCCCCGGGTAGACAAGTAGGGCACGTACGTACCCCCTGGTAAAGGCCAGGTCCAGGGAGGGGTGATTACCCGAGCTGGTACCTTCCGAACATGCCAATTGGTCCCTCCGTCAGTTCTCGGGAGGTGTGACCTGAGGTGTGAACAATCACCTAAGGCGGGTAAGCCCTCGGAGAGGGCCCCCACTAGGAAGGAGCGCGCCATCGGAGACGCCGGTAATCACGGGGGACACTTCCGCAATGACTTCCTTCTCTTCTTCACTGACATTGACCCAGAAACGTAAGATAGACTCGCCTCAGCAAAAGAAGACTCTGCCTAATTTGCCGAAATTTCTTGTTGTGTCGCGCACCGACGGAAAAGACTTCAATTCTGTCAATCCTTTCGTTATACAGAAAGGTGTTGATGCAATTGCTGGCCCTGTTAAAACCTGTTCGCGTCAGCGCAATGGCTCATTGTTGCTGGAAGTGGACAGTGCTTTCCAAGCCCAGAAACTTATCCGGACTACGTTATTGCACACGTTTCCAGTCAAAGTAGAAGCGCACCGCACACTCAACTCGTCACGTGGGGTAGTTTTTACGAGATCCCTTGACGGGTTGTCTGACGACGACATCCGGTCCTATATGTCCGATCAGGGTGTGACAGCCGTCCACAGGGTGATGAAAAAGGTAGATAACCAGCTGACACCGACTCGTACTGTGTTTTTGACATTCGACAGAGTTGACCTCCCGTCGAAGGTCAAAGCAGGGTACGAAGTTATCTCAGTCCGCCCTTATATTCCAAACCCAACGCGCTGCTACCAATGCCACAGATACAACCATACCCGTGAACATTGCCCACATGCAGCAAAATGTGTCACTTGTGGTAGGGACGCCCATGAGGGGGATTGCCCACCTCCGTCCCCTCACTGCCTTAACTGCAACGGCGACCATGCGGCTTCCTCTCGCGACTGCCCTGTATATAAGGATGAAAAAATCATTCAGCAAATTCGGGTTACGGAGAAGGTATCGACATCTGCCGCTCGTAAGTTGTTGGCGAGTCGAAAGCCCACTGTCCTCCCAGCGGGTACATACAGTAAGGTACTCACCTCACCTCGACCTACCAAAGATTCCAGTACCCAGACATGTGATTTCACTTTCGCTGACACAGTTGTGCGATCCGCCAGCCCGAAGATTGCCCGTTCCACGTCCCCGCTTCCTCCTGCTGCTTCTAAGGTACAGTCTTCGTCAACATCTAGTAAACCGCGGGCACCTAAACAAGATGCCCGGACCTTGAAAAAGGAACCCGTCCGTGAGGATTTTCTGCGTTCTCAGGCTTCCCAACCGTCAACTGCCTCTTCCCGCCGTCACTCTTCCAGAAGAGCTGACAAGAAAAAGAGTTCCTCTCCTTCCCCGCCGCGGCGTGACCCATCTGTCACGCCGTCCAACAGTTGCCGGCCTCGGCCGTCTTCTGTTTCACCGGGACGCTCCGTTTGCCGGGCGCCCGGCCCTTTACCGGCGGTGGAAACTGCCCCTCCTGATCAACTCAGGGAGGTGGCAGGCGCGTCGGTCGAACCTATGGACCACGACCCTTTGCCCCTGGACAGCGATAGCAGTGCTCCCTCGAAATCCGGTCCTCAGCGGCCGTCGAGGTGACCCCGCTCGCTACTTGGTTTTTATCCTTATTTCTTCTCTCATTTTTATCATGGCGCTCCTTCAATGGAACATTCGCGGCATTCGTTCTAATCGGGAGGAGTTAAAATTACTCCTTCGATTGCACTGCCCGCTTCTAGTCTGCCTCCAGGAAACTAAGTTGCGTCCACGTGATCGTGCAGACTTTCCACACTACACCTCTGTGCGGTTCGACCTGCCACCCGTGGAAGGTGTCCCAGCCCATGGAGGGGTTCTGATGCTCCTTCGAGACGACGTCTATTTCCATCCCATTTCCTTGCACACTCACCTACAGGCAGTTGCCGTCCGCATCACCTTATCCACATTTACCTTCTCCCTCTGTAATATATATTCGCCATCGTCATCTGCCCTTACTAGGGCAGATGTGCTAAACCTTGTTGACCAGCTCCCTTCACCTTTCGTGTTGGTAGGCGACTTTAATGCCCACCACCCCCTATGGGGCTCTCCGGCACCTTGTCCGAGAGGCTCCCTTTTGGTGGACCTTCTCCAACACCTCGATCTTGTCTGCCTCAACACCGGTGCACCGACCTTCCTTTCTGACACAACACACACTTATTCCCATATAGACCTCGCAATATGCACTCCTCAGCTTGCCGGTCGGTTTGAGTGGTATGCACTTTCTGACACGTACTCGAGTGACCATTTCCCTTGTATCATCCACTTCCTACATCACTCCCCATCTCCACGTCCCACCAGTTGGAACATTTCTAAAGCCGACTGGGGGCTTTATTCTTCCATGGCTGTTTTTCCACAATCAGCATTTTCCCAACTGTGACAGTCAGGTCGAATACCTCACAGAGGTTATTCTCACTGCTGCTGAACGTTCCATACCTCGTACATCCTCTTCTCCACGTCGTGTGCAGGTCCCTTGGTGGACTGCAGCCTGCCGCGACGCGCTTCGAGCCCGGCGCCGTGCCTTACGCACCTTCCGCCGCCACCCAACTTTGGAGAATTGCATCAATTACAAACGTATGAGAGCGCAGTGCCGTCGTATCATAAACGACAGCAAGAAAGCTTGCTGGACAGCTTTTACTAGTTCTTTTAACCGTTTTACTCCCTCCACGGTTGTCTGGGGTGGCCTACGCCGTTTGTCCGGCATCAAGGTCCACTCCCCGATTCCTGGCCTGACCGTGGAGAACGCGGTCCTCGTGGACCCAGCTGATGTTTCAAACGCATTGGGTCGTTTCTTTGCGGAGGTTTCGAGCTCTGCCCATTACCACCCTGCCTTTCTCCCTCGCAAACAGGTAGAGGAGGCACGGCCGCCTTCTTTCCGCTCTTTTAATCGTGAATACTATAACGTCGCCTTCACCATGCAGGAGCTAGACCGTGCTCTTGCCCTGTCCCGGTCCTCTGCTCCCGGGCCCGATTCCATTCATATTGAGATGCTGAAGAACCTCTCTCCTGCGGGCAAGTGCTTTCTTCTTAGTACCTACAATCGCATATGGACTGAAGGTCATGTTCCCACAAGTTGGCGTGAAGCCATTGTTGTCCCCATCCCCAAACCAGGGAAGGACAAACACCTTCCTTCCAGTTATCGTCCCATTTCTCTGACGAGCTGCGTCTGTAAGGTGATGGAACGCATGGTTAACGCTCGGTTGGTCTGGCTCCTCGAATCTCGCCGCCTCCTGACTAATATCCAATGCGGTTTTCGTCGACACCGCTCTGCTGCTGACCACCTCGTTACGTTGTCGACCTTCATTATGAACAACTTTCTAAAGAAGCGTCAAACAGTAGCCGTGTTCTTCGACTTGGAGAAGGCATACGATACCTGTTGGAGAGCGGGTATTCTCCGCACATTACACACATGGGGCCTTCGGGGCCGCCTTCCTCTTTTCATTCAAGCGTTTTTGGCGGATCGCAAGTTCCGGGTACGGGTGGGCTCTGTTTTGTCAGATACCTTTTGCCAGGAGAATGGGGTACCACAGGGCTCCGTCTTGAGTGTGGCGCTCTTTGCCATTGCAATCAATCCGATTGTGGACTGCCTTTCAGCCGACGTCTCCGGATCTCTTTTTGTTGACGATTTCGCAATTTATTGTAGCGCCCAGCGGACGTGTCTCTTGGAGCGTTCTCTCCAACGCTGTCTTGACCGTCTATATTCCTGGAGCATCGCAAACGGCTTCCGATTCTCCACTGAGAAAACTGTGTGTATCAATTTTTGGAGATACAAGGAATTTCTTCCACCTTCTCTACGTCTCGGCCCTGTTGCTCTCCCTTTCGTGGAGACTACGAAATTCTTGGGACTCATGTTGGATCGGAAACTTTGCTGGTCCACACACGTGTCCTACCTGGCTACCCGTTGTGCCCGATCCCTTAACGTTCTTCGTGTCCTCAGTGGCACGTCATGGGGAGCGGATCGTACCGTCCTGCTTCACCTTTACCAGGCCATTGTTCAGTCGAAGCTCGACTATGGAAGCCTTGTGTACTCTTCAGCACGGCCGTCGATTCTCCGCCGTCTCAACTCTATCCACCATCGTGGATTACGTTTGGCGACCGGTGCATTTTATACCAGCCCTGTTGAAAGTCTGTATGCCGAGGCTGCTGTATTACCCTTGACCACTCGACGTGACATACTCTTGTGTCGGTATGCATGCCGCCTACGGTCGATGCCCAACCATCCCTCTTACAGATTATTTTTTGACGACTCACTCGATCGCCAATATCAGTTGTCTGCGATTGCCTTGCTTCCACCGGGAGTTCGGTTTCGCCGCCTGCTACAGCGGCTCGATTTTACCCTTCCTCCCACCCTTCGGTTGAGCGAAAGCCCATTGCCACCGTGGCATCAGACCCAGGTTCACACACACCTCGAACTTAGTTCGCTCCCGAAGGAGAGCACTCCGGATTTGGTATACCGCTCGAGGCTTGTCGAACTCCGTTCGCGGTTCGATAATGCCATATTTATTTACACTGATGGTTCCAAGAGCACTGCCGGTGTCGGATCTGCCTTCGTCGTCGGGGACAACCGGTTCCAATACAAGCTCCCTGACCGGTGCTCGACCTTCACGGCTGAGCTTTTCGCCCTCCACCAGGCCGTTTTGTATACCTGCCGCCACCGCCAACCTTTCTATGCCATATGTTCTGACTCCCTTAGTGCCCTGCAGAGTCTTAAGGACCCTTTCTCGAACCATCCTCTCGTGTATCGGATCCAACGCTCCCTCCAGTTGCTGGCGGATGACAGCTGTCACGTATCTTTCCTGTGGGTCCCTGGCCATGTGGGTGTGCCCGGGAATGAGGCCGCCGACACAGCAGCCAAGGCAGCAGCTCTTTTACCTCGCATGGCTACCTTTTGCGTCCCATCGGACGATGTTCAACGGGCTCTTCGCCGGAGTATCGTGTCGCAATGGCACAGTGTGTGGCTTTCACTGTACAACAATAAATTGCGAACTGTCAAACCGATCCCGACCGCTTGGAGGACATCCTCACGCCCCTCTCGGCGGGAGGAGGTCATCCTGGCTCGGTTGCGGATCGGTCATTGCCGTTTCAGCCACCGTCACTTGCTATCCGCCGAACCTGCACCGCTATGCTCCTGCGGTGAACTGTTGACAGTGCGACATGTTTTACTGACTTGTGTTAATTTTAATCATCTCCGTGTAGCCCTTCACTTTCCGTCTACTCTGGAGGAAATTTTAGCTGATGACACACGAGCAGCTGCTCGGGTTTTGCGTTTTATCAACTTGGCCAACCTATCCAAGGATATTTAACCCTTTTAATTGTCCCTTATCTTTCGTTTTTAGCCTCTTGCTGATGTTCTGACAGTCACCATTTTTTGAGATCATAGCGAATCAATGTTCTTAGCTGGGCGCTAATGACCATAGAAGTTGTGCGCCCTAAAACCAGAAAAAAAAAAAAAAACACCCATACACTTCCCTCCAACGCTAAATTCACAATTCCTTGATGTCTAAGAATGTGTCCTACCAATCTATCCCTTCTTTTAGTCAAGGTATGCCAGAAATTTCTTTTCTCCCCAATTCTGTTCAGTACCTCATTAGTTACGCGATCCACCCACCTAATCTTCAGCATTCTTCTGTAGCACCACATTTCAAAAGCCTCAATCCTCTTCCCGTCCGCACTGTTTATCGTCCATGTCTCACTGCCATACAAGGCAACGCTCCATACAAATGCCCTCAGAAAGGACTTTCTTAGGCTTAAATCAATATTCGATGTTAACAAATTTCTCTTTTTCAAGAATGCTTTCCTACCCATTGCCATTTTGCATTTTATATCCTCATTACTGCGACCATCATTTGTTATTTTACTGCCCAAGTGACAAAACTCATCTACCTTCTTTATTGCTTCTAATTCCTTCAGCATCACCTGATTTTCTTAGACTGCACTCCATTACCCTAGTTTTGCTCTTGTTAATGTTCATCTTATATGCACCTCTCAGCACACTGTCCATTCCGTTCAATTCTCTTCCAGTTCCTTTGCTGTATCTGACAGAATTACTATGTCGTCTGCAAAACGCAATGTTTTTAATTCTTCACCCTGAACTTTAATTCCTTCACCAAATTTCTCCTTGCTTTCCTTTATAGCTTTCTCAATATACAAATTGAACAACATTGGAGAAAGGCTACAACCCTGTCTTACTCCCTTCCCAACTGATGCTTCCCTTTCATGCCCTTCGAGTCTAATAACTGCGGTCTGGCTTTTGTACAAGTTGTAAATAACTCTCCTTTCCCTGTATTTTACTCCTGCTTGCTTCAGAACTTGAAAGAGTTCATTCCAATCAACATTGTCAAAAGCCTTCTCCAAATCTACAAAAGCTAGAAATGTAGGTTTGCCTTTTCTTAAGAATTATTAAAAGTAAAATGACTGCAAGAAATACCGAAATCATACAATAAAAATAAAATTCCTGGTTGCTGACTTCAGTGTTGCCCTGCCACACATCGTCTGGAGAAAGAAGTGTCAGCAAGCTGGAACTAATTAAATACACTTGAGGAGCACGACTGCTTAACAAATCTGAATATAATATCCATAGAGCACAAACGAGCTGCTCCTCGAAACTATGATGATATCAAAAACAGTTTTGCAGCAAAAAGAAAGCTCGAAAAGCGAAATTTTGAATTGACTTTTGTACGATGAGTAATCTTGTAATATTTTTGTATGTATGAAAATAGTTCTGTTTTCCTTTGATCTTACTTCAGTCAATAAAATAAGTTCATGTTGTGAGAATGTGGCATTTATTTAGAAATATGTAACCCAATTAGCGACAAAAAGTCGATTCTTACGGGGGGGGGGGGTGAAAGAAGGGGCGGCAAATTTAAGCTTGCCCCCCCCCCCCCTTGGCAAATGTCCTAGATCCGGCCCTGGTTATACCTCCAGCGCTGATGACAGGATGGGACTACATACGTTTAATTTTCTCCTTTACAGCTTCCGCAAGGTGAGTCCGAGAGCTCTCTAGGACAGGAAGGGACTTCTTTTGTAATAATGCCCCAGACTGTCTCCAACCAATCCACCTTCAAATGTGCTGACATCCAGCCATTTTCTAGGTCTCCTAAATTAACTCCATGACGGTGTAGTCTCCTTTGGTAACGTCTTCATATTAAAGATGGCATACGGTGGAAGTCTACTGCCGTCTGCTGTAACGCACGTCATCACTATTCATCCTAGTTCGTCGTCTGTGGCGGTATTCACAATGACTCTTTTTGAGCCAGTCGGAGCAGTGGTTCTGTCACGTGTACTGCTGTGAAATTCCCGGGAATTTAAAATAGAGGAAATATTGCCGGCAATATTCTCAAAATTCATAAATTCCCATGAATATATGATTAATTTACCAGATAGCTCAATAAAATTTAATAGGTTTAAGGCAGTAATTATGTAGTTAATCAAACAAAAAACTGAAATATATTTTAAGAAAAATTATAATTAAATAAATATCTTCGGAATTTATAATTTTAAAAACAAAATCGCTCAAATTAATTGGTCAATGTGATAAACGTGTCATTAAAATAAACATGAACACTCTCTGGATAGGTTTGGGTTTAAATGGGTCTTTTTGTTTGAAATTAATACATTATTCCGTTTTCGATATTATAAATATCAGAGAATTAGCCCTCGAACTACCAAGCATTGAAATTTACGATTCTTAAGTTTCCTAGGTGCGCCTCGGTTGCACAGTGGTAGACTGCCAGACTACAAACCCCAGGGTCGCGGGTTCGATTCCCGCCAGGTCCTAGGATTTTATATGTCACTTTCCACTTCTTTCACCTCTGGAAGTATTGCTCATGTGAAAAATACCGAGTAGCACCGTGGTTCGGAACCCACGTTAAACTGCAGGTCCCCCTATAACTGGCTTGGTAAGCCAGTTCGAAGATCGGAGGAAGGCAACGGCATACCACCTCCAAACAGGACCATGCCTAGTAAAGCACTGTGGTGTTCAAACCAATCTCCGGATTGTTGACTGCTTTACCTTCTTAAGTTTCCTAGAACTGCCAACCTCGAAATAATAAACCTTTCGAAAAACAGAATTTATAACATTAATATGCCATCTAGTGAGTAGCCACTAAATGCTGAAATACACAGGGAAGTTCGTTTATTCGATTTGTTAAGTTTTGTGTCGATGTTAGTGATATTTTAGGCTATAAAGTTTATTTTAAACTGGTCCGAAATTTGTAAACATTAGTCACCGAAAATGGCGTTTCGGGGGAATGTGATGCAAATAAACTTTCCGAGGTTTATGATTAACTTGAAAATACAAGTGACTCCATTAACACAGAACACTACAAAACATTAATTAAAGATTCTAAAACTGAAATTGATAGCGATATTTCAGATAATAAATTTTTATAAATCATAATTCATCGCAGTAATTGAAGAGTCTTTGAATTCTGAAAGTGAAACAACTGTAATCATTTCGGAAAATAAAAAAAAAAAAAAAATACTACTGATGACAGCCGGTTGAGTATTACGCCTCCGGAGAAATATTTTGTAAGTTTAGAAGAGAAATGTGGGGCTTCAGCTTACCGAGAAATTGTAGCGCTAGCGAATATTTTAAATTATTCTTTCCACCAGACCTGAAGTAAATGATGTTTTTCTTCATGGAATTAGCAAGGAAATTAATGCAGAAAATGACAAATCTTGGATTAAAATGTATGAATTTAGTTAACCTAGTTATAAGGTTCTTTAACTGTTAAGAAGTGTTAAAACTTTCAAAATCCAAGCATTGTCATAAATTCCCCATTTTTTTGGCAATCTTCCTGGGCCAAAGAAATATTCCCGGCAATATTCCCATTATATAAGTTCTTCCCACTGGGAATATTCCCGCCACACGTAAGTCACGTGACATACAAAAAACAATGGCGTATGGTCGGCGTTGCCAGTCTGGGGAGCAAGTAGTCACACTGCTGTTGCACTTGTATTACGTAACGATGTAATTGGATTACCTTATCTGTGTATTCTCGAGGTAATCGCTGGCACAAAGAGGTTTTCCTTCGTAGATGGAGATTCTGCCGTCTCAAACGAATCTTTAATGCTTTCTTTAAAACCCTTTCTGTCAATGTTTAGCGTGGCAGCTAACTCGCGAACTTTGTTCTGAATCACTTAATAAAATATAGCACAACCATCATTCCGAAGTTAATTGACATAAGCAATTACACCATTATCAGTTTCAGGATATTTCCCTGTTTTTGGCGCAACGGAAAGATTTGGAGCTTGCTTTTGCAGCCAAGAGTTTATTTTTTGTCTCCGCCAATCGCGTATTGAATTAGATGCAGGAAGACATTTCCCCATCGATCCTATCACTCCGTTTCTGTCGGCATATTTGGCGGTTAGTTTTGAATATTTCGCCATTATAACGACTTGTAGCAAAATTACCTAGAAATATGTCTGCAACTTGTTTCAAAGTTACGGTATGTTGTGACTATGGAAATATTCGTTCGTGGCAGTAACGTTATTTTCATTGTCTCAGTATCATACTCAATTAACTGCAGGGTTGTATAACAATCATTTACTACGTTACCAGAAAGAAATCTGTTTAATAAGATTACCAAAATCAATACTGCACTATAAATCCACATATAACTAATTATCAAATGAAGGAAGTAGGTTAATTTTGTAACTACGTAACTGAAACAAGAAAGAAAAGTCAACTTTGTTACTTATTAATAATCACCATTACATTACCTAAATGATACCTTTTCATAATTACATGAAATGCTTAATTCCAGAGGTGGATATGAAATGCAATATATTCGAAATACAAACAAACAAACTTGCTGGCACTGCAGCTTCTGCTTTACATCGGAGCCATATACACAACTGCTCTCTAAGCGAGCTGAACCACAAGTCTGACTGTCTCTCTGCACGAGCTACAATGCTATGGATACATAATCTATGTCAAAGATGAAACTTCACAGCTTCACAGATTTACGTAGTACACATATCGATACAGCCAGGCGCGGTGGCCGAGGGGACTGCGGCGCTCCAGTCACGGTCTGCACGGCCACTACGGTCGGGGGTTCGAATCTCCCCCCCCCCCCCCTCGAGCATGGATATTTGTGCCGTCCTAGTTCGTAAGTATTTCATAAGTAGTTCGTAAGTTTAGGGACTGATGACCCCGTAGTTAAGTCCCATAAGCTTAACAAACATTTGAACATTTGAACACATCGATACACACAGTAGAAGCAATATTATACATTTTCTTGCAAGCAAGTTACTCAACACAGAACAGGAGGCACAATATTGGACATTTTCTTACAAATTCAGCAATATAAATTTTCTATGGACACGTTTCAAATGTACTGATGGTGATGGATCCGTATCAGACTTGGCTTTATGTCCTCAACGCGCGGCCCTGTGGGGGGGTTGCCACTTGGGGACTTGATGACCACACATTTGGACGGATTCGGCAGGTAGCCACTTTGTCCTGTCCCGCCGCTGTTCAGACAGGCGGCTCGTGCTGTGTTGCTATGGACGCCCGCCAGCAACCAGCTGAAGGCCTCAGAAGGCGAGGGAAGCGCCTGGGAATTTCCTGGGGACTGTCTTCTGTGGGAACGCCGTGGGCTCCCCGTGGCGAAGCGAACGTGGCAGCACGAAGAGGTGTCTGTGACGTCACTGCAGGTGGGGAAAAGTACCAGCTGGGCGGTGTGTGGCGTTCCTTCTCTCAACGGATAGGCGAGCGTTCGCTAGTTTTGGCCTACTAGGACACGGGGCTGGATTGTCAACTATATCACCAAGAGTATCCAGGGATACGGTAGCCATCTGTTGCATGCGACTTATCTCATGGCTAAGGAGAAGATAAGTTTGATTTTCAACCACTGGGGAATGCAGTATATATGGTCATGGTATATCACCCCAAAATTTGCGACTGGATAGGGGATTTCCTGTCAGAGGAGACACAGTTCGTAGTAATCGATGGTAAGGCATCGACTAAAACAGAGGTGATATTGGGCGTTCCACAGGGTAGAGTCATTGGTTCTCTGTTGTTCCTTATTTACATAAACGATTTGGGGGAAAATCTAAGTAGCTCTCTTAGGTTGTCTGCAGATGACGCCCTCATTTACCGTCTAGTAAAATCATCTAAAGATGAAAACCAACTGCAGAACGATCTGAATAAGATATCACTATGGTGTAAAAATTGGCAATTGACTCTAAATAATAAGTGTGAAGTCGTCCACATGAGTACGAAAATAAATCCGTTAACCTTTGTTTACAACATAAATCAAATATCCGTGAACGCCGTAAACTCCACAAAATACCTAGGAATTACTATTACTTCAGACTTAAATTGGAAAGAACACGTACATAATGTCGGGGGAAAGGCGAACCGGAGACTGCGTTTTATTGGCAAAACCCTTAAAACATGCAACAGAACTACTAAAGAAGCTGCATACACAACGCTTGTCCGTCCTTTTTTGGAGTATTGCTGCCCAGTGTGGGATCCTTATCAGGTGGGTTTGACGGAGGACATCGAAAGAGTATGAAGAAGGGCAGCTCGTTTCGTACTGTCACGATACAGGGGAGACAGCGTTACGGAAATGATACAGGATGTGGGATTGGAATCATTACAACAACGGCGCTTATCGCTGTGGCGTGGGCTACTTACGAAACTCGAATCCCCAACATTCTCCTCCGAATTCGAAAATATATTGTTGACTCCCACTTTCATAGGTAGAAAAGATCATCGGAATAAAATACGAGAAATCAGAGCTCGAACGCAGAGATTAAGATGTCCTTTCTTCCCGCGCGCTATTCGAGAATGGAATGGACACTTATTTATATAAATTTCGGGAGGAGGAATACCATACGTATTTTTTTCTCCTTCTTTCAATATTTCGAGGGTTCACGCTCCCTAACCCCGCCCCCCTCCCCCAAGCTATACCATGCCACTGTCGACTTCAAAAGCTTCAGATCTTGTCAAATTGTCCTAATTAAGAGGTATAATCTTACTCAAAGCGCGATAAGACACTTCTAATGTTTTTATTAATTGCTTAAACGGTCTGGATCACCACATTGCACAGCGCGTGGCATCCCGTCTCGGAGGTTCGAATCCTCCCTCGGGCATGGATGTTTCTGTCGTCTTGAGTAGAAGTTAGTTCATAAGTAGTTTGTAAGTTTAGCGACTGATGTCCCTGCAGTTAAGTTTCATAAGCTTTACAAACATTTTATAATTGATTAAAAGTTACGTCTTCAGCGCCTTAAATCATCTGTAAGGAGTCCAACGCCTCGTACAGTTACGTACACTAGAATTGTGTACGGTATCGGAGACATTTCTAGCTGCAGCTATAAGCGTGGTTTACTGCGTTTCATTGTTCCTTCAGTCCATCCTTTTGTGGTGTCACATACTGACGGTCAGAGGTTCCCATAGGGGAAGGGGGGATCGAAAAATTAATACTTCTGGCTAGCCTGGGGGTGAGGGAGGCTTTATAAAACGTCTGACGGGAGGTGTGCGTAGGTAGTCCTTGCAGGTGCGTTCATCACTGTGTCCCCAGTGGTGTAGGGGTCAGCTGGTTCAAAACCCGGTTGGGTTCACATTTTCAGCTTTGCCCAATCGCAGTTGGTTTCATGTGAATATTAAACAATAACAACTGCAGGGTCAGAAGTGACGTCTGTTCTTTCGGGACAAACGCCACATGTATATATATAATATGCCAGTGACGGGCAATGATCCTATCATTAGTGGGGAGGGGTGGGCAAGTTTGAAGCACTTACTCTTACGTGAATTAGTTTAATAACTAAGAGTTTGAGTACTGTGGGCAGGGTGAAGCTGAGAATTTGTATCTGACGGAAGGCGTGCTTAGGTAGTCCTTGCAGGTGCGGTGATCACTGTGTCCCCAGTGGTGTAGGGGTCAGCGCAACTGCCTAGAAAACAGGAGACCCGGGTTCGAATCCCGGCTGGGTACACATTTTCAGCGTTGTCCACTCGCAATTGGTCATACATTCTGCGAATATTTTAGAAATATTTGGTCCGTAGGGACTTCCGTGGTGAACGTAGGGATCCTTGGCACGCCCTGTAGGGACATGGATGGAAACGAGATGGCAGCAGTAGTGGGGACGCTGTCGGCTGCAGGCTGCAGACTCGTTGAGCAACTGCGGGTGGCTGGTGGCTGTTGGGCTCGCCGTGGCCCGGTCGCCACTACAGCTGGCGCTTATCTCGCGGTTTCTCGCCGCTCGGGAGGCCGGCACAGCCGTGAGAACGGCCCGTGTACGCCGACACCTCGTGACGTAACGCCTACATGCCACGCGTGCGCTTAATCGTTAAAACTGGAGGAATTGTGTGAGAGGCAGCGACACACCACCCACCAGGCTAGGCCCGGTACATCGACCTCTTCACAACGAGAACACACTCGCAGAAAAGGGCGAACCGCTGAAAACGGGTAGTACCGAGCTCCAGGGGAGCTGACAGTCACGTCTACGTGTAACACATCTTCCGGAAGACGAAAACCGATTTTCGTAAACCGTTTTTCGCTGTCGTGTTTACATGGCATAGCCAGGAATCGGGTTTCCTAGCTCACTTACCATGGCGGCTGGAAAACAGCTGATTCTGTTCCGTATTTAGTCTGCACAATCGCTTTTTTTCTGTATTTAAATACACAGATTTATGTTCACTCTAATATTTATACTTTTATTTGACATTAGAAAATATCACTCTTTCCATATGAGCCAAAATTTCTTAACAAGAAAACACAATCTGACAAACCAAGAACGCTTCAAAAATGGCTGCGTTTACATGGGCACGAAAATCGATTGTGGAACTGGAAAACCGCTTTAGAGAAGCGGATTTCCAAAATCGATTTTGGAGTGTTTACATGACCAACCAAAAGCGGAACTGGGAAATCGGTTTACGAAATCCGGTTTTGGGAGCTCATGTAAACGGGGTGAGTGACGGACGGTCTGGAAGAGGGAGACGACGTAATGGACGATCCGGCAGCTTCTTAAACGATGCACGATTAATTAAATGTTTTATGTATTCCATACAAATCTACAGTTTTGTTTCATCTTTGCGGAATTTCGCACACAAGCTGGAATCCATGAGGACGCTCGCCGTAAAGCCCGTTGTACTAGGAAAATGAGAGCTTACAATTTCAACGCGACAGTATGATGTGTGTGAAATATGCGAGACATCAGAGCGGGGCGAATACGGGAAGTACAGCATCGCAGTTTAAAATTTTTCCCGTAACTGCTTTCGAATGCAATTCAAATGTTCAAATGGGGACTACTTACGGACTACTTACGGACTACTTACGGACTACTTACGGACTACTTACGGACTACTTACGGACTACTTACGGACTACTTACGGACTACTTACGGACTACTTACGGACTACTTACGGACTACTTACGGACTACTTACGGACTACTTACGGACTACTTACGGACTACTTACGGACTACTTACGGACTACTTACGGACTACTTACGGACTACTTACGGACTACTTACGGACTAGGACGGCACAAATATCCATGCCCATGCCCGAGGGGGGATTCGAACCCCCGACCGTAGTGGCCGTGCAGACCGTGACTGGAGCGCCTCAGTCCCCGCAGCCACCGCGGCCGGCTCAAATGCAATTCTTAGTTACCGTAAACGGATGTGGACGTACCATTTAAAACCAGAAAATACGACAATTTTCACGTATATTAACTGTATGCGGTAAATATTTGGAACGGCAACATATGCCTTAATTTGCAGTGTAAGTGCTTTGAGTTGATTGCCGCTTTATAGTGAAATGTAAGCAAATAAATTTACTACTGTATGCGATAATATTTTCTGCGTTAGGAAAGTATCTTTAATGGCCTTAAGAGCAAAAGGCTTAGCTGTTCCGCAGTCTTTGAATGCGCGCATCGACCGTGGGCTTCAAAATGGCGGACTGTTCAGCCGCTGGCTGGCTGCGCTATTTCCCTCCCGCCCTCGGAATTGTGCCCGTGTGGTTTAGCGGTTCCGCGGCCGCACATCACAGCCGCAGCAGCCGATTGGGCGGTCGGACCTCGCCGCACAGCCCGCGGGAAATGACACCGCGGTCTCAGCCACAACCAAAACAGGGGCCTGCGAGAAAGACAGGCCCCAGCGCACAAGTCTGCCACCTAAGCAAGGCAGTTCCGAGCCGGCGCGACCGCTATACTCCTGCGCATGCGCCAAGCACTTCCATACGCGTCAGAATAGGATCCAGCCTATTCCGCCTGCTAGCGATCGTACGCGAGCATCTTGTGCAAGAGGACGCGTCTACATGGTACGTTCCCGGCGTGACCGGTGCATCACGGGTAATCTCGTAAGCTCTCATTTACCTTGTACCACGGGCTTTACGGCGGGCGTACTCTCGTTGTTATAGCACAGTCTGAAACAGACAGTCGCGAAACTCAGTAGGGACAAAAATGCAACCATTTGACAGCTGAAGCGATACTAGCGCTCCAAGCGGCTGGGTAGCAAGCTCAGTAGCAGAAAATGGCACTACCGAAACGGAGAATTTATTTATTATTGCTGTTAAGTATCTATTTCCTAGGGATTAAACATGGTACTGTATTTCGTGACACAAATACGGAAACATTATTAAACGAAAATCCCGTTTCCTGTTGATGTCAGTTTGTAATAATAACATTCCAGTGCCTTGAAATACGTACGGCTCACACTAGCGCGGTCGTAATCATAACATCCAAACACGATTTAAGACAAGAAGCAAATTGTAACCTGGTGTGTTTAAGTTCAAAAGCAACTGATTTATAGTTATATAATGTACTGGTACGTAGCTACACGTTCCACATGTATTTTTTCTGCACATTTTCAACATTTTAATACATATGATACTGGTGCTAGACACGATTTTTACATTCTTAGAGACTAAATGTTACGTCTTATAAAAGCCCTTTCCGCTTTATTCTTGCTCAGATGGCTTGCATGTGCCGTTCCTGTCATGTTTTCATCGTACCTACTCCCTAGGAATGTAAAGGTACTGTAAATCTTTAACAATCTTTTTCCTGATAAAATCTCAGTTTGTCTGTACACGTTAAACTACAGTTAGCTACCTTTTATTTTACATTTTGTACAGACAAATCCCTGTGAACTTTCGACTATCATTGCTGCATCACCAATAGTAGACTACTGTGCAAAAATTTGTTTTGACTTCTTTAAACCTGTCAGTAGACTACCAAAAATAACATTGAAGAAAAATACTGAGTTAGTTACCTTTCTCTCTGTTACGGATACCATACACCCTTAAAATTTAACAAACTTTATTTTATTCTACATTGTAAGAGCTTCTCATATTTGAGAAAGTGTACATTTTCTTAGTTTTCCATCGCGTCACAATAAGCTCCGAAATGCAGTCGCATTTTAAACGTGTCGTACGACTCCATATCTAATCCACAATGGTTTCTCGCCTCTCGGTATGATACTACGACCTGGCCGCTTGGCAGCGCTGGAGTCGCCAGGTTGCAGAAAACTAGCGGGAGTTTCGTGACTCTTTATGTTAGACTCTGGTTATAGTGTCGCTCAAATCGCGAGGGTAGTGGCGATGGCGTCTTCGCTTCCATTCCATTCCATTGCACTGTTGGACATTCCCGACGTTGTCGCGCCCCCTTAAGAGCCGTACACACGATCCGATTTGTCGGGACCTATGAAAGGTCCGATAAATTGGACGTGTGGAGACGCTTGCCGATTAAAGGCCAATTCACACTGTCCGTCACGTCAACGAACCTTCACGTCAAGTTGTATTCACACTGTCCGTCCGTCACGTCAATTCGCCCATCTCAATACGCGATATTGAAAGTGAGGTTATGAGTGGCGATCTGTCATGTAGAAAGTCATAGTTTAATACTAGAAAGGGGGAACAACAACGCTAAATGTTATTAACGGCCAAATAAATCTTTACAGTGTATGTTTTTGGCCAACTTTCTGGGAACTGAAACAACATTTCAAAACATCGACATCTATTTTCAAGCGAAAAAATAAACATATGGAGACATCAAACCATACTTGTAAGAGCATAAATAGCGCCTGTATAATTTAACCATTACGATTTGCTCGCTGACATTGTTAATACCGTCGTAAACAACTGAATTTTTGTCTTTCATTAGAACTGACATTTTCGTTTAAAGTGTTATTTAATGAAAAATGCGTAATCAAATTACAATCTTATTAAAATAAACAGTTTGCTTCAGTCATTTCTGTTAGAATGTTGCGTAACATAAACCATTTTTTGGTTTCAGATATCCGACCTCGATTTTAGGGGGACACTCAATTGACAAAATCTTTAAGTCGTCATGAAACATTTGAGATTTACCCCTAAAACGACGTGCAACAACAACACAAAGATGAATAAGACACATTTGCATATAAACAGTGCAATCGTTGACTGCAACATGTAATTCGCGTGACGAAAATAGGTTGACTTCCGATGTTAGCAGACGGCCATTCCGTCAAAACATTTTTCACGAGAAAGCGTGACGTGACGTGACGGTCCGGTGACGGACTGTGTGAATGCTACCATTGGGGAATGTTCTGATGGAGGGTGACTTCAATTCAAGGTCGTAAATACTACCAAATACCTAGGAGTTAAAATTACGAACAACTTAGACTGGACAGAACACACACAAAATATTGTGGGGAAGGCGGACCAAAGGTTACGTTTCATCGGCAGAACTCTTCGAAGATGCACCAGCTCCACCAAAGAGATTGCCTACATCACACTTGTGCGTCCTCTCCTGGAGTACTGTTGCCCCTTGTGGGACCCTCACCAGGTGGGACTGACGGAAGACATTGAGAAGGTTCAGAAAGGGCAGCTCGTTTTGTTTTATCACGCTACGGGGGGGGGGGGGGGGGGGGGGAGCGTCACGGAAATGTCGGTCGAATTGGGGTGGAAATCATTAAAAGAAAGACGTTATTCGTTGCGGCGTGATGTGTTTGCGAAGTTTCAATCACCGACTTTTAGTTCTGAATGTGAAAATATTTTGCTAGCACCCACCTACTTAGGGAGACATGACCATCCCAATAAAATAAGAGAAATGAGATCGAAAACGGAACGATTTAGGTGTTCTTTCTTCCCGCGTGCTATTAGAGAATGCAACGGTAGAGAAAAGTTATGAAAGTGGTTAATGAAGCCTCTGCCAGGCACTTGAATGTGATTTGCAGAGTGTCTATGTAGATGTAGAAGTGACAAATTGTACCGTGTGTAGCGCTACCCGACCAACTTCCTGCCTCCGATAGTCTGCTCTTTGTAGAGCGAATACTCGAAAACATAAACAGTTCGACAGACAGACACCAGAACGGGAGGTGGTTAAACCTCTGCGTGCAGTTGGTCGGAACGTGTGTAGGCTGCTACGAATTTGGTTGGTTGGTTGGTTGGTTGGTTGGCTGGTCAGTTGGTCGATCGGTCGGTCAGCCCCAGTTGTGAGCAGGGGGCGTGTGTGTTTTGCTGCCTCCTGTATCGCGTTTCTCGTGGGGGCGGCTCGACTCGGCCAAACAGCTGTAGGCGGTGATAGCGCCGGCTAGCAGACTCTTATCAGCTGCCCGCTATCTACTGTGCTGTGCTGTACCACCACACGACGTGTCTCTCAGCTGCTAAACAGCTTGTACTGCGGCTGAGGGACCGATGACGGCTGCACAGCAATAGGGTATTTTCCTGTGTTAAAAATATGGTTCGAATTGTTAGTATTCTGAATGATTATAACATTCAGACAGCATTTTCGCCCATAATTCTTACAAAACATCTGTTATTTTTACGTAATTAAAGCTTATAAATCATCAAATTTCACGATTAGATCACGTCATCGAAAACGCTCCGTTATTGGCTGAAGTACTGGTGACGTCATAGAACACCTACAGCGCGGCAACTGGAAGTCGGAGCTGTATTATTGTACGCGTTTCCTCCATTTCGCAGATTTAAGTTCAGTTTTTTTCGTGATGTATACGCGTTTACAGTTTTTATGCCACAATGGAAGATGGTTATCTGAAGGCTGACAGCGGAAACCTCCCTAAAGTTGATGCAATTATGGTGTCTTCGTCTTTAAAAACAATCCAAATTTTTACGTGCCAGAAATAAGAAATGTGAAAACTACATTGTAAGTGACGCATACCTACATTTTAAAGCTAATTATTTCGAGAGATATTATATGCCATTGGAAAAAGTACCCTATTTGTTGATGTCAGCAGACTCAATCTGAAGTCACCATATTATGCAGTAAAGGGTGAAATTTTATCTTCTATCCAAGCGGCCTTGAGTGATTATGTTGGCAACATCAACAACACGATAGAAAATCTTTGTCCAGATGTTCAGACCACATAGAATGACTAGATTAGTGTATCGTACAGACCATGAAGTAAATAAATAATGCTGTTCCTGCTCTGATTCTTGTATGTACCCTTGTCCGGTCAGTAAAAGTAACTGCCCTCGTAAATCAAAGGTTTCACGACAAAATATTTGCGCTGTCACGCGATTCGCTAATGGCGACGTCTCATGATTCTCGCTATTCAGCATCTGTTGCCAACATAGTCACAGGAAGCCGCCGGGATAGTTAGTAAAATTTAACCCAGTAAAGCAGGCAGTTAAGGGAGTAATTTTATTTAACAACTTCAATACTGGTGCAAAGTGAAACATCAAAACCTGTAAAATATAGCAAAAATGCCTTGTGTGTAGCTATACAATATATCTATAGTCTGGAACAGAGACAGCGGGTTGCTTGAGCGGTGTTCTCATATCGCTTGTAGGTTACCAACGCATATTTCACTTTCACGTAAACATTGCGAGCGAGACACGACTGAATAAACTGATAGCGCCGAAAGTACAACGTTTTTCTGGTTTGTTGTTTATGTGACTGAATGTTTGCGATTGTGTGTAAACTTTCTGCCATGCATATCAGTATTTTCCTTACATATTAAAGATATGGTTTGATATGAATGTGTCACTACTTTTGACACTACAAACTAATCAATTTACGTTTACTTGTCCACATTCGAAGCCCCATACTTTAATTTTAAAAAAATCGCTAATCAGTTGAAAAGTTATTTACTTGCAATGAAAATTGCTTGGTAGACCCCTGTGCAGAAGAAAAGGCTTAAGTTATTTTATTTGTGTTTAGTAAAACTTTTATATTCCATCATATTTTTCAGTGGACATAGTCAACTAACTCGCGCTGCTTTGTCCCGCATGCCCCACTGAGACTGCTGACGTGACTGTACCCTATTCTAGACTTTTACTTACATGTAGTTTCCCGCAAAATGTTTTTGTTTACTTACTTCAAAATGATCCTCACAGAAATACACATATGACGTAGCCGCTATTTCATTTGGATCTCTTCGCGCCAGTGTCAACCACTTTTTGCGTATCTTCTCATTGTTTAGTACTTGCAAGAACAATTTTTCTGGAGTCGTGGTACTGTGCGGAACTAAGCAATATTTGTAGGTCATTATGAAAACGTTAACGCCAAACACGAGACCTCGGCCCGAACAATGTACAGGTATTTGTTTATCTCACGAGAGCAGCAGCAGCAGCAGCAGCAGCAGCGTGTTGTATGACGTCACAGGCATCACGTGACTCAGATGTAGCGTTTTAACGGGCTTTCAAATTATTTGAATTTCATTCTTTTTTTTTAAAAAAAAAGTACTGAAATCCACAAGGTAAAATAGCATGTTCGGACCATATGACATAATTAAAAAATTAAAACGATTTCCAGAAAACAAATACCTTATTCCAACACCTTAATGCCATTCTCAGCGCAGACCATAGACTTAGTAAACAAAAACTAGACCGCTCACTAACGCTAGTGTCGCGTCCACATACTGAACCTGGCAGAAGACGCTATTTGCAGGAAACAATGTTCGTGTGCTGCTTTTAATTGTAACAGAATGGTAGCAAAGCCGAAGTTGGAAACAGTGTTAGATTTCACAGATCACTCATTACTTGTATACCGTATAGAATAAATCAGCGTTTGTTTTTACGCTTCCTCTTACGAATGATTATCTAGAACTGATAAAAGTACTGTGTCTATTTGCGTACTAGCTGAAAACCCGGCCTTGCCCGGGTATTTATTTATTTATTCCTGTCACTTTTCAGGTATATATTCATTTCTATAAGAGCTGTATATAAAATCTGTCGAGAATACAATTAGTAGTAAACAACTAATAGATTAAAAGTTCGTGCGTGATGAGGCGGATTTCCCTGAACTTTAATGTTTATGTGCACATATATCATTAAGTATGTGTAGTACCGTGACACAATTTAGAAGATACACTCAACATTATGCGTGTATACAGTCTATAAAATTTTCTGTGGCTAAAATTTGTAGTGCACAAATTGAAAAATTATAACGTCATACTGCATGCCGTAGTTTTACTCCATGAACAGCGGAAAAGTAATAAGCGACAAAAGTTTTCCCTTTCATCATTTTGCTATGGTTTCCAGTGAGAAAAAGTTTAATAAAGGTTTGAAATTATGTTTAAACTTTGTTGCAAGTCGCCAAGTACTGTAATTCTCATGCAGTGTATTTCGAAAGTCTCGCCGCAATATGTGGCTTCTTTTTGCGATTCTTATTGTTTATGACGTCATATCTTCTGAACCGTGTGTCGTATGTGATTCTTAAGCAAATGATTACCTCACGGTAAGGAATGTGTGTACCAAATTTGGTTGAAATCTGTCCAATGGTTTAGGAGAAAAAGAGCAGCATTGTCGCAAAATGCAGCAGTTTTTCGCGCATCTCATTGTTTATGACGTCATACCTCGTGAAGTATATATCGTATGTGATTCTTACACTTACAGCGACCGTCCTCAGTAATTGACTCTTACGTGTGCAAAATTTCATAAAGATTGGGACAAAACCGTAGATTTGTATGCAACACGTACAAACATATGGACACTCTGCTTTATATGTTAGAAGATAAATGACTAAAAATACTAACACGTTTTATGAACTAAGTTGAGCTGAACGAAGAACTAGGCGTATGAGATGTGTTTACATTTTTTAATCATATCTATAAGTATAATGCAGAAGTAGGTCAAATAATTGCTTTTAGATAACAAGTGGTGATTGTACTCCGTAAATGGACAAATATTTGATCGAATGTTGAATACTCAGCCAGTTTGAGAGGTACTATCTCTGTTAAAAAGTAATGTGCAAATGAAACGTCTATTACAGTGGTATGGGTTATTACAATTATTCATACCCAAATTCGAGAAAGTTGAAAGAAAATTTCAATGTAATATGCAAAGGAATGTAGACAAAACTATGCTGTGCAATAATAAGCGTGTAAAACATACAGAGTAGTCGGCAAAAAGTAAACAGTGCCTGACAGAACATTACATGGATTAAATGATAATCGCATTCTCTGCTACTTAACAAATTTCGTGGAATCATCTTATGCAAATATCTCGATGCAAAATCGCTCCACCTTCTCAGAAAAGAGCCTTACATCCTTAACCTTCGTCTCTCTCTGCAGACGTATTTCGGAAATTGGAAAACTTCATTCATTAAAGAATATTTTTTAAACAGACTATAGTACTCATTATTTTTTTAAACAAACATGCGTTTATTTTGTGCTTCATTTTGGTCTTGTTGCGTCCCATACACCTCAGAACACAACCCCAGTACTGCTATTCTTCCCTGCAAATTGCGGCGATCAGCCGCTTCAATTCGGGGTCAGTTGGCTCGCTTCTCCGCTACGGCGTGCTAGGGGCTTGCTGCAGACTAGTTTTGACGTCAACGTGATTTCTGGTCTACCCCAAAGACAGTATTACAGCGACAGTAATCCACATAAACTGTGTATACAGGGCCAGGAGAGAGTCGCCCGGAAAGACGTTGGTTCTGTTGCTATGGCGGAAAAACTTGACCTGACATAGTATACGTACTGACAACCATTTTAACAATGTCCAAGATATATGGCTGCCAGGGCGACGTCTGTGCTATGTACCCTTTAATAGGGAATAGACGAACATCACTATATCGGAAATCGATAGTTTCGACTATCGATGGGCCGATAGTTTCGACTATCGATGGGCCGATAGTTTCGACTATCGATGGGCCGATAGTTTCGACTATCGATGGGCCGATAGTTTCGACTATCGATGGGCCGATAGTTTCGACTATCGATGGGCCGATAGTTTCGACTATCGATGGGCCGATAGTTTCGACTATCGATGGGCCGATAGTTTCGACTATCGATGGGCCGATAGTTTCGACTATCGATGGGCCGATAGTTTCGACTATCGATGGGCCGATAGTTTCGACTATCGATGGGCCGATAGTTTCGACTATCGATGGGCCGATAGTTTCGACTATCGATGGGCCGATAGTTTCGACTATCGATGGGCCGATAGTTTCGACTATCGATGGGCCGATAGTTTCGACTATCGATGGGCCGATAGTTTCGACTATCGATGGGCCGATAGTTTCGACTATCGATGGGCCGATAGTTTCGACTATCGATGGTATCGAACACGTCTATATTGGATGTTTTCCACATTCCCTTTCCTTGGAAGCCCAAAACCTTAATACTTCAATATAAAATTATATTAAAGTTTTTGGAGGTCTTGAAAGGGCAGATTTTCCCTCTGTACATCGGAAAGTACTGGGGGAAGAAATACTTTATATCGAAGTCACTTCTGTATATCAAAGCCCTACTTGTGCCACGTCTGTATAATCAAAGAGCAAGAAAGTTGGGGAGTTGCACTTCCATCCCTCGCTGACATCTGGATCACTCTCCAGTTCCCAGGAATTCCGTACACGAAGTGTTCGTTTTGATTCATTTTCAGCTGTGAGTGCCAATCATGGGGTCAAACCGAAAATGTCTGTCAATCACTGAAGAGCGAAAGCTAATTGACGAAGTGAGAGCAGGAGTAAAGAAATAAAGGCATAGCAGTTGTATTTGGGATTCCAGCAAGCACACTGTCAACAATAATGAAGAATGAAGTCCGCGTGATAATTGGCAGATGAAGCGGCAGAGTGGAAAAGACAAAGACGAAGACAGAGATTCCAGAATTAGAAGAGTGTTCAGTGCAGTGGTTTCTGAACAGAGAAACAATGTAAACATTGGTAGGCTGATACTGCAAGAAAAGGTAGAATATTTTGCAGCAGCGTTCGGGTACAGTATGTTTCTTGTAGACAATGGATGGCTTGAAAATTTCAGGAAAAAATGAGTGGGGAGAGTGCCAGTGTAAATATCAAAATGTGTGGTGAGTGGCAGTTAGAACTGCAGTACATAAAGTATAGTAGTACAAAATCATAACTTTCTTCTGGAACATTAATGATAAACGTGAAGCAATGAATTAAAATTTGTGGTGCGGCTGGGAATCGAACCTGGACGTCCATGCTTACTAGGCAGATTTCTTACCGTTAGACATATTCGATACGAAAAACCGTCTCAGGGTTTCTCAATCTATATTTAAATTGATATTTCTTCTGGAAGACCGCGTTATATCGAGAGCCACATATATCGAATTTTGTCTTCCCTAGAGATTCGATATATCGAGCTTTGACTGTAGCTCAAGGTCACTTTTTCCTTGCAAAAATGGTTTTATTTTCTTATTTTATGTATATAGTTGAGTCTGTAGCTTCCAAGTTTTTAATCTTCAGAACACTCGAGACAACTTTCTGTGACAAAAAATTTAAAAAGAAATAAAAAGTTTGCGTGAACTACGGGTAGAACAGCGTGGCTAACGTATGAACAAGGGGGAAATCTGCGTTTTGACGGAGGGTCCCAGAGAGAATTTTCCGCGTGTCCATGTTGATTTACAAGCTGTGTGTGTGTGTGTGTGTGTGTGTGTGTGTGTCATGTTTCACAACACTCCACCAGTTGCCTGCGGGCAGATAACACGACGGCTAGGGTTACCTTGCGGCTGAGCGCGGCTTTGTGTGCAATCAGTTCTTTGGTAAACAGTTCAAACAAGTGAGTAGCCTATTATCAAAGACGGACATCTGTCGTTTGCCAGAAACTGAGATAAGCGTCATTTTTTTTTTGATGTAATTCTTCATGCTTTCCCGGCGAGATCTTGACATTTTGGATAAACGGGATTACTGCCGGATGTATGCGTCGTTCTGGCACAATATTTCGGCCGCGTAACTCGCTGCCTTCTTCAGGTGCTACCTGAGACTGCCGTTTTTGGAGGACCTGGTCCAGTATTTATGCCCAGCAGACGCTAGGCGCTCTGTCTGTGGTCCGCGCCCAGCTGGCGCTGCTTGTAGGGTGTTGCCTCTTCCCTGGCGTTCCGTCGGACGTCCGCGCCCCAATCGACCGCCATCTGTGGCAGCGGCAACTCTCTGAGGCCCCTCCCACGTTGGCTGCTCCCTCCGCGGTCCGCGCCCGTCTGGCGCTGCTCCTGAGGTGTTGTGGCTTCCCTTGTGCTCCAACGGACGTCCGCGCCCATCTTGTCCACCATCTGTGGTCGGTGCAGCTGTCTGAGGCCCTTCTGGCGTCAGGCGCTCTGATCTTGGTCCGTGCCCGCCTCGCGCCTCTCCTGAGATGTTGTGGCTGCGCAGATGCTCCATCGGACGTCCGCGCCCGCCTCGGCCGACATCTGCTGCTATAACAGCTGTTTGAGGCCCCTCCTGCATTGGGCGCTCCATTCGCGGTCCGCGCCCGCATGGCGCTTCCTCTGAGGCGTTGAAACCTCCCTGCTGTTCCGACGGACGTCCGCGCCCAGCTCGTCCACCATCTGTGGTCAGGGCAGCTGTCTGAGGCCTGCCTGGCGTCAGGTGCTCTGTTCTTGGTCCGCGCCCACCTCTTGCTGCTCCTGAGATGGCAGCTGTGGCAGAGATGGCAGCTATGGCAGCTGTTTGAGGCCTGTCCGGTGTCAGGCGCTCCAAACTCGGTCCGCGCCCGCTTAGTGCCACTTCTGAGTTGTTTCTACTTCTTGTGGAGTTATTTGGTCCCTTCCGCTGGGCCTTAACAAGTTCCAGAGCCGGACTCCACGCTGTGCTTAGCTGGTAACCGCTATCTCGGTTTATTAGGTTGTCAGTGACCTTTATTTCGATGGCCTCCTTTATGATGCTGTCCCAGAATCTTGGGGTCTGTGTCACAATTTTGGTTTTGTCATAGTCCATTGTGTGGCCATACTCTAGACAGTGCTCTGCTATGGCTGACTTGGTTGCCTGCCCGAGTCTGGTGCACCTGTGGTGTTCTTTGCACCTTATATTCACCGTCCTGATTGTCTGGCCGATGTATGACATCCCACACTGGCACGGGATGCTGTAAATGCCTGGTTTACGTAGCCCCAGGTCATCTTTCACACTTCCCAGCATTGTCCCAATTTTGGCAGGTGGGCAGAATATGCTCTTAATGTCATACTTCATAAGAATTCTGCTTATCTTCGCAGAAATAGGACCAGCATATGGTAGGTATGCCACCTTCTTTGCCTCCTCCGGCTGCTCCTCTGTATCCTGTGGTTGGCTGGTTGTATGAAGTGCCCTCTGGATGTCTCTGGAGGAGTATCCATTTCTGCTGAGCAGCATTGGAGCATGTGGGCAGCATCTCAGGAGCAGCAAGAGGTGGGCGCGGACCAAGAACAGAGCACCTGACGCCAGGCAGGCCTCAGACAGCTGCCCTGACCACAGATGGTGGACGAGCTGGGCGCGGACGTCCGTCGGAACAGCAGGGAGGTTTCAAGGCCTCAGAGGAAGCGCCATGCGGGCGCGGACCGCGAATGGAGCGCCCAATGCAGGAGGGGCCTCAAACAGCTGTTATAGCAGCAGATGTCGGCCGAGGCGGGCGCGGACGTCCGATGGAGCATCTGCGCAGCCACAACATCTCAGGAGAGGCGCGAGGCGGGCACGGACCAAGATCAGAGCGCCTGACGCCAGAAGGGCCTCAGACAGCTGCACCGACCACAGATGGTGGACAAGATGGGCGCGGACGTCCGTTGGAGCACAAGGGAAGCCACAACACCTCAGGAGCAGCGCCAGACGGGCGCGGACCGCGGAGGGAGCATCCAACGCGGGAGGGGCCTCAGAGAGTTGCCGCTGCCACAGATGGCGGTCGATTGGGGCGCGGACGTCCGACGGAACGCCAGGGAAGAGGCAACACCCTACAAGCAGCGCCAGCTGGGCGCGGACCGCAGACAGAGCGCCTAGCGTCTGCTGGGCATAAATACTGGACCAGGTCCTCCAAAAACGGCAGTCTCAGGTAGCACCTGAAGAAGGCAGCGAGTTACGCGGCCGAAATATTGTGCCAGAACGACGCATACATCCGGCAGTAATCCCGTTTATCCAAAATGTCATTTTTTTTATTGCCAAACGTAGAGCTAATATATTTACAAGCTGATTTGAGCATTATCAACTGTGAAACTCGAAGATTTATACCTGTTAAGTGTCTGATATCAGTTTGATTACTGAAGCACCTTAAAATTGTGTTTGAAAATACAGATGTCCGTATTTGAAACCAAAACGTGTAGGTGTCCGCTTTTGATTTGAACACGCTTTCAGGTTACCGTTTTTGATACACAGAGATTCGGTTACTGCTGACGGGAATCTTTTACAGGTGTAAAATCTGGGGAATTAAAGGAATATCGACATAAAGTGGAAAACATTAAATTCTGAAGCCTATTACATATTGAAAAAATGAAGAACTACAATAATCATA
This sequence comes from Locusta migratoria, assembly GCA_026315105.1. Classification (NCBI taxonomy): domain Eukaryota; kingdom Metazoa; phylum Arthropoda; class Insecta; order Orthoptera; family Acrididae; genus Locusta; species Locusta migratoria. The sequence continues at coordinate 10,345,425 of CM048753.1, read as the reverse complement.
ATAATCTTTTTAATTTTATATACAAAATGAAATGTTAAGACACTGAATCTCTAAAATTATTAGCATAAGGTCTGCTGAAACTGTCGCCAGATTTTTCCGTAACCATCCTTACGTTATTTCTGACATCTAACTTGTTTCCAACAAGTGATAATTTCGTACAACACACCTTACAATAGAACAGTGTACTTTACAAGCTAGTTTTGCCTTTATTTTCCACTTTTCAGATTGTCTCAACCGCTTCCTAGCTTTTCTTTCGGACGCTGGTGATATATTATGTTCCATTTCACTCGATTTAAGATGGTTATTAGTAATAATACCATAAAAAATTACTGAAAAACTTAAGTACGGGCTAATCCGTCTTAATACCTGGCACATTTGACGCCATGTCTGATTCTCGAGGTCATGTGAACATATACTGTGTCCCCATTGGTGCACACTGCTTCAGTGAACAAGGTGGCCTAATTTGATGCCAAGTTCTTATGTAGGTGTCCGCGTTTGATGTGAACAGTCAACTTTAACGTGTGATTTATCGTATTTACGTTAATTTTTGGAAAAAACGGACTTTACCAATGAAAAAAGCGCAAAAACTACCCTCAGAATCGACTGCTAACTATATTTCGACCATTAGGTCAGATGTCTGTCGAAAGTGGCGATCCCGACCGCAATGCATTTTATCACTGTTAGAATATATTTGTTAGCGCTTGTTAAACTATCATTTATAGATTGCACTTTGAAACAAGAGTAATACATTTATTGTGGGAAAACTCACTTTTTCTAAAATCTTAGCTTCTCAGATTGAGAGGGACTTAACGTTGCCTAGCGATCTATCCCAAAGATAATAACACTTTGTCAGAACAGAATCGCACGGCCGGCCGCTGTGGCCGCGGGGACTGAGGCGCTCCAGTCACGGTCTGCACGGCCACTACGGTCCGGGGTTCGAATCCCCCCTCGGGCATGGATATTTGTGCCGTCTTTAGTATAAGGTAGTTCATAAGTAGTTTGTAAGTTTAGGGACTGATGACCCCGTAGTTAAGTCCCATAGACTATACAAACATTTGAACATTTCGAATCGCACGGTATTATTGTCAAATCGGATTCTTGATGGGCCATTCCATAGCTGCCAACTATTACGGATTGTCCGTAATTGTTACGGATTTATCGTCATATTTACGGAGTTACGGGAAGTTCGTGAAAAATTACGGAAACTAGACATTGTACGATCTGATGTGTTTTAAGAAAATCGGAGTATTACTATCTACATTTTGGTAATAGCCGATAAGTTTTATATAAATAATTTATTTCATTTCTGAGTACGTTCAAATGTTCAAATGTTTGTAGAACTTATGCGACTTAACTACGGGGTCACCAGTCCCTAAGCTTACAAACTACTTATGAACTAGCTAACACTAAGGACGGCACAAATATCCATGCCCGAGGGGGGATTAGAGCCCCCGACCGTAGTGGCCGTGTAGACCGTGACTGGAGCGCCTCAGTCCCCTCGGCCACCGCGGCCGGCTCTGAGTACATAGCAAAGCTGTAGGAAATGTTAAAGATAGCATTTCCGTTGGAACAAATCTGGATCAAATCCCGCCTATAATCACCTACACACCTACCAAACGCACGCTCACACACCCAAGATCTATGTAAATTCTACGGTCTATAATGAGTATAATGTCTTTGGTTCAAGCTTAACAGCCCACGTGTTTTACCGGGTGGCGGAAGTTAGCCAGTTAGTTTCCGAAGAGAAAAGTTACTGACTTTTCTCGCTGGTACATGTTTTCATAGCAGTCTTGTGCAGCTAGAATGAAATATGAGTGATGAGCCATTTGTGACACCTCTGTTCAGTGGTTTCATTCGTCTTTTAAAATCCAAAACCATTTTGTGTCTCCTTAGCTGCTAAGGATTTTATATTTAAAAAATGCAAGGAATTTCACCCTTTTCTGTTCCTTCGGCAACTGTTAACTTTCCGTAAAGACAGTTAATTAAAACTTACAGGAATATCTGTAAGCCACTCACGGTATTTACACAAATGTTTTAGGTTCTTCCTCCTAACCTAAGTCTTTTGAAACAGAATAGTTTTTATACGGTTCGTGGCAGATATTTAGGAATACAGTGTCACTTAAATTTATGAATTATTCTTGGGAAACGTCCGTAGCCCAACGTCCTCTTAGGTCTTGCGCATCATTACGGACAGCCAATTGTAAAGGTTGGCAGTTATGCCATTCTGTGGGCGCACCAAAAAGTAGTCATAAAAACTGTGATGGTTTTACTTGTTTTATTTTTTCAACCCATATTCTGATTCTTTCTGCAATGTCTAAAATCCTTGCATCTACATAATTTACAGAGAGGGCAAATTGTCCAAATTTCTTTAGTGATGCTGACAAAAGCTGCAATTTGAAACTTTCAGCACAGTCACGCAAAGTACCGACTATTTTTACCTTGCCAGTATGGCGATGACAAATACACGCTTCCAATGTGCGTTCTCCGCGATGTCGCCAAACACGGATGCGACCATCGTGATGCTGTAAACAGAACCTGGATTCATCCGAAAAAATAACGTTTTGCCATTCCTGCACCCAGGTTCGTCGTTGCGTACACCATCACAGGCGCTCCTGTCTGTGATGCAGCGTCAAGGGTAACCGCAGCCACGGTCTCAGAGCTGGTAGTCCATACTGCTGCAAACGTCGTCGAACTTCGTGCAGATGGTTGTTGTCTTGCAAACGTCCCATCTGTTGACTCAGGGATCGAGACGTGGCTGCACGATCCGTGACAGCCATGCGGATAAGATGCCTGTCATCTCGACTGCTAGAGACACGAGGCCGTTGGGATCCAGCACGACGTTCCGTATTGCCCTCCTGAACCCACCGATTCCGTATTCTGCTAACAGTCATTGGATCGCGACCAACGCGAGCAGCAATGTCGTAATACGATGAACCGCAATCGCGATAGGCTAAAATCCGACCTTTAGCAAAGTCGGAAACGTGATGGTACGCATTTCTCCTCCTTACACGAGGCATCACCACAACGTTTCACCAGGCCACGCCGGTCAACTGCTGTTTGTGTATGAGAAATCGGTTGGAAAGTTTCCTCATGTCAGCACGTTGTAGGTGTCGCCACCGGTGCCAACCTTGTGTGAATGCTCTGAAAAGCTAATCATTTGCATATCACAGCATCTTCTTCCTGTCGGTTGAATTTCGCGTCTGTAGCTCGTCATCTTCGTGGTGTAGCAATTTTAATGGCCAGAAGTGTGTGTGTGTGTGTGTGTGTGTGTGTGTGTGTGTGTGTGTGGTGATATAGGGAAGAACGGGCTCTGTATTCCTTTCTCCCACTACTCAGTTACAAAATTACATCAGTGTTTCTGAAGAGTCGTACTAGTAGTGGTTGAACAGATCATATCACTGAGTAACATAGTTCAAACTTGAAAATCCTTTATTTTTTCCTCGTATGTTTAAATATTCACCATACTGAGAAAAACGCAAGCTGACCTGATTGATACTGCTACTCGCTGAGGACGTGAAAGCGAGGAGGAGGAGGAGGAGGAGGAGGAAAGTGTGGAATGAGCGATCTTTAAAATTCTGAGACAAAACGGTGTTTCACCCAGAAGTTCTTCAGTGCTTTTACCTCTTTCTGTTAATTATTTATTTACATATTTTACGTCCACATTGGAGCACTTTAATCAATCCATATAAATTTAAGACTTGATGCTAATCGTAGATTTGGACCGTGTTATGCGTCACAAGACCAAGCGCCGTTACTTTGTATTTCTGAAGTGAGCACAATTAGTGCTGTTTAGTAGTTATGTACAGTGAGATATCACTACTAAGTTTAAGTACACTAACCCTTCTTTGGCACAAAAAGTTGAGAAACATTCATAAATAAATATATTTTAAAAACATGTCAAATTTAGGTTCCATTATGTCAGTTACGAAATATGGCGCTTGGACTATTGATGCATAACACGGTCCATTTCGCTTTCCTCTTCTGCTCCCAAAACTTCATCCTTTCCGACCTGGCTGCTCTTTCTGCATCATTTACGTGTGTATTGCTTGCGTGTAAATGTCTTTAATTTAAATCTCGTGTCACTGCGTTTCAGGATCTTCTTCTCTTCTCTGCCTTCAATTTGTTGCATTGTCAAGCCGAAATCATCTTGAACTTCTTTGAACTAGTTGTCCTTGGTCTTACTTTTGGAAAAGTAGGTGAACAGTTTTTTCATTAGCCAGGTTTCTGGTAGTCTGGAAATGTGGCAGAAAAAAAGCAACTCTCCTTTTCCGTGTTGTCAATTACTGATTCAGTTTCTTGGTAAAAATCTTCGTTAGGTAATAGTCGCCACTGTCCCTCTACTTGGTATTTTTTGTTTATTATTGTTCTAAGGATTCTTCTGTCTGCTTTCTGTAGTTTGTTGTTGATTTGGTGTTCATCTTGAACAGTGTTTCACAAGCATAGGTTGCTTCAGGTTTAATAGCGGAGTTTTAGTGTTGGAGTTTTTCATTTATCGAGAGACATTTCTTCTTGTATGTTGGTCAGGTGATGCTTGTTTGAGTTTAGTTGTTCTGCTTTCTATTGACATTTTCTAGTTTGAATTCCAACTTACACCCTCTCCAAGGTAAAATAAAAATTGTAAATAAATTAAAATTTTGTTTATTATAATTCAGTGTAATGGCTGGTGTTTCAACCTTGAAGGATGGCATCATTTCTGTCATTTCAAGAGAGATCTGTAGTCAGACTTTTGTTGCTATTTTTTCGATTTCTTCAATTTGGTGTTAAGCCTCCTCCACGCTATTTGCGAGCAGCGCTAGATCATCGGCAAAGGCCAGACAATTTAGTCTGATATTTCTGCCAGTCTTGATGTTTGGTTGACATTTGTTATTCCACTCTCGCATGACTTTCTCCAGTACACAGTTAAATAGTAGTGTTGAAAGACGATCTCCCTGTCGAAGTCCTGTCCGGATTTCAAATGATTCAGATAGTTTTGGTTAATTACCAGAAGTTTGATAAATTTTGTTCAAATCAAATGTTAAAATGTCTGTAAATCTATCGGACCAAACAGCGTGGTCATCAGTCCATAGGTTAGAAACTACTTAAACCTAGGTAAACTAACCTACGGACACACACACACACACACACACACACACACACACACACACACACACACACGCGCGCGCGGGGGCGCGCGGGGGCGCGCGCGCGCGCGCGCGCGCGCGCGCGCGCGCGCGTGTGTGTGTGTGTGTGTGTGAGTGTGTGTGTGTGTGTGTGTGTGTGTGTGTGTGGTGTGTGTGTGTGTGTGTGTGTGTGTGTGTGTGTGTGTGTCCGTAGGTTAGTTTACCTAGGTTTAAGTAGTTTCTAACCTATGGACTGATGACCACGCTGTTTGGTCCGATAGATTTACAGACATTTGAACATTTGATTTGAACAAAATTTATCAAACTTCTGGTAATTAACCAGGGAGGACTCGAACCTCCACGGCGAGCAACCACGCGTTCCGCAGCGAGACGCTTTTTCAGACCGCTCGGCAACTCCACCGCGGCGATAAATTTTGTCGCAATATTTGAGCAGAACAGCATCAAATAAAAGGAAATGTCAAAATCTCATAAGACGGTGATCGGGGTTTTGAGCGATGCGCTACAGTGGACGAGTGTCGGACGCTTGTCCCGTATTCTCAGCTGTCGGTGACGCACCAGGCCGTGGAATGTAATCTGCCGCTATCTGCGCATCGCTGGCAGATAAGGCACGGCACATCACATCACGGCCTCTGATAGCGCCGAACTCTGGAGTAGCGAACCAGCTGCCTGTAATAGGCCGCAACGATAGCTGGCAGTGGTCGACACGGGAAAACGACCCCAAGGACGTCTGGGAAATGCTTGCGATGAAGTCAGTGTTAACTTTGACCTTCATTCTCTTCCAAAGGACTCCACACCTAGTTTCGTTTACCAGACAATTTCTCGCACTTCGGTTCAAATTCGATGACAATTTGTTCATCTACACTGATGGCTCAAAGACAGACCAGGGTGTTGGGTGTGCCTTTGTGCTTGGCAACATCTCTTTTAAATATCGTCTCCCCGAGTGGAGTTCCCATTTTACAACTGAGCTGTATGCATTATATCAAGCCACCCAATACGTTCGGAGAAACTCGCTCAATAAGAGTATCATTTGCTCGGACTCTCTGAGTGCTCTGTTGAGCCTCCGCACGCTATATCCTGTCGATCCCCTGGTACAAAGCAACCGCAATTGTCTTACCTCTCTTTCAGCGAGCGGAAGTACTGTGACGTTTCTGTGGGTCCCTGGTCACGTGGGAGTGTTGGGGAATGAGTCTGCGGATACGGCTGCCAATGAGGCAGTTCTCCTCCCTCGGCTGTCTACCTATTCTACTAGCTCTGATGACCTTCGCGCTGGCGTCTCCCGGCGTATCATCTCACGTTGGTTTTTTAATTGGTCATCCCTGTCAGGGAACAAATTGCGAGCCATTAAACCTGTGCCTGGTCTCTGGTCAACGTCATCTCGACCCTCCCGTCGAGAGGAGATTGTTCTGGCCCGGCTTCGTATTGGCCACTATTGTTATAGCCACCAGTATTTACTTCGTGGTGATGCTGCTCCCTTATGTGAGCACTGTGATGGACCTTCTACTGCGTACCACACCTTTTAGTGCAATGTCCGCTTATTAATAGTCTCCGTCATGATCTATGTTTACCATTTGAAATGTCTGATATTTTAGCTGATGATCCGCATTCTGCTGACCGAGTTTTACTTTTTATACATCGTGCAAATATGGCGAAAGCCATTTAAGTTCTAACCCCGGTTCTATTTTACTATGGGCAGTGTTGGGCGCTAATGACATCAGCAGCTGTGCGCCCTAAAACCAGAAAAACAAAAGCTTGCGATGAAGTGCTGCTGCCTGCCACGTTTACTCTGACAGCAAGTTTCCCTCACCTGCTGACATGTCCCGGGGTCTTAAAGTTGTCCCTCTCTCGGCAGGTGTTTCCACGAGTAATCTACAGCTCCATTAAGTAATACGGAAAACCAGTGTTAACGTTGCAGAACAAATAGCAAGCAGCTCTACCTGTGCTGCAGACAGACAAGAGCGTGGGGCAGACTGGTGACACGTTTTCCAGAATTCACTCACAATGTGACTTGCTTTGAATAAAAAGTTCTCGGGTTTCCGTCCGCGTCACGTGCTTAAAACTCAACGATCTTTCGGCCATTGTTAAGTGATATTGACTGCCTGCTGGCTGCAAGTCTACATCTACATCGATACTCTGCAAATTACATTTAAGTGCCTTTCATAACTTTTCTCTACCGTTCCATTCTCTAATAGCGCACGGGACGAAAGAACACCTAAATCGTTCCGTTTTCGACCTGATTTCTCTTATTTTATTGGGATGGTCATGTCTCCCTAAGTAGGTGGGTGCTAGCAAAATATTTTCACATTCAGAACTAAAAGTCGGTGATTGAAACTTCGCAAACAGATCACGCCGCAATGAATAACGTCTTTCTTTTAATGATTTCCACCCCAATTCGTGCAACATTTCTGTGACGCTTTCACCCTGGTAACGTGATAAAACAAAACGAGCTGCCCTTCTCTGAACCTTCTCAATATCTTCCGTCAGTACCACCTGGTGAGGGTCCCACAAGGGGCAACAGTACTCCAGGAGAGGACGCACAAGTGTGATGTAGGCAGTCTCTTTGGTGGAGCTGGTGCATCTTCGAAGCGTTCTGCCAATGAAACGTAACCTTTGATTCGCCTTTCCCACAATATTTTCTATGTGTTCTCTCCAGTCAAAGTTGTTCGTAATTGTAACTCCTAGGTATTTGGTAGAATCTACGACCTTAAGGTTTGACTGATTTATCGCGTAATTGAAGTTCAGCGGATTACTTTTAGTGGTCATGTGTATTACTTCACACTTTTCTTTATTTAGTGTCAATTGCCAATTTTCGCACCCTGCAGAAATTTTGTCTAAATCGCTTTGCAGTTGCTTTGGATCCTCTGTTGAGTTCTCTAACCGATAAACGACAGCATCATCCGCGAACAGTCTAAGGGAGCTATTCAGATTATCTCCTAAATCGTTTATAAACACAAGGAAGAGTAGGGGACCTATAACGCTTCCCTGTGGAACGCCAGATATCACTTCTGTTTTACTCCACGACTTACCGTCAATTACAACGAACTGTGTCCTTTCTGATAGGAAATCGTGAATCCAATCGCACAATTGGGAAGATATTCCATAAGCACGCAATTTCATTAGAAGCCGCTTGTGGAGTACAGTATCAAAAGTATCAAGTACCGGCTTATATAGAGTAGCGTTTCAACCGCGCGATCGCTGGATCCCAAGCTGCGCTGAGTTAAAGGCCGCCGTCTCTGTTATCAGATGATTTTAATTTCGATGGCTTCTTTAATAATACTGTCCCAGAAGTGGATTAGCGAAAAGAATATTTAATTAATATCTGGCTGGTCTATTGCTTAGATGGAAGCAGGAAACCTCAGTTTTGGTGAGGTTGGGTATCAATCTCTATTTCTTGAAATAATTATTAAGAGCTATCAAATCGTTAGTTAGGGTGTGCTCAATATTTTCAAAGCTTCTGTTGGAAATGCGATGGCTATATGAGAAGCAACTAATGAAAACATAAATTTTAAATATAAACTGGGAAACCTTGACGGTTTTTCGTCTCAAATATGTCAAAGACATGAAAGATAAACGTGGAGCAACGAATTAAAATTTGTGATGTGGCCGGGAACACAGAAGCAGAATTAAAATTTGTGACGTGGAGGGAAGTCGTACTTAGACTATTCCGAGGTGCCTTAGTCGTTAGAGGTGCGGTGATCAAACGGTAAGACACGTCTGCCTAGTAAGCATGGAGGTCCGGGTTCGATTCCCGGCCGCATCACAAATTTTAATTCGTTGCTTCACGTTTATATTTCATGTCTAAAACACACATTGTCAACTTCTCGAGAAAATATAATTTGATATGTGTTTTGCGAGGTATTTTATGTGCTCTATCCGCTCCTGCATTCAGATTTAATCTATTTGTACATTTTAAAACTGAAATAGTATGTTGAAAGTGAATGGTTAAAAGAATAGCATATTGTCCACATCACTGAATGAATCGGAATGTACAATGTCCATTTACGTTTCATTTTGCTTCCATTCCGTCTAATTTGGCAATTCTGTCGAGTTTAAAACGTGTCAGGTCTTACAATAGCTGAAAACATTATAGCCTACGGCATTGTCACCTTCTGGCATTGTTTGACACTACTTGAGCCAAATCGTTATTGTTAGCAGTGCACAGCGGCAGTATAGTGTTGTGGTTTTTGTGTATTGATCCTAACGGATTTAGAAAAAGAATGTGCGGTTGTTGGGAAAGATGATATAGATCGTGGGACAAGAAAAGTAATGAAGGAAAAAAAAAATCAAAACGAGAAATGGAAAGTGGCACACATTGGAAAGAAGAAAAAAACTTAATTTTTTCGTGTCGGCTTTAGAAGTTCCTTGCAGCAGCTTCACTCCTGAACATATTAATTGTGACTGCTTACACGACGAACCTGGAATGGACAAAATGTAGTAAATTTACTGTACCCTATAATATTCTGCCTGTAACAGGTTGATGTTTTGAGCCAATTTTACACAGTAATGTAGTAAACATTAATCTTATGTTATAAGTGATACAACTCATGTGAAGTGCGAACGTCTAATATAACATTTTTAAATATAAAAGTTAATGTGAAGTAATGAAGGTACGTTATTAAAAACGCATCAAAATCTGTAACGTCCTATATGACGGATCAAAACGTGTATTGTCCGAAATGTAAATGGATTTTCTAACCTAACTAAAAGAAAACGGATCTCTTGCAAGGTATATTCCAATTCAGTACCTACATTATACGTTTTCATTAGTTACTCCTCAACTTGCATAAAGACGTAAAGTCAGTTACTTTGGCTCAGAAAGTTGTCCAATATTCAGCAGTACACATTTTCAATAACATGGCAGCAGCCATAAAAAACTTAATTCACAATAAAGTACAGTTTGAAAAGATAGAGTGAAGACTTTCACGACCGGTTGACATTGTAGGTATTGTACCTTCTGGGTTGTAAGGCTGTGCTCTTGGAGTCTTGCTGCTTCCGGACGTTTCGTCCGATGCTGCGTCGGACTTCTTCGGAGGTTGTCCTTCTGTTGTCTTCCCAACAGTCGTCACATGGACAACCTCCTAAGAAGTCCGACGCGGTATCGGACGAAACGTCCGGAAGCAGCAAGACTCCAAGAGCACGGCCTTACAACCCAGAAGGTACAATACCTACAGTTTGAAAAGAGTCTAAAGGATTTTTTTGGTGGCTAACTCCTACTCCATTGATGAATTTCTTACCAGAAGTGATTGATGTAAGTTATTGTATATAATATTCACAAATATGAATACTATGTTCAGTTTGACTTCAGTACAAGTTTTGTGCTGTAATGTAATCATTAAAAATCAGTGTTGTAAAAAAATCACCTAGTGTATTAGTATGTAGTAATAAGTTAAATGTGCATTAAAATGTAAATATTCTTAAGATAATTGTTTTTCCTGACCAATTCCACATCCACAAGGGCAAATTACATTCGCGATCTGTGGATGGTACATTAACACATATGCCCTCTTTCTGTAAGTATATATTGTGTATTTTGTTCTGACATGTTCTACAGCCAAGAGGATTCCCTCAATTCTGATGTACTAGAACGAAAAGTACATCTAATCTAATCTTGGGACGCGCAATCTCAGAAAGGGACAGAACTTGTACGTCTGCGCCGCAGCGTGGCTGATACACCAAAGATAACGTAGAGTGCGCGTGACCCTATCTCTGCCGTGTTGTTTTTTGAAACCAACATCTAACGTTGCCCCGAATCACACGACTCATGTTTCGTCGTTATGAGCAACAGTTTTTCTACTTCGCAAGGTGCAATCGAGCGCTGATGTTGACAATAAAACGACTTTTCGTATTCCTATTACACTTGTAGTAATCAAGGGAACGTAATTTCTCATTACTAATATTAATGGGTGTATAACGTTTTTACTTGTGACCAGGTGAAAGATATTGCCACTTATGTTTACAAGCAAGAAAATTAAATATCCTCTTTGTTTGTATTGCACTGTGAATGTTTTACTGCCGCGGTGGAGTAACCGAGCGGTCTAAGGCGTCTCGCTGCGGAGCGCGCGGTTGCTTGCCGTGGAGGTTCGAGTCCTCCCTGGAGCATGGGTGTCTGTGTTTGTCCTTAGGTTATTTTTACCTACGTTTAAGTAGTTCGTAAGCTACGGACTGATGACCACGCAGTTTGGTCCGATAGAATTACAAACAATTGAACATTTGAATATTTTACTTTTTGTAACTCACGAATGTGATTATCGATGGCAAGATTAATCAAGCCGATCTTGACCAACTACGTATGCCAGCAAGTAATATAAACGTTCCGCACAATAAACTTAGTTTCGGTGCGGGCAGTGGCGGGTTGGACCAAGACTGTTTTGGCTTCCCTGGAAAAATCAATCAATATAAAAGTTAATGTGAATTAATGAAGGTATATTACTAAAATCGCATCAAAGCGTGTAATGTCCTATATGGCGGATTAAACGAATATTCTCCGAAATATAAATGGATTTTCTAACGTAACAAAGAAAAACAAAAAAAGAAAAAAACAGAAAACAGCTTAAAATTTATTGATCAGTTTAACAGATATCAATTTTTTGGTTCTCCTGAAAAATTTGAATCAATGGACATTTTACGTTTTGATCAGTTACTCCTCATATCGTTAGCATAACAAAATTTGTCCCTTCTCGTATCTGGCATGTCGGATATATAAAAGCGGAGGCAGTACTGAGCCTTGCGGAACTGCAGGCTGTGACGCGCGACGAACGTGACGTCACAGCCGGATAACCGAGAGACGACCCAAAAGCCTGGTTCGCAACCGAACGACTGTGCAGAGTGTACTGAGAGAGATCTGGCAGACTGGCGACGTACCACCAGACTCCAGGAAAAAGTATCAGCTGTCAGAAGATCCGCAGAATCAAACGAGAGGGCAGTACCTGATTTATTTACCCTTCCGAGAGAGGGTACTCGCTGGATACTGCTAAGCCCTTTCTACACGGGAAGTGAGAGCTTACGAGATTACCCATGATGCACCGGTCACGCCGTCCGCGTACAGGGTAGACGCGTCCACTTGCACAAGATGCTCGCATACGATCGCTAGCAGGCGGAACAGGGTGGATCCTATTCTCACGCGTATGGAAGTGCTTCGCGCATGCGCAGACGACCGAATGGGGAACCCAGCTGACAAACTAAGTCGGGAATTTGTTTGAGAATGTCTGATTGTCTCCTGCTCAGAGGAACGTAGTTTTCGACTCAGTCGTAAGTATTTTAGGAGGTGATACTACAGAGGAATTGTTCAAATGTTTAAGCTTATGGGACTTAACTACGGGGTCATGAGTCCCTAAACTTACAAACTACTTATGAACTAGCTATTACTAAGGACGGCACAATATCCATGCCCGAGGGGGGATTCGAACCCCCGACCGTAGTGGCCATATCTTTACATTTTGGAGAAGTGATGTTAACGCGGCGATTCATTTGCTGTAATTTGACAAGAAACCAGGTAGACACGTGAAGCAGACGATTGGACAAACACGTACCGTTTGAACGCTTCTTTGTAGTTGGATGGTCTATCGTAAGGGGCGCTTCAGCTGACGACGACTTTCTTTTGCGTGTTGCACGCCTCGTATAGAAAGGGCTTTGCTGCATCGGAATGTAGAGCAGTGAGCAGGTAGCGGCGCCTGGCGACGCAGGCATCCCGCGCAGCACGCCACAGCCGTATCTGTGCAGACAAGGCAAACACCCACACCAAACAACGCACAACGCACTGCTTGCGAACTTACCTCCCCTCCTGACACAATGGAGCAGGGCCTGGTTTCAGGGAGCTGCAAACGTGCTATGCTAATGGTGCGTATCGAAAAACCTAAGAAAAACTAGTAAAAGTGTTCCCATTCCATTTTTGCATGGTTGGTACAGCAACCGTGTTAAGTCGAAATCTACATCTACATGGGATACTCTGCAAATCACATTTAGGTGCCTGGAAGAGGGTTTATCGAACCACCGTTATACTATTTATCTCCCATTCCATTATCGAATAGCGAGCGGGAAGAAAGAACACCCGAATCTCTCCGTTCGTGCTCTGATTTCTCGTATTTTATTGTGATGATTATTTCTACGTAATGTAAGTGGGAGTCAATATATTTTCGCATTCGGAGGAGAATGTTGGCGAATGGAGTTTCGTAAGTAGCCCACGCCGCAGCGATAAGCGCCGTTGTTGTAATAATTCCCATCCCAGATCCGGTATCATTTCCGTTACGCAGTCTCCCCTGTATCGTGACAATACGAAACGAGCTACCCTTCTTTGAACTCTTTCGATGACCTCCGTCAAACCCACCTGATAAGGATCCCACACTGAGCAGCAATACTCCAAAAAAAAAGGATGGACAAGCGTAGTGAATGCGGTTTCTTTAGTAGTTCTGTTGCATCCTTTAAGGGTTCTGCCAATAAAACGCAGTCTCTGGTTCGCCTTTCCCACGATATTATCTACGTGTTCTTTCCAGTTTAAGTTTCTGTTTTAGTCGATGTCTTACCATCGATTACTACGATCTGTGTCCTCTGACAGGATATCCCCCTATCCAATCGCAAATTCGGGGCGATATACCATAACCAAGGAATTTCATTAAAAGAAGTTTGTGAGGTACGATGTCAAAAGCCTTCTGGAAATGAAGAAATACGGAATCGATTTGCGAAGTATAAAAGTACGGCTTACTTGCAAAAAAAATTATTTAAATGACTCGTTTCGTCCAGTCAGGGCATCTTCAGATATTTGACAAAGACGAAAAAAGAACTAGAACATAAAATATTTAGATGACAATATCTCAAACATTTTTTAAAATTTTTAGCTACAAAACAATGCTGAAATCTATACAAGGAATTGCAATCAGAATGAAACTTTCATCTGCAGAGGATTGTCCGCTGATATGAAATTTCCTGGCAGATTAAAATTGTGTGCCGGAACCGGGACTCGAACCTGGGACCTTTGCCTTTCACGGGCAAGCGCACTACCGACTGTGCTATCCCGACACGATTCACGATGCCCACGATGAATCGTGTCGGGATAGCACATTCGGTAGTGCGCTTGCCCGTGAAAGGCAAAGGTCCCGGTACCGGCATACAATTTTAATCTACCAATTTTAATCTGTTTTACCTACTCTGTGATAGAGGGTGTTTAGATTAAAATGCAGCCATAGGGTATCTTACAGAGGGAATAATAATGTAACGCTTTGATCTGGGGTAACGCCGGCCGTGGTGGCCGAGGGGACTGCGGCGCGACGGTCATGGTCTGCACGGCCACTACGGTCGGGGGTTCGAATCCCCCCTCGGGCATGGATATTTGTGCCGTCCTTAGTGTTAGCTAGTTCATAAGTAGTTTGTAAGTTTAGGGACTGATGACCCCGTAGTTAAGTCCCATAAGCTCTACAAACATTGGAACATTTTTTGATATTTAGTAAGTGTCGATCGTCCGGAACTCAGCTTGCCCTTTTGTCTCATGACACTTTGCGAGCTGTGGATGAAGGGCAACAGACTGTATTTTCGAAAGGCGTTTGACACGGTACCGCACTACAGACTGCTAACGAAGGTATGGGCTTATGGAATACGTGCCCAAATATGAGTGGCTCGAAGCCTACTTAAGTAATAGAACCTAGTATGTTGTGCTCGATGGTGAGTGTTCATCAGAGGCGAGTGTATCGTCAGGCGTGCCCCAGGGAACTGTAATACGACCGTTATTATTTTCTATCTATATAAATGATTTGACGGACAGAATGAGTTGCAATCTGCGGTAGTTTGCTGATGATTCTGAGGTGTACATGAGGGTGTCGGCATTAAATGACCGTATTAAGATACTGGATGACTTCGACCTGACTTCTAGGTGGTCTGAGGAATTGCAAATAACACTAAATGTAGAGAACCTGAAGACAGCAGTCGAGAATTTCAGTTCTGACCTACGCGTACTATGAGAATGGGCACAGAATGTATCATTGCAGCTCAATCCAAGTGAAACACAAGTGATTCTGGCAGGTCATTCTTCTTAACCACAAATATCGCGAATCTCTACCATCGATGGCACACCTAGTTTCGCCTTGGGAAAAAGGCCAGGAGTGATAATAGGTGACAAGCTAAATGGGATTGAGCGCACAGCCGCGGTGCGTAAGAATATTACCACTACTACAGCGACAGCTTCTGCTGATATTGTAATAGAAATAACATTGGTTCCAGAATGAAACTTCACTCAGAAGCGGAGTGTGCGCTGATATGAAACTTCCTGGCAGATTAAAATTCTGTGCCGGAACCGGGACTCGAACCTTTCACGGGTAAGCGCACTACGGACTGTGCTATCCCGACACGACTCGCGATGCCGCCTCACAACTTTACTTCTGCTTTAGGCTGTGGCTAAGCCATGTCTCCACCATATCCTTTCTTCCAGGAGTGCTAGTCTTGCATGGTTGCAGGAGAGCTTCTGTGAAGTTTGGAAAGTAGGAGGCGAGGTACTGGCGGAAGTAAAGTTGTGAGGCGGCATCGTGAGTCGTGTCGGGATAGCACAGTCGGTAGTGCGCTTGCCCGCCAAAGGCAAAGGTCCCAGGTTCGAGTCCCGGTTCCAGCACACAATTTTAATCTGCTAGGAAGTTTGACAACATTGGTGTTAGCAGATACAAAATCTACTTTTTAATATGTAGACACTGGTTAAGGCATGGCAATTTATGACAGAAGGAAGTTAAGAAAGCTGTACTTGGCGAGAGCAATGCCAATTCGACATTTTGTAATAGCAGCTAAGGGGTACACAGAATGGCGAATTTATTGCTTTAGCAGATAATCCATTAACTCGTTAGAAGCTGGCAATGTAATTCAGTTCTGACAGTGCTCTGATAGGAATGTGTATGTCTGTTGTTGATCAGACAAGATAGTTATGGTCGACGAAAGATAGGAGGGACAGTGTTCGTTGATAAGAAAGAAACAGTGTGTATGAAACTCTCTGCGCTTGACAGCACGGAGCCAGGATAGCTGCGTATAAGACGGTAAAGGACAATCGAAAAGACGGATGTTACATAATTATATATCTAATGCTACCGACTAGTTCCTGTGGTTTTGCGCTTAGACTTGTAAGATAACATCACGGTAATCAATAACTGGGATTACTAGTGTTTGTAAAAGTTACTTTTAAGGTCGAGAGGAAAGAACTTATATGCTGATGCCTTCTTACACAATGCGGCTGTGTGATCAATCCAGTTTAGTTTGTCGTCTATTATCACTCCCAGACTTTTTCCGAGGGGGCGAAAAATAGGTGTGCCATCGATGGTAGAGATTCGCGATATTTGTGGCTAATAGGAATGACCTACCAGAATAGCTTGAGTTTCACTTGGATTGAGCTTTTTAATCCTACATTCTGTGCCCATTCTGACAGTACGCATAGGTCAGAATTGCAAATTCTCGATTGCTGTCTTCAGGTTTTTTGGTTTTGAATGCGGTCTTAGAAAATCAGGTGATGCTGAAGGAATTAGATTAGGTAACGAAACAATGAAAGTGGTAGATGAGTTTTGTTACTTGGGTAGTAAAATAACATGCGATGGTCGCAGTACAGAGGATATAAAATGCAGAATGGCAATGGGAAGAAAAGCATTTTTGAAAAAGAGAAATTTGCTAACATCGAATATTAATTTAAGGGTAAGGAAGTCTTTTCTGAAGGCATTTGTGTGGAGTGTTGCCTTGTACGGAAGTGAAACATGGACGATAAGCAGTGCGGACAGGAAGAGAATAGAGGCCTTCGAAATGTGGTGCTACAGAAGAATGCTGAAGATTAGGTGGGTAGATCGAATAACTAATGAAGAGGTACTGAACAGAATTGGTGAGAAAAGGAATTTTTGGCATACCCTGACTAAAAGAACGGATCGCTTGGTAGGACACATTCTTAGACATCGGGGAATCGTAAATTTAGCATTGGAGGGAAGTGTATGGGGTAAAAATCGCAGAGGGAGACCAAGAGACTCGTATAGTAAGCAGATTCAAGTGGATGTGGGTTGCCGTTCTTATGAGGAGATGAAAAGGCTTGCTCAAGATAGGGTAGGGTGGAGAGCTGCATCAAACCAGTCTCCGGACTGACGACCATAACAACAACAACATTTAGATACTGGAGGTCGTGGACATACAAGTGGTATTTACAAAAGAACAATAGAAGACGAAAATAATTTTAAAAAAAAGAGTTTGAAACCTTTGTTAAGCTTAAGGGACTTAACTGCGGGGTCATCAGTCCATAAACTTACAAACTACTTATGAACTAGCTAAGACTAAAGACGACACAAAGATCCATGCCCGAGGGAGTATTCGAACCTCCGACCATAGCGGCCGTGCAGACTGACTGGCGCGCTGCAGACCGCTCGGCCACCGCAGCCGGCAAACATTGTCTTTAAACTTTTTTCAGGAAGCTAAAAGCGTCGTGACTATGACTTTAAACTAGGATGTAGTTATCATTTCATATTGTATTATTTCTTGTCTGTGTTAGCGCAAATCTGCTTAATTTATCAACAAATCATTGCTGTACGATATAAGTACGTGTGATTTCATTGAAATGTCCTGTTAAAGCACGAATTATCGCGTTTTAACCCAGAAGTATTATAATTTTTACGAAGCCGAGATATGTAGAATATTAGATTTTTTGTCGTCCGTGAGTTTTACGTACAGCCGGTTTCAAAAGTTGGCAGGTCTGCGGATAATTTGTAGCCGAAAGGGTATGTTTATTACGCAATAATTTAGGTTACGGGTCAATAGCTGATTGCTGTATAATCGATTGAATGTACGTGGTATAGTGACAGTAATTGAATTATGATTCTCTCTCTCTCTCTCTCTCTCTCTCTCTCTCTCTCTCTCTCTCTCTCTCTCTCTCTCTCTCTCTCTCTGTGTGTGTGTGTGTGTGTGTGTGTGTGTGTGTGTGTGTGTGTGTGTGTGTGTTTTATTTTATTTTATTTTTTTAACATGTAGTAATGTCGTTTCTCCTTTTCAGGTAAGATCTCCCCGCCTGCACTTCTAAATGTCGTCAGTTACGGGTTGCACGGTATGTCATACGGCGCATAGTTATTTTCACATTACGACTAAGCTCTGCAGACAGAAGTAATTTATACGAGGGCGAGTCAGTGAATGAAGTCGCAAAGTGAGGTAGACACGCCAGTACAGCAGGGGTATTTCTCTACCACTCTACGACACAGCCGTATTGTGGGTTCCAGCAGTTAAAGGAAGCAAATAAAGTCACAGCTCAAGAGCGTCACTTGTAGGAGGCATACGTTGCCACAAACGTTGCAAGCTGCACGCTTTTAAAGCCTTCTGGAAAGTTGGGACGAGTGTTTAACTTTACAGGTGGAGTCAGCTGAAAAAGTGACGCGATTTTCAGGCTTGTAATCGCAGTACTGGCGTGTCTACCTCAATTTGCCTTTCGCGTGCGAGCGCTTGTCCGACTGAGCTACCCGGGCACGCTTCACGGTCCGTTCTTCTACCTTTTATCTCCGCTAGTACCTCGCCTTTTCACAGAAGTTCTCCTGTGAACTTAGCAGCAACAACACTCCTGTAAGAAAGGTTATGGTGGAGACTTGGCTTAGCCGCTTGGCTTAGCAAAGGCATAATATCAGTAGCAATCGAGAGATTTATACCAAATAAATTAATAAAAGAGGGGGCTGACCCCCCATGGTACACAAAACAGGTCAGGTCACTGTTGCAGAAACGAAGAGAAACGCATGCAAAATTTAAAAAGACACAGAATCCACAAGACTGGCAATCTTTTACTGAAACTCGCAACCTAGCGCGGACTTCAATGCAAGAATCTTATAGTTGTTTCCACAACGAAATCCTGTCTCGTAATCTTGCAGAGAATCCAAAGAAATTCTGGTCATATGTGAAGTACACTAGCGGCAAAACACAAACAATACCTTCACTACGCGATAGCAATGGTAATACTACCGATGACAGTACTGCTAAGGCAGAATTACATAACACAGCTTTCCGAAATTCGTTCACCAAAGAAGACGAAGTGAACACTCCAGTATTCAATCCAAGAACAGCTGCCAGCATGCAAAACTTAGAAATAGATGTTCCTGGAGTAGTAAAACAACTCACTAAACAAAAACAAATCTTCTGGATCAGATTGTATACCAACTAGATTCCTCTCAGAGTATGCTGCTGCAATAGCTCCGTACTTAGCTATAATTTACAACCGATCACTCAGCGAAAGATCCGTACCCAAAGACTGGAAAGTTGCCCAAGTTACTCCAATATTCAAGAAAGGCAATAGGAGTGATCCCCAAAATTACATGCGTATCTCATTGACGTCGATTTGCCGTAGGATTTTGGAACATATACTTTGTTCGAATATTATGTACTACCTCGAAGAGAACGACCTATTAACCAATAGTCAACACGGATTCAGAAAGTATCGCTCTTGCGAAACACAGCTTGCCCTTTATTCACATGAAGTGTTAAGTGCCATCGACAAGGGATCTCAAATCGATTCCATATTTCTGGATTCCTGGAAGGCTTTTGACACTGTACCCCACAAGCGGCTTCTTATGAAATTGCGTCCTTATGGAATATCTCCCCAATTGTGCTACTGGATTCACGATTTCCTAACAGAAAGAACACAGTTCGTTGTAATTGACGGTAAGTCATCGAGTAAAACATAAGTGATATCTGGCGTTCCACAGGGAAGCGTTATAGGTCCATTACTCTTCCTCGTGTTTGTAAACGATTTAGGAGACAATCTGAATAGCTCCCTTAGACTGTTCGCGGATGATGCTGTCGTTTATCGGTTAGTGAAGTCAACAGAGGATCAGAAGCAACTGCAAAGCGATTTAGACAAAATTTCTGCATGGTGCGAAAATTGGGAATTGACACTAAATAAAGAAAAGTGTGAAGTAATACACATGACCACTAAGAGAAATCCGCTGAACTTCAATTACGCGATAAATCAGTCAAACCTTAAGGTCGTAGATCCTACCAAATACCTAGGAGTTAACAATTACGAACAACTTTGACTGGAGAGAACACACAGAAAATATTGTGGGGAAGGCGAACTAAAGGCTACGTTTCATCGGCAGAACGCTTCGAAGATATAACATTTGATATGAAACTTCCTGGCAGATTAAAATTGTGTTCCTGAACCGGGTCTCGAACCTCGGACCTTTGCCTTTCGCGGGCAAGCGCACTACCAACTGTGCTATCCCGACACGACTCACGATGCCGCCTCACAACTTCCGCCAGTACCTCGCCTTTCGCGAAAGGCAGAAGGTCCCAGGTTCGAGTCCCGGTTCCGGCACACAATTTTAATCTGCCAGGAAGTTTCATATCAGCGCACACTCCGCTGCAGAGTGAAAGATTGATTCTGGAGTTGTAGGTCACCTGGTGCGACGGCGCCTAGTGCAGACAGCTAGCTGTTAACAGAACCCTTTGTGAGGCCGACTGCAGAGCCCTGTGTCCGCTGTTTAGCGAGGGGGTGGGGAGCCACATCCGCTGTGTTCGCCGGGAGGTGCCGCGTCTAGCGAGCACAAGGCGCCTCCTGTACACGGCTTAAGTCCGTCCACTGCCGATGTACAGTGGGGGACAAAAAGATTACCCAACAAAGTCCGAGAGCAGAGCATTGCGCACGCCCAAGCTCATAAGCGCGAGTGTTACAACTCCAGTCGTCTGTGCAGCTTAGGCTTGCTGTTTACATAGCAATACAATAGTTATAATGTACTGTATATGTCGAGATTATTACACTTTAACTCGGGTATCATTTATTTTGGAAAACAGTATTCGAGCACGTAGAGAGGGTTGAGGTATAAGAATTCCACGTGGGTGCTGAAAGGTGCATATAACATATACATTAACAAGAGCAAAACTAGGGTAATGGAGTGCAGTGTAAGAAAATCGGGCGATGCTAAAGGAATTAGATTAGGTAACGAAGCAATAAAGGAGGTAGATGAGTTTTGTTACTTGGGCAGTAAAATAACAAATGATGGTCGCAGAACAGAGGATATAAAAGGCAGAATGGCAATAGGTCGAAAAGCATTCTTGAAAAAGTGAAATTTGTTAACCTCGAATATTGATTTAACCCTAAGGAAGTCCTTTCTGAAGGCATTTGTATGGAGTGTTGCCTTGTATGGGAGTGAATAATGGACGATAAACAGTGCGGACAGGCAGAGGATTGAGGGTTTTGAAATATGGTGCTACAGAAGAATGCTGAAGATTAGGTGGGTGGATCGCGTAACTAATGAGGAGGTACTGAAGAGAATTGGGGAGAAAAGAAATTTCTGGCATACCTTGACTAAAAGAAGGGATAGATTGGTAGGACACATTCTTAAACATCAAGGAATTGTAAATTTAGCGTTGGAGGGAAGTGTGTGGGGTAAAAACCGCAGAGGAAGACCAAGAGATGGATACAGTAAGCAGATTCAGACAGATGTAGGTTGCCGTTCTTATGTGGAGATGAAGAGGCTTGCTCAGGATAGGGTACTGTGGAGAGCTGCATCAAACCAGTCTCCGGACTGAAGACCACAACATCATCATTTACTACGACGAACCGCTTCTCATGTATGTTTCATTCGGTAAGTGGGTGCGCTAGACGATTCATGAAGTCAACGGGAGTGCGTTAGAATCCCACTATAATAATCTTTTATTTTTATTTTTTTAACATAGCGGCTATTGTCAGCGACCGTTACAACGTCAATGGATGAACAAGCAGCCCTCGGTCGCAAATTAAAAATTATTTTACCAGATTTCGGCCATAACTAAGATTGCCTTCATCAGAAAATATAAAACAAGTCGCATAATAAAATATATTATTCAGCTGTATACCTTACGTCACAAAGTTTAAAAAGAGCTGTTTTGGAAAAAGCCCTTTTTAACTTTGTGGCGTAAGCTATATAGCTGAATAATATATTTTATTATGCGACTTGTTTTATATTTTCTGGTGAAGGCAATCTTAGTTATGGCCGAAATCTGGTAAAATAATTTTTAATTTGCGACCGAGAGCTGCTTGTTTATCCATTGTGACTAGAATAAAATTTTTCTCGATGTATTGTAGCAATATTTTAAATATTAATTCGCAAAAAAATTGTGCAGGGGCAATGGGGTCTGACTCCATCATAAATGCAGGCCTTACCGCAGAAATAGCGGCAATACAATTATCTGTTTCATTGTGGCGGTGCATTTTGCTTGCGGCCGTGTGTTTAACTTTCTGGTTATTTTTTATTGGAACATGTCTAAAACATCTACATTCATACTACGCGAGCCACCCGACGGTGTGTGGTGGAGGATACCTAGTGTACCACTATCGGTTCTCCCTCCTATTCCAGTCACGTATTGTTCGCGGAAAGAAAGATTGTCGGTATGCCTCTGTGTGGGCTCTAATCTCTCTGATTTTATCTTCATGATCTCTTCGCAAGATATACGTAGGAGCAAGCATTATACTGCTAGACTCCTCAGTAAAGGTATGTTCTCGAAACTTCGACAAAAGCCCGTACTGAGCGACAGAGCGTCTCTCCTGCAGAGTCTTGCACTGGAGTTTATCCATCATCTCCGTAACGCTTTCTCGATTACCAAATGATCCTGTAACGAAGCGCGCTGCTCTCCGTTGGATCTTCTCTACCTCCTCTGTCAATCCCACCTGGTACGGATCCCACGCCGGTGAGCAGTATTGAATCTGTGGGTGAACAAGTGTATAACCTACTTCGTTTTCGGACTGCAGTTCCTTAGGATTCTTCCAATGAATCTAAGCCTGCAATCTGCTTTATCGACGATTGATTTTATGTGGTCGTTCCATTTTAAATCACTCCTAATGTCTACTCTCAGATAATTTATGGAATTAACTCCTTCAAATTGCTGACCTGCTATAGTGTAGCTAAATGATACAGGATCTTTCTTTCTATGTATTCTAGAAGCTTGTGTGTCCCAGAAAGGAAATCATATTATTAAAAAGATTGTATTCCAGTGTTTTCCTTCTGATAGATATTAAAAGATGTGTGTAAAGAAATTCTGAATGTAAACATTGTAGTGATAAAGGACACGGGAGTTCGTATCCAACAGTTTCTTAGTAATATGGTTGATGTTACTTAATCCTTACAGATACAGCTGTATGCCTTTTTTTGCTCTGTGGCAATGGTCTTGTGGACTTGGTATTTCGTCCCCATCTGTAGACGTCATTATCAAGGGTGATGACCGTGATGACTGTCGAAACCGCAGTGAGCAGACAAGGCGATCGACCTCGCGTCTGCTGCCGCGCTGACTTCCGACAAAACATGGCTGAAGCTTTTAGTTTACCTTTCTGTTTTACTTTCCTACATTAATTAAATGATCTGAAACAACAGAGTGGTAGATTTCTATTGAGAGATGACTTATTTAAGTAGAAAAGAAATTAATGGCGCTCAGCCTCCACATACACTGACCAGTCATCAGAATTTTGGTCGGCCTTCCCCACGGTATCAGTACCGACCGTAGCAGCTGTTGTCGGTACATCTACATAGATACTCTGGAAATCACTTTTAAGTGCCTTTCTCTACCGTTCCATTCTCTAATAGCGCGCGGAAGAAAGAACACCTGAATCGTTCCGTTTTCGATCTGATTTCTATTATAGTACTGACTGCAGCAGCTGTTGTCGGTACTACACTTATAATAGTTCGCGGTCGGGAGCGCTCACTTTAGTTCGTTCTTTTAGTTCGTCCGCTCCCAGTGACGGCTGAGCGGCGTGGTCTGCGCATGCAGGTGGAGGGACAAGTTCCCCCACCTAGCTGCTTCATGCGCTTGCTGCTTGAGCCGCTAACGATATCACGCAAACCAAAAGAAACAGTTTGTGGAGAATTTCTCGCGTTTAATTCTAGAGTTCTCTATATCTTGGCATTACGGAATTTGTCAGATATTGCACAGTGCAGAAGACTTCAAAACAGAAATTATGTAGCACTGAACTATGCCGGCCGAGGTGGCCGAGGAGACTGAGGCGCTTCAGTCACGGTCTGCACGGCCACTACGGTCGGGGGTTCGAATCCCCCCCTCGGGCATGGATATTTGTGCCGTCTTTAGTATAAGGTAGTTCATAAGTAGTTTGTAAGTTTAGGGACTGATGACCCCGTAGTTAAGTCCTATAAGCTTAACAAACATTTTTGAACTGAACTATGTAATCTAGCAGGCAGACGCTCACCTCGAAATGGCTCTCATCACCGAGAAGGCAAACACGTGATTTTTAATTCTGCTGCGCGCCCTCTCGCTATTGTCCTTCGGTCTTAGGAAAAGAATCGAACGGAATAAGAAGCGAGATACGTTTGGCATAATAGTTCGCGACCGGTAACGCATGTTTTAGTTCGTGACCGGTAGCTCTCCTTTCAGTTCGCAGCTCGGTCGCGAAGTAGGTCGCTCTTTTTAGTTCGTCAGCTCTTTCTGTCTTTTGCTACCGGTACTAAAAGAGCTCTTTTTGTTATGACAGCTTTTTTATATAATAGTGTTGCCAAAGAGTGTGCTATTACCCGTATTTTTGGGCAATTAGACATGAAATACTTAAACAAATAAACCGGTTATTTACACGTATAGGTGATACAATAGTATTCAACTATATTGCATGCAGAGTTCTCGTAGTATTTCATTTTTAAAATGGATTTATTTATTTAATAGGTCATTGAAGCAACATTACCTATAAAATATGCTAAATGCGTCTATACTATTGAATGCACTTTTTAATTTTTATATAATTTTGGAAGTGATCATCAAAGAATATAACTTATAACATTAACAAAAGAAACTTTTATAATTTGTTTTTAACAATTACACACAAAAAATAATCATGAGTCCTGAGCGAGGACGTATTTATTTATTCATCTTAGCTCGAAATGACGGTAACTGGCAGAAGGGAATCACACGATTCTGCGCGCTTTCGCGTCCTCTCGCTGTTCCCCGTCTGTCTTCGGAAAAGGAGCGGACTAAGAGGCGAGGGATCTGTGAACTAGTTCGCGTATTTCGCATGTGGGAGCGCTCTTAGGTGCAACTGTTTCGTTCGCGAACTGTTTCGTTCGCGAACTGTTTCGTTCGCGAACTGTTTCGTTCGCGAACTGTTTCGTTCGCGAACTGTTTCGTTCGCGAACTGTTTCGTTCGCGAACTGTTTCGTTCGCGAACTGTTTCGTTCGCGAACTGTTTCGTTCGCGAACTGTTTCGTTCGCGAACTGTTTCGTTCGCGAACTGTTTCGTTCGCGAACTGTTTCGTTCGCGAACTGTTTCGTTCGCGAACTGTTTCGTTCGCGAACTGTTTCGTTCGCGAACTGTTTCGTTCGCGAACTGTTTCGTTCGCGAACTGTTTCGTTCGCGAACTGTTTCGTTCGCGAACTGTTTCGTTCGCGAACTGTTTCGTTCGCGAACTGTTTCGTTCGCGAACTGTTTCGTTCGCGAACTGTTTCGTTCGCGAACTACACTAGTAGATACTTGACGACACCCTGCGTCAGCTGCATACAGTTCTCTTGTGACTTGGCCTCACAAAAGTGATTGTGATGGCTACAAGCTGGAAATATCTCACCCGGTGACAAATATAACAACGATAATGTCCTAAGAAGACGCCTTCACTATTCCCGCGGAGTTGAGAAGGTGCCTGATTGTCTGAGCGTCGCGGTGCTGTGGCACAGTAGCGGCGTCCTACAGCCCTGGAGGCCTCCCTGGCTGCTGCTACCGTGTAGCAGCAACCCGCATAGAAGAAAGCCCGCGCACGTCACAAGATGGCGGCGGTGAGAGGCTTAGAGTCCTCTGAAAGACTGTAAACATTAGCAGTGCACGCTGTTTATACTGCATTCTTTCGTTCAGGAGTGTATTTATTACGTAAACTGGTGTTGTGTACGGTGTGATCGCTAGGCTGGACGATTTGTGTGTGTGTGTGTGTGAGAGAGAGAGAGAGAGAGAGAGAGAGAGAGAGAGAGAGAGAGAGAGAGAGAGAGAGAACAACATGTGATCTCTTTTTTACTGACAAAATAATGACGTTTCGCTGTGCCGAAGTGTAGAGGATATTACGACTGTGACCCAAAAGTTACCGTCTTTAAACTTCCGGAGAAGAAGAAACGGATATCAAGAATTCCCAGGATAAATTGCCTCGTTCTTCAAGTTAATGAGTAAGTTTTCGTTTAACCTTATAAAAGAGTTTTAAGTCATGACTGTTTACCGTTGAATATTGCGATTCATTTTATTTACGTAACCACCCCCATTATCTTATTCTTCACCGGACGTTTAAGGACGGTAACTTTTGGGCCACAATCGTAATTTCCTCTACACTTCGGCACAGCGAAACGGCATTATTTTGTCAGTAAAAAAGAGATCACACGTTGTTCTCTGACACAGAAATCGTCCAGCGTATCGATCACACCGTACGCAACACCAATTTACGTAATAAATACACTCCTGGACGAAAGAACGCACTATAAGCAGCGTGAACTGCTAATGTTTACTGACTTTCAGAGGACTGTAGGCCTCTCCCCGCCGCCATGTTGTGACGTCGTGCGCAGGCTCTTTCTTCTATAGGGGGTGCTGCCGTGTAGCCCCGGCCGCAGCGCTGCCAGCGCTTTGTCCCGTCAGCGCTTTGCCTCCTTCGCAGCCCTGGCCTTCAGCTTTCAGCCTTCAGGCTGTAGGCGTCCTCCACACCAGCCGCGTCAGCGACCAGCCAGGCAGCGCACCACGACGAGGGAGGGCGCCACTACTACTGACCGCCATATAGCGCGCTGGTAACGCTGTATATCTGGATGTAAATGTCTGCCAGTGTTCTGCGCTCACTTAATACCTCACACTTTAATAACAGACAACACAAGGTAATTCTCCGCACTGTAGAAAATGGCTGTAACGTACAATCGCAATGGGGAAAACGATTTTTTCTATGAATAAATATCGATTACCACATGGTTGTATGATATTAAACTTTAAATAACCTGCCTTCTCGCGTTCTGGATGGATAATTATGTAGTAACGTATATGAACCTCCCTACCGACATCTGTAGTCAAGTTGTAAACAGTCGGTCAGCTCCACCCACAGCCATACTAGGAATGAGTAGCCGGCCGCGGTGGCCGAGGAGACTGAGGCGCTTCAGTCACGGTCTGCACGGCCACTACGGTCGGGGGTTCGAATCCCCCCTCAGGCATGGATATTTGTGCCGTCCTAGTTCGTAAGTAGTTCATAAGTAGTTCGTAAGTTTAGGGACTGATGACCCCGTAGTTAAGTCCCATAAATCCTTTTTGGCTTGACAGAACAAGATTTATATGAATTACATTTTTTGAAAAATCTACCTGAAAATTGGAAAATTTGAGAAAAATTGAAAGTGCGTTTTTAAATGTGTTTTTAATTGAATTCAGCACGCCAGAGAGGGTTGATTTTTTTTTTTTTTTTTTTCGTTATGGTATTTGAAAAATTTTCGGTAAAAAAATGGGGATAGTTGAAAAGTCACAAAATTCGAACGATGTCACATTTTCAATGTGTTTCTAAACGTACTCAAAATTATAAGTTGACAACCGGTCATCCGATTGCGATAAAAATTGGTCATTTGACGTTAAGCGAAATATAAACTTTCTTATGAACTAAAAATTTAGGAAAGTTGCCTGGAAATTTGAAAAATCGCTAGAAATTGAAAAAGCTTTTTTTCAATGAATGATGATGCCTTTATAAAGCTTACTGGGTCTAAAATACATGTGATTTAAATTAATATGGTTTGTATTAAGAGGTAAGTGATACGAAGTTCACCGGGTCATCTAGTTGATGAACGTTTTTGACCTCTAGATAGTCTACTAAATTTTGTTGTGTTTAAGCACTCTATATTGTTATCAGGATGGATCATCAATTTTATTTTTATTAGTCGAAAACATAAATGGCTTTACAATTAAAATGTCATATCTAACATGTAATATTAGTGGTTTCAGTTTTACTTCGTTCCAGAATGACGGTATATTATGTCGAGACTAAAGGGACAATTCGCGTAAAGTTAATGTTGCAACATTTGAACGATCTATTACAGATGTAATAAACTACGGTTTAAAGCAGAACCAACCGAAATACAAATTTCAGGAACATTTGGGTTAAACTTCGAAAATAGCCTACTCACTACGTGCACTTGAGAACGTGTAAGAGGTTTCCAGCATATGTCGCCCACGTCTGGTTGCCGCTGCTGTGTTGTTTTCAGTTCGCGCTGTTACCGTACCAGCTGGGACAAAACAAAACAGCCATTGTCACCCGCTCACCGACAGTTGGCAGTACTGTCTGTAGCTTAGCTTACTTGTGGCAGACGTCGGCACGCACATATTCTTAACCCGTCTGTATCCGTTACAGGTAGCAGACACATCTCCGATGACAGCACAGCAGGTATTGAGCGCTCTCTGCAAAGCGGAACTACATTGTGTTCTCATCAGCAGTGTATTCTAAAGGCTATCAGTATTGTCGCTATTATTATTATTATTGTTGTTTTCATTTTATATTTTCAGTCTGCCTCCTCACTAATCATCATTCTTTTGGTTCATTCACGACTCTCAACGCAAGACTGAATAATTATTTGCTACTTGCAATTCTCGCAGTGCTCCATGTAGCGTCCTATTTGACACAAACGCCACAATTGCTGTCACTAATTTAGATACTCATATAGTTCACCACAATCTACGGAATTCTTACCTATTCAACAACACCTGCAACGATTTACTGAACTACAAAGATCGTCTCATTAGTACCTGGACTGACCCACATATAGTCTAAAAATATCTCTTGTTGAGAAACTATACTATCTGTGGAGCATATGTTTAAGTTTGAAGACGCCATCAATAGTGAACTTTGTGAATGAACCTGTGAAAATGGAGAAAATAGGTCATCGTTATGTGATAGATTTTTTGAAGGCCTCAGCGCAACCACTATTGAAGCTGAGTCATATTAGACTTTGTGTGTGTCAGCTCCCTCGTTTACAAAAGTAAAATATTAGGCAGCTGAGATTAAACGAGGCCGTGTCGGTTGCCAAGGCGAGCGTCGCTGTGGTCGACCAGATGAGCTGACGACTCCAGAAACGGCGGTACCGCTGATCGCCGACTGAAAGTGCGCGAGCTAGCAGACACACTAGGCATTCCAGAACGTGCGGTACGTCGCCCCTGAACATGAGAAAATTGTGTCCAAGTTTTGTGCCGCGTTTGCTAAC
The DNA here is from genome assembly GCA_026315105.1 of Locusta migratoria. Lineage (NCBI taxonomy): Eukaryota > Metazoa > Arthropoda > Insecta > Orthoptera > Acrididae > Locusta > Locusta migratoria. The sequence continues at coordinate 10,316,185 of CM048753.1, read as the reverse complement.
AATCGAGCGAAAATCAAATGTGAATGCCGTAAACTCCCCAAAATGCCTTGGAATTACTATTACTTCAGACGTAAACTGGAAAGAACACGTAGATAATGTCGGGGGAAAGGCGAACCAGACACTGCGTTTTATTGGCAGAACACTTAAAAGATGCAACAGAACTGCTAAAGACACTGCATACACTACGCTTCTCCGTTCATTTTTAGAGTATTGCTGCCCAGTGTGGGATCCTTATCAGGTGGGTTTGACGGCGGACATCGAAAGAGTCCAAAGAAGGGCAGCTCGTTTCGTATTGTAACGATACAGGGGAGACAGCGTTACGGAAATGATACAGGATCTGGGATGGGAATCATTACAACAACGGCGCTTATCGCTGCGGCGTGGGCTACTTACGAAACTCCAATCGCCAACATTCTCCTCAGTGCGAAAATATATTGTTGACTCCCACTTAAATAGGTAGAAATGATCATCAGAATAAAATACGAGAAATAATAGCTTGAACGGAGAGATTCAGGTGTTCTTTCTTCCCGCGCGCTATTCGAGAATGGAATGGGAGAGAAATAGTATAACTGTGGTTCGATGAACCCTTTGCGAGGCACTTAAATGTGATTTGCAGAGTATCACATGTAGATGTAGAAAAGTTTTGTGAAGATGTTTCAGTTGAAAGTGTTTAGAGAAGTGTCGCAGCAACAAAGTTAATTTTTTGCAACCGTTTTGTTATGTAGTTAAAACAAAGTTGTTCATGATTACATATCGAAGTCATGCGTGCTAGAATCTAAATTTTTTTTAATTTAGTGACCGAGGGATTATTAAACTATAATATGTTGCGAGAATGTATTTCGCTATTAAATCCTTTAGGAGGAAATAATCCGCCACAACAAATACGAGGTATGTTCAAATGTTTGTATATCTATCGTACCAAACTGCATGGTCATCGGTCCGTAGCTTACAAACTACTTACACTAAGGTAAACTAACCTAAGGACAAAACAAACACACACACACACACACACACACACACACACACACACACACACACGCCCAGGGAGGACTCGAACCTCCGACGGCGAGCAACCGCGCGTTCCACAGCGAAGCGCCTTAGACCGCTCGGCTACTCCACAGCGGCTACGAGGTATGTCCACAAATTAAGATCCGTTGGGTTATATAAAACGCGTAGAGATACAGAAAAATATTTTATAAAAATTTACAGTTTAAAAAATTCTTTTCTACATACTATCCGTAATAAAGTAGCCACTTGTGATAACGAAGCACACGTTTTTATATGCCTTTTTCATACAAGGTTGCCGGCTGTGTATTCAACCAAGTGGTAACATGTTCTTTCAGGTCGTCGTCATTGTTGAAGTGTTGACCACCAAGGGCAGATTTTAGGTGTAAGAAGAGACGAATGTCGCTACGAACTGTGTCCGGGCTGTATGGAGGATGATCAAACGCGTCCTAGTGAACTTCGCGTAAGACTTGTTTCTTCGTTAGTATGCACCAGCTGGCAAGTCCGCTATTGCAGTGGCCAAGATTGATGAATTAAAGTTTGAATTGCTACTGCATGCCAGAATTAGCCCCCTCGGTTTATTTTCTGTTTCCATACTTAGAAATATGGCTCGGTGGTCAAAGGGGGAAAAAAAAGAATAGAAAAATTAATTCCGCAGTTAATGGCTGCTTTTAGCCGTTACACCGTTATTATAGAAATGATATCGAACTTCCTGAACATCGCTGGCAGAGGTGTATAGTACTGAAAGGAGATTGTTGGAAAATACATTTTCAGGAAATTTGTAGTTTTTTGTTGCGTCGGATACTTACGTGACGACCCTAGTACGTGCACCAAAAAATCTGACTGTCCAATGTCAACTATGTGGATCATTAATTGCGCCGATCGCTGTGAGAAAGAAAAAAAAAATATCAGAGCAGACGTGTCTGTGTAATGGAGCAGGTGTTGTAACTGTATATCTTAAGTCGGGTTGTTTAGTCACGACCGCTAGCAGGCGTTGCGAACGTGGAACATAAGTGTATGAAAATTTGTGTTGGGGCTGGGATTCGAACCCGGCACCACCTACTGACTGGGCAGCTGCTCACGGGCCTAACACACTTGCAGGAAGTAACCGAGCGCGCTAACCGCCCGACCAGAACGCACACACGCCCTCCTGCTACGACCGTTGTACTCCGTGGTTCGCAGCTGGCCCGATGTTGCCGCTGCACTGAAATAAAGCATCGACCCGTGACCAGGTGGACTACAAATATGGAACGACCGAATATTCGGTAGCGGCTACGGCCAGTTTCGGCCAGAAATGTGCCGAATCTTCGGCTTGGGCGAAATTAGCTTTCTGGAACTGAAGTGATGAAGTGCGGTCGCGTTCTGGGTGGATTCAGTCAAAACAATAGCGCTTCACCACAATTCGTGGCGCGCCGTTCACCTGCTAGGAGCCTCCACTCCGCTTACAAATTGTGACTAATTTGTTGTTAAGGACAATATTATGCAATCGTATCTAATAGTGACATTCTGATCTCTATCGAGAAGACGAAATATATGGCAAACATCACGGAAGCTCCTGGATGGATGGCAACAGACAGAGGGAAAGTTCAGAAGGTGGAAAAAATTCAAATACCTAGGAGAATGGATAGACACTGGACTGACAGAAAAGGATGCAATGGAAGCACGAATAAACAAAATTAATTTAGCATGTAAACTGACAACGAACATCTATAATAAGAAGTGTGTTATCGCACAAGTCCAAAGTGCGCGCCACATACTTTCGCCGCGCGCCGCCATGCACGCACGGCGCGGCGTTCTTACGTCAGCCACGAGCGCCCTCTGCTACAACTCCGCTCGTGGGCACCACTGAACGACATCGTTCACTTGGGACTGAGATATTAACCAGCGAACACTTCGGAATCAGATAGGCACCAATGAAGACTTGGCTATAGGACAGGCACTAGGCAGGCATCTAGCTCAACTATGTATCAGCATTCTCCAGTACTGAGCTATGTAAAAGTATTACTAAGTCTCTAAGAAAAATAGATCTCGTTCTAATTTACTCTAGTGTTTCTAGTTTGTGCTGTCCCACTGGCTGGTCACCTCCTACCTGCACAAGCGTGCATCCTTTATTGCTGTGTCGGTCTTTCTGCTCAGCCACCGACACCTACAACGGAAACGAGACACAAAAGCGGCGACGAGGCTGGGACACAAAAAGAATAATATTTCTATCAATGCAAAACTGAAACATTACCAGACAGTGATCCGCCCTGAAGCTTTATATGCAGCAGAAACACTCAACCTAATAAGAACTGGAGTGATCAAGAGGCTAGAACTGGTGGAACGCAAGATTCTCAGGAGAATATTAGGACCTCGAAGAACAGAAGACGGTCAGTTTAGAAATCGATGCAACCAGGAACTCTCTTCCAAAATAGAAAAAAATATCCAATATCATTAAGAAAAGAAGGTGCGAGTTCTTTGGACACATTTGCAGAATGGACCACAGGAGATTAACACAGCAAACTTCACAATTCTTGTTGTACAAGAAAAGCAAAATACGGCGGATCCAAGAAGTACAAAGGGAACTGGAAGAAATGGGAATACGGGATCAAGAAATACACAACAGGGTGATTTTTTTAAATAAAAAATTCAGGCATTTGCGGGATTTGAGGACAAGAACTAGACCGAGAACGAAATCATCGTGGACAGAAGAGGGAAGAAAGATGCAAAGTATGAGAAGGAAAGAATACTGGAAGAGGAGGAAGAACTGAAGAAAGCAAGCTGATGTGAATTAACGTGGTCCAAAGATGGCCGAAACGAAAGAAGAGTAGTAAGAATTCAACTTAATCAGCATTGTATTTAGTGGAACGGATTATGATATTATGATGTAAAGTTTTATTAATGAGTTTCCTTCAAAGCTAGGAGCTTTTTTAATAATTAATATGGGTTTACAAAACATTCATCATGTGGTTACACACGTTTTCCTGTTCAGTTTGCTTAAATTAATACTGACAACAATCACACTGTTAGTCGGAAGTGTGACTTTATTTTTCGAAATACTTTCTGCAGCACTGTTTCAAGCTGTTATGTATTCAAGAATGCCAAAAAGGAGAAATGAAAATTTGTTTGTCGATTGCAAAAAACGAAGATGATAGATGGTAACATAAAACTAGCGCTCTCAGGAACAAAACTACTGTAAGGGCCACTTACTGAAGCAAACAAATGATTCCTTTCTGCCTATTTTGTATTGTGGTAGTCACGTTGAGGCTCTGACATTTCGTAGTATGTATTTGGCATGTTTCTTTTGTACCTAAAGACTATCTTCCTACAAGAAGGTATGCAGTACTTATGGACTGAGTAGTCTCATTAGTTAAGAGTTCAACCAGATGAGGACCACCTCTAACTATCGAAACTTGTGACGTAAGCTTTACAGCTGAGTTGTAACTTTTATTATGCGACTTGTTTTAATGTATAATTTATTATGAAACCAGGTTAAATAATTCTAATTTTGCGACGGAGGGCTGCATTTTTATCCTTTGATGTGCACTTACTTTACACCATTTACAAAACTTTTCCAAACTATTATTTATCGAAGAGGTAAAGGTAATACACTGCGCTCTGATTTTTGCCCTCTGAGAATGCCACGTTGGAAAAAATTCTTGCCGCGGTGGAGTAGCCGAGCGGTCTAAAGCGTCTCGCTGCGGAGCGCGCGGTTGCTCGCCGTGGAGGTTCGAGTCCTCCCTGGGGCATGGGTGTGTGTGTTGTCCTTAGGTTAGTTTTCCTAGGTTTAAGTAGTTTGTAAGCTACGGACTGATGACCACGCAGTTTGGTCCGATAGATTTACAAACATTTGGACATTTTTTGAAAAAATTCTTGCTCTTGTGTTCTCTTCAATCTGCGTTAAACTAAATGTATATATTTCTTCATATATTCATTACAACCAGTATCTTTCACATTGTTATGGAAAAGAAACATTTGCTCTTATGCAACCTGATGATAGAAAAATTATTTTAAAGCTGAGTGAAATATATCCATACTAAATGTAGATTCTTCATGTAATTCAGTGCATGGAGTGAGTTGACTTATCGACACGTCATTGAACAGTGTGTCTTAGGAAGTTAGAGAAGAGCTTCTTGTAGTTTCTTCTTTCCATAAGTTTTTCGTGATGTATGTTGAGCTACAGGTGGAAGTCTTCCTTGCTTTTGATACCTTTCGTCATAATGTAGTGTATTGCTTGTCCTTTAATCCAGCTGACAGCATTTCTTTTCATGGCTGACTGAGGCACGTCACTCGGATTTAGGTCTGCAGGTGTTACGGCATGTGGAGCTATTCGCGTTACTTTGGCTATAATTTGCCTAATGATTTTCCAGATTTCATGTACATCAGCACACATAAATTGATGCACTTCAGTGTCAGCTAAATTGCAAGTGGAACAGTTCGGTGAATCTGTGAGGTGAATGATGTGTAACTAAAGAATTGCTGTCTATTTTCCTATTGACGGCCTTGTACCATGTAGCTCTGACGTTGGTCGGTGGAAAATGGCTATTGATATTTTTCGAAATTGCCTTGCAGTTGTGAGCAGGATAATTATGTTCAACGATGTTTCTATGTCTTGTCTTCATCAGTATTTAGTCAGTGCTAAAGTAGGCACTCTAGATGCCAGTCATGGTGGATTAGGCCTTTTAGACGTAACTACCGAAGCATCAGCACTCTTCGTTATACGGCAACAACCCGGGAGCGTTACAAGGAAACTTTTCGACGTTCTTAAACCGTCAAGTCTTGAACCTCCTATCGACGTTAGAAACACCAATGTTTGCTTACAACACGTGAGGACCTTTTATGTCAGCAGTGCACTTTTGTATTCAAGACACCTGACAGCAAGGGCTATTACGAATAAAAGAAACAAATGTGAAAGAAGGAATAATATCGGTCTAGAAATGTGAACTGGGATGCTGTATGGCGAAATATTAATCTAAAAGGACACTCCTCGGACGTAATAACAGCTTGGTACAAAGTCATCAATAATATAATTTCCACCAACGAACGACTCTGTGGAATCGGCATAAATCAAACAGATGTAATTTTGAGTTGGTTTACGTTATAGGAGGCGATCCACTTATAATATTGTAAAAAGATATAAAATAGCCAAGATCGCTTGTCATCAGTTTTTATTAATGACGACCGGTTTCACTGATCTATGTCAGCATCATCAGGTCAAATAAAATATTTTACAAGGCCAAAGCAAACTCACTGTCTTAATTACGTTTTATTATAATGACTTAGTGCACTTATGCACTGTAAATCGTTTTATATAACAACTATTTGACGTTACAAGATTATGGCCTTGTAAAATATTTTATTTGACCTGATGATGCTGACATAGATCAGTGAAACCGGTCGTCATTAATAAAAACTGATGATAAGCGATCTTGGCTATTTTATATCTTTTTACAATAAGATGTAATTTTGTTAATACAGTTATACACAGATTACCTGTGGGGGAAACTTAAATAATTGGAAATAGTGAGAGCGCAAATAGCATTCCTGACAAGAACTTCACCTGAATACGTATCTCCGTCCATACTATGTAGACCAGATGCAAGATACTTTCTCGAGGAGAAATAATAATGCAGTATACTGGTTACTGCGAGAATACGTGAGCTACGTGACACGACCACAGGACGAATATAAAAAACTTAGTAAGTATATGGACCAAAAATCCAGACATGGAAACATGCTTATTTTCGTATTTGAACGAATGGGGATAGGTTAATATACATACATACACTCATTTAATATCAGTTTTATGGATGTGTACAAAAATCTGAAAGTGTTATGAAAAGCCTAAAATTAAGGTGAACTTATTTAAAAATTGAACTGCAAAATATGAGTAAATGAGCATGTTGTTTTTGTAATTGTGTGTGAGTATATCATTAAGAGTACCTGTGTAAAGTATCTTACATATGAGTGCTAAAATGTCATAATTTTCACTATATACAATAGAATGTATAAGAAATAAATAAAATTTTAAATAAAACATGGGTATGGCGTCTGCCTATTAAGCGGTTCCCGGGTTCTAATCCCGGCTGCGGTATAAATTTTATTCAATGCCTCTAATTCACTTTTAATACCATTAATAAATATCGATACAAAATGTGTCTGGTGAATGTTTTTTTTATGTATTTATATAATTATGTATATTGTTTGCATAGGGTTTCAGCCTTATATGCAATATCAAAAATTCAATGTTGTCGTCTTACTTTTATTCATAAATTGTGTCTTAGAATAACAGGAAAACCTAGGTTCTGCTTATTGTTTTTAGCAAGTATATGGCTAATTTATACATGTAATAGATAATAGAAGGAATAAGCATTTAGATACAAATTTGACGTTATTAGAAAAACACGAAAGGCGTGGCAGTAGGCCTACTCATTTCGTCATCCTCGCCAACTGACGCGCGGCTGCATTTCCAATCACGTGACCTTGGTAGAACGCGCCACCCGCCAAGTAAGTCCGGCTGCGACGTCTGCGGGTGCTTGTTGCCACGTCCAGCAGCAAGTGTTGATCGACATCTACATCTAGATGGGATACTCTGCAGATCACATTTAAGTGCCTGGCAGAGGGTTCATCGAACCACCTTTACACTATTTATCTCCCATTCCATTCTCGAATAGCGCGCGTGAAGGAAGAACACCTGAATCTCTCCGTTCGAGCTCTGATTTCTCGTATTTTATTCTGATGATCATTTCTACCTATGTAGCTGAAAGTCAACAATACATTTTCGCATTCGGAAGAGAATGTTGGCGATCTGAGTTTCGCAAGTATCCCACGCCGCAGCGATAAGCGCCGTTGTTGTAATGATTCGCATCCCAGATCCTGTATCATTTCCGTAACGCTGTCTCCCCTGTATCGTGACAATACGAAACGAGCTGCCCTTCTTTGGACACTTTCGACGTCGTCCGTCAAACCCATCTGATAAGGAAGCCACATTGGGCATCAGTGCTCCAGAAAATGACAGACAAGCGTAGTGTATGCAGTTTCTTTTGTAGTCGTGTTGCATGTTTTAAGGGTTCTGCCAATAAAACGCAGTCTCTGGTTCGCCTTTCCCACGATATTATCTACATGTTCTTTCCAGTTTAAGTCTCAAGTAATAGTAATTCCTAGGTATTTGGTGGAGTTTACGGCGTTGATGTTTGATTGCTTTATCTTGTAAACAAAGTTTAACGGATTTCTTTTCGTACTCACATGGACGACTTGACACTTCTCATTATTCAGTCAGTTACCAATTTTTACGCCATAGTGTGCGCCTCGGTTGCACAGTGGTAGAGTGTCAGACAACAAATCCAAACGTCGCGGGTTCGATCCCCGCCAGGTCCTAGGATTTTTGTCACTTTCCACTTCTTTCGCCTCTGGCAGTATTGCTCATGTGAAAAATACCGAGTAGCACCGTGGTTCGGAACCCACGTTAAACTGTAGGTCCCCCTATAACTGGCTGGGTAAGTCAGTTCGAAGGTCGGAGGAAGGCAACGGCATACCACCTCCAAACAGGACCATGCCTAGTAAAGCACTTTCGTGTTCAAACCAATCTTCGGATTGTTGACTGCTTTACCTTAGTGATATCTTATTCAGATCGGTCTGCAGTTGGTTTTGATCTTCAGATGACTCTACTAGACGGTAAATGACGGCGTCATCTGCAAACAACCTAAGAGAGCTACTTAGATTTTCCCCTAAATCGTTTATGTAAATAAGGTACAGCAGAGGACCAAAAACACTACCCTGTGGAACACCAGATATAAACGTTCAAATGTTTGTAAATCTATCGGACCAAACTGCGTGGTCATCAGTCCGTAGCTTACAAACTACTTAAACCTAGGTAAACTAACCTAAGGACAAACACACACATCCATGCCCCAGGGAGGACTCGATGCTCCACGGCCAGCAACCGCGTGCTCCGCAGCGAGACGCTTTAGACCGCTCGGCTACTCCACCGCGGCGCCCGATATCACCTCTGTTTTAGTCGATGCCTTACCCTCGATTACTACGAAATGTGTCCTCTCTGACAGGAAATCCCCCATCCAATCGCAAATTTGGTTGATATACCATGACCACGCAATTGGAGCTAAGTCCAGGGGCGGCCCCGGTACTGCCAGCAGAGTGGCTTGTCGGGTCGTCCTCGGTAGAGCCCTGTATTGGGAGAGTAGCGCCAACCTTTGATGTGTCTCTTGCCGACAACCGCCGGCTGCTATTGGTCAGTTGAGCGCGGGTGGGGCACGTCCGCCATTTTAGGCCTAAGCAGTCCATCAGCGTAAATGGCATATTTCACTCAACTAACTGTTATTTTAGCATTTAGAGGTGTTGGAAATGTGTAGACTCGTTGCGTATTAAATTAAGAGCTTAACACAGCATATTCCACTTTTATATATGGTGAAGAATGCCGCAGTGTTGTGCGGTGAATTGTTACACTAAGACAGTCCGAGGTTTCCGCATTCCACAGGGCGAAAAGAATGCGAAAAGACGCGAATTGCGGGCACATCGCATTGGAAGAAAACATGCATTTCCATACGAGAATGCAAAATTGTGTAAAGTAAACAAATTTGTATTGAAATATGGAGTAAACTTCTAGGTTCATCTGTTTCTTACGAGTAATTTTGGCCGGACAACCATGTAAGAGAAAAGATATTTTTAAAAGATACAAATACGTGAAAATCTAACAATCTGCCGTATTTGACGAATTTCACTTTTTTTTTTTACTTTACTGAATATGAAGAGAGTTTGGACAGTAAATGAAACCGCCCATTATATATATCTCCAAAACTTTAATTTTAAGACAAGGTTTTTACTAAAGTACCCAGCAGTGTGATAACAATGTATGAAAACTTAACCCTTCCCAAAATGTTAGCTCAATTAATGTTATGTGATATCACATGTGGTAGCACACAACGTAACATTTGTAATTTTCCAATTTTTATTCCTTTCCTTAGCATCCTAAATAACTAAACTACATATTCGTATTTTAATAAGTACCAGTACTTTAAGTGAAATGTGTTAACTCTAACGACTTAAAGTCTCTTAACATTACTACATATATTACTTTTGACAAAGCTTCGCACGAAACAATTTTACTAGTTTGCTCAAAAATAAAAGGTCTTGATGTCAAATCTCGATCTCAGATTACCACTTTTTCCTTAATATTTGCAGTAGAGGTGAGAAAAAGATTTAAAACTTTTGTTCATTGTTTACTTAACGTACTGTCATACCATGTTCCTGTACAGACCGGTTCCCTTGACCATCCATAACCGCTAATTTAGTAGTGCCGCCCATAGCGCTGCTACTGCCAGATATAACAGGCCTACAATGGCGGCGCTCGTCCGGTTGGCGGTACTCTCCCAATGCACGGCTGGTGGCGTAGCTGGTGGCCTCGCTCGGCGGGTGCTGAACCCGCGACCGCCGCGCCGGCAGGCACGTCCGGCGTGACGTCACCAGAGGCGTCCACAATGCCCCGCTCTCCGCTGCCCCCGGCTGGTTCGAGATTACGCATTCACACCGCTCACCATGCGACCTCTGCACAGTGGAGTCGTCATCTCGGGCGCTCGCGTACGTTACCAGCACCAATACTCCACCAAATTCATCGCGGAGAGAGGAGAAAAAGGCTCTTCTTGAATGCGCTGTCCCAATTACAAATGAATTGCTTCCTCTTTTGTGTCGTGATATCCTGCGATTACTTTACTGGGGTTGTAATAGACTACTAGGCATTTCCTTTCCTATTCCACTCCCAAATTGAACGAGGAAAGAAAGAATGCCTATATGCCTCCGTACGAGCCCTAATTTCTCTTATCTTGTCTTTGTGATCTTTACGCGAAATGTAAGTAGGCGGCAGCAAGATCGTACTACACTCAGCTTCAAATTCCGGCCCTCTAAATTTACTTAACAGAAATTCACGAAAAAGAACGTCGTCTTTCCTCCAGCGATCCCCAATTGAGTTGCCGGAGCATTTCCGTGACACTCGCGCATTGGTCGAACCTACCGGTAACAAATCTAGCTGCTCGCCTCTGAACCGCCTCTGTCTTCCTTCAACCGATCTACTGCGGGTTACAAATACTTGAGCAATACTCAAGACGTGGGTCGTTCAACTGTTTTATACGCGGTCTCCTTTACATGTAAAGTACATCTTCCCAAAATTCTCCCAATAAACCGAAGTCGGCTGTCTGCCTTACTCACAACTGTCCTTACATGCTCGTTCCATTTCATATCGCTCTGCAATGTTACGCTTAGATATTTGAACGACGCGACAGCATCAAGAAGCTGACTACTAATGCTGTATTCGAACATTATGGGATTGTTTTTTCTACTCAGGCGCATCACCTTACATTTTTCTACATTGAGAGCTAGCTGCCATTCTGCGCACCAACTAGAAATTTGTCTAAGTCATCCTGTATGCTATTACAGTCAGTTAAAGACGACACCCTCTCATACACCACAGCATCATCAGCAAACAGCCGCAAATTACAACTTACTCTGTCCATCAGATCATTTATATAGATAGAAAATAATAGCGGTCCTATCACACTCCCCTGGGGCACGCCTGACGATACACTCGTCTCTGATGAACACTGGCCGTCGAGAACAACGTACTGCGTTCTATTACTTAGGAAGTCTTCCAGCCAGTCACAAATCTGTGAACCTATTCCATAAGCTCGTACCTTCGTTAGCAGTCTGCAGTGTGGCACCACGTCGAACGCCTTTTTGAAGTGGAGAAAAACACAATCCGCCTGTTGCCCTTCATCCATGGCTCGCAAGATGTCATGTGAGAAAAGGGCAAGCTGAGTTTCACATGAACGATGTTTCCTAAACCCGTGCTGATTCATGGAAAGAAGCTTTTCCGTTTCAAGGAAATTTACTATATTCGAACTGAGAATATGCTCTAAAATTCTACATGAAACCGATGGCAACGATATTGGCCTGTAATTGTATTGGTCAATTCTCTTTTCTTTCTTCTAAACGGGAGTCACCTGCGCTTTTTCCAATCACTAGGAACTTTGTGCTGAATTAAAGATTCGCGATAAATGCAAGCTAAGTAGGGGACCAATACTGCAGAATAGTCTTTGTAAAACCGAACTGGTATTCCATCCGGACCAGCAGACTTTTTCGTATTTAGCTCTCTCAGGTGCTTCTCTACACCGGAAATACCTATTGCTATGTCCTCCATTTCGGAATTAGTACGTTGATCAAATGATGGTATATTTGTGCGGTCCTCCTGCGTGAAAGATTTCTTAAAGGTTAAATTTAGAACTTCAGCTTTCCGTTTGCTTTCTTCTATTACTGCCCCGGAATAATCAACTAGTGACTGGACAGTGGGCTTTGACCCGCTTATCGACTTTACATAGGACCAGAATTTTTTCGGGTTCTCGGAAAGATCTTTTGCTAAGGTATGGCTGTGATAATTATTGTATGCTTCGCGCATCGATCTTTTTATAGACGCACGAATCTCTACTAACTTTTGCCTGTCATCATTTGCGCGTTCTTTTTTGAATCGAGAGTGCAACAGCCTTTGCTTTCTCAGCAGCTTTCTAACATTATTATACCACGGTGGATCTTTTCCGTCCTTAATCGTCTTTACTGGCACATATTTCTCTAACCCTTTATTAACAATGCACTTAAGTTTAGTCCACATACGTCGTAGAGGTTCCCTGGCCGCGGTGGAGCAGCCGAGCGGTCTAAAGCTCCTCGCTGTGGAGCGCGCAGTTGCTCGCTCCCCGAGGCGTGTGTGTGTGTGTGTGTGTGTGTGTGTGTGTGTGTTGTCCTTAGGTTTGTTTACCAAGGTTTAAGTAGTTTGTAAGCTACGGACTGATAACCACGTAGTTTGGTCCGATAGATTTACAAACATTTGAACATTTTGAGTTTCCGAAAGGCGTCACAGACGACGACGACGACGACGACGACGACGACGACGACGACGACGACGCGTTGCAGACTGAGCATCCTGACTCCATCCACCGTGAGAATGAACCCCGTGTAAACTCTGCAGTACGAGGGGCGTTTCAAAGTCCGTTCCGAAATAAAAGTACTTTTTAATTTTTTAAAGCTTATGGGACTTAACTGCGGGGTCATCAGTCCCTAATCGTACAAACTACTTATGAACTAACTAAACTAAAGACGGCACAAACATCCATGCCCGAGAGGGGATTCGAACCCCCGACAGGGAACGGCGTCGCACATCGTAGCATAGCGCCTCAATGCGACACTCTTAAAAGTTTTAAAGATTCCACCTTGAGCAGCAATTCCTTCCTTTTTCTGGCCCATTTTTCGCAGTTGCGTTACCACGACCTAGTGTACGTGTCGCTATTTGTACTAGCAATGCACAACATCCAACGCGTACTTCTATCACGTCAGAAAAGACGAGGAAAAAATTATAAACTTCGCCACTCTACCTCTGAACATGTCTTCCGCAGCCGAAGATGGAAACGTTAGGGAAAGTTTTACAAATCGACCACGGCTTATGAACCCGGAAGTTTTAAATGAAGTTGAACGCTGGCCGTGAAAGCTTACATTGTATGATCAAAAATTATAGTTTTTCCACTAACCTGATGTCTTTTTAGATGATGTCCCAGCGCATATGTTGACTCCGATATAAAGTGTTAATACAATATAGTTTTTAGAAAAAAAAATAACCTTTCAGCTTGGCGGACAATAAGAAATATTTACTTAACAAAAACTCGTATATCGATTTCGTTCCCATGATGGATGTTCAGTGCTGTAAAAATAAAGTTTGCTGAATCAGTCATTAAAACAACTTCCTCGGGGCGAGCTCATGTCCTCACTGCCTTTTTTATAAATATTAACACTCTACAAAATCCCGAAAATACTGAAAGGAAGGCTGTTATTGCTTTCCTTAATACTGGAAATAGACTTAAAATACTTAAAAATTTTGGCGCCTGCAACCACTCCCAGTAATAATCATCAAGGTACTCTTGTGAGTACCAGGAGAGCTTGTGGCAAAAATTGGGGCCTGAGCCCCAAGGGTATGCACTGGATATACACCACAGTGATTAGACCCAGGATCACCTATGGGGCGGTCGTGTGGTGGAAGAAGGTAGAACAGCACGTTGCTGCTAAGGAGCTTGGTAAGGTGCAGAGACTAGCCTGCTTAGCCATAACAGGCGGAATTAGCAGCACACCAACTGCTGGGATGGAAACCATGCTGGACATGCCCCCATTACACCTTTGGGTCAAGATGGAGGCAGCGGCTGGTGCATACAGACTCAAAACTGGAAAAAACTGTAACTCTTTGGGATACCCAGAATCAAACACTAAACTAGTGAGTGAGATAAATATAGAAAAGGTTGGGGAAATGCCAGCCGACTATATTATAACCCCATACTGCTTCAACAAGCGTTTCAATATAACAATTGGAAGTAGGGAGCAGTGGGAGAAAATAGTTCAACACCGTACGGGGGATATTGTCTGGTTCACTGACGGGTCGAAATCAGACCAAGGCGTTGGGGTAGGGGTATACGGGGTGCAGCCAAGACTGGAGGGCGTCATCTCTGTAGGGAAACTGGCCTCAGCATTCCAGGCCGAAATCACTGCCATCAGGGCGTGTGTGGAGGAGAATTTGCGTAGGTGCTACAAAGACCGTAGCATCTACATCTATTCAGACAGTCAGGCAGCCCTGAGATCACTGGCAGCTCCTGCAACAAGGTCTAAAATTGTTGCAGAATGTCACAGGGTTCTGGTGGAGCTAGGGGAAAGCAATAGGGTAAACCTACTGTGGGTCCCTGGCCACTCGGGGATCAGTGGCAACGAACATGCCGACAGATTAGCCAGGATGGGGGCAGAGACTCCATTTATTGGACCGGAACCTGTCCTGACAATCACCAAGGCAATGATCAAATTGGAGCTACCTAACTGGCTCAGAAGACAGCACGTAGAATATTGGACCAAAGTCCACCAACAAAAACATGGCAAGGTAATGATGCCAAAACCAAGTTTTAAGAGAAGCTCTGCAATCCTGGGCCTGAACAGAAGATTAGACTCACGGTTGGATTGCTGACAGGCCATGGGAATTTCAAAAAACACCTACATACAATGGGAATAATAGAAGAGAACCATAAATGTAGTATCTGTGATGACGGTGATGAAACTGCATCACATCTAATCTTCGGATGCATTGCACTTAAGAGTAAAAGGCACAGAACATTTGGGACAACCAGACCCGAAGAAATGGTGTCTAATAAAGAACTGGTAAAGGGACTCCTTGCACTGTTCAAGGGCATTGGTTGGCTTTACTAGATATACAGGGAGCACAATAAACTTAGTTTCGGTGCGGGCAGTGGCGGGTTGGACCAAGACTGTTTTGGCTTCCCTGAAAAAAATCAAATCAATAATCATCAAAAATGAAAATCCAAGACCGCAAAGTGCTTACATATTTTATGACGACTGCTTTTATTGAGCTGTGCCACCATCACCTGTTCATATCAAATTTTACTCACTGCATTGGCGGCAACCAATCAGGTCAGATTTCTCGTCAGGCTGGCGCTGTTTCCCACGGAAGGGAGCTGACGCAAGCTTTCTCACACCTCTGCTGACGTCAGGGAATCTAAGGGAATTCTCCAGCTACGCCGCGCCTAATAAAACATTAAAATAGCAGCTGCAAAAGCCCCCAACCGTCACACGCCGAAGGATGGGGATTCCTCGATTTCCGGAAGCTGTCGCAGACGACGACGCGCTGCGGACTGAGAAGTCTGACTCCATTCACCGTGAGAATGCACCCCATGGATACTCTGCAGTACAGAAATAAAAACTACTTAATTTTTTAAAGCTCCCTAATCGTACAAATTACTTATGAACTACCTTATACTAAAGACGATACAAACATCCATGCCGAGGGGGGGATTCGAACCCCCCCGACACGGAACGGCGTCGCACATCGTAGCATAGCGCCTCAATGCGCTCGGCCGCTCCGCCGCGCCAAATAAAAACTACTAAAGTGTTTAAGGAAAACCATTTTCATATTTCGACATCGGTAGAAGATGACAGCTGTCACGTTTCTTTTCTGTGGGTCCCTGGCCACGTGGGTGTGCCCGGGAATGAGACTGCCGACATAGCAGCCAAGGCAGCAGCTCTTTTGCGTCGCATGGCTACCTTTTGCGTCCCATCGGACGATGTTCAACGGGCTCTTCACCGGAGTATCGTGTCGTCATGGCACAGTGCGTGGTTCTCACTGTACGACAATAAATTGAGAACTGTAAAACCGATCCCGACCGCTTGGAGGACCTCCTCACGCCCCTCTCGGCGGGGTGGTCATCCTGGCCCGGTTGCGGATCGGTCACTGCCGTTTCAGCCACCGTCACTTGCTAACCACCGAACCTGCACCGCTGTGCTCCTGCGGTGAACTGCTGACAGTGCGACATGTTTTACTGACTTGTGTTAATTTTAATCATCTCCGTGTAGCCCTTCACTTTCCGTCTACTCTGGAGGAAATTTTAGCAGATGACCACGAGCAGTTAATAGAGTTTTGCGTTTTATCAACATGGCCAATCTGTCAAAAGATATTTAACCCTTTTAATTGTTTTTATCTTTGTTGTTAGTCTTATTTTGATACTCTATCTGGTAGTTACTAATTTTTTTCGAGATCTAGCTAATCTCCGTTCTTATCTGGGCGCTAATGACCTTAGCAGTTGTGCGCCCAAAAACCACAAATATATATATTTCGACATAGACTCTTTTTAGACTTATACACTTGTCCAACGCTGTTCTAATTTGATGATCCCTTCCGAATAATTGGAATTGTCCGAGCCTGCAAAATACCTATTGGTTTAAAAACTTCTCACGAATATAATGTTCTTAGAATTGAGAATGCATATACTTTAATTATGGCTCTCTAGTTATCTACATCTATAAATGTCAATGTCTGTTCGGTGTACGCTTACCACGTCCGAACGACAAGACGCAGAGGCTTAAATACTTGTGCCGTTAGAGATTTATGCCTGAGGAGGGTTTTACGCACGGTTTTATAGCGATCTGATAGATATTTAGAAATTCGAAGAATATAACGCGAATTGCGGAACAATAAAATTATATTTACTCTTTGAAAACAGTTTTTATTGGTTGCATTGTTGCTTGAGGGTTGATAATTTTAAAAGGGTGGAGTATATTGGGATGGAGAGTTATCGGTGTATATAAAATTCTACTTGTGTATGTGTTAGTTTTCGCTCTGCAACGAAAATTACAGAACGCAAACGAATGATCTGTGTGTAATTGTTGTCCGGTGTCTCCCGTTGTACACCATAGCAGTTCCATGCCGATAGCTATAAGGGGGTGCAAGATATGGTGGTTGAAAGTCGTCAAATTATAAAAAAATTCTGCCTGAAGGCCAGCGATGACGTTTGCGACTCTATAGCAAGGAGGTTACAGCGAAACGTGATGCCAAAGACCATATCTTTCGTCTATGCGTGCTACAATGTCTTCAGCTCTTTCTCTATAAGTATAAACATACGAATAAGGAAATATAAGAATAAATGAAGCAGTAAAAACACATTTCTTTTAAAACATCTTTGAAAAAATCGATTTGACGTTTCGCTCATTATCTATCACCAACCAACACGTGAGCGGAACTGCGGGTTTAAGCTAGTTCATTATAAATTATTTTCATGTAATATGAAAAGTCGTAACACAGTAAAAGTACTGGAAAGTGTATCTAGCTAGAATATTAAAGAAATAACTTTTTAGTAAGGTGAGTAATTTACGACTATTACTTTTCTGTGCTGATCTTTTTAGGTCCAATCCACATTAAAATGGTATTTTTTTCTCGGTTATTAACCGATTTTTTATAGAGTTGTTGCAATTAATATAATAATAATTCAAACTGGGCAAACTAATAGCACGTCTGCAGAACACGGGGGATGTGAAACGAATCCTGTTTCCAATCATTTTGCGCCCACAACTGCTGAGGTGTGTGCTGGTGCATTGTCGTGGTGGAAAAGGACTTTTTTGTGGGCCAATCGCCGGCGTTTATCTTGCATCTCCAATAACCTGTAATAGTTTTACCCTGATCCAGACAGTCGATGAGGATTTTCCCTTGCGAATCCCAAAAGACCGTCGCCATGACCTTTCCGGCAGAAGGAATGGTCTTCGCCGTTTTTGGTTCAGATTCTCTCTTGGTAACCAACTGGTTAGATTGTTCTTTGGTCTCAGAAGTATAGTAATTTACCCACGTTTCATCCACAGTGACGAAGCGACGCTTAAAGCCCTGCGTATTCTTCCCGAACAGCTGCAAACCTTCGTTGCAACACTTCACACGATTCCGTTTTTGGTCAAGCGTAATTACTGTACCTATCTTGCGGATAGCTTTCTCATGTCCGAATATTTATGCAAAATATTGTGTACCCGTTCATTCGAGATGCCCACAGCACTAGCAATATCACGCTCCTTAACTCTTCTGTCATCCATCACCATATCATGGATTTTATCAGTGATTTCTGGAGTCGTAACCTCCACAGGGCGTCCAGAATGTTCAGCGTCACTTGTGCCCATATGGCCACTCCGAAAATTTTGATACCACTTCTAAAATCAATGGATAAAAAAGGAAGCCCTCGATAGCAGATTAAAATTTTTTGACCTGGTTTCGGCAATGACTAAGATTGCCTTCGCTTCTCACATTTATGGCAGACTTATTCATGAAACTTTGTCGTGTTCGAACTAGTTGTGTGTAGATCGAAGACTGTACAATTACTAAAGAGTTTCAGAGCCCAGATTATATTATTTCAGAGCTAGCCATTGAAAGGAAATAATTCAGATATTTATTACGTGAATTTAGTCTCCATATTCCATGAACAGTTTTAAAATTGGGTTTTGTTGGTCAATATTTAGTTAAATGTCACAGTTAACGTATCAGTAATCATCAAATAAACTGCTTTTAAATCAGAATAGTTTAATGAACTACTGTAGACCTTTATGAATTTGTTTGGGCAGGTTGACATAAAGTACAGCAATGTTTATACACCACTACAACAGTTTTATTCTTATGCACTAACACAAGGCAATACTTTTTCCAAGGATACGCAGATGATCTTGTCATAGCAATACTTGTCATAGCAATACTTGTCATAGCAATACTTGTCATAGCAATACTTGTCATAGCAATACTTGTCATAGCAATACTTGGCATAGCAATACTTGGCATAGCAATACTTGGCATAGCAATACTTGGCATAGCAATACTTGGCATAGCAATACTTGGCATAGCAATACTTGGCATAGCAATACTTGGCATAGCAATACTTGGCATAGCAATACTTGGCATAGCAATACTTGGCATAGCAATACTTGGCATAGCAATACTTGGCATAGCAATACTTGGCATAGCAATACTTGGCATAGCAATACTTGGCATAGCAATACTTGGCATAGCAATACTTGGCATAGCAATACTTGGCATAGCAATACTTGGCATAGCAATACTTGGCATAGCAATACTTGGCATAGCAATACTTGGCATAGCAATACTTGGCATAGCAATACTTGGCATAGCAATACTTGGCATAGCAATACTTGGCATAGCAATACTTGGCATAGCAATACTTGGCATAGCAATACTTGGCATAGCAATACTTGGCATAGCAATACTTGGCATAGCAATACTTGGCATAGCAATACTTGGCATAGCAATACTTGGCATAGCAATACTTGGCATAGCAATACTTGGCATAGCAATACTTGGCATAGCAATACTTGGCATAGCAATACTTGGCATAGCAATACTTGGCATAGCAATACTTGGCATAGCAATACTTGGCATAGCAATACTTGGCATAGCAATACTTGGCATAGCAATACTTGGCATAGCAATACTTGGCATAGCAATACTTGGCATAGCAATACTTGGCATAGCAATACTTGGCATAGCAATACTTGGCATAGCAATACTTGGCATAGCAATACTTGGCATAGCAATACTTGGCAAATTTGCTGACACAGCACAATATGGCACAAGGTGCATTGGACATTGTGCAAGACTGGTGCAGAAAACAGGACCTGGGGGTTAGTCCTAAGAAGACTACTGTTGTAACATTCACGAAGAAGCACATCCAACATTCAAGTTGGAATCTAAAGCTTTTCAATGAAGCGCTACCTGTGACGGGGACAGTGAAATGTCTAGGGGTTACCTTAGATGAGAAACTGACATGGACCCCTCACATCAGGAATATTTGCTCCAAGGCAAAAGGTACTCTGGTAAGTACCAGGAGAGCTTGTGGCAAGAATTGGGGCCTGAGTCCCAAGGGTATGCACTGAATATACACCACAGTGATTAGACTCAGGATTACCTCTGGGGTGGTAGTGTGGTGGAAGAAGGTAGAACAGCAGGTTGCTGCTAAGGAGCTTGGTAAGGTGCAGAGAGTAGCCTGCTTAGCCATAACAGGTGGAATTAGCAGCACACCAATTGCTGGGATGGAAACCATGTTGATGACCCCATTACACCTTTGGGTCAAGATGGAGGCAGCGGCTGGTGCATACAGACTCAAAACTGGAAAAAACTGGAACTCATTAGGATATCCAGAATCACCCACTAAAATAGTGAGTGAGGTAAATATAGGAAAGGTTGGGGAAATGCCAGCCGACTATATTATAACCCCATACTGCTTCAACGAGCCTTTCAGTATAACAGTTGGAAGTAGGGAGCAGTGGCAGAAAATAGTTCAACACTGTACGGGGGATATTGTCTGGTTCACTGACGGGTCAAAATCGGACCAAGGCGTTGGGGTCGAGGTATACGGGGTGCAGCTAAGACTGGAGGGCGTCATCTCTCTAGGGAAACTGGCCTCAGTATTCCAGGCCGAAATCACTGCCATCAGGGCGTTGTGGAGAATTTGCGTAGGTGCTACGAAGACCGTAGCATCTATATCTATTCAGACAGCCAGGCAGCCCTGAGATCACTGGCAGCTCCTGCAACAAGGTCTAAAATTGTTGCAGAATGTCACAGGGTTCTGGTGGAGCTAGGGGAAAGCAATAGAGTAAACCTATTGTGGGTCCCTGGCCACTCGGGGATCAGTGGCAACGAGCATGCCGACAGATTAGCCAGGATGGGGGCAGAGACTCCATTTATTGGACCGGAACCTGTCCTGACAATCACCAAGGCAATGATCAAATTGGAGCTACGTAACTGGCTCAGAAGACAGCACGTACAATATCGGACCAAAGTCTATCAACAAAAATATGGCAAGAAGCTCTGCAATCCTGGGCCTGAACAGGAGAGAGATTAGACTCATGGTTGGATTGCTGACAGGCCATGGGAATTTCAAAAAACACCTACATACAATGGAAATAACAGAAGAGGACCCTAAATGTAGCATTTTTGATAACGGTGATGAAACTGCATTACATCTAATCTTCGAATGCATTGCATTGGAGAGAAAAAGGCACAGAACATTTGGGACAACCAGACCCGAAGAAATTATGTCTAATAAAGAACTGGTAAAGGGACTCCTTGCACTGTTCAAGGGCATTGGTTGGCTTTACTAGATATATGGGGAACGATACCGCACAATAAACTTAGTTTCGGTGCGGGCAGTGGCGGGTTGGACCAAGACTGTTTTGGCTTCTCTGAGAAAATAAATAAATCAGTCAATCAACACAAGCAGCAGACAAAAAACCACACACACGCACAGCATATACACACGGACACTACATAGCGGACTTTTTTCTCAACCCTCCTCTAAAATGAGTCTGTCTGTGCTTTGTATGTATCTGCTTTGCAATTTATTGAACGTCTCTCGTAAGGGAACTTCATTCCCTACATTTATCATTTTTGACAGCGGACCGTATAGAGTGCCCAGGAAGGTTCGAAGCTGTTGCAGTCGTCTGCATTCCACGGACAGCTGCGTCTGGACGTGAGCCAGACAGCCAGACCACGAGAAAGCCGACACGTCTGCTTTCTCTCTCTCTCTCTCTCTTTTCCCCCCTCCCCTTCTCTCCTTCTCCCCTTCTCTCCATCTCACGCTCTTTGTTTACTCTCCGGCGCATGCGCCGATAAGCTATAGGCGTGACCTGGGTAACAATGAGGGTACGCCTTCTGGGTGTTCCCTGACGATGCTAGGTATGTTTCCCGCCCTTCAGTCGCTGTAGTGACCGTATCCCTATCATTAAAAAAGAAAACAATTGTCAGAATCCGCGATGCGGTGATGCTGAGATTGCAGGTATCTCACATGTGCGAGTGTAATATGAGTAGCCTGTTATCAAAGACGGACATCTGTCGTTTGTCAGAGACTGAGATAAACGTCATTTTTTATTTCGTAACGTAGAATTAATATATTTATTAGCTGATTTGACCATAATCAACTGTAATACTCGAGGGTTTATAACTGGAAGTGGCTGATGTCAATTTGATTACTCAAGCACATTTAAAATGTGTTTGAAAATACAGATGTCCGTCTTTGAAACCGAAACGTGTAGGTGTCCGCTTTTGATGTGAACACGCTTTCAAATGTCCGTTTTTAATACACACAGATTCGCTTTCTGCTGACGAGAATCTTTTGCAGGTGTATAATCAACAGAGTGGAAAATATTAAATTCTGAACTCTATTGCATATTGGAAAAATGAACTACAATAATCATAATAATCTTTTCAATTTTATATACAAAATGAAATGTTACGGCATTGAATCTCTAAAATTACTAGCATAAGGTTCGTTGAAACTGTCGTCAGTTTTTTCCGTAAACATCCTTACGTAAAATCTGACATAAAACTTTTTCCCAACAGAACAGTAGCTAGTCTTACCTTTGTTTCTTTCAATGTTTATTTTCCACTTTTCAGGTTGTCTCAACCGTTTCCTGGATTTTCCTTCGGACGCTGGTGATATGTTCTATTTCACTCGTTTTAAAAATTACTGAAAAAGCAAGTAATACGGGCTAATACGTCTTAGTACCTGGCACATGATGTCGCCATGTGTGATTTTGGAGGTCAAGTGATCGTATACTGTGTTCCCACTGGTGCACAGTGCTTCATTCAACAAGTGTCCAAATTTGATATGAAGTTCTTATACGTGTGATTTATCACATTTCCGTCAATTTTTGGCAATAATTGACTTCACCTATGAAAAGAGCGGGAAAACTTCCTTTGAGATCCACTGCTAACTAAATTTCGACCATTAGGGCAGATGTCCAGGTTTGATATTAGGCTACTCATATCGTGGACGGATAATTGCTGTGATGAAGTTGTCTGATAAGCAATGCTTAAAAACAGTCCAGCGAAACTACAGTCGGCTCTGCATTCCATCGCAGCGTCTGGTGATGTTTACTCGCCATCAGTAAGACTAGAGTGCCGAGTAGTGACTTGTGATTCAATCACGATCCATTATTCCAGGCCAGACACTAAACTGTGGACAAAGGTTGCTGAAACTGCGTTGAACGAGGCAAAAACCGGTCTCTTAGGTGATGCTCAGTGTGTGTTTCTGCGATAGAGGAGTAATCCTCGTAAAATATTGGTAAGAGTATGGAACTGTAATTGGGCCATGTCATCCTTCACTTTTGGATCGTCTGAAACTGAAGTTTGGCGACTAAAATCAAGTTTGGACGGCAAGTATTGTACTGTTTCAGTATGATAATGCACCTTCAGCGGGGACGATGGCGGAACTATCCGAACTGAAGTTCGTTCCATATTCGTCCTATTCTGCACACTTAATCCCCAAAAGACGCCTTCCTCTTCGCTAACTTGAAGTCTTGTCAACAAACGAGGAAGTGATAGTGTATCTCAATAGTATTTTACCGTATAACACAACATATTTTTCCTATTGGATGAAAAATAAATTGTAAACATAGTTTGTAATATTTACGAAACTTTTTCTCGCTGACAACCCCAACAAAATGATGAAGGGAAAAAAGTTTATCGCTTATCACTTTATTGGTGTTCATGATGTATATCTACGGCATTTGGCATGACGTTACAAGTTATTACTTTTAGACTGTAAATTTTATACGTCAGACAATTCAGACCGGACATATACATACCATTGAATGTTCCTTCGATATTATTTCACAGTTCGACATACAGTTCATGAGATATGAAGTCATAAACAATTTGGTTCATGAAAAACTGCGTCATCATGCATGAGGTTTACATTTATTACGTCTTTACTGATAACACCATTCACGATACATTGTGCAGACATTAGGCACATATACCACTGAATGTACCTTCGAATTTACATCATAGTACGATACATTTCACGAGATGTGACGTCATAAACAATGAAATTTTCCGAATAACTACTACATTGTGCGCTCTTTTCGCACATCTAAAATAATGGACCGATTTCAATTAAATTCGTACAGATATTGGTTATTATAAGACAACAATCGCTGTGGGATTAGAAGCTACCTACGACATAATTCAGGACATACGATGTGGTAAACAATAAACTTTCCCTTCACACGTCGCGTAATTTACGAGACTTCATTCATCCACTATTGATTCGTCGCAGGCAGTTTGCTAATATTAGTCTCTACAAATGATCTGCATGGAAACGAAACTTAAATGGACAGATAGTAAGATAGAAGACAAAGGGAAGAACGATATGCCCTAAGATAAGGAAGGAATAAATAAAACAGATTTCACAGGGGAACCTACATAAAGCATATATACCAATGACTATATACCTGCAAAATTATATCATTGTGCAATACAAACATCAATAGATACGACATGGTAAATTAACACTGCGATAGGTAAAAACATGTCGTATCATGCACCGTCTTTTAACACATTTCTTATTTACTACTAACAAGACGCTACTGAATTCCAGTCAGCTTGAGGATATTCCTGAAGGCTGACTGTGCTGTTGGCATCTTTCAAGTGTGAAGCGCAAACAGCTGCAGGCGAAACCGGAAGCTTTCTAATGAACTATGACGAAGTGTTGCCAAAGACACGTTTACAAAATCGCGTTTTAGAAACGTGAGACAGGGGCGTATAGCCGAACACAGCAGTGCGGGGGCGTTTCGTACTAATACGAGTACAGCAGTGCATAATAATAAGGCAAGAAAAACTAAATGAAAATATTCGTCACTATTTGAAAGAAGGTTAGGATACAGGAAGATGGCATTGAGCTGAAAAAGAAACCTGTCTCCGTCATATTGCCAAATATTGATAGGCACATGCCCTTCTTTAACAACTGTTGCAAAGCAGGGCGTATAGGCTAGTTCGAAATAATTAACATATAAGTGGTCTGTAAGTTTAGGGACTGATGACTCCGTAGTTAACTCTCATAAGCTTCACAAACATTTTAACATTTTTGTTGGTGAATACATGGAGTATTTGGAATTAAAAATGGTAGTAGTAGTTCTGGTAGAGCAAGAATAAAGTTATGGGCTTAGTATCAGAGCAGGCAACAATGTTAACTTGAATAGGGGATAGCGGAGTAGTTCTGTAAGGGGTATTATACTCCAGGCTGAACGCTGAGAGGCATTATCAGATGATGATGTGGATGACGATGATGTGGATGCGGATGGCGACGATGTGGGTGCGGATGATGACGATGTGGGTGCGGATGATGATGACGACGACGACGTGGATGACAGTTTTGGGTAGTTGGTGTGGTGCGCGCCGCGTGTGTGTGTGAGGTGGACAGTAGCAGGCGGGCAGAGGAGTGGCGCCTCCTGGCCGTGCAGAGCCAGAGGGCGGTATTTTGACGGTCGCCACGGCAACCGGTAAACACCGGCCGCAGACTCAGCCGCGGGAAATGTTCGGCACCGCCACACCGCCGCCAGTCCAGCGCTGCGGGCTGTTGCAGTCGATACTGACACCACACACACCTCTTATGGACGATAAACTCCGCTGTTAAGGGAGGCTATAATTTTAATGTCGCTAATTATTTCCTGTCAGAACGGAAACGGTAGGTAGTAATTCACAGAAAGTCGTGGAGTGAAACAGAAGTGATATCTGGGGTTCCACAGGGAAGGGTTTTACGGCCGCTATTGTTTGTCTTTATGAGGGACTGGCTGAAAACACGGCGTTATGTATTCAAGACCTGAGTTAGTACTTCCCTAATTCCTCCTCTCTGTCCATCTCCTTTTTTCTAATGTTTTATTTATCAGACGATATTGTGACGATACATAATTCTTTTGAAATTTTTAACTAATCATTTCTTTATAGGTAAAACACGGAATATACTCCAACTCACCTTATTACTGTTACTGATGTGTGTGTCAGGTTCAATGTTTCATGAAACTTAGTATAACATTCCACTTAAGATACAAATCGGTAGTGTTGAGCTCCCGTGGGAAAGTCTGTAGCGCGTACGTTTGTCTTTTTAAGGGTTCTGAGTTCAAGCCCTGGGGATGCAAACTTTTTTTTCTGTATTTCGTTACAAATTATTGTACATCTACATACAACGGGTGTTACATGGGACAAAAACATGTAAAAGGACTGTTAGGATTTTATAGCCCCTGTGCTATCAGCAGTTTGCTTCTACAATTTAAAGATTGCCTGCTAACATCAACCTTTCCAATACTCCTTTTAAATTTCTACTCTCCCTATCCAATTAAGGGATCTAACATTCCACGCTCCGATCCGTAGAATGCCAGTGAAGACTTTCCTGGTGACCATATCCTCCTGAGACGTCCCCGCACGGAGAACCGAATGGGGGACTATATTTTACCTCCGGAATATTTTACCCGAGAGAATGCCATCACATATTCGTACATTAGAGGTGCATGTCCTCAGGAGAAGTAACGGCTGTAGTCTCCCCTTGCTTTCAGCCGTTCGCAGTAACTGTGTGGCAAAGCCGCATTAGCTGATATTACAAAGCCAGACTGTCGCTTCTGCAAACTTTTGAACATTTAGACTGGATCGTAAAAAAACCGTCAATATATCAGTATGGTTTCATTTAAAAGTCGTTATACCTACAAGATAAGTGTAGAAAGCGGTTGACCTCTTTTACATCTTGTGCCAGGACGAGTTCGCCTTACATTGTTGCGAAAGGAGCCTCTTTCAGTGAGGTAATTCTATTAAGAACCGTTTTACAGTACTGTTTAAAGTGACGGATGTTGCAGCCATATACAACCGGTATCTCAAAGAAGGATCTGTACCAAAAGATTGGAAAGTTGCACATGTCACACCTATATTCAAGAAAGGCAGTAGGAGTAACCCAATAAACTACAGACCTATTTCATTGACGTCAATTTGCAGCAGGGTTTTGGAACATATCCTGTATTCAAATATTATGAATTATCTAGAACAGAATAATCTACTGACCCAAGGTCAACACGGATTTAGAAAATATCGTTCATGCGAAACACAACTAGTTATTTACTCACACGAAGCGATGAGTGCTATCGACAAGGGTTCGCAAATCGATTCCGTATTTCTTGATATACAAAAGACTTTTGACACCCTACCTCACAAACGGCTTTTGAGGAAATGGCGTGGTTGTGGTACTTCGCCCCAAATTTGCGACTGGATAGGGGATTTCCTGTCAGAGAAGACACAGTTCGTACTAAAACAGAGGTAGTGTCATTCGTCCTCTGCTGTTCCTTATTTACATAAATGATTTGGGAGCAAATCTAAGTAGCTCTCTTAGGTTTGCAGATGACACCGTTATTTACTGTCTAGTAAAATCATCTGAAGATCAAAACCAACAGCAGAATGATCTAAACAAGATATCACTTTGGTGTAAAAATTGGCAATTGACTCTAAATAATGCGAAGTGTGAAGTCGTCCGCATGAGTACGAAAAGAAATCCGTTAAACTTTGTTTACAAGATAAATCAATCAAAAGTGAAGGACGTAAATTTCACTGAATACCTAGGAATTGCTTTTACTTCACACCTAAACTGGAAAGAACACGTAGATAATGTCGTGGGAAAGGCGAACTAGAGACTGAGTTTTATTGGCAGAAAGCTTAAAAGATGCAACAGTACTACTAGAGAGACTGCATACACTACACCTGTCCGTCCTTTCTCTTGGAGTATCGCTATCCAGTGTGGCATCCTTATCAGGTGGGTTTGACGGAGGACATCGAAAGAGTCCAAAGAAGGGCAGCTCGTTTCTTATTGTCGCGATACAGGTGAGTCAGCGTTAGGGAAAAATGTATTATTGACTCCCACTTACATAGGTGGAAATGATCATCAGAATAAAATACGAGAAATCGGAGCTCGAACACAGAGATTCAGTTCTTTCTTTCCGCGCGCTATTCGAAAATGTAATTGGAGATAAAAACTACAACGGTGGTTCGATGAACCCTCTGCCAGGCTCTTAAATGTGATTTGCAGAGTAGATGTAGATGTTTTATTTAAGAGTTGTTATACCAACCAGATAAGTCTAGAATGTAGTTGCCCTCTTTTACATGTTGAACCAGGACATGTTCGCCTTACATTGTTGCGAAAGGAGCCTTTTTCATTGAGGTAATTCTATTAAGAACCGTTTTACAGTAGTCTTTAAAATGAGAGATGTTGCAGCAGGAGTGCTGGAGAAATTAGTCTGAATTACGTCTGTATGCGACCTGCCCTTTCCCTCTGCAGCTGTTACTGTTACTCCCAGGTTCATCTACATCTACATGGGATACTCTGCAAACACATTTAAGTGCCTGGCAGAGGGTTCATCGAACCACCTGTATACTATTCATCTCCCATTCCATTCTCGAATAGCGCACGGCAGAATGAACACGTGAATCTCTCTGTTCGAGCTCTGATTTCTCATATTTTATTCTGATGATCATTTCTACCTATGTAGGTCGGAGTCAACTATATATTTTCGCATTCCGAGGAGAATGTTGGAGATTGGAGTTTCGTAAGTAGCCCACGCCGCAGCGATAAGCGCCGTGGTTGTAATGATTCCCATCCCAGATCCTGTATCATTTCCGTAACGTTGTCTCCCCTGTATCGTGACAATACGAAACGAGCTGCCCTTCTTTGGACTCTTTCGATGTCCTCCGTCAAACCCACCTGATAAGGATCCCACACTGGGCAGCAATACTGCAAAAAAGGACGAACAAGCGTAGTGTATGCAGTCTTTAGTAGTTGTATTGTATCTTTTAAACGTTCTACCAATGAAACGCAGTCTCTGGTTCGCCTTTCCCATAACATTATCTACGTGGTCTTTCCAGTTTAATTCTGAAGTAATAGTAATTCCTAGGTATTTTGTGGCGTTTAAGGCCTTCACTTTTGATTGATTTATCTTGTAAACAAAGTTTAACGGATTTCTTTTCGTACTCATGTGGACGACTTCACACTTCTCATTATTTAGAGTCAATTGACAATTTTTACACCATAGCGATATCTTATTGAAACCTGCATTTGGTTTTGATCTTCAGATGATTTTACTAGACGGTAAATGACGGCGTCATCTGCAAACAACATAAGAGAGCTACTTAGACTTTCCCCTACATCGTGTATGTAAATAAGGAACAGCAGAGGACCAATAACACTACGCTGTGGAACGCCCGACATCACCTCTGTTTTAGTCGATGCCTTACCATCGATTACTACGAACTCTCTGACAAGAAATCCCCTATCCAATCGCAAATTTGGGGCGATATACCATAACTACGCAATTTAACAGCCGTTTGTGAAGTACGGTGTCAAAAGCCTTCTGGAAATCAAGAAATAAGAAATCGATTTCCGAACCCTTGTCGATAGAAGCCATCACTTCATGTGAATAGAGAGATGTTTTGCATGAACGATATTTTCTAAATCCGTGTTGACCTTGGCTCAGTTGATCATTCTGTTCGAGATAATTCATGATATTTGAATGCAGGTTACTTTGCGACTCCTCGGTAACGCGTCTACCTGCTGGGCTGTGCCCTACGTTCTCTCTCTCTCTCTCTCTCTCTCTCTCTCTCTCTCTCTCTCTCTCTAACGGCACAGTACTTCCGGCGCGCCACTTCCGGCCGCTGCCTTGGCCTCCCTCGGTCCCTCCTTTCGCCGCTGGTGCTTCACCGTTCTGCTCTGACGCTCCCCACACCGGTTTTTTTTTCCGTTTCTTGTCTATTCATCATCATGTTCCTGTTATTACAGACGTTAAACTGTCAAGTATAGAGTGTTGCGATGCCGCGCAAACAGCTATTTTACGGCCATGGTAGTTTCGACTTCTGTGCACATTTTCGGCTCGCTACAGTGCTTTTGCTACTGTCGCAGTGTTGGTCAGTGTGTCGCTCGCTACAGCCCTGCGTAATAAGTGTCGCAAAAGTGCACAAATCGAAGTTCATATTTGTGCAAAATAAGTTTGTTCAAAATACTGCTAGTAAATTTTTTTTATAAATTATGCTACTAATAACGGTTTTAATAGTGAAGTACAAGAGTAGAACGAAGGTAATGGAATGTAATGTCAGAAAGTCAGGCGATTATTTGGGTAGCAACATAACTTCTGATAGCCGACGAAAACATGATATAAAATGCAGAATGGCTATGGGGAGAAAAGCGTTTCAAAAGAAGCGAAACTTGGTAACATCCAATATTAATTTAAATGTTAGGAAGTCCTTTCTGAAAGCATTTGTCTGGAGTGTAGCATTGTATGGGAGTGAAACGTGGACGATAAGGAGTTCAGATAAAAAGATGATAGAAGCTTTTGAAATGTGGTGCTACAGACGAATGATGAAAATTAGATGGGTAGATAAGTAACTAATGAGGTGCATAACCGAATTGGGGAGAACAGGAGTTCCTGGCATATCCTAAGAGAAGGGATATATTGGCTGGACACATTGAGATATTAAGGAATTGTCAACTTAGCATTAGAAGGAAGCGTGTGGGGTAAAAATCGTAGAGGGAGGCCGGGGGACGAATACAGTAAGCAGATTCAAAAGCATGTAGGTTGCCGAACATATTCTCAGGTGAAGAGACTTGCACAGGACAGGGTAGCGTGGAGAGCTGCATCAAACCAGTCTGCGGACTGAAGACCACAATAGTGAAATACGTCTATACTGAAGTGACATTAACGGTAATATGTTAAATTAAATTTTATCATCTTTTCAATAACTTCAGTAGCACAGTGGTAGAGTGCCAGACTACAAATCCAAATGTCACGGGTTCGATCCCCGCCGGGTCCTAGGATTTTTATCTGTCACTTTACAGTTCTTTCGTCTCTGGCAGTATTGCTCATGTGAAAAATACCGAGTAGCACCGTGGTTCGGAACCCACGTTAAACTGTAGGTCCCCCTATAACTGGCTGGGTAAGTCAATTCGAAGGTCGGAGGAAGGCAACGGCATACCACCTCCAAACAGGACCATGCCTAGTAAATCACTGTGCTGTTCAAACCAATCTTCGGATTGTTGACTGCTTTTACCTTACGTAAGTATAGATTCACACCATATCTACACTACACTAAATGGCAAGTGTAGATTTGCGTATTTTGTATTATATGTCAAATTAGAATACTTCGGTTTTGATGCGTAATTCACACACTGAATGCTTTTTCAAAATGGAAGTCATTGCATGTGCACCTTCAATATGAAGTCGTTACGATTTAAGTAACTTTTTCCACAGAAAGAAGATTTTTGATTTCTGTTTTCATATTCTTTATGCAACTAACAACTGCTGGCAGTGAGCTGTATGCAGGGCAATAATGGAGGCGTATCCTATAATTAAATCCGTAATAGTGAATTGTTCACTCATTAACAAAAATGAATTCTACCATCTCTTTGAACTTCATTCATTTGCAACTACTGTTCAACACCTTCTTAAACAATGCCCATTCTAGTAACTGATTATTTAAATTCTTAGATTTCAAAGAATTAATTAGTACATATATTTCTGTGATTTGCTTGTTGATATTGTTTTTGTTTATTTCTTTTGTGTGCCCATTTTCAGTTTCACTGTCCTAAAACAAAATTATTCATCGTTTTGTCAAATGTACAAACATACAAAGTCTGCATTTGACAAGAATTAGCGAACTAAGTAAACCAGATCGGTAATGAGAACCAGAATCTGGGAGGAAAATCGGCTTGTTAAGCTTCAAAGGTTATGTTTTCAACCTCTGTTGTTTGATTCTGCAGCAGAACGTCGTCGCATTTTTCCGAATGCTATTTCAAAGCTCGTCGCATTCTTCGACCTCGAGTAGCATAATGCGGCAAAAGCGACTCTTGACTTAACCCCTGCGTAAGAATACAGAAGCTGCATCGGCGCTAACCATTTAAATATTCTCACAGTAAGGGCTACTCATGATCTGGCAGTGATAACATCAGCAAATGTAACCATACTATTCCAGGAACATTTTCCAGTCTCGTATATAACTGAAACGACGAGTGAAAACTTGGAAAGAGTTCATTTCTCGGTCTCGATATAAATTCATACGCAGATGAATTTACATCAGTTGCCGCTGGGCAACCGAAATTCCTTCAACAAAGAAATCAGTCAATATTCCACATATGCAATTACGAATGCTTCCCAACACGATTAGCCCTTTCGTGGTTGTTGGGACGTATACGTCCCACTAACTTCGGGCCTCATTTGTACCACAAGGTGGCGAGTTGCGAAATTCTGCATAGTGCTGCCGTCTGTTGGTGGCCCTTCAGAACGCGGTAAAAAATCGAGGCACTGGAATTCTTACAGTGTAGAAAGCTGTGACTGTTTATATGGGCTGCCGCGTCAATTTTAGCGCCGTGACCATTGCTTATTGTGCCTTGAGTCGGTTTTCGTCGTTTTCTCGCTACCGAAAATGTCCGAAGTATGTATACTTGCTATTTTATGTTTCTTAGAAGTTTACAAACAACAATTAAGCTTTCTAAAACTCATTTTACTTCAAAAGTTTTTTTCAGTGAATTTACAATTAGTGGGACGGATGTGTCCCAGCGACCATTGTGTAGTCCTATAATGCCTTTATGTTGCGATATTACAGTACTCGTATTTCAAAGAAAAACAGTTTTTCTGTAAATATTTAGGATAACTTAGGAAATTATTTTAAAAAGTCTTAGGTAAATCGGTACCAGAAATGATCAGTGGGACGTATGTGTCCCACCTTTTTTTAGGAAAAATGGAATGTGCTAAATTTTTTTGAGTGTCGTATTTGTAATCCTGACCCAAAACAGACTCTGTAACAGCTGCGATAACTTAAGATATTCTAAAAAATGAGTAAAAACCACGAAAGGGTTAACGTACAAGAAGATATCTTCGGAGTAGTGAAGCAGGTCAAATCGCTGTTCAAAAATAAGTCTTCCGCTGACGACTGTGTACCGATTACGTTCCTAACAGTGAATGCGGATACAGTAGCTCCATACCCAACAGTCGTAAACAACCATTCGCTCAAGATGGATCTGTACCCGAAGACTGGAAAGTTCCGTGGGGCGTATCGATATTAGAGAGAGGCAGCAGGTTTGGCATATATCCAGTAGTCAAACGTTTTTAACCCGCGAGAACTCGGGTCTTTAAAAGTTACCCGATTGATCGCGTGTATAGCATTTGTCTGACAATGAAAGAAAAGTTTGTAATGTACTTAATATGTCTAAATGAGTATTTCTAGTTGCGTTTATAAGAAAACACAAATATGTGAGTAATTAAAATTGGTCAAATGCCGATTGTTTTAAAATTACTATGAGCAAAATGCTTACGCGCGAATCCTCGCGGGTTGATTACGTATTTCAAAGAACACGTCCGCTGCGACTGTTGAAATCCTTTATTGAGAACACTCAAGAGGTTTCGTAATTTAAAATCCCATGCTTAGGTGTTATCTTTTTAAATATGAACAAGAAGTGTAAAAATTTAAGCATTTTTTTTACAAATGAACAAGAACTGTCAGTCATTCAAGCGTTGTTAACATTAAAGTCATAGTGGTCTTTGTCGACTAACACCAGATCATTAACAATACCTGATACTAAATCTTTGGACCGTGGTAGCCCTGTCCATAAAATCTCGAACAGAACGGTCTAGTGATCATGTCACGGATTTAGAAAAATATCGTTCCTGTGAAACACAAATAGCTGTTCACTCTCTGTAAGTGGCGAGTGCTATTGACGGAGGATCTCAAATTGATTCCAAATTCCTAGATTACCGAAACAGTTCATCACTGCCGGCTTTTAATCAATTTGCGTGGTTATGGAATATCATCTCAGCTAGAATGAAACTTCACTCTCCAGCGGAGTGTGCGCTGATATGAAACTTCCTGGCAGATTAAAATTGTGTGTCGGAACCGGGACTCGAACCTGGAACCTTTGCCTTTCGCGGGCAAGCGCACTACCGACTGTGCTATCCCGACACGACTCACGATGCCGCCTCACAATTTTACTGCCGCCAGTACCTCGCCTCCTACTTTCCAAACTTCACAGAAGCTCTCCCGCAAACACGCAAGACTAGCACTCCTGGAAGAAAGGATATGGTGGAGACATGGCTTAGTTTGGAAAGTAGGAGACTAGGTACTGGCGGAAGTAAAGTTGTGAGGCGGCATCGTGAGTCGTCTCGGGATAGCACAGCCGGTAGTGCGCTTGCCCGAGAAAGGCAAAGGTCCCAGGTTCGAGTCCCGGTTCCGGCACACAATTTTAATCTGCCAGGAAGGTTAATCATAGCTGTTCGACTGGATTGGGGATTTCCTCTCACAGGGGTCGATTGGTAGGGCGCATTCTTAGACATCGAGGAATCGTGAATTTAGCATGGGAGCGAAGTGTGTGGGGTAAAAACCGCAGAGGGAGACCAAAAGACGAATACAGTAAGCCGATTCAAATGGATGTGGGGTTCCGTTCTTATGAGGAGGTGAAGACGCTCAGAGAGTAGGGTGGTGAGCTACATCAAACGTTTCCGGACTGAAAACCATAACAACAACAACAACAACAACGATAACAGGAGACTGCACTTCGAATACTCAAGCTCCACGATAACTTGATGAAATTAGTTGCAGCAAACAGTAAGTTATTACGTCGTACACAATGGCGGTGGATCTGATTGTCCGATAATCGTAGTACTTTAGTGGCTAACTTCTAAAAGTGTTACGGAAAGTACGACCACAGGGAAAAAATTGATAAAAGTAAATGAAAAGATCTAAATGGAAGAAAATAGATAATTGAAATTAATTTTATGATGGATTTTGGAGTGTGTGTGTGTGTGTGTGTGTGTGTTTATTTTTTACATGGTATGGTAAAGTTGTTCCCCTCTCTTTGTTGCAGGTAAGATTCCGCCGCCTTCCCTTGCATTGTCGTCAGTTGTGGCTTCTACGGTATGTGACGTGCCGCATGCTTTCTGTAAGTTCCGACCACATTGTGCCCTCGAGAATATTTTACGTAGTCTAGGAAGAGCTTTTTTGACGTATTACGGGATTCTCTGTTATTTTAAAACTGATTTAACGCAGCTCTCTAAGCATTTTCATCTCTTACAGCGTCTAGCGATGCAACTTAACTATTACGGTAGTGTTTTTTTTCCTGAGAGACGAAATTATATGTACTACGTATTGTTTATCTACATTTTGCTTAATTTCACCTGATCAAGCGTAACGAACGAAATTAAATCGTTTCGATTATCATGATTATTATTATTATTATTATTATTATTATTATTACACACGTTACTGACATTTTATCAGACCACGCGAAACATTTATGACTACTTGTTCTTCCAGTATTCACTCATTCTTTCACTAAAAGATCTCTTCCTATCTTCAGACCACTTTGGTCGTTAGGCTTCAGGTGCTGTTTTCTCTGACATCACTTCCCACTTGTACACCTAGTGTCTAAAGACGACTTTGTCTATGATGTCTGCTGAATCTATATATGCTCTTTCCAGATCAATTTTGACTTGTATCCTCAAGGGTGTAGTGGTCTTGAGACCCTGG
Organism: Locusta migratoria; assembly: GCA_026315105.1. NCBI lineage: Eukaryota > Metazoa > Arthropoda > Insecta > Orthoptera > Acrididae > Locusta > Locusta migratoria. The sequence goes on along the minus strand of CM048753.1, from coordinate 10,280,469 downwards.
ATGTACCTGAGGATACTTTTGGTGAGTCTGGTGTGTGGACGTCTACTGACGTATCCATAAAATTTTAGTCCCCTCTTTCTAATGTCCGCTGCGATGTTAGAGAACTTCTCTGTCGCATGCCTGGAGTGAAGTCTGTAATTATTATTATTATTATTATTATTATTATTATTATTCTTATTAGCGACTGTCCCCATGGGAAAACGATAAACTGAGAATTTTCGGTATTTGTTAAGGTACTTCTCATTTTCCCAATATTTATTGAATTTCTCCCCAAAGGCCTTCCTTCTTCCGTCCACTTTGGTCGGCGTATTTTTGCTCCCATCTCTCCAGTAAACTTCCATTTGTCAGTTTTTCTTCTGGCTGTATTCTTGTCTGATGTGAACTTACATATTATGTGTATAACAGTATTGCAGAAGGCGAAGTTAGAGGTGTGAGTACATGGTCATTCGCGGTGATATTAAGATATTTTAATATGTCATTTTACAAGTAAAACTAAAGAAAAAAGTTTTGTTAAGATACGTCAGCAAATATTTAGTTACGGAGTTGCGGCCGCGGCGGAATGGCCGAGCGCATTGAGGCGCTATGCTCCGATGCGCGAGGCCGCTCCGCGTCTGAGGTTCGAATCCTTCCTCGGGCATGGATGTTTGTGCTGTCTTTAGTATAAGGTAGTTTATAAGTAGTTTGTAAGCTTAGGGTCTGATGACCTTGCGGTTAAGTCCCTTAAGCTTAACAAACATTTGTACATTTTTTGAACTGGCTTACGGTTAATAAGTTTTTTCCTGAAAAGTTAGCAACCTCACTAATAAGTAGCCATCGGAAAACTGCAAGACGTTACAGTAAATAAAGGTTCCAGGTTCGAGTCCCGGTTCTGGCACACAATTTTAATCTGCAAGGAAGTTTCATATCAGCGCACACTCCGCTGCAGAGTGAAAGTTTCATTCTGGAAACATCCCTTAGGCTGTGGCTAAGCCATGTCTCCATCATATCCTTTCTTCCAGGAGTGCTAGTCTTGCATGGTTCGCAGGAGAGCTTTTGAGAAGTTTGGAAAGTAGGAGGCGAGGTACAGGCGGAAGTAAAGTTGTGAGGCGGCATCGTGAGTCGTGTCGGGATAGCTCAGTCGGTAGTGCGCTTGCCCGCGAAAGGCAAAGGTCCCAGGTTCGAGCCCCGGTTCCGGCACGCAATTTTGATTTGCCAGGAAGTTTCAATTTTGCAATTAACTCACAGCAAGTAAGAGTGCATGTAAACTGAATGTGAGGAGAAAATACAAGGCACTACAACGCCTCGTATTCAAACACAGGACAATGATAGTCTCAGTATCTACTTCGCGGAAATGAACTGAACATATACATCTGTTTGATACAAATATACAATCCCTGAGACGGATTTTCGTCTCGAATTTGTCAAATACATTATTTATAAATCTGAAGCAATGAATTAAAATTTGTGATGCAGCCGGGAATCGAACCCGGACCTCCTTGCTTACTAGGCCGGCGTCTTAATCGTTAGACGACCGCACCACTAACGATTAAGGCGCCTTGGAATAGTTTAAGTACGATTTCCCTCCACGTCACAAACTTTAATTCAGCTTCTTTAATTCAGGTCAGGGATTGTTTATTTGTATTAAATTGATATTTATATCACCTTAACAGGATTGTTCCAGAATGTCCATTGTCGAGGTGTATCCCGCTGCATGGAGAGCCTTGGCAGTAGTGGCAATTATCTTTGGAACACAGATGATGATTTAAAGTTTGTGACGTGGAGGGAAATCGTACTTAAACTATTCCAAGGCGCCTTAATCGTTAGTGTAGTAGTAGTCTAACGGATAAGACGCCTGCCTAGTAAGCATAGATGTCCGGGTTTGCTTCCCGACCGCATCACAAATTTTAATTCATTGCTTCAGATTTATCAATAATGTCTTTTATATATACAGCTGTATTTAGACGAAGTGTTGGCTTCAGTTTCTCGCCTGCAGGTTGCCACCCTGTATTGTACCCTCCTCCGTGTGAACGCCGACGATTCCATACAACGATACGCAGTTAAATTCCGGTGTCGACGTGTCACGTGATACATTTGTACCCTGCTCAATCCGATATTTCTATTGTAAGGCCTTGTCTTCTAGGTCGTGTTGGCCTGTCTCGCAACTAACGCTTTCGCAATTGCAAATACCTATCACCGTCAGCCGAACAATATATGACAACTTTCGCCGGACCGGGAGTCGAACCGGGATGTCGTGGGACTCGCGAGCGGTCGCCATCACCGTCGCGTTGTCTGTGTAGAACGCAACTGGACGTACACACCTTTAGGGAGTTTGCGTGGTCCCCATTTCTATTGCTACTGCAGTGTCACTCTCTACATCGATCATATTTCTTAACCTACGGTGACCATACGTGCCGTATTTTACAGGATCGTCCCTTACTATTTTAGCCTCAGTGTCCCGACAAAATATCTACGGGACGTATATTGCCACGTATTTTACTAACCGTCCCATAAATTTTGAAATAACATTTTTCTAACGAATGTAAAGAATTAAATTTCTTAGAAACATATGAAACATATTACAAATGATATATATATCTCCCGATTGACTGACTGACTGACTCATCATCGCCCAGCCCAAACCACTGAAGATAGAAACTTGAAATTTGTGGAGGGTGTTGATCTTACTCTGTAGGCGTCATTTAAGAAGCGATTTTTTTATATTCCGTCCGTAAGGGGGTGAAATAGGGGATGAAAAGTTTTTTTGAAAATACGTAGCTATTTAGGCAATTTTGAAGCTAGAACTACAAAATTTCGGATTTTAATTCAGGGTTCGAATTTAAGACACGTGTTTCGGCATTTTTTGAAATTCGACAAATAAGGGGGTAAAATAGATGACGCAAAAATTTGATTTTCAAAAATATGTTGCTGTTAACTCAAATTTTAAGCTACAACTACGAAACTTCGGATATGGATTCTTGGTCAGGGTTAAAAACCCATGATTTTTACCAGTTTTGGAAATTAAACAAGTAAGAGGGTTAAATAGAGGATCAAAAATTCTTTTTAAAAACACGTTGCTATTGATACAATTTTGAAGCTACAGCTGCAAAAACTGATATTTGAGTAGTTGGTTAGACGTTACAAAATAAGTGTTTCGGTATTTTTGGAAATTCAACCATCCATCAATGGGTTAAAATTGGAGAGGGGGTGTTTTTCGAAAATGTTGCTATTTAGGCAGTTTTGAAGTTAGAACTACAAATTTTCGGATCTGGATTCGGGATTCGAGTTTAAAAGACATGTGTTTTGGTTTTTTTGGAAATTCCGCAACTAAGGGGCTAAAAGAGGGGATCAAAAATTCTTTTCGAAAACACATTGTTGTCAAGACAATTTCGAAGCTATAGCTACAAAAATTTGAATTTGTATTGTTCGTTAGAATTTAAAAAATACTTGTTTCGGTATTTTTGGAAATTCAACCATCAAGGGGGTTAAATTGGAGAGGGGATGGTTTTCTAAAATCTTTTGCTAATAAGGCAATTTTGAAGCTACAACCACAAAAATTGGTATATGTTTTCTTGGTCAGAATTAAAAAACACACGTGTTTCGGTATTTTCAGAAAATTAATCAATTAGGGGGTGAAATAGGGGATGAAACATTTTTTGAAAATACGTTGCTACTAAGCCAATTTTGGTGCTGTTAACTCAAATTTCAAGCTATAACTACGAAACTTAAGATATGGATTTTTCGTCAGGATTAAAAAGAAACAAATGGTGCAGACCAAACAGCCTATGCATGCGAAGCAGCGGGGGTTCAGTTAGATATATATATATGGTATCGCGCTGTTTCACCCTAGATATCTCTGAAACTAAGACAGTGAAAAACCACTTTCACGGTCATGAACATACGGCAGGGGCTTATGAAACATGAAGAAATATTATTTTCAACACTAACTTTTTTTTAATGGATACCACACATTATTTCTTAAGCAATCGATAGGATGGAAAAATCAGGAAAAGAATAGTGTCGGTTGCATCTCGATTCGTCAATTACAGAGGTTCCAACTTCTGAATATGGCAAATAGTAATGCGACTTATTATGTATGAGCGCATAGGGTAGGGGTGGCGGGGGTAGGAAGGGGTCAGAGTTCTTGATGCAATTTGTTGGGGTTTTATTTGAGGATCTAGCTTTAACATTTTCCAAATGAAGTATTGTATTAACGTGTTTCCGGCAGTCATCTAGGCCGCCATGTGATATCGAAATATCTTTAGAACACACTACACAAAAAGCATGATTGGGATTTCGCAGAAGCACTCAAAGGAGGATACGCTTCATTATGTTCATTACGAAATTTTTGCTCGATAATAGCTTTTTATCGCAATGATACATAATCAATTTCATGAGGATTAGATTTTTCTCGCAACAGAAACGTCTTAATTTTGCGAGGGGGAAAAAAAAAACATGAAACGAGATAACATTTATCGGTGATTTTCTCGCAGAACTTTATTTTAACAAATGTTCGTCACACACTTCAGCACAGGACACCGCACACATTAAATCGCTGTATTAGTAGATACGATGCAATATAAAACAATACCAACACAACTTCAACTTCTGAACGCAGATTAACGAATCAGGATAAATGATGAACGTTGTTTATTATTGCCCAACACTTCTCAATTTTTCCTGTAGGGGCGCAGCTACGATTGAAGTGACGTGTCGCATTTTGATTGGCTGCTGCTAGATTCCACAATGACGCGCCTTTGTGGATTCATCCTGTGTGCCGTTTATACACAGTTTCTAATTCGTGCGTGTCCACAAGAATATGCTGGAAGATGTTGCTCATAATCAGTTTATCATTGTCCGTTGATATCGCACGAACGATCTCGAAAGGAACAGAGACTTTGGCGACGGAAAACGAATCACACCGATTTGTTACTTACACCTGAAAATCGGAATTCTAACCACTCCAATCGTAAACACGTAATTTTAAAACAATTTTCGTAATAATTACGATTAGATCGGAATGGTTGGAACCTCTGCAATTACACCCGAAGAAACTGCGGAGCGAAGTTGACGTCTGAAATACATGAGGCCCGCTGCTAGGTCATGTCCGAGGCTCAACCGTGAGTCTGGGACCTTTATTTTCCGTAACGTCGTGCAGTTTTCCGATGGCTACGTATTAGCGAGGTTGCTATACAGCTGTATTTAGACGAAGTGCAGGTTGTCTCCCTGTACTGTACGCTCCTCCGTATGAACGCCGACGCTTCCACACTCCCGGTTTGCCAGGTGATACATTTGCGCCCTGCTCAACCCTATATTCGTGCGGCCCCGCTCTTGGGTTCCCCAGCCTGTTGACCCTCGCCCTTTGCACAGAGAGGTGAGCATTGCCGGCATCAGCAGCAGCAGCAGCAGCGACCGCACTAATGGCTCTGCAGCTGCGTCTGCCGCTCAGGCGAGTGCGCAGATCCGCCACCGCTGAAAGCCACGGCCAGCACAAGGCAGGCCTTCAAAACAAACCGCCCGCGCCTGCCGCTGCCTCTACACGGGGAGTAGAAGACTCAGGGGGCAACACCGACTCAACTGGAAATGCTGCAAATAAAACACAGTCCCAAATGATAATTACTTGTAACATCAACAAATTGTTGACTCACACTTACATAGGTAGAAATGATCATCAGAATAAAATACGAGAAATCAGAGCTCGAACAGAGAGATTCAGGTGTTCTTTCTTTCTATGCTCTATTCGCGAATGAAATGGGAGATAAATAGTATAACGGTGGTTCGATGAACCCTCTGCCAGACACTTAAATGTGATTTGCAGAGTATCCCATGTAGATGTAAGGGGTCTCTACTCTGATTTTATAAAAAAATTATATGTATGTAAAACCAACATCTTATTCAATACCTATTTACCTGAATCTGTATACGAGGGGCGTTTGAAAAGTTCGTGCAAAGTCAGAGACATAGCACCACCGGCGCATATCAACGTCATGTTTGCTTAGTACCCTCTCTGCAAAGAACGCACACAAAGCTTCAGCCATACTGGTCCATTTATTTCTGTTGGTCATTCGTGTGAATCAAAGAAGTCCAGTGATTGTCAAAAAATGGACTAAAAAGAATTTCGTGTGGTGATTAAACATGACTTTATGAAAGACAAAACGCCTCAGGAGACGAAAGAGAATCTTGATAAACACTATGACGACTCTGCACCTCCGATTAGAACAGTTTATAACTTTTTTTAAACTTATTTTAGACTGAAAGTCTTGGTAGAGGTATGCAATCATCATTACAAAATTTTAATAATGAACCTAAATTGCTGGACATTGTATTTACAGACTGTTCCGTCGGTTCTTGGCCGAATATTTGATTAATTCAAATTTGCAGAATATTGCACAATTATCTCGTGTGTTTCACTCAAAATGCTGGACATTGCATTGAAAAGATATTATCAGTAGACTATTTTCAATTCACTATTGAAAGTTCAAAATTGAAAATGAAAAATAAATAATCTAATGATAACAACTTTTGATTATTCAAACAATCTCCTCCAATTTATGATCATTATTAAAAGTTTTTAAGTGGTTACAAAATTTTCGGAGTGGTCATATGGACACAAGTGACGTTGAACGTTCTGGACGCCCTGTGGAGGTTAAGACTCCATAAATTATTGTTAAAATCCATGATATGCTGTGGGATCTCAAATGAACGGGTACATAATATTATGCATAAACATTTGGACATGAGAAAGCTATCCGCAAGATGGGTGCCGCGATTGCTCACGCTTGACCAAAAACGGAATCGTATAAAATGTTGGAATGTTTGCAGCTGTTCAGCAAGAATCCCTAGGACTTCACGCGTTATTTCGTTCCTCTGGATGAAACATGGATACATCACTATACTCATGTGACCAAAGAACAATCTAAACAATGGGTTACCAAGCGAGAATCTGCACCAAAAGAAGGCGAAGACCAGTCCTTCAGCTGGAAAGGTTATGGCGACAGTTTCTTGGGATTCGCAAGGGATAATCCTCATCGACTATCTGCAACAGGGTGAAACTATTACAGGTGCGTATTATTTATCGTCATTGGACAGTTTGAAAACCGAGCTGCAAGAAAAACGCCGGCGATTGAACCACAAAAGTCCTTTTCCATCACGACAATGCACCAGCACACACCTCATCAATTTTTGTCGCAAAATTATTGGAAATAGGATTCCAACTCGTTTCACATTCCCCGTATTGTCCACACTCGACGCCCTAGGACTACTATTTGTTCCCCAGTTTGAACAAATGGCTGGCTGGAGGAAGATTTCATTTAAACGAGGTGGTGATTGTATAAACTAATAAGCATCTTGTAGATTTGGACAATTCCTATTATTCGGAATGGATGCACAAATTAGAACAGCGTTGAACTAAGTGTGTAACTCTAAAAGGAGACTGTCCAAAAATAAAAATTGCTTTCCCCCCAAACACGTCACTAGTTTTATTTTTTCACGGACTTTTCAAACGCCCTTTGTATAACAACAATATTGGAAACTTGAGCCTATTATCGCTAAACATTCAATTGTATTAATTCTTGTGATTCAATAATTAGACAAGTTACAATTACAGGGATAGGTTCAAAATGTTCAAATGTTTGTTATGGGACCTAACTGCCACCCCCTCCCCCACACACGCACGCACGCACGCACGCACGCGCCAGAGCGTGGACTCGAACCTCCGACGGCGAACGACAGCGCACACCGCAGCGAGGCACCTTAGTGCGCACGGGTATTTTGCCGCGGTCATGGGCTCAGGTGAAATATTATACACAATACACATATTGGAACGTATTTTATTCCGATATCCGATAATATTCTAATTTTTGTATGTTACAGAACGATATTTTGCTGCCTGAACTATTTACTTGGAGCGAGGCACCATAGTAGTGAAAACGTCATTCTCGTTGCCCTGTCACCTCGGACGGCCAGTACAGCTGCACACCTGCGTGTCATGTGCAGTAAGGGGCTATCAGTCAGCTCTTGAGCAATATTTGGCAATTTCTCGATGAGTGCAATATGCAGCTCTGCAACTGTTGTGGGAGGTGCTGGTCTGGCTACAATGTGTCTACTAAGTGCATACCAGACACGCTCAGTCGGGTTTAAGTCCGGTGAACAAGCTGACCACTCCATTCGTTCAGTTCCCACAGCTTGTCACGTTGTCCACCAGTGCAGCTCTGTGGGGACGAGCGTTATCGTCCTTCAGAAGGAACCCAACTTGTATGGTACCAGCGTAACGCACAACAAAAGGTCCAAGGATCTCGTCTCTATACCTCTCAGCAGGTATGTCTTAGAGGTCAGAACGTCCTGCACGTCTCCTGCAGGACTGTTCAGAGTTCCACGTTCTCTCCAGACGAGGAAACGACTGTCTGGCTGAACACAAAATGCTGGCTCGTCTGCGAACAGAGCTCGGCGCCATTCGTTAGGACTCCTATCCTGATGTTCCTCCACCCAGTTTTTGCGGGCTAAACGGTGTCGTGGTTTTAACAGGACACGCACTATAGGCCTCCGTGTGTAGAGGTCGCATTTCCGAAGGCGATTTCGGGCTGTCTGTGTTGATGTTGCGCGTTTTGTTCCTACCTGGAGGGTGCGTTGCAGCTGAGTTGCATTCAGGCTCCTGTGTGGATGGGCTGTTAACCGGACATATCGGTCAGATCTTGCTGATGTCACCCGTGGACGTTTGGCCTTGCCTCCTTCTAACGGATCCTGTTGTCTGACATTGCGCCCAGGTCCTGGAAATTACACTTTGTAACACTCAAGTAGCTGTAGTAAGGGTTTCAAAGTAATAGACGCCACATATGTTATATAATATGCCAGTGACGGGAAATGATCCTTTCGTTAGTGGGGAGGGGTGGGCAAGTTTGGAGCCCTTACTCTTACGGGAATTATTACATAGTGACTACGAGTTTGAGTACTGTGGGCAGGGTAAAGCTGGAAATTTGTGTCTGACGGGAGGCGTGCTTAGGTAGTCCTTGCAGGTGCGGTGATCACTGAGTCCTCAGTGGTGTAGGGGTGAGCGCAACTGTCTAGAAACCAGGAGACCCGGGTTCGAATCCCGGCTGGTAACTCATTTTCAACTTTGCCCATGCGCAGTTCTCATAGATTCTGTGAATATGAAAGAATAACAACTGCAGGATAAGAAGTAACGGCTCTTTCTTTCGAAATAGATGCCACATTATATACACACACACTCCCTGTGTGTCTGTCCCGCGTCCAACCTTCCTATCCCTCCCTATGCCATATCTTCGAGTAAATGACGTTGTTGCATTGCAGTGTCTTCTCCATACACTATCTGAACCCGACTGTTTCCGTAAACCGTTTGGTAGATTAAGAGAAGTAAACAACCCCCTGGGCAGCAACTATCTGTTGTTACCACCACTCCCTTGCCTTTATGTTGTCTCTACTCCATAGAATCGACATAAAGACTTGAACCATTTCAGTTCATCCTGTCAGTGATAGTACTTCTGAACGTAGATATCTGAACCGATCGCCTAATTGTTTTGACTCTAAATAATGCGAAGTGTGAAGTCGTTCACATGAGTAAGAAAACAAATCCGTTAAACTTTGTTTACAAGGCTGTAAACTCCACAAAATTCCTAGGAATTACTATTACTTCAGACTTAAACTGGAAAGAACACATAGATGTCATGGGGAAAGGCGAACCAGAGACTGCGTTTTATTGGCAGAACCCTTAAAAGATGCCACTACAAAAGAAACTGCATACACTGCGCTTGTCCGTCCTTTTTTGGAGTATTGCCGCCCAGTGTGGGATCCTTATCAGGTGGGTTTGACGGAGGACATCGAAAGGGTCCAGAGAAGGGCAGCTCGTTTCGTATTGTCACGATACAGGGGAGACAGCGTTACGGAAATGATACAGAATGTGGGATGGCAATCATTACAACAACGGCGCTTTATCGCTGAGGCGTGGACTACTTACGATACTCTAATCATCAACATTCTCCTCCGAATGCGAAAATATATTGTTGACTGCCACTTACATAGGTAGAAATGATCATGAGAATAAAATACAAGAAATCAGAGCTATAACGGAGAGATTCAGGTGTCCTTTCTTCCCGCGCGCTATTCAAGAATGGAATGGGAGACGAATAATATTACGGTGGTTAGATGAACCCTCTGCCAGGCACTTAAATGTGATTTTTAGAGTATCCCATGTAGATGTAGTTAGGTATCACTAGACAATTTCACCAATATCATCACCAAAAATGTATGTAATATGGAGATTACATTCAGTTAGTGAATAACATCTGCAATTATAAAATATATTGCAATGAATGTAAAATGCAAATGTAATTGTTTCTAAATAAATTATCAAAGAATAATATCACTCAGTGTAGGAGTAAAAACACGGAGATCAGTAGTAATATCTCTTGTATACTTTGGAATCAGTGAGGTACTAGGAAATTGCCTCACCTGAAACCTTGGTCGTCCAAAATTGAAGTTTTGTGAAACACGTCAACAAGTAGAAGCGGCACGGACTGCTATATCCCAACACGTCCATAGCAATTTAATACAAATAAACAATCGCTAAAACGGATTTTCGTCTAGAATATGTCAATAATGATAAATCTGAATCATAGAATTAGAATTTTGTGATGCGGCCGGGAATCGAACCGGGACCTCCACGCTTACTGGGCAGTCGTCTTACCGTCCGACCACCACACCAGTAACGGTTAAGGCGCCTCGGAATAGTCTAAGTAAGACTTCCCTCCACGTCACAAACTTTAATTCAGCTTCTGTGTTCCAAAGATAACTACCACTACTGCCAAGTTTGTTATTTGGAGGGAAATCGTACTTGGACTATTCCGAGGCGCCTTAAGCGTTAGTGGTGTGGTGTGGTGCTCTAACGGTTGCGATTGGACACGTCGCGCCCCCTATTAGCCACATTACGACTTTCATACTCGAATATAGCTACTTACATACTCAGCTCCCCAGCACTCGAGCCCCCAAAGGCGAGGGACATTTACCAATAGTTGCTTAGGGCAGTCCCTCGAAATGTGATGGAAAGTAAAGCACCGGCCACACAATGGACAACGGTGTGGAAAGCAGTTCAACAGCCGTTCTTCCCTACAAGAATAAGAGCCACGTGGTACCACGTCGTCAATCGGAAATTTACGACGAGACACCGGCTGCACGCAATCAGGATGGTGGATTCGCCCCTTTGTCCGGAATGCCAGCTTATGGACAATGATGAACATCGATTAACGTGTGAATCTGTTGTCGAAGTCTGGACGCTAGTACAGAAGATTCTTGCCTGCTACCTTCGCGTCCCGTCTAACGCGATTGACCCCAGGCTCCTCCTATGCCCGGAGGACACACATTTTCCGGCCGCGAAAACACACGCTCTCACGTGGATAAAAGGCATGTCCATTTACTACCTTTCCCAAGAAGGTGAGAAGTCGGTACTTGATTACTGGCAATTCCTCCAAGAGCATCATCACAGACTCGAGACCACACCTCGATAGCGACAGATCTTCGCCAATTACCTACGTAGTGTCTTCACCGACCCCCCTCGCAGCTGGGGAGTGCCGCATAGGGGACGCCCGCCGTAACGAACCTTAACAAACGATCAACTGCATACGACCAGGATCAACGAAAATAGTCCGCAAATGGAATGTAGTGCGGAATTTTTTTCCAGTTTTCTTTCTTTTAGAATGTGAGTCTTTTGTTATATGTTTAGTGTTCTGAAGAAATCAATGGCGATGCACAATTATGGTAACTGACGGCGTCAGGGTTCACAGAAGTACACTATAGACTATGCATCTCGGGCAACCGAAGGCAGAAACACAACGTAATCCGCGACAGCAGACATACGAGAAGACTAACCCTGAAACTGTCGATGTCTGATATTTCGTGCAGTAACGGCCATCTGGGCAGAATGGGGCGCGAGTGTCGCTCCTCCATTAAAAAAAAATTATTATAAATAAATAAAGCAATCCAAGAAAAAAAAACGGAAAGACGTCTGCCTAGTAAGCATGGACGTCTGGGTTCTATTCCCGGCCGCATCACAAAATTTTAATTCTATGCTTCAGATTTACCATTATTGTCTTTGACATTCATAGCAGTTACAGCCAGCAGCGCCTGATACACTGCACACTGGTTTCCTCACTTCACACGGGGCTGTGTTTTCAGTCACGTGATCTTTATGCCACGTTTCACCTGCCAAATAAATTTGTCTGTAGCTCCTACGCTGTTTGTTGCTACTAGTATGGGGTAGGCTGCGGTGAATTATCGTTGCAGCTCTTTTTTCGTTTATTCCTTCAGACCATTCACCCAACTCTTTTGAGATACACTCGTATTTTTCATCATACGGAACATGGCTTCCATTTCCAGGCTGCAACATGTTATCATGGCTTCCATTTTGTGTGTGGCGTAATACGCGAACTTTATCCTCGTAATTACAGAGACTACAATGCAAAAGCATCGCAGGCTTACGACGGCACAACCTGGCAGCTTCAGAAATAACGTATGCGCCGCCATAACGCAGAACTGTGAATACGGTTTACGAAACGCATGTTTACTGCGTGCTGTACGCAGGGGGTCAGCAACTGGCGAATATCTCCTCATTAGTTACCAGAGCTCTGAGAGTCATTCGTCGCTAACAACAAAGAGCGAGCCTGAAAGAGACGTTTCACCCTGTTGTCCATACTGTCGCGTCTCAAGGTATGAAATAGTTTTGTATTTAACATCAGAGTACTGTTAGAGGGAAAATGCATTTCAGTGCGTGATTGGAAGGCTCAATTATGTTCGTTTGTGAGGAGAATTCAGATTACCTCCCCTTCATTGTCTTTTTTCGCCCCTTCTTTTTCTTTCTTTTTCTTTTCGTTCTTTTATTTTTTCAAGCCGTTCTAATTGAAGATACCACAGCACTATACCGTTCTTGCGTTGCATTCATTGCGGACTCTTGTTTCCCAGAAGAAAAGCAATTACCTGAACCACTAACATCAACTCATAATTTGCGTAATCTGCTGCATGAATTCGCTCCCTACAGTAGATCACAGATACGCTGCCATTGAGTGAAAACGAATGATGATTCGAATAACCATTTAATTACAATTGTTGGTGGTGGTGGTGGTGGTGGTGGTGGTGGTCTTCAGTCTGCTGACTGGTTTGATTCAGCTCTCCACACTACTCTATCCTGAGCAAGCCTCCTCCTCTCCTCACAACGGCAAAGTACATCCATTTGAATCAGCTTACTGTATTCATCTCTTGGTCTCCCTATGTGGTTTTACCCCCACACACTTCCCTCCAATGCTAAATTGACGATTCTTTGATGTCTAAGAATGTGTCCTACCAAGCGATCCCTTCTTTTAGTCAAGGTAAGCCAAAAAACTGCTCCCCAATTATGTTCAGTACCTCTTCAATTAGTTACACGATCCACCCACCTAATCTTCAGCATTCTTCTGTAGCACCACATTTCAAAAGCATCTGTCCTCGCCTGTCTGAACAATGTATCGTTCATGTTTCACTCCCGTACGAGACAACACTTCGCACAAATGCCTTCAGAAAGGACTTCCTCACACTTAAATATTCGATGTTAGCAAATTTTTCTTTTTCAGAAAAGCTTTTTCTTCCTATTGCCGTCCCCTCGGGCATGGATATTTGTGCCGTCCTAGTTCGTAAGTAGTTCATAATTAGTTTGTAAGTTTAGGGACTGCTGACCCCGTAGTTAAGTCCCATAAACTATACAAACATTTGAACATCCTATTGCCGTTCTGCATTTAATATCGTCTGTACTGCGACCGTCATACGTTATTTTACTGCCCAAGTAACAAAACTCATCTACTACCATTACTGTTTCATTGCCTAATCTAATACCTTCAGCATCGCCTGATTTTCTAACACTGTATTCCATTACCTTTATTTATCTCTTGTTAATGTTTATCTTATATTCTTTCAGCACACTGTCCATTCCGTTCAATTGCTCCTTCAGGTCCTTTGTAACTCATATGTTGTAAAACCTAACTTGTTATAACATCTTTGAGCTTCTTAGATATACGCTATTTGACCAGAAACTTTGTATCCAAATGTAAACAAAGTGTATAGTGTGAGTTCAGATTTCTGTGCAGTGCCATATTATACTCAAAAAATGAATAGCAGAATTGTAATAAAAGTAAGGAGGTTACCAAAGGAAAGTGTGTTCGTAAAAGTGTGAAAAAGGTGCGCTACAGGGACAATCGCGATTTGGATAAATATAAAATTCGGCTCCTCCAACACGCTACACATGTAAAATTCTGAATGTTTAAGCACCTGAAGATGGGCACAAGCCCGAAACCGGTCTTGTGATAAATAATGCGGTATTTAATGTGACTGGTAGGGTTGAGAATAAAAACCGCTATTTTAGAAACTCGCGGAGTTCAAACACATCCATCATGGATAAAACACACATAACTGAGACTTTTTCTGATGGAACAGCCCGTTGTTCCGTGCAGATCTTTCTGCAGGAGTATTTCTGCAGCACCCCTTAATATTCGAAGACTGATCAATGAGAATAGTCTACTCCGGCAAATATTACCGCCGTACTGAAACTGCATCCATCATGTGACGTCAATGCACTGTTCACAACAGATGGGATAGATTTTCAGTGCGGTTAACCTCCTGTTTACATCGACCTACCTAATGACTTCCTCTTCGTCGGCATCTCAGCAGCAGAAACGGAGCATTAGGCCACTTTTATATCTGTTCAGCTTTGTAATTTCTGCATTATTTGGATAAATTTTAATCATTCAGGTAAAAATATTATAATGGAACATGTTGGTTGTACTGTTAATACAGGTATTTCAGCCTACACTATTGTGTGATGTGATAACCACACTTTTCAATTTTTATCTTTTACTTAGTGTTGTTTGTTGTGTGGTTGTGTGGTTTGCAATGCGACTTGCGTGATGAGACTTTGAATATTTTGACGGCGAAGCGGCGAAGAAAGCATTGGACTGCGTAGAAATCAGCTCCCTTGCAGAAAAAAACTAAACATCTATTAAGATATTTCAGGCTAAAAATAATTATTTGCGGTACAAAAATCACCGTAAGTAATATCTGAACGGTGTAGAGAGAGAGAGAGAGAGAGAGAGAGAGAGAGAGAGAGAGAGAGAGAGAGAGAGAGAGAGAGAATTGAGCACTTGACCATGCTTAATATTTGCACGTAATTATTGTACCACTTCCGTAATAAACCTTTGCATAAACCGTTCTGTCGTTACGACAGAAAATAATTGCAGGTTCTTTCATGAATAATGAGAATGGTAGTTACATGTAAATATAAATTATTAAACATTTACATGCCGCGGTGGAGTAGCCGAGCGGTCTAAGGCGCCTCGCTGCGGAGCGCTCGGTTGCTCGCCGTCGAGAGTTCGACTCTTCCCTTGCGTTTGTGTGTGTGTGTGTGTGTGTGTGTGTGTGTGTGTGTGTGTGTGTGTGTGTGTGTTGTCGTTAGGTTAGTTTAAGTAGTTTCTAAGCTACGGATTGATGACCAAGCAGTTTGGTCCTATAGATTTACAAACATTTGAATATTTTGAATTTGAACAGGTCATTAAAGAATAGAACGTGTTTCACTTTTTAAAAAATTTCTATTTCTTACTGTCCTTTCAGCAGATAGAGGACACACGAATAAGTTACTGAGTCCAGTGGTTTTAAAATAAATTATTTTGTTTGAAAACGTGTTTTTTCCTCTTTTCCCTAGCTTTACTTTCACTCCAGTTAGCCACAGCAACGCGAACCAGGATATCGATTTGATCGGCGTGTTTTCTCGGTGCACCGGCGCTTGCCAGGATTCTCTCGCTTGCCTCCCCATTCGCCTCGGCCAGTGTGGGCGTCCACAGTGCGGAGCAGCGGAACGTCCTGCCCACTGCTGCAGGCTGCACTTCTTCTTACGTGTTTGTCACACGTGATCAGCAGTTCGTTCAAACTGCTCTCACTTACTGGCCGAATGATATTTTTGTCGAGGTCGTTGGTGAATGAATATACCCATGCCGTTGAAAACGCCACCTTTTTTTATCATTTTTCTTCTCTCTCTCTCTCTCTCTCTCTCTCTCTCTCTCTCTCTCTCTCTCTCTCTCTCTCTCTCTCTCTCCTTTAACTTGTAGGAGCATAGCTGCCAACTATTACGAATTGTCCGTAATAGTTACGGATGCATCATCTTATTTACGGAGTTACGGGAAATTCGTAAAAAATTACGGATTTAAGACACTTTAAATATGTTTTAAGAAAATCGGTATAGGTACTGTGTATATTTAGCTAAAATCATAATGTTAGGGAAAGTTTTTATCGATCGCAATGATTTTCTTCCTGAGTACGTAGCAAAGATGTAGGAAACGTTAATGATAGCATTTTCACTGCAAAAAGTCCCGCCTGTTCTTCTCCTCCATAGCTACCAAATGGACGCCCACCCGGCAAGAGCTACGTAAATTCCTTCGTTCACAACTAGTACTTGGTCTTCCGTCTCAGCTAAACAGTCCACGTGTTTTATCAGGCGTCAGAAGTTAGCCAATTCGTTCCCGAAGCGAAAAGTTCCCACTGTTTTTTCTGTCTTTATTTTTCTTTCTTCGCCAGTTTCCGTTTTTATAGCACTGTTGTGCCGCTAGAAATGAATACGACTTATGATATTCCGGCAAAATGTGACATTAATTGGGGTAGGTTGGTTTTTTCGTTGTTTTAAAAACCAAACCATTTGGTATATAGTGTTACCTGCTAAGGATTTTATATTGTTATTTCATAAATGCAAGGAATTGCACATTCCTTTCTTTCTTCTGCAACTGTTAACTTTCCTTGAAGACAACTGTTTGAAAATTGCAGGAATGTTTCTATGTCATCCTCGGCGTTTACAAAAGTAATTTGGGTTATTTCTCCTAACCTGATCCTGTTCATTTAGAATTATTTCTTTTCGAGGAATATATTTATGATCGAAGAGTGTCATAAATGTAGCATTTAATGGTCTAAATATGGCTTATAATTTTTAAAATATTCTTGGAAGGATGCGCCATGAATCCCAAACCCTGCTCCCCCTCAGTGGTCTCTCTAATTATTACTCACAGTCTCTTCTCAAGGTTGGCAGCTATGTAGGAGAATTCCGCCCGATGCGAGACACCCACATATGTTTCGCCACTTACTGCGTCATCTTCCGTGGATGTTTTGCCTTCAATTTCTGAAATTATTTTAAATATTATACATTTTTGGAAATGGACACTTAGAAAGTGCTTGCTTTTCACAATGAAATATCTTTAGGCCTACATTTATTTTGCATATAGCACAAAAGGGAGCCGTTATGAATTACACTGATTCACACATAAAAATTTACCCTCTAGAAATATTTAACGGACAAATATAAATGAAACAATCGTTTGCCATCGTACCAAAGAGAGATCGGACAAACAGCAGAACGGCTATACATATGGCGTGGTTCAAACATATCACGATGTGACTGTTGGCAAATATTAGCCGGATATAATAATCCGCAGTTTTTAAGAAATGCCATTTTAAACTAATAAAACTTTGACTAGAAACCTAATGTTACTTCCCTTCGCAGAAAGCACTGTACACTACCATGTGACTATTGGCCAAACCATGGTTTACCTGTAGAGAGGTTGGTGTTGTGAAAACTATGCCATGCGCAGTCTATCAGTATCTATGGGCTAAGAGAGAAACGGAACTTGATAACAAGTCGGAGATCTTATCACGAAATTATAAGTAATCACGGAAAGCGTACAATTTTGATATATAACGTTGTAATATCACAGACTCATTTGTCAAATGAGCTGTCATGTAACTTTTGATAAAAGATCAATATTTAATATGACAGGCAAAGTAAGCACAGTGACAAATCCATATTAAAAGGAGAAGAAAACCAGCCACTGTATGTATCAGTGGAAATCGTCTAGTTAAATTTAATAGTAAAACTATGTATTTCAGTTATACTGACGCTGGGTATCACTCGAAACCATACCTGTCGAAATAAATGAAATATGTAAATATGTAAATAATCTTTTAAAGATGTCTATACAGTCCCGAAAAACTGTAACGTGTAAAAAAAAATTTCAGAAATTGTGCCGAAACACATTTAGGTGTTACAAACGCAAGAGGTGGAATTCTACATCTACATGGGATACTCTACTAATCAGATTTAAGTGCCTGGCATTGAGTTCATCGAACCACCATTATACTATTTATCTCTCATTCCATTCTCGAATAGAGCACAGAAAGAAAGAACACCTGAATATCTCCGTTCGAGCTCTGATTTCTCGTATTTCATTCTGATGATCATTTCTACCTACGTACGTGGGAGTCAACAATATATTTTCGCATTCGAAGGAGAATGTTGGCGATTGGAGTTTCGCAAGTAGCCCACGCCGCAGCGATAAGCGCCGTTGTAATGATTCCCATCCCAGATCCCGTATCATTTCCGTAACGCTGTCTCCCCTGTATCGTGACAATACGAAACGAGCTGCCCTTCTTTGGACTCTTTCGATGTCCTCCGTCAAACCCACATGATAAGGATCCCACACTGGGCTGCAATACTCAAAAAATGGACGGACAAGCGTAGTGTATGCAGTTTCTTTTGTAGTTCTGTTGCATGTTTTAATGGTTCTGCCAGTAAAACGCAGTGTCTGGTTCGCCTTTCCCACGACATTATCTACGTGTTCTTTCCAGTTTAAATCGGAAGTAATAGTAATTCCTAGGTATTTAGTGAAGTTTACGGCCTTCACATTTGATTGATTTATCTTTTAAACAAAGTTTAACGGATTTCTTTTCTTACTCATGTGGACGCCTTCATACTTCTCATTATTTAGAGTCAATTGCCATTATTTACCCCATAGCGATATCTTATTCAGATCGGTCAACACTTGGTTTTGATCTTCAGATGATCCCTCTCAAGTTTGACAGCAAGCAAGGGAACAAAACTACTTGCAACATACACAAGATCTTTTCTTTCTTTCTTTATTTGAGCTTGACGTGCGAATTGAGTCCTGCGGCACAGACCAACACCGTCTAGACACAACAAATCCGCTAGGCCACCATCGCAAGCTCCCTGGGTGGCGCTACTGGTGTGACGTCACACGGACGTGTTGAGACCTTGCATCTAGACGGCCAAACGTGATGATTAGTCCAGACTTGGTGCCACCATTCGTCCTCTGCTGACAGGGCTGCCTAGGTCACCATTCGCCCTGCGCTGCTTACGTTACTGTTCCCTCCCCCTGCATAACGTTTTACAACCCCTCAGCTTCCCCTCCCCCTCCCCCTCCCCCTCCCCACGTAACACGGTTAGCGGTGCCCCGTGTAACCAACCGCGGCGCTACAAACGTTAGCGTGCTCGCTGGCCGGTCCTCAAATTGACGTTGCTCTCCTCTTTTTTAACCTCGCGGCAATAAGCTGCAAATTTAATTTCGCATTCGGCCGAACGTTACACAGCAGTGCCGCAGCCGTCCATTTCAGCACTTGTCGATACATGGGCGGCGCGCGAGCGTACATATCCAACAGAGGTTTCCGCCAGGGCACACACTATGGAGTGTGGTAGAGTTGAAACACTGTTGCTATTGTGTATCACGTAGGCAGTGCCTATGGCGAAGTACCGGTATGTAAGAAAAGAGCAATAGAACGG
Organism: Locusta migratoria; assembly: GCA_026315105.1. Taxonomy (NCBI): domain Eukaryota; kingdom Metazoa; phylum Arthropoda; class Insecta; order Orthoptera; family Acrididae; genus Locusta; species Locusta migratoria. The sequence goes on along the minus strand of CM048753.1, from coordinate 10,260,854 downwards.
GACTATATATAAAAACTCTAAATAATGCAAATGTGAAGTCGTTCGCATGAGTACGAAAAGAAATCCGTTAAACTTTGTTTACAAGATAAATCAATCAAAAGTTAACGCCGTAAACTCCACAAAGTACCTAGGAATTACTATTACTTCAGACCTAAACTGGAAAGAACACGTAGATAATGTCGTGGAAAAGGCGAACCACAGACTGCGTTTTATTGGCAGAACCCTTAAAAGATGCAACAGAACTACTAAAGAGACTGCATACACTACGCTTGACCGTCCATTTTTGGAGTATTGCTGCCCAGTGTGGGATCCTTACCAGGTGGGTTTGACGGAGGACATCGAAAGAGTCCAAAGAAGGGCAGCTCGTTTCATATTGTCACGATACAGGGGAGACAGCGTTACGGAAATGATACAGGACCTGGGATGGGAATCATTACAACAACGGCGCTTATCGCTGCGGCGTGGGCTACTTACGAAACTCCAATGACCAACATTCTCCTCCGAATGCGAAAATATATTTTTGACTCCCACTTACATAGGTAGAAATGATCATCAGAATAAAATACGAGAAATTAAAGCTCGAAATGTGAGATTCAGTTGTTATTTATTCCCGAGCGCTATTTGAGAATGGAATGGGAGATGAATAGTATAAAGGTGGTTCGATAAACCCTCTGCCAGACACTTAAATGTGATTTGTAGAGTATCCCATGTAGATGTAGAATGTTTGTATGTCGTAAGTGTTAATAAACCATTAATTCGACTGCAATGAAACTTTGACCTGTTCACCGTACGCCCACAAAGGTTCCTGGCCCAAAAACCAAAAGAGCACGACACGTAGCTCAGAAGATGTGACGTCATAAATAATGAGAGGCCACCGCGTGAGAATACCCAGATTTATGCGTCCATTATTGGCGAATGGGAGTAGTTAGGGACCTGCAACAAAGTTTGCATGTAACTTCGGACGTTTACAAAGCGTTTTGCAACTGAACCCCCCACCCACACACACAATGATGAAACAAAGTATACCGCTCACAACAGTTTCGCTGTAGGTGCCGTAAAATTGTCGCATCAGGCATGAACTTGTGTCAAATAAAGTTAGGATTACAGATTTGCATGTTACTAAATCAAATGTGCAAATGTTTGTAAATCTATCGGACCAAACTGCGTGGTCATCAGTCCGTAGCTTACAAACTACTTAAACTAAGGTAAACTAACCTAAGGAACACACACACACACACACACACACACACACACACACACACGCCCCATGGAGGATTCGAACCTCCAACGGCGATCAACCGCGCGCTCCGCAGCGAGGCGCCCTAGACCGCTCGGCTACTCCACCGCGGCCTTGCATGTTACTATTTAACTTTGTGTGCAAGTCTCCCTTAATTCTCTTGCATCCAAAATTCAGCAATATGTTTTCATAATCTCTCTGTACACAAAAGCGAAAGGACACTCACTCACTCACTCACTGACTAAACACGAATCTCGAAAACTTCTTGACCTACGAAAATGAAATTTGGAAGGATTGTAGTTTAGAGGTAGAAAACGCTAGCTAAGAAAGTATTTTGTGATGGGTGCATGGCGGAGCATACTTCTCCTTCAAACTTACGAAATCTACAGTTTCATTCCGATTTTCACGAAATTTCGCACGCTTGACCTTCAGAACAATAGGAAGGTTACCGTTTACCTCAAGTTTCATACGGTGCATGGCGGAGGGTACTTTGCAATGGATCCCTAAATCCCTTGGTCGCACCATTACTTAAGAACGGCCCGACCGACTTCAGATCTTTTTCTCCAGAACAAGGGCTGTATGAAATAAAACTGGAGTATTTAAGAACAACAAAGTGTTTTTTCAATGTGACCCTGCATTTCTATTGCATAATTTTTGTTCCGATATTGATGAAATTTTGCAGACTCTACCTTAAAAAGAAGAGGAATGTCTGTATAAAACTTCGTTCGGAGCGTGGTGGAGGGTACTTACGGAATTTTACAAAATGCCTAGTTTTGCTCCAATATTCATGAATTTTTACACCCATGAACTTCAAACCAAGAGGAATATCAGTGGGTACATAAATGTTTCTATGGTACATGACAGAGGGTATCTTGCCGAAAACTTTGCCGAGAGAGGGAAAGGTGGAAACGAACATAGAGATGGGAGAGAAAGAGGTGGATGCAGAGAGAGAGGGGGGGAAGGGGGTGTGGACTACGAGAGTGTAGGATAAATAAACACCCGGGCAACGCCGGGTTTACAGCTAGTTATACATATAATTGCATTACCCTCAAGTATACTTAAAATTCAGGTTAATGTAAAAGCCCGCCCGGACCCTGGACAAAGAGCTAAAGAGGAGGACGTGTCAGGATTAGTCCGCGAGTGTAGTCACCCTATTAGTAACTTCGTCAGAGTTTGTCGTTTTTTAGTTTAACCCCGTCGTGACGTAATTAATTAAAAATCCGCATATTACTGTAATAATTTTCTTCCTTTTGGAATGGGTACTGAGTAAGGCCGCGTTTCTAAATTTCGTTTGTTGTTTGTAGTTTGTAATTTTCCAATTACCTTGAGGGACATGCGACCTTCCTATCGGTACCCATCAATAAGAATTGGGCAATACATAGCTCGGGGTAGTAAAAGGTTTATGGCTCGTTGTTTCTTTTCATAGGGGTGAGTTATGTATGTCAGCTTATATGCACGAAACAGCTACCCAATCTGTTTAAACAAGATCAATAATTAATCTGTAGTTTAGCCAGTCTATCAATCTGCATATGACGTGAAAATATGTCTAAACAAACATAAATTAAACCTCTGAATAACCAACAAAATGGATTCTAAGATAAAAAGTGATTCACTCACGAAGTAATTCTTTATAAGTGAAGTTTATTACTCTTTTTGGACATGAAAATGCGGCTACTTTATACATCGGTAAATAACTGAATATTTCCCCAACTATTGTTCACGAGAGCCACAGTAACTCTCTCTCTCTCTCTCTCATACACACTTGAGAATAAAAATTCAAAATTATCACTCGTAAATTAATGAAATGCATCGAACATTGCAGTTCCTAATTAATCCGCGATTAATTGCAGTATTTGTTACAAAATAGTTTCTCATCACACGAGTACACGATTTACCACTTTTTAACCAGAGACTAAGTTCTGCAGTCACAGTCCCGTAAATTTTCAAAGTCCACATACGCCTATCCCTTCAAATCACAAGTTCGTAACGCGGCTTCAGACCGCCCAGCGTCACAACCTTTCACCACCACGTCCAAGTTAAAGAGTCCCTTCCCAAGCGTTCGAAAAGCGTGCTCTCCCTGCTCCCAAAATTGTATCCTTCCGCTCATCCTAACGCCTCATCTTTAAAATACAGTTTCCCTTCCAAAATATTACACATTTGAATATCACAGAATTAAATTATTTGACCACCTCCCTACAAATGTTGTTTACATTTAACAAATATATATTTAATAATACTAAAAAACGGTTGAGACTGAAGCTCTTTGCTCTCAGGTAGCCATTAAGCGTGGCGTCTCACTGTTCAAATATACTGCCGCCGTCGAAATATAGTTACACAATTAATATGTATCATGGCTTTTTATGTAAATATATATTTATTCCAGTCCACAAATACATATAACGATTTATGTATAAATTATCTGCTGCATATCTACTATTTTTAGTCGGCCATGAAATATTTAAGTGGCAGTCCACAATATGAAACGAACATTACTAAGAATAATATTAAATACAATAAAATACTTACATAAATACGATGTGCAGTGTCAGTGTTTATTGATAGAACTAAGCAAATGTCCTTCAGACATGCATGCATAGGATACCCGGCGCCTCCACCAAAAACAGTCGCGTTGAAATGGAAGCTAGCATGACTTCGAAGGCAACTGAACACAGCACTTACACTGAAAGCACGTTTATTACGAACTTAAAAGACACGCAGCACTAACTGCCTCTCGGGCTAACTGCTCTTTATACACAGACAGAATGTACCAGAAATTAGAAGAACGGTTAATATAGGAAACAAGTAGAATTTACAAGTAAACATAAGAAAGATGTAGAACTTTCTGGAATTGTTAATTACAAAGAAATAATTTTTTGCCGATGGACGGGATTGAACCGGCGACCTTGAGCACCGCAGTCGGTGAAGCTATCCCCTGCGCCACGCCGGCAGGGTCTCGCGGCAAAATGCATTACTTCACACTTTTCATTATTTAGTGTCAATTGCCAATTTTCGCACCATGCAGAAATTTTGTCTAAATCGCTTTGCAGTTGCTTTCGATCCTCTGTTGACTTCACTAACCGATAAACGACAGCATCATCCGCGAACAGTCTAAGGGAGCTATTCAGATTGTCTCCTAAATCGTTTATGAACACAAGGAAGAGTAGGGGACCTATAACGCTTCCCTGGGGAGCTCCAGATATCACTTCTGTTCTACTCGATGACTTACCGTCGATTACTACGTACTGTGTCCTAGAAAAAAAAAGTAAAGCAGTCAACAATCCGAAGATTAGTTCGAACACCACAGTGCTTTACTAGGCATGGTCCTGTTTGGAGGTGGTATGCTGTTGCCTTCCTCCGACCTTCGAACTGCCTTACCCAGCCAGTTATAGGGGGACCTACAGTTTAACGTGGGTTCCGAACCACGGTGCTACTCGGCATTTTTCACATGAGCAATACTGCTAGAGGTGAAAGAAGTGGAAAGTGACAGATAAAAATCCTACTACCTGGCGGGGATCGAACCAGCGACCTTCGGATTTGTAGTCGTGTCCTATCTGATAGGAAATCGCGAATCCAATCGTACAATTGGGGCGATATTCCATAAGCACACAATTTCATTAGAAGCCTCTGTTTTTACTGTCGCGAATGCTGCGGCCGTGACAATCGTCACAACAGCTAATAGATGGCCCTGCCTGCGCCGCTCGGAATAATAAATTTTATGACTAATTTTCCAGCATTGGATTACGCAGCTTCGGCTAGTTCTACGTGTCCCGAGACTCCAGACTGTGTTCTTGTGTTATTGTATTGTTGTGGTGTCTGTCCTATCGGACGTCAGAACGAACAGACAGCACACCAATATAATAAGAATTTAAACGCGACGACGGCGTTAGCTTCAGTTATTCACCGCAGATGCGGTCATACGTCCGACCTCGCACGGGAATCCGTAATGGCGAGTGTAAGAGGGCATGGACGATAGGGGCGCTACAGACATACCGTGCCACTTGGGGGAGTCTCAGACGGACGGGAGGCGAGCACGGGTGGCCAAGTGGTTAAGGCGACCGCTGGCCCCAAGCGGGAGACCCGGGTTCGATTCCCGATCCGGCTCACATTTTCACTTGTCGCCATTGCTTAATATCAATGCCCAAATGCGGCCACTGTCAATCCTTTCTTTACTATCCTTCTTCCTTCCCTTTCTTTAACAATCATTTGCAAATGTGTTCTTCTCGTCGCGCACAGTGTGGTGTCGCACAAGTCCAAAGTGCGCGCCACCTACTTTCGCCGCGCGCCGCCATGCACGCACGGCGCGGCGTTCTTACGACGTCAGCCACGAGCGCCCTCTGCTGCAACTCCGCTCGTGGCCACCACTGAACGACATCGTTCACTTGGGACTGAGATAGGAACCAGCTAACACTTCGGAATCAGATAGGCACCAATGAAGACATGGCTATCGGACAGGCACTAGGCAGGCCTCTAGCTCAACTATGTATCAGCATTCTGCAGTACTGAGCTATGTAAAAGTTAAGTATTACTAAGTCTCTAAGAAATATATACCTCGTTCTAATTTAGTCTAGTGTTTCTAGTTTCTGCTGTCCCACTGGCTGCTCACCTCCGTACCTGCATCCTTTATTCCTGTGTCGGTCTCTTTTTACTCGGCCTCCGACACCTACGACAACGAGACACAAAACACAGGTTAGCGTATGAGTGGCACTGGCAGTAGAGGTGTCCCTGGCGACTTCCCAGTGACTGCACGCCAAAACCTCTGGAAGGGCCCAGAGGGTGCTCTGGACTGGTCAGGGCGAGGGTTCCTCCAGGCGGGAGCGAAGCCAGCTATCTCTCTCTCTCTCTCTCTCTCTCTCTCTCTCTCTCTCTCTCTCTCTCTCTCTCTCTCTCTCTTGCTGCAGGCGTGTTAATATCTCCAGCCGGCTCCCCCCATCCCACCGGGTGACGTCACAGACTGCCGCTCCAGACCGTCCAGTTTCCAGGCCGCTCCAGACACTTCCAGACACCCGCTGTCTCTCACGCGTACACACTGCATCTACATCTACATGGTATACTCTGCAAATCACATTTAAGTGCCTGCCACAGGGCTCATCGAACCACCAATATACTATTTATATCCCATTCCATTCTCGAATAGGGCACGGGAACAAAGAACACCTGAATCTCTCCGTTCCAGCTCTGATTTCTCTTATTTTATTCGGATGGTTATGTCTCCCTAAGTAGGTGGGTGCTAGCAAAATATTTTCACATTCAGAACTAAAAGTCGGTGATTGAAACTTCGCAAACAGATCACGCCGCAACGAATAACGTCTTTCTTTTAATGATTTCCACCCCAATTCGTGCAACATTTCCGTGACGCTTTCCTCTCCGTAACGTGATAGAACAAAACGAGCTGCCCTTCTCTGAACCTTCTCAATATCTTCCGTCAGTCCCACCTGGTGAGGGTCCCACAAGGGGCAACAGTACACCAAGAGAGGACGCACAAGTGTGATGTAGGCAGTCTCTTTGGTGGAACTGTTGCATCTCCGAAGCGTTCTGCCAATGAAACGTAACCTTTGGTTCGCCTTCCCCACAATATTTTCTGTGTGTTCTCTCCAGTCAAAGTTGTTCGTAATTGTAACTCCTAGGTATTTGGTAGAATTTACGACCTTAAGGTTTGACTGATTTATCGCGTAATTGAAGTTCAGCGGATTTCTTTTAGTGGTCATGTGTATTACTTCACACTTTTCTTTATTTAGTGTAAATTGCCAATTTTCGCACCAAGTAGAAATTTTGTCTAAATCGCTTTGCAGTTGTTTTTGATCCTCTGTTGACTTCACTAACCGATAAACGACAGCATCATCCGCGAACAGTCTAAGGGAGCTATTCAGATTATCTCCTAAATCGTTTATAAACACGAGGAAGAGTAGGGGACCTATAACGCTTCCCATCCCACGTCCTGTATCATTTCCGTGACGCTGTCTCCTCTGTATCGTGACAATACGAAACGAGCTGCCCTTCTTTGGACTCTTTCGATGTGCTCCGTCAAACCCACCTGATAAGGATCCCACACGGGGCAGCAATACTGCAAAAAAGGACGGACAAGCGTGGTGTATGCCGTCTCTTCAGTAGTTCTGTTGCATGTTTTACCCGCGTCTTTTGCCAAGAACCGCTCACAAGTAAACCTACGGAGATTTCACACCCTTGATTTTTCTGAAATTTCAACGTGTACAGAGATTCAAATGGATGTCAGTCGCTGCTTTCATAAGGAGATGAAAAGGCTTGCTCAGGATAGAGTAGGGTGGAGAGCTGCACCAAACCAGTCTCCGAACTGAAGACCACAGCAAGATATGAAAAACTAAGGGACATGTATTTTTTGTTTTTTAATATTATGTATAGTCAAGTGGATAAAATCTTTGACAAAAATGTTTGTGAAAGATGTTTTACAGTGTAATACCGGCCTCGGAGCGTTCGGGCAGAAAGTCGTAACGGAGGCAAAGGCTGGCAGAACAGCTGTCCGGGAGACTGGCTGTAGCGGCGACATCAAAGCCGCCGCGACTTTCATAACCAGTGGCAGGAGCGGCCCAGAAACTAATAAGGCCGCCCCAGGTAACAGCCGGCCCTAGCTAGCTGCTGTCTTCCACCAGTAGCAGCGAGGGCGGACCGCTTTAACTTTAACTGCCAATCGCGTCAATTGACGGGATACAAAAATTTCCGTAGACTGCCGATCCCGTTAATTGACGGAATTCGATTTTTCATGTTCGTAAATACCAAATCCCGTCCATTTACGGTCTCAGCATCTCATCATTGTGTCGCAAGGGGTAAGTAGAATGTTAGGAAAGGAGAAGACAGGTCTTGTTCGAACTGTAATGAAAAACAGGAAGGGAATGCCTTAGGCTTTGAAATCACCCAACATACAAAGAAGGGAACAGATATTCCGGAGAAGTGGAAATCTTTCGGCTGTGTGCTGGAAAGACAAAAGATACACATATATGCTAAGTACAAGACGCAGGGCAGAAGTGATATCATTATGAAGACAGGAGTTGTAAACAAAAAAAAAAAACAAAAAAAAAAAAACCCTGCTTGTGTTGTGGAGTACAACAAAAAGAAGGTCGGGGTTGATCTGTCCGACCAAAGGATGTCATACAGGGCTTTCGAACGTAGAACAGTGAAATGGTGGAAGAAACTTGCATTTCACTGTCTTCTTATAGTGTCTGGTGGATGCATGTATTCTCCATAACAAAATAAAAGCTGAGGAGATGCCTCTATCCAAGTTCATAAAGCTGTTGTGTGCAGAATTGCCAATGTGTGAAGACGGTACTCCCAAACTAACATCCGATAGAGGCCACCTGAGCAGGTTATCTGCAGGAAAGCATTTTTTAGAAAGAATTCCACCTCCCACAGGTAAAAGTAGAATTCAATGGATGTGAAAAGTATGTTCAACCAGAGGAAAAAAGCGAACTGGAGAGGCAGTACGAAAAGACACATCATACAAGTGCAGTGAGTGCAAAATCGCAATGTGCAAAGAACCATGTTTTACATTGCATCATACGAAATAAAAGAAAATTTAAAAAAATTACACTGTGTGAAAATAATGTGTGTATATGTGTAATAAGTGTTTTTATCAGTGTTTTATTATTGAAAGTGGAATAAAAGCTTTTCTACTACGACAAGCATGATGTAAGAACTTTATGATTTCCGTAAACTTTTTTCTTTTTCCCAAAAAATGACAGTTTGAAAATATGTGGAAAAGGAAGTAAACATTCAAAGAAACTGAAAGTAGGTTACCAGGAAGAAGCCCAAGGCTTTCAGAAAAGGTTGTTACCACATTTAAATGTTGTCTAGTTTTTCTAATAGAAAATACTAAATATTGCTAAAAACACCTGGCAATCTTAGAAATGGCAAAGTTTACAGGGCCGGCAGTCAGTGTTAAGCTAATGACCTGATACCACAGTCAAACATGGGAGTCGCGACACCCACTGGTGTAAAACCTGTTACCCAGTAACAGCTCGGCGACACTAGCGCTCCAAGCGGTGAGCAAGGGAGCCGCCTGTTAACTTCATACACATCGCACGGATTCACGGTTGTTGTTGTTGTGTTGTTGTCTTCAGTCCGTAGACTGGTTTGATGCAGCTCTCCAACCTTATCTATCCTGAGCAAGCCTCTTCATCTCCTCATAAGAACGGCAACCTACATCCATTTTAATTTGCTGTCTATATTCATCTCTTGGTCTCCCTCTGCGATTTTTATCCCACACACTTCCCTCCAACGCTAATTTCACAATTCCTTGATGTCTAAGAATGTGTCCTACTAATCGATCCCTTCCTTTAGTCAAAGTATGCCAAAATTCCTTTTCTCCTCAAGTCTGTTCAATACTTCATTAGTTACGCGATCCACCCTCCTAATCTTAAGCATTCTTCTGTAGCACCACATTTCAAGAGCCTCTATCCTCTTCCTGTCCGCACTGTTTATCGTCCATGTCTCACTCCCATACAAAGCAACACTCCACACAAACGTCTTCAGAAAGGACTTCCTTATGCTTAAATTAGTGTTCCATGTTAACAAATTTCTCTTTTTGAAAAACGCTTTTCTTCCCATTACCATTCTGCATTTTATATCCTCTTTACTACGGCCATCATTTATTTTACTGCCCAAGTGACAGAACTCATCTACCTCCTTTATTGCTTCGTTTCCCAATCTAATTTCTTCAGCATCACCTGATTTTCTTAGGCTGCACTCCATTACCCTTCTTTTGCTCTTGTTAATGTTCATCTTATATGCACCTTTCAGCACACTGTCCATTCAACTGCTCTTCCAGGTCCTTTGCTGTCTCTGACAGAATTACAATGTCATCGGCAACACGCAATGTTTTTATTTCTTCACCCCGAACTTTAATCCCTATTCCAAATTTTTCCTTACTTTCCTTCACCGACTGCTCGATGTACAAAAGAACATTCATCTTAGTACCTACCGCTCGAAATGCAATTCGTTGCATTATTGTAAACTGAAGACCGTTCGCGGTTGCTTTACATTAACCGCGAAAAAGTTCGCCTAGTATTAACCCTTTAATGCATAACTTTTTATTTGAAGCTACCGTGGCGGAGTGGCCAAGCGCATTGAGGCGCTATGCTGTCGTGCGCGAGGCCGTTCCCCGTCGGGGGGTTCGAATCCCCCCTCGGGCATGGATGTTCGTGCTGTCTTTCGTATAACGTAGTTCATAAGTAGTTTGTAAGTTTAGGGACTGATGACCCCGCAGTTAACTCCCTTAAGCTTTACAAACATTTGAGCATTTGTAGATATAAAAAATACCACGTTTAATGTATAGTGTGTGTATATACTGAGAAAAATATTGAAAAAAAAATCCTTGAAATTATTATGCACTATTAGCAACAAAAAAATTCATAGCTGGTCAACTATATAGTGCTTCCATGATGTACCCGATGCAGTAAATGTAGCTCTTCTGCCTCCCATCGTTCCAGAAAGTAACTCGTGATACAACGGTAGTATTTGATTGACTACATTTACATGACAAAGAAGGAATACTAAAGGAAACAAACGCACATGTTAGGAGTAACTCAATGCAGCTACCTGTCGAACTGATTTAGTGGCACTCTGCAATTTATAATTTGCAGGAGGAACTACTAGCATATGTAACACTATGTAGCTACAAATGTATTTGTGCTAAAGTTAATGATAAAGGTGAAGCATTGAATTAAAATTTGTGATGCGGCCTGGAATCGAACCCGGACCTCCATGCTTACTAGACAGACGTCTTACAGTTAGACCACCGCATCACCAGCGATTACGGGATCTCGGAATAGTCTAAAGCGCCCCAGGGATCTCACGGTTCTTCCGTGAGTACGTGCGTGGCGAGCACGGGGCCCCGAGCTAATGCAGTCTTCCTTCCTTCCTTCCTTCCTTCCTTCCTTCCTTTCCGGACTGCATTTCCTTTCCCTTCAGCTCCTTTCCTATCCTCACTCCTTCCCCTCCCCACAGGGGTACTGATGACCTCAGTAGTTTAGTCCCCACGTCCCAACCAAACAACCTAACTCAACCCCAATAGTCTATGTACGATTTCCCTCGACGTCACAAACTTTAATTCAGCTTCTGTGTTCCATAGAACATTGCCAATACTGCCAAGGCTCTCCATGCAGCGGAATAGCACCTCGGCAATGGACAGATCGGAACAGCCCTGCCTTCATCATTAATGTCTCTGACATTATCGACACGAAAAGCAGTCTCAGGGTGTATAAATTTCTATTTTTTAATGATATGAATATCACCTTAGATTGTGGTAAAATGTTGATCAGTTTGAGAGGTGACGGGAACAATAAGGCATACAGCTGATCAGGTACACTATGCATTAAACGGTGAACGCCGTAACGTTCTGGGCTGCTTTAGTAAGTCAGCACCAAAATCCTTTGTGACACAGTAGACTATTCGTAATTCCGCATACTTAGAATTAATCGTCAGAAACGCTATAAGTGTCTTACTTCTTTAAACGAGAAATTCATATACATGCAGTTTTTCAAATAGTATATATTTGGAAGTGTACCTCTGGTGCCACTCAAACTTTTTGCATCAAAATTCAGGACCTACCGAATATTCGCTTACGGTTTCGGCCACAAATCATCTTTCGGTCGGACTCTAATTAAAATTTTGTTTCGCGTTTTGCCTTTTTACAATAAATGTTAGATACGGTTTTCTTCGGCTATACTAACGAGCTCAAACAGTTTCTTCATTTGCAGCCAACCCATGCACTTAGAAATATCTACGAAATGTTGGCCAAAAGTATTTACCTTAACTCTGAACTAGGTACGTTTATGGTTATTTTCGTTTAACGATTGCAATTCCTGCGTAGGTAGTTTTGACGATGATGATGATGGTGATGATGATGATGGTGATGATGATGATGGTGACGATGATGATGGTGACGATGATGATGACGACGACGACGACGACGATGACGATGATAACATAACAATGCCACTATATAACAGAAAAAAATTGCCGCTATTTTATTTGCTACAGAGGCTGTACGACGTGACAAGTAGCACCCCTGTAGTAGGCTGGGAAAAGTGTCAGCTCTACACGGATTTATGGCACTTGGGAGCTCTATATAGCCTGTTCAGCTGGTCGTGTAGAAGGCTGCGGCAGCCGGAGCGTGGCGTGGCGTAGTTTCCTCGGCAAACAGGGCCAGCCGGTGGAAAGTGGCAGAGTTCTGAACTCGGCTGTACTCTACTCCAACTGTCCTGTACTGGCGCCTTCACGGCTGTCAGGGAAGGGGGGGAAGACAAGGCCAGAGCAGCATTGACGCTAGTGCGCTTCGGCGAATTCGATGCTCTATTAACACTAGCTTCCAAACTCCGTTTTTTTTTTCTTTTTTTTTTTTCATCATCATCTTGGCCATGTAAACAACATCGTCGTCGTATCCACTATAAACGTCACATCTACCATAAACGGATCGGGTCCGGTGGTCTTGCGGTAAAGCGCTCGACTGGATACCGAAGGGTCGCCGGTTCGAAACCTGGCCGGGCCTTTCTGCTCTTAACGATGTGAGAAGTCGCCAGAATTCTGCGTTAAGCTGTAGGTCTCCTTTTTCTCCGGTTGGATAACTTGGTTAGGCTAGGGACACGGAAGTCGCCGAAGTGGCGTCTATTGAAAGACTTGCACCAGACCAATGAGCCACACGAAATTACTATTATTATTTCACTTAAAATTTCCGGGCTGGTAGGCCGAGGTCGATGGATAAAACTCTCCCCTAACGTTTCGTCTTCAGCTGCGGAGGACATCTTCGGAGGCTAAGTGGCAACTGCGATGCCGCCTCAAGGAAGCGCCGCATATATAGGCAGTGTAGGAGGCGCCACAGTATATCACGTGACGTCGGCTAAGCAAGTATCTCCGGTAATGCCAACCTTATTACTAGAGGAAGATCGATTGTTAACGTGCTTGTGCAACGTTGAATTCCAAACCTTGTCTGTTTCAACACCCTCCTCCTTTCTATTCAAATTATTACGATGTTTGTAAATTTCAAGGCTTCTCTGTATGTACGAGCATAATAGTGAGAAGTTTTTGATAAGACACTGGTCTCGTTAAATTTAATCTGATGGTCGTCCTCTTGGTAAACATGCTCCGCTACGGCCGATTTCTGTGTCCCAGGAGCCAGTTTCTCTTGTGTTCACTCAGACGAGTGATAATTCTTTTTCCGATGGCCACAGCTGCAAGGCATTTTCAACACACCCGGTGTATCCAAAGGGTGTCGTGCATCTTTTACAGATCTTAAATGTTTTTTAATTTTCCTGGTAGGTCTCAAAATATTTTCAACCCCATGTTTGTTAAGCACTTTTCCAATGCGGCATGTGACATGACTAATAAAGGGAACACTTTCCCTTTGGATGGTTGAGGTTCTTTATTGTTTTTAGTTTTCGTCGTGGGGCGAATATTATTATTATTATTAACTATCATAAACGTGGTGGTATCCACTCCACGACAGAACCGCGGCGGAGTGGCCGAGTGCATTGAGGCGCTATGTTCCGTTGCGCGAGGCCGTTCCCCGTCGGGGGTTGGAATCCTCCCTCGGACATGGATGTTTGTGTTGTCTTCAGTATAAGTTAGTTTATAAGTAGTTTGTAAATTTAGGGTCTGATGACCCCGCAGTTAAACGTTTGATTCTACGATAGATAATTTTTCCGCGATAAACGACATCGTAGTTTCCACCCTACACTTGAAAGTACTCCCCTTGGCCTTTGGCGCGCTACCAACTGTAGACTCCATAGTTCCGTGCGGGACTGACACCGTGGTTTTAGGCTTCTTTTCACGGATTGCGTGGACGCTTCCATCGCATGTTTCTCCTCCCTCGGGTATGGAGGTGCATGTGTTACGCTGTTAAAGTATTTTAAGTCTAGAACCTATGACCTAAGCATTTTGGTGAATTAGGTTTACAAACATTTGCATTTCAAACTGCGAGTATCTTTGTCCCATCCTACCACAATCTTTGTCGTACCGTACCATTAAATGCGTAGTTACATAATAAAGCATCTTTCTGTATGTCGAAACTCAATTGCCATTCCCTGCATCATGCGTCGATACACTGCAGATAATTTTACACTTCACCCTTCGCTAAACTACAGAATCACCCATAACGAGCCTTGCTGAACTTCGGATGTTGTCTTCAAGGTAATTAATATACAACTGGAGTCACTAACTATTCCCACCAAGAATAACTCCGAAAGTATGGTAGGCGCTGAAACTTTTGAGGGACAAAAATTGCATGGGAGAATGGGGGCCAGACGATGACGTTGCTAGGTGCGGTCGCTTCAGAGACATGGTCAACTTGTATATAAATTTCACTCTCCTGCCATAACTACACATCGCAAACGAATACGCTAGTGTTTGTATGTTGTAATAGGTATCAGTCTCCCATATTCACTATGCTAGTAGAGGGTTGATAATGATAAGGGAGTGTGAGATATGGGAGTCGAAAGTTACCGACCTATATAAAATTCTACGTGTGGGGGGTCAACATTTTGCTCTTCAGCAAAAACTACATAATGGAGACGATCGACCTCTGTATGTTGTTGCAATAGACCAGCGACGACTTTTGAAACTATAATAGAGGTTATATACAGCGAAACGCGATGCACATTCTTCAGTTGTTTTTCTGCAACAAGCGTACGAATAAAGAAAGTTAAAATACCAAGAAAGATACCAAAGCGTAAGAAAGAAATTTAGCGTTCTCGATCAGTTTCTAAAAAGACAGAAAACGGCGCTGAAAAGTGTATCTACAGGTGACAGAAACTTTGTTTATAGTCGTTGTTTATCTTACACTGTAGGCATCAGAGATTTTTCGATATTTCCATACCTAAGGGGCTGAAATAGGGGATGAACGGATTTTTTAAAAATACGTTGCTATTCATGCAGTTTTTGAAGGAAGAAATACAAAACTTCAGATTTAGATTTTTTATTGGAATTTTAAAAAAACGCGTGTTACGACATTTTTGGTAATTCAACCATTAAGCGTGTGAAATAAGGGAAAATATTTTAAGATTCCTACAAAGACTATTTTGATGCTCGAAATGCGAAAATTTGGATTTGGCACCATGGTTAGAATTTAATAGGATTGTGTTTCGGGGTGTTTTGAATTCTGCCATCAATGGTGCAATAGGGGGTGGCAAGTTGTATCAAAATAGTTGATTATGAAAGCATTTTAAAGCTAATTCTATGAAAATTTATATTTAGAAGAAGAAACAAGCAATGCGTGCGTAGTAGCGGGAATCAAGGTAGTGTATGTATAAAGGGCAGCTATACTTCCGCACTTATTTTCTGATAGCGGCTGTCGAGACGAATCCAATGCTGTGTGTAAGGTGTTACAAGGGTCAACTAAGGTCAAACAGGTGGCATGACCGTCAATTTGCAAGGTGTTCGAAGTGTGATGACCATTGGTATCAATGCAGCCTTGCAATCTTCTGATCGTGGATTGAGTGGTATTCCGTATTGCTACATTCTCGGACAATTCTCCCTCTCGCATATGTTCAGGTGTAGTCGGAACTTGTTCATAAACAATGTGTTTTACGAATACCCACAAGAAAATATCCGGAGGCGTCTAGTCTAGTCGGCTACGACACATCTTTTCCACGTCCAATACAACGATTTGGGAATACAACTTATTTGTAGCCATAGGCGAAATATGCGACGGACACTCATCGTGTTGATAACACCCACTGTTCCTTGCAGGAATGTGGTGTACTTGCTGCCTTTAAGATTTTCTTCGATGAAATACGGGTTTATAATTGTCCTCCAGAATACCACACCATACATTCACCGACGAAGCTATTTGGTGAGCAACTTACCGCAGCCAAAATGTATTTTCAGTTACTGAATAATGCATGGCATGCAAATTAAGATTTGCGTGGTTGGTGAATGTAGCTTCGTCAATATAAGAAAATTAATAACTGTCACCCCTCTGAATATGACGATGAGCCCATCGGCAGAATTCTATGCGACGCATACAGTCCGTACCAGTTAATTCTTGGTGGAGAATGATATGGTAAGGAGTATATTTATGACAATGCAGAGCATGAACAACACTACTGTGCCTCATGTCAGATTCCCTTGCAGTTTGGAGCCAACTAACTCAAGGATCTCGAACCACAGTGGCAAGAGTACCAATTTCTGGTTCCTTGTTAGTGACTTTCCTGTGCCGGATGTAATATATATATATATATATATATATATATATATATATTGTGTGTGTGTGTGTGTGTGTGTGTGTGTGTGTGTGTGTTATTTGACATGTTGTTTGGGAGATAGTCCAAATATTTTTGATTAAGGAGCACAATATCTATAGTCTTGACAGAAAAGTTATTAATAGTGAAGACCGGTTTGAAATAGGAGTCATCTTCGGATCAATTTATGTGTTTGTCAATAGTTACACTGCCTGTTGGCAGATACAACAAATCACAAACAACAATTTACTGAGAAATGAGTTGAAACATCTCATCTACATCTACATGCCTATGCCTGGCAGAGAGGGTTCATCGAACAACCGTTATACTATTTTATCTGCCATTCCATTCTCGAATAGCGCGCGGGAAGAAAGAATATCTGAATCTTTCCGTTCGAGGATTACTCGTATTTTATTCTTATGACTCTTTCTTCTACCTATGTAAGTGGCAGTCAATAGTATATTTTCGCATCCGGAGGAGAATGTTGGCGATTGTAGTTTCGTAAGTAGCCCACGCCGCAGCGATAAGCATCGTTGTGATGATTCCCATCCCAGATTCTGTATCATTTCCGTAACGCTGTCTCCCCTGTATCGTGACAATACAAAACGAGCTGCCGTTCTCTGGACTATTTAGATGTTCTCCGTCAAACCCACCTGATAAGGATCCCACACTGGGCAGCATAACTCCAAATGAGGACGGACAAGCGTAGTGTATGCAGTTTGTTGCATCTTTTTAAGGGTTCTGCCAATAAAACGCAGTTTTTGGTTCGCCTTTCCCACGATATTATCTACCTGTCCTTTCCAGTTAGTCTGATGAAATTGTAATTCCTAGATATTTTATGGAGTTTACGGCTTTCGCTTTTGATTGATTTTAACTAGTAAACAGCTGGCCGCGATGGCAGGGGACTGAGGCGCTTCAGTCACGGTCTGCACGGCCATTACGGTCGGGGGTTCGAATCCCCCCTCGGGCATGGATATTTGTGCCTTCCTAACTCTTAGTTAGTTCATAAGTAGTTTGTAAGTTTAGGGACTGATGACCCCGTAGTTAAGTCGCATAAGCTATACAAACAATCGGACATTTAACTTGTAAACAAACTCTGACGGATTTCTTTTCGTACTCCTGTGGACGACTCCACACTTCTCATTATTTAGAGTCAATTGCCAATACTGATATCTTATTCAGATCGTTCTGCAGTTGGTTTCGATATTCAGATGACTTTAGTAGACGAAAAATGGCGGCGGCGTCATCTGCAAACAACCCGAGAGAGGTGCTCAGATTTTCTCCGAAATCGTGCATGTAGATAAGGAACAGCAGAGATCCAATAACACTACCCTGTGAAACGCCCGATATCAACTGTTCTAATCGATGCCTTACCGTCGATTACTACAAACTGTGTCTTCTCTGTCAGGAAATCTCCTATCCAGTCAAACCTGTGGCGTTATTCCATAACCACGCAATTTGAGTCATCACTATTAGTAGACTATAGACGTTGTCGTCTTAATTGCATATACGTTAAAGATCCAGTAGACTTGGCGGCCAGCCCTGTCCCAGAGCGGCAGGCTGTGTAGTGTAGTGTGGTGTGGCTGTTGCGTGGCCCTGGTGGTCCCTGCAGTGGTCGGATATACGGCCGGCAGACGGACGCTGTCCAGGGTGTCGTTGCTGTAGCGGTCCCCCACAGACACACATATATACATGTCGTCGCCGCAGCCGGCGCCACACGGCCGCCTCTGTTCTCTGCTGGCCTGTCCCGGCAGTTTGATGTACCGGCCCTCCAGGGGCTCTTCAGCGCGACCGCTGTTAACGAGCGGAGCACAGCAACAGCCGCAACCAGGCCCATTTCCCACAAACTTGTCTCGCTACTAAAGCGTTTCGCCCCAACAAAGTCTTGATAAAATATCTACAAATCGATATTTTTCAAAAAGTATCGATATTTTGCAAATGGTATCAATATAGCGATATTTTCAGGAAGTATCGATATAGCGTTATTTATCGGTTTTTCGAGTAGATATATCGATATTTTTATCGATATTTTTCGAGTTGAGTAGATTGTCGATGTATTGCTGATTTTCCAGTAGGAGTGTAGATATATCAAAGTATCAATATTTATCGTTGTATCGAATTTCGAGTATCGATGTATCGACACTTTTTCAAAAGGTATCGATATTTTGCAAAAGGTATTGATATAGCGATTTCATGAATTATCGATATAGCGATATTTATCGGTTTTCGAGTAGATATATCGATATTTTTCGAGTACATGAGTAGATTATCGATGTATCGATATCTTTCGTGTCGGTGTGTAGATTATCGATGTATCGTTTTTCGTGTATCGATGTATCGTTGTTTTTTGTTTATCGTGTATCGAGGTATCGTTGTTTTTTGTTTATCGTGTATCGAGGTATCGTTGTTTTTTGTTTATCGTGTATCGAGGTATCGTTGTTTGTCGGTTATCGAGGTATCGTTGTTTGTCGGTTATCGAGGTATCGTTGTTTGTCGGTTATCGAGGTATCGTTGTTTGTCGGTTATCGAGGTATCGTTGTTTGTCGGTTATCGAGGTATCGTTGTTTGTCGGTTATCGAGGTATCGTTGTTTGTCGGGTATCGAGGTATCGTTGTTTGTCGGTTATCGAGGTATCGTTGTTTGTCGGGTATCGATATTTTCATCATTTTTTCGTAATTTGTGGTAAAAATTGAAATTTTTCTTTTGAAACGGAAGTGGATTATAACTTTACTTTTGCTGTGTGAAGGGGTTCGCCAACTACAGAAGTCGGCAGATAAGTACAAAATGACTTAAAAAATGTTCAAATATTTGTAAATCTATCGGACCAAACTGCATGGTCATCAGTCCGTAGCTTACAAAGGTGAACTAACGTAAGGACAAACACACACCCATGCTTCAGGGAAAACTCGAACCTCCGATGGCAAGCAACCGCGCGCTCCGCAGCGAGGCGCCTTAGACCGCTCGACTACGCCACCGCGGCGCAAAATGACTCATTACAAGGTATAAGTAACAGATTGGTGCCTTTGGACAAAACATGTTTTTGGCCGAAGCTACAATATTCGATGCACGTTTTAAAAGAATGCTTTTCGGTTCTACATAAGCTATTTCTGAGGCCATTTCAGATCTAGCCAATGAAATTACCATGGTACATAAGACAAAAGGAAATATTTCACCTGCCATATGGAAATACTCCCTGTGGGTGGAAGAAGCCAGGTCATCAACCCTTTGGGGTAGACATGAGCAAATGCTCTTAAAAAATGTGTGAAATTAAGTGCCTGGCAAGAATTTTGGAATCCCAAAACACCGTCGCCATAATCTTTCGGATGAAGGACCGGTCTTCGCCTCTTTTTGTGTAGATTCTCCGTTGGTAACCGATGTTTAGATTGTTCTTTGTCCTCAGTAATGTATCCATGTTTCATCCACAATGACGAAACGATCCTTGAAGTCGTGGTGATTTTTCCTGAAAAGCTGCAAATCTCTTCCTTGCAACTCTTCACACAATTCCGTTTTCGGTCAAGCGTGAGCAATCGCGGCACCCATCTTCCGGATAACTTTCTCATGTCCAAATGTTTATGAAAATATTATGTATCCGTTCATTCGTGATGCCCACAGCACTAGCAATATCTCGCACCTTAACTTTACTGGCATCCTGATCACCATATCATGGATTTTATCAATATCTGCAGTCGTAACCTCCACAGGGCGTCCAGAACATTTAGCGTCACTTGTGTCCATATGGCCACTCCAAAAACTTTTAAACCATTTATTAACAGTTGTAATGGAAGATGCAGAGTTACTATAATGTTTATGAAGTCTACTGAGGCGTTTTACCTTTCGTAAAGTAATGTTTACTTACCACACGCTCATTTTTCTTCTCGTGCATTCTTTTTCATTAACTCGAATGCCAATCACAAAGAAATAGACAATTGTGGCTGAAACTTGGTATGAATTCTTTCCAAAGATGCTACTAAGTAAACATGATCTCGATACCCGCCATCTCTCGGACTTTCCCAAGGAGGTTAGAATCTCTGGAGATGCCTTAACAGTGGAAAAGTGAAGCCAGCAAAATGCGCAATCTGGCATTTGTTTGTGACCAAAACATGGGGCATAGTGTGTGTGTAGAGGAGATATAGTCGTTAAATGTACGTCATATGTAAGTAAATACTCCAATTTGACTGTCAATTTAGATGTTTTACGTAAAGAAGGCAATTTAACATAGGTTTTTAACCGAGAAATCTTTGTTTTGGGCAGAAAAGTATGGCTCTTCAGGCTTCAACCACTGCACGGTATTAGTATACGTAGCGCCACCTCACTTTATTCTAACCTCCTTGGACTTCCCAAACGCCCCTAGTAGAAGCAATATTATACTTAGGATACAGTGTATGTCACCATTTACAGCAGCTTAACGTATAATTTATTTTGGAAAACATTATTTGAGCACGTAGAAACGGTTGGAGATATAAGGATTCCACGTGATTAAGCGGATGGATCGCGTTACTAATGAGGTGGTACTAAACAGAATTGAGGAGAAAAGGAATTTCTGGCTTACCTAGACTAAAAGAAGGCATCGATTGATAGGACTCATTCTTATACATCGAGGAATCGTAAATTTAGCATTGGAGGAATTTTTTTGGGTAAAAATCGCAGAGGGAGACCAAGGGACGCGTATAGTAAGCACATTCAAATGGATGTAGAGTGCCGTTCTTATGAGGAGATGAAAAGGCTTGCTCAGGATAGAGTAGGGTGGAGAGCTGCATCAAACCAGTCTCCTGACTGAAGACCACAACAACAACAACAACATTGGACAGTAGAAGATTTTACACCCGTGGGTGTCGCGACTGGCATGTTAGACTGTGGCCACACTTGAAGCTGAAATAGTACTAATGCGGGCAGAGAGAGAGAGAGAGAGAGAGAGAGAGAGAGAGAGAGAGAGAGAGAGAGAGAACCCAGCAGAACACAGAGGTCTATCGTGCTGACAAATTCCACGCCCGGCTTAACACAGTTCCCAGAGGTTCGCTCGAAATGAGAACTTGGGGACCCGCCACGGGCAAATAATTCATCAACAGGCGGCCGAAGTCTGCCAGTTAAATACGGGACTCAGCTCCGCTACTCAAACAGCAGGCAGTACACGCCTCGACACTTCTGTGACGTCATATCCCTTTAATATCTATATAAATGATCTGATGGACAGAGTAAGTTGTAATTTGTGGCTGTTTGCTGATGATGCTGTCGTGTATGCGAGGGTGTCGTCTGTAACTGACTGTAATAGCATACAGGATGACTTAGACAAAATTTCTAGTTGGTACGAAGAATGGCAGCTAGCTCTCAATGTAGAAAAATGTAAGGTGATGCGCATGAGTAGAAAAAAACAATCCCATAATGTTCGAATACAGCATTAGTAGTGAGCTTCTTGATGCTGTCGCGTCGTTCAAATATCTAGGCGTCACATTGCAGAGCGATATGAAATGGAACGAGCATGTAAGCACAGTTGTGAGTAAGGCGGACAGCAGACTTCGGTTTATTGGGAGAATTTTGGGAAGATGTACTTCACCTGTAAAGGAGACCGCGTATAAAACGCTTGTATGACCACGTCTTGAGTATTGCTCAAGTGTTTGGGAGCCGCAGCAGATCAGTTTAAAGGAAGACATAGAGGCGGTTCAGAGGCGAGCAGCTAGATTTGTTACCGGTAGGTTCGACCAATGCGCGAGTGTCACGGAAATGCTCCGATAACTCAATTGGGGATTGCTGGAAGAAAGACGACGTTCTTTTCGTAAATTTCTGTTAAGTAAATTTAGAGGGCCGGAATTTGAAGCTGAGTGTAGTACGATCTTGCTGCCGCCTACTTACATTTCGCGTAAAGATCACAAAGACAAGATAAGAGAAATTAGGGCTCGTACGGAAGCATATAGGCATTCTTTTTTTTTTTTCGTCGTTCTATTTGGGAGTGGAATAGTAAAGGAAATGCCTAGTAGTGGTACAGTGTACCCTCCGCCACGCACCTTACGGTGATTTGCGGTGTATGTATGTAGATGTGCTAACAGCTGTAGATAAAGCTACAGCTGCGTGGTGCGAATGACGTACCCGCTTTCTTCCTTCGAACTGAAGACGACAACAAAAACAACGACAATAAGAACTGATTTACTATAACAAACCGCTACTTACATATATTTCGTTGACTAAGTGGATAGGCTGACAGTTTACGAACACAAGGGGACGCGTGTTCGAGTACCAATAGAGTCATCTTGTTTTTATCCCCCCCCCCCCCTTTTAGGCCTGAGGGCGAAATAGTTTTTAAGAATAGTTCCCTACGAATTGTGCATTTACAGGCTTTTCTAGATTCCACATTCTTAAAGATACTCCATTTTGTAATAGCCTAATCTTTAAACTATGAGACCAATGTAATTTTTATAATTACTTCTGCCAATAAAACGCAGTCTCTGGTTCGTCTTTCCCACGACATTGTCTACGTGTTCTTCCCAATTTAAGTCAGAAGTAATTGTAATTCCTAGATATTTTGTGGAGTTCACGGCCTTTACATTTGATTGATTTATCATGTAAACCAAGTTTAACGGATTTCTTTTCGTACTCATGTGGACGACTTCACACTTGTCATTATTTAGAGTCAATTGCCAATTCTTACACCATACAGATATCTTATTCAAATCGTTCTGCAGTTCGTTTTGATCTTCAGACGATTTTACTAGACGGTAAATGACGGCGTCATCTGCAAACAACCTATGAGAGCTACTTAGATTTCCCCCTAAATCGTTTATGTAAATAAGGAACAGCAGAGGACCAATAACACTACCCTGTGGAACTCCCAATATCACCTCTGTTTTATCGATGCCTTACCATCGATTCCTCTCTGAGAGGAAATCCCCTATCCTGTTGCAAATTTGGGGCGATGTGCCGTAACCACGCAATTTGATTAAAAGCCGTTTGTGAGGTACGGTGTCAAAAGCCTTCTGGAAATCAAGGAATACGGAATCAATTTGCGAACCCTTGTCGATAGCACCCATCACTTCATGTGAGTAGAGCTAGTTGTGTTTCGCACGAACAATATTTTCTAAATCCATGTTGACCTTGGCCAATAGAACATTCTGTTCGAGATAATTCATAATATTTGATTACAGGATATGTTCCAAAACTCCGCCGCCAACTGAAGTCAATGAAATAGGCCTGTAGTTTAATAGGTTACTCCTACTGCCTTTCTTGAATATAGGTGTGACCTGGGCAACTTTCCAATCTTTTGGTACAGATCCTTCTTTGAGAGAGCGGTTGTATATGGCTGCTAAGTAAGAAGCTATCGCTTCAGCATAATCAGATAGAAATCTAATGGGTATACAATCCGGACCAGAAGACTTGTTCTTGTTAAGTGATTTTTGTTGCTTCACTACTCCTATGATATCTACTTCTATGTTACCCATTACGGCATCTGTTCGTAATTCGAAATCTGGAATATTGGTTTCGTCTTCTTTGGTGAATGAGTTTCTAAAAGCTAAGTTTAGAAACTCTGCTTTAGTAGCGCTGTCATCGGCAGGATCGCCATTACTATCACGTAGTGAGGGTATTGTTTGTTTTTTGCCCCTAGTATATTTAACATATGACCAAAATCTCTTAGTTTTCAGTCAAATTTCGAGAAAGAGTTTCGTTGTGATAAGTATTGTAGGCATCTCGCATTGAAGTCCTCGCTAAATTTCGAGGTTGTGTGTAGGACCGCCAATCCTGGGGATTTTGTGTTCGTTTAAATTTAGTATGCCTTTTCCGTTGCTTTTGCAACAGTATCCTGTTTTCTGTACCAAGGGGGATCGCCATCTTCTTTTATTAATTTATTTGGTATAAAACTGTCAATTGCTGTCGATACCACTTCTTTGAATTTGAGCCACATCTGGTCTAGACCTACATTTAGTGTTAGAAACAAGTGGAAGCTATCTTTCAAGAAGCAATGTATTTTATTTCTATCTGCTTTCTCGAACAAATATACCTTCGTTTATTTTTGGTAACTTTGGGACTTCTGATATTCAATCTCGCTACGACAGCTCTGTGTTCACTAATACCTGTATCCGTTTTGATGCTAGTCATGAGCTCAGGATTGCTTGTTGCTAAGAGATAAAGAGTATTTTCACATCCATTTACAATTCTAGTTGGCTCATGAACTAATTGTTCGAAGTAATTCTCAGAGAATGCGTTGAGTACAATTTCACACGATGTTTTATGCGTGCCTCCTGATTTGAAAATATAATTTCGCCAACAGATTGAGGGTAAATTAAAATCTCCGCCTACTATTATCGTATGAGTCGGATACGTTTTTGTAACTGTGCCTTTTGTTTCCAGTTTAAATTTCGTGCTCCAACTCTGGTACGACTATTCCACTGTTACGGTAACGAGAAAGGACTGGACTTCATTGATAGGGTGTCGGCCTTCTTGGTGGTGTGCATTGGATCTGATGTCACCAAAACCCCAATTTTCCTTCTTTCTTTCTTTCTTTCTTTTCCTTGCAGTGCAAATGTTTCTTGCTTTCATTAATTTTTGTTATTAAATTTTATTGGTTTTCCTTTTTTTGGTTTTTTTTTTTTTTTTTTTTTTTTTTGCAGTATTCTTTCCCCGCCTTGGGTTCGAACCCCCCCCCCCCTCGGGCATGGATGTTCGTGCTGTCTTTAGTATAAGCTAGTTCATAAGTAGTTTGTAAATTTAGGGACTGATGACAACGCAGTTAAGTTCCATAAGCTATACAAACATTTGAACTTTTGGCTATTCTCTTTAGTAAATAAGTAATTAGTTTGTCAATTTGATATCTAAAAATGATCATCCTTAGAAGGTAATATTTATTTGACCACCCATAACAAAAAAAGAAATATTCTTGGAGGGTATTTTTCATCTGACCTCCCAAAATACATCCATTTTCAATATTATTAACACGTGTCTGTCTGATCAACGATTAGATTATCATCAAATAATTTTGTAGAAGCCCATAAAAAGCCTACAACCGCAGAATTTTTAGTGAATTAATATTACAAATATTACCTGCAATGTGCATAAAAAAATTAAAAAATAGACTCCAGTGGGATACGAACGCTCGCCTTTTCCTAAACCGTCAGCCTATCCAGTCATCCAATGAAACATACGTAACAAGCGTTTCGTTGTAGTAAATGTACCCACGTGGAATTCTTGTACCTCAACCGTATTTACGTACTCAAATAATGTTTTTCAAAACAAATAATACGTGATTTAAACTGCAATGAATCTCGGCGTGATCTGTATTTTAACTATTGTATTGCTGCTTTTTTTTACGATGTAACAGCAAACTGAAGCTGAAGTTTTCCAACACTCACGCTTTTGAGCTAGGGCTTGCGCAGTGCTCTGTACGTGGGCTTTAAATTATTGGGGCTGGTAATCGTTTTATCCCTCATAGCACATTGTCATTATGGTACAGGCAAGGAAAACTCCCATTCGCATTTAGATATCTATCAAAATCTCTAAAAATACATGATAGTACAGTTCTTAAGTACAGTAACAACCAAAGAAATTGTTTCAATATTTTTGTTATATCCCACTCTATTTAGCGATAAGTGCTAAGAAAGATAACAATCGCGATTTTTCCCCCCTCAGGACATTTCAACGGCCGCATGGTAAGATACAACAAAAATGTCTCATAATTTGACCGTAAGAAATTTCGTGAACATGTTAGGTAAAACAAACATAATTTATCCACTTCTTTCCACCATCTAAAAACTAAACACCGCACAGCAGACGATCTCGAAAACGCTATCGAGATACTACACATTACAACCGAAAGAAGCAATAATGAACATTTTAGAAGAATTAGACATATTTTTACACGCCGGAAAACAATCTCATAATAAATGAACAAACCAACCTCAAAGATAAAAGTTTCGTCAAATTTTTTTTTGAGATATTCAAACAAGAGACAGATAAGGAACAACACAATCAAATATACAACTGAAATGGCTGGATGGATATTAATGAAATTTGGAACAGAGGTATCTTATCGCCGTGGAGGTTCGAGTCCTCCCTGGTGTGTGTGTGTGTGTGTGTGTGTGTGTGTGTGTGTTTGTTGTCCTTAGGTTAGTTTACCTAGGTTTAAGTAGTTTGTAAGCTACGGACTGATGACAACGCAGATTTACAAACATTTGAACATTTTTGAGAGGTATCTTATACCTTGCATTCGTACGTGGTCTACTTTCCGTAAGCCACCGTGCGGAGCGTACCTTACAGTGGGTAAACAACTTTGTTTCTCTTCACGCTGAAACTGATGGATTTAATCGAATTAAATGTGTAATGAAGATAGTTTATACCCCGAATTAATTTTCTAAAAGTTTATTAGATTTTATTAGTTCGCAGATATGGATTTTATTTTTATGCCAAATACGTAAGGTTTTTCTTTCTTTGCGCCAGGTTTGACGTCATTTTTGAAGCGCTTGCTCTTTTTTTGCAATTCAGATTTCTTAGTCTGTTGCCAATTTTGGTGCGGTGTTGCAATTTTTGGTGTGGAGGAACTTCGTTTCTCAGATTCATGGGGCTATTTTTTCCTCTCTTATTATTCTTTTGAGAGGGGAAAATACCAGATTTCACGCTATATCTTAAGAATAGTCAATTTCCCCGAAATGTCGACAATTTGAAAAAACACCAGGTTGGAACTGTTTTTTGTCCGCCGAATAAAATTCGTGCACTGGTGTGGAGCGCCAAAGATGATCTCGGTTTGAGGAAGGCCGGCGTGTACCAGATTCCGTGTCAGTGTGGAAAGTCATATATCGGACAGACGATGCGTACCGTCGAGGATCGATGCGTTGAACACCAGAGGCACACACCATTGATGTATCCGAGCAAGTCGGCGGTCGCTGAACATTGTTTGTCGGAGAATCACGCCATGGAGTATGAACGCACGAGGATTCTGGTACAGACGTCGAGATACTGGGACTGCGTCATTAGAGAGGCCATTGAAATTGGCACAAGTGACGACCTCATAAACCGTGACTGTGGCTATAATCTTAGCAAAGCTCGGGAACCAGCGATTGGGTTAATTAAGAGTAAATCTAGCAAACGTGACGAAGTGACGACCATGGCGGACAGAGCCCTCACACCGACATCTCAGACGCCGTCGCAATCGGTTCCACTGCGCGGACCACGGAGGGGTCGCTCCGCGGGCCGAGGGTATTTAAATCGCCCGCTACTGGGACGACAGAACCATAACACCAAATGTAACAAATAACAAAATGTACATATCCCCATTGTATAATTCTAAGTACTTTTAATATTTAATCTAATTATGTAAACTAACTTTAAAAAAAATGCATAACTGTGTAACATCTCACCAAAATAAATGTTATTGTAATGTATCAAAATAAAGTTAATGCAAATAAATGTAAGAATCAACAAAATGGCTGAATAGGGCAAACAAGAAGCCCTCTATCTGCCCGCTCTAACCCCTTCAGGGTAGGGAGTGAAAAGAAAAAAAGGGGGGCTAGAACCCAGGTCCCTCCGAGCAGCCGTAGCGTGCGGATCTCCGTGCCGGCGCGTTTCCAGGAGCTCAGTCCGTCAGTTCACCTGATGATGGCGACATGTGTGATCGCCGAAATATCGTGCCCGTTGGACACTGTAGACCGGCAGTACACCCGTGGATATTTTGATTAAAAAGACAATAGTTTCGCGGAATATTTCACGTTAAACTGTCCGCTCAATTTTTGTACGTCTGTGTACGAGGATTGCGTTTTTAACTGTTGGGACAAGTGACGGTGAAAATTGCTGTTATACACTGGATATGCAGGTGGAATTATTGTCCGGAAGGCTACGTGCATATGATGACTGGTGGTATAAACAGCCGGTTTACAAGAAACCCGATTAAGAGGCCCCGGACGTGTGTTGTTTGTTCTCGGTGAGCGGGTGTTGTAAGCAGAGCTGAATACGCCGCCTCCCCCTCCCCTCGTGCTGTGGCAGAGGTTGCGGCAGAAGCCCTGCTGGTGACGTCACGTGACTCCTGCTGCCGCGTGGTCTCGGGTGTCACCGCAGGCAGCTGTTAGGCGCACCTGTCACACTCTCAGCACTGTATTGTAGCAGGACACGCGTCTGCCCAGCTTTCAAACTGTTAAAGTCTGCGTTCATACTGCGCGACGGCCGGGACGAACCGAAACAACTTTTCCGATTTTCACGTTGTAAAAATTTCGACGGTATGTACGACCCCCCCCCCCCCCCCGTCTTTTTATCAACTTATTTTTTCTTTGCAAGCTTTGGTTTGCGAAAACGTCTGTTTTTCATTCCCAACAAGTTTTTAATTTCTTAGCGCTTCTCACTCGATTTTGATGAAAGTATGAGGTTTTTTGGCGGCTTACTTTAGGTTACGGTAGTAACACTAAAAGTGGGCCTTTGCGATCCTTTTTTGACAGCCTGAAATTTAAATAAAAATAACGGCATAACCATTCATCTGACACGAAATTTGTAGAGGAGAAAATTCTTTAAAACTTTGCTCTCTTATGTTTTTTTTTCTTTTTTGTTTCATATCTCGTATCGTTTCAGAGGTATTTGCAAAAATAACGGCGGTTTTGGGATGTATGTATGTATGTCTGTCCTTAACGTGTTCCCCGTTTTTAAGACGAACCGTTGAACCGATCAACACCAAATTTTACAGACATAATTGTACGCCGACAAAGACCAGAACCTCCCTTTCTCAAATTTTAGGACAAAAAATACGGTAGTATTGTCAACAACAAAAAAGCCTTTTGTAATATAATTGTAATTGCAAACGAATCGTTCATCTGACAGGAAAATTGAATAACCTAATTGGTACAGGGAAAATTCTCTACAACTTCGCTCTATGATTTAAAAAAAAAAAATTTTTATATCTTCCATCGTTGCAGAGATATTTGCAAAAATAACGGCGATTTGACGATGTCTGTCTGGCTGTAACGTGTTCGCACTTTATAGGTCGAACCGTTCAACCGATCGGCACCAAAGTTTACAGACATAGTTTTTGGCTACCAGAGAACAGAACCTCGCTTTTTCAAATATTTCGGACAAGAAATACGTTAGTAATACCAAAAAAAGGCCGATTGTAATGTAATTTTAATTGCATATAAACCGTTCATCTGACGCTAACATTGAATAACCGAATTTGTAGAGGAGAAGATTCTCTACAGCTTTGTTCCCTCATGTTTGTTTCATATCTCGTATCGTTTCAGAGATACTTGCAAAAATAACAGATTTGACACCCTCCACTGAATTAAGGAAAACCAGCCGTTCGCAGATGTCGTGACATTCCTCGCCCAGAACTGTCTCTGGCATACACCATCTTGCGTTGCGTATTTGGTGATTTTCTTATTTTAACTTACCCGTTGTCAGTTCAAAGCAATGGCGCACTGAAGAATTAACAAAAAACACGTCGTTCTTCGCACGATGAATGATAATCTAGTGTCTACAAATGCCGTATTAGCATCAGTTAACAACGGCCATGAATAGTATGAAATATAAGAACGCAACTTGTAAGTGTTGGCCGTAGCGTAGTGGGCAATGCGTTTGACTGTGATGCTAAAGTTCAGTGGTTCAAAACACGCCACAACCAAAACATTTTTTCCCTAAAAGGTTTTCAGACACTTTAATTAATTTTTTATTGTTTACATTATTTTTGTCCAAAATGTTTGCAAAAACGTATGTTGTTTGTTGTTATGGTCTTCAGTCCGGAGACTGGTTTGATGCAGCTCTCCACCCTACTCTATCCTGAGCAAGCCTTTTCATCTCCTCATAAGAACGACAACCCACATGCATTTGAATCTGCTTACTATATGCGTCTCTTGGTCTCCCTCTGCGATTTTTACCCCACACACTTCCCTCCAATGGTAAATTTAAGATTCCTCGATGTCTGAGAATGTGTCCTACCAAGCGATCCCTTCTTTTAGTCAGGGTATGCCAAAGATTCCTTTTCTCACCAATTCTGTTCAGTACCTCATCATCAGTTATGCGATCTACCCACCTAATCTTCAGCATTCTTCTGTAGCAGCAGATTTCAAAAGCCTCTATTCTCTTCCTGTCCGCACTGCTTATCGTCCATGTTTCACTCCCGTACAAGGCAACACTCCACACAAATGCCTTCAGAAAAAGACTTCTTTACACTTAAATTAATATTCGATGTTAGCAAATTTCTCTTTTCAAAAATGCTTTCGTTCCCATTGCCATTCTGCATTTTATATCCTCTGTACTTGGACCATCGCATGTTATTTTACTATCCAAGTAACAAAACTCATCTACCGCCTTCACTGTTTCGTTACCTAACATAATTCCTTCAGCATCGCCTGATTTTCTAAGACCGCATTCCATTGTTTTTGTTTTGCTCTTTTTAATGTTCATTTTATATGGTCTCTTAAACACACTATCCATACCATTCAAACTGCTCTTCCAAGTCCTTTGCTGTCTCTGACACAATTACAATGTCATCAGCAAAACACAATGTTTTTATTTCTTCCCCCTGATCTTTAATCCCCATTCCAAATTTTCCCTTGCTTTCCTTCACCGCCTGCTCGATGTACAAATTGAATAGCATCGGAGAAAGGCTACAACCCTGTCTTACTCCCTTCCCAACTGATGCTTCCCTTTCATGCCCTTCGAGTCTAATAACTGCGGTCTGGCTTTTGTACAAGTTGTAAATAACTCTCCTTTCCCTGTATTTTACCCCTGCCGACTTCAGAATTTGAAAGAGGCAAGGGCTATGGTATTGCTTCTGCAGCGCAAGTATCTCACGTCTCCAACCTGTTTTCAATACAAGTCTCTCTGCATGGTAGTTTTTTCCTTTTTTTTAAAAAAAAATAATAATAATTGCACTAACGTGCTTTACGGCCCACTTTAGATTTTTAGCAAAAACTTATAAAACTAAAAGTCTAAAGTGGGCCGTGAAACACGTTAGTTTTTTTTTTAAGAAAAAACACCTACAAAAAAATTGCACTATCATGCAGAGAGACTTGTGTTGAAAACAGGCTGGAGACGCGAGATACTTGTGCTGCAGAAGCAACACCGTAGCACAAGCGGCTTGCGCCGGCGCCGGCGCCGGCTCGCACTGGAAATGCTGCACATACGGAATGTCTTCGGCTCGGCGTGAGCCGGCTGAAGCGGAGTCCTCTCGGCTAGGCTGGCAGTAGCTTCGTTCGAGTGGCGCTGCTGACGGTCAGGAACAGTTTGAGGCGTTCGAATGGCACTTTTGACTTTTCCTGACGATATCTGACTGGCCAATCAGGTGTTCGAGTGGCGGAGCTGATAGTTTGCGACCGTTTGTTTAAGTCAGCGGATTTTCGACAAGTCGTTTTCTGACTGACTCCAAAGCGTTTAACAAGCCTCCTCCAAAAGACAAGCCCGCATATTTACGAAGAGCTTTGTGTTCCAAGTCTTCGATTAACTCTTGATTGAGGCTGAGCTTTGTATATTAGACAGGCATTCTTTGAACTTATGTGGCCTTCTAATACTGTACGTCCCCTTTTTATGACACCCATACATACTATAAATGAAAGGTGTGGAAATTTTCATAACATACGAATTTAAAGATGAATCCGTATGTTTTTACAGTTTGGATTGTGATATATTCGCCTGAAAATGAAGTCAAAATTGTCCTACTGAGATTTTCTGTGCCATCTGTAAATGAGGTGATTGACACATAAGAATAATATAGTTCCCAACAGGCATTAGCAGTGATAGATTTCTATAACCGACATATAGCTTCATATGTGCCAATGTGGGCGTTTCTACGCTAAATGTGTAACTTCTGGGAAAATCATGTACGATGATAATTCTTGCACAATGCCTGCAAAGTTTTGTATATTAATTTGTGTGTTTCATTTTTTAAATTTTATTGTAACTCACAATAATGGGACAAAATGCATATGAAGTTGTATGTTACCAAATAATTTACCTCATTTTAGTATGAGGTTTTGTCAGTTAAATTGGATACATTATTTATTAATGGGGGGACATGTTTACGTATATTTTGCGTTTTGTCGAAGTTTATGATCAGAATGTATTCCACAATGTATTTCTCACGTCAATGTGAGCTTTCTCAAGAAGAATGTTTTGATGGCAAGGTCGTCTGGTAACATCGCGACTCGCAAGTTAACCTAGTTTCGTCACGCGAATTTTATACTCGACTGATACAAGGTTTGCAGGCCAATGTGTCTTGTTAATCTTTATTATTATACTTTGGTTTAACGGTAAATTGCAAATGTTTCATAACGACTTATAGTTTTCTCAATTGAGAAATACATATCGCCAGTCATAACCTCACTTTCAACATCGGTACAGAGAAAAGATGCCAACTAGCGCTATGAGTGGCCAAACTGCGAAACAGGTGAATAAGCGTTCGAGTTGGCTTCGGAGTTGGCAACTGTCAAAAAGCGCGCATGCGCAGTGGGGGCCCTCCAAATCGTCACTATCAAGAACTACCAGCGTTTGGACCACTCGAACGAACCTAATGTGAACACTGCAACTGAAGACGGTGTGTTGAATCCGTCGGTCCGGCAGGCAGTGTAAACACGGCCTTAAGGTGTCTGTCCACCAGCAACGAACTTCCGCAGCCAACTTCCACAAGTTTACTTCAGGTCGCTTCAGCAAGTACTTGCAGGCTTTTTTCTCTAGAGCTCCGTCGTGAGATAGACAAGTGTAAGGTTCAAAACAGAGCATGTACCACCTTTGTTGCGTTCTTATTTATTGAGGAAAAATCTGTACGAAACACAAAATTAAGAGTAGAAACGGCTGGGTGAATGAATGAACACAGGCGTACATACGACGGTCGTCCACAGAGTACGACGTGCATTCAAGTTCTAAGGCCTCCGATTTTTTTCTAATTAAACTAGCGTTACTTCTCGACGTAATCGCACTGCAGACGTCCACATTTTTCACAACGCTGACGCCACGATTCCGTGGCAGCGGCGAAGGCTTCTTTTGGAGTCTGTTTTGACCACTGGAAAATCGCTGAGGCAATAGCAGCACGGCTGGTGAATGTGCGGCCACGGAGAGTGTCTTTCATTGACGGAAAAAGCCAAAAGTCACTAGGAGCCAGGTCAGGTGGGTAGCGAGCATGAGGAGTCACTTCAAAGTTGTTATCGCGAAGAAACTGTTGCGTAACGTTAGCTCGATGTGCGGGTGCGTTGTCTCGGTGAAACAGCACACGCGCAGCCCTTCCTGGACGTTTTTGTTGCAGTGCAGGAAGGAGTTTGTTCTTCAAAACATTTTCGTAGGATGCACCTGTTACCGTAGTGCCCTTTGGAACGCAGTGGGTAAGGTGTACGCCCTCGCTGTCCCAGAACATGGACAGCATTTTTTCACCACTGACGATGACCCGAAATTTTTTTGATGGCGGTTAATCTGTGTGCTTCCATTGACATGACTGGCGCTTTGTTTCTGGATTGAAAAATGGCATCCACGTCTCATCCATTCTCACAACCGACGAAAAGAAAGTCCCATTCGTGCTGTCGTTGCGCGTCAACATTGCTCGGCAACATGCCACACGGGCAGCCTTGTGGTCGTCCGTCAGCATTCGTAGCACCCACCTGGATGACACTTTTCGCATTTTCAGGTCGTCAGGCAGGATTGTGTGCACAGAACCCACAGAAATGCCAACTCTGGAGGCGATCTGTTGAACAGTCATTCGGCGATCCCCCAAAACAATTCTCTCCACTTTCTCGATCGTGTCGTCAGACCGGCTTGTGCGAGCCCGAGGTTGTTTCGGTTTGTTGTCACACGATGTTCTGCCTTCATTAAACTGTCGCACCCACGAACGCACTTTCGACACATCCGTAACTCTATCGTCACATGTCTCCAACTGTCGACGAATTTCAATTGGTGTCACACCACCCAAATTCAGAAAATGAATGATTGCACGCTGTTCAAGTATCTAAAGTATCTAAAACAGTTCTCTTTCTCGCCGCTGGCGGTAAAATTCCATCTGCCGTACGGTGCTGTCATCTCTGGGACGTATTGACAATGAACTCGATCTCATTTGAAAACAATGCGCATGTTTCTATCTCTTTCCAGTCCGGAGAAAAAAAGTCGGAGGCCTTAGAACTAGGGATGACGGTTATTGCTGAAACAACCGGTTTTCGGTTATACCGGTTCTTTTCATCTCCAGTTTAACCGCACTGTAAAATCTGGTCAATATAACCGGTTTTTAAATAATCGGTTTTCGGTTTTTTATTGCTATTATTTTCAGTATATTTCGACCGAAACATATTTTGCGGCCGAAACAGAAACCGTAATCGAATTTTCGGTTCTTCTAGTTTCGCCGACACCGAAAAATACGGAATTTAGTTAAAATTTAGGTAAATTTACGTTATACGACAAATCACTAGTCTTTCCATATTTTGCAAGATCCCCTCCCAATACTACGCCTTCTTGAGTGTGTGTAAGTCTAGCCAAGAGTCCGTAGAAGACGATATACGAAGCATACAGATTTACTGGCCTAGTATTTCTATCCAGCAGTTGCGAATATTGAGCCAACCACTCCGCAAGATTGACTTGTCAGCCAGTGCATACGAATATCTCGTTATATACACAATTTATACATACGTTACAGTCAGTAAATGAACTTCAATCAGTGCTGCAGAAGTATTTCGAAAAATAGTCCCAGATCCGACTAACAGTATGATTGTTGTCAGTGTAAATTTACGCAAATTGAACTAGGAAAGCTCTGTACCACATGATCAAAGAAGGTTCAAATGGTTGTGAGTTCTTATGAGACCTAACTGCTTGAAAACTACTTAAACTAACTTACGCTAAGGACAACATACACAACCATGACTGAGGGAGGAGGGAGGACTCGAACCTCCGACTGAAGCAGCCGCGCAGTCCGTAACGTGGAGCCTCAAACCGAAAGGCTACCTCGCGAGACACCACATGATCAATGATACCTAAACTCATATTGGTTATTAAAAAAGCCCCTCGCTTTCTAGGAATCACATTAATAAAACTTGTTAGCATAACAATATGATGATACATTAAAAGTTATTATTCCAAGCTTACATAATAGGTATATGAATCGAATTTATCTTCTCTTCCAAGAAACATTTTGGATGCTTTCTCCTTAAATGACACAGCATGCTTGTAGTACCTCCACCCGTTTTCAGCTTTTTAAAGCAAATGGAGCATTGTACCTCACTGCTCCGGTACTTCATGAAGTACTTCCACACTGGGGATGGTGCCATTTAAGACACAACCGATGTCTGGCGACGACAGCAAGGAACTGCCGCATGACCAGACGGAGGCAAGTCTCGTACACTGCCGGTGCACGCGCGTCGTCTAATAGGCCACGCCACACGGCAACAGGTGTATCGATGCCTCAGTAGCTGCACCAGTTCTCAAGTTCTTGTGCCACGCGTTTGTTGAGCGTTTCTGACTACCGGAATTGTTCTTAAATTAACACTGATCGCTTTTCTTAGTTATCGAGATAACCTAATATTTCACAGCAGTGGAAATTTTAGGAATTAAAAAAACACATTTTGAACCACTACTACATAAGACGTCGTGCCGGTTTTTTACCCGGTTCTTGGCAATAACTTAAAAATACCGGTTACAACCGACAGGAAATAAATACCGAAAAAAAACGGTTATTCAAAACTAAAATACCGGTATCGCCTTTAACCGGTCGGTTTTTCCCATCCCTACTTAGAACTTGAATGCACCTCGTAAGTTTCGTTTATCCCTGACAGCGCTACCATCGCAGTTACGATCATGCGCGGCAGTTACCCCCATACAAGGAGAAGACACGGACGCCATTTTCACATCGCTGCTGCCGACGTGTGCTTCTTACTCCTTCTTTATAATGTCGGACGTAATTGAAAATGCGGCCGCGTGTGAAATCAGATCTGTGATTCGTTTTCTAAGTGCGGAAACAGTTACACCGAAGGAAATTCATTGGCAAATCTGCTAAGTTTACGGACAAAATGCTATGAATGATTCAGTGGTTAGAAGATGGGTCACACTGTTCAGTGAAGGATGTGATCGAATGCACGATGAAGAACTTCACGAATTTTAAGAGAAGATTAAGCACAACCGTAATTTTACACTTAGTCAAATGTTCAAATGTTCGTAGAGCTTATGGGACTTTTACGGGCTCATCAGTCCCTAAACTTACAAACTACTTACGAAGTAGCTAACACTAAGGACGGCACAAATATCCATGACCGAGGGGGATTTGAACCCCCGACCGTAGTGGCCGTGCAGACTGTGACTGGAGCGCCTCAGTCCCCTCGGCCAGCGCGGCCGGCTACACTTAGTCCCCTTGCTACGAAAGTTCTGCAAATCTCACGATGACTAATTCACGAAATTGTTGCTAAAAAACTGAATTTCAAAAACTTTTCTCGCGTTGGGACCCAAAATTCTTACTGAACAACACTAAACCAACTTAAGGGCACTTCAGGTTTTGAAACGCTACAATGAAGGAGGTGGTGGGTTTCTTTCTCGGATAGTCATGGGGGATGATTCTTGGGTAACCGTACGACACCCCAGAAACAAAACGGTATTCACTGGAATGGAGGCACACTTCATTGATAGCCTCATACTGCCCATGCCACGCAGTTATGCAACTGTACTGGTCGTCCCAGGTGATCACACACTATTATGGTAGTCCCATGGTGCCTCGCTCTAAGTAAACGCCATGTAAAACGCAATAAAGAGTTGAGACGGCAAAATCTCGTACTGTATCTCACACAAATTACAGCTGTAACCAATATCTGAATAAAGTACTGTAGAAAAGACATTTTTATACTGCACCAAAGCTGCTTTCATTTGAAATGCTAACTTGTTTCGGACTTAGCCCATTTTCTTAAGGCACCTACTACAGAGAAGAAAGTGTGTTTTACATGAAAATACATTAATATGGCAATGTTGTATTGAATGTACAAGTTGTAATTACTTACATTCGTATATATTTTTGTTTGGTTACTGCTTAGGTCACGCTGTTTGTTGTAATTACTTTGGTGTTGTTTACTGAGCTGTTCATCCAAAGATGTTTTTATCAAATATTCTTTGCTTAATTTTGTTTGTGACAATATCGTTGGTTATATGCAGTGTGACATAAACAGTACCATGAGAAATATAGTACAATAAATTTTATATTTCATTCCTAACTATTTTAAGTGTAATAAATCGCTTGTGTGTACTATAAGATAATATATGGATAATATTGCAGTGCTCCTATAATTTATCGCGTTTTGTTGCATATTTGGAAATATATTACGGTAGGATGGATTGTACTTTATATGCTGGTCAAGGTGTTATGGAAATTTTCGATGAATCTTTTATTGCGCATTTCTGTTAGTTCATTCAACATTTGATATGGGTATTTAGTCATATAAGTATAGATTTGTAATTCTTCTAAAACTTCCATTAGTTGTCCTTTGCATACGATATGCAAAGTGTTGAAAAGAACAAAACAGATATATAGTTATGAATCCACAATGCCGCAAGCTCGGAGCATGTATAAAAATGTCTTTTCTACAATATTTAAGAGCTGCAAAACGCGACATATCAAAAACATTTGACTAAAATACGTTATTGTGATGTCTCTACGTGATCGTAACAGTGAAACAACGTGCGAAACCGGAGGAAGTAAAACGAAATTCGTTGTTTCGCGCGGGCTGTCTGCAGCTTACAGATTGCTGTCGACGATTACTTACTGAAGGATAATTATTCAAATTACGGCAACGGAAGACGCATATAAATCAGAAAGGCGTTTTGGCATAATAATTAAATATTAAAAAAGTGACTGGTTGCTGTATGTTCATCTACATCTACATGGGATAATCTGCAAATCACATTTAAGTGCCTGGCAGAGGTTTCATCGAACCACCATTATACTATTTATCTCCCATTCCATTCTCGAATAGCGCGCGGGAAGAAAGAAAACCTAAATCTCTCCGTTCGAGCTCTGATTTCTCGTATTTTATTCTGATGATCATTTCTACCTATGTAAGTGGGAGTCAACAATATAATTTCACATTCATATATAATAGTTTTTCCTCGGTGAGTTTCTTTTCGCAGGAATTCTTGCAGTTACTCTCCGTTTCATTTCGTATCAGTCTAAGCTAGTCGTGGCCGGCTTTAGCTGGTAAAGATAAAAGCAGTTGAATGTTCCCCATGCTAGACTTCGTGTTGGATAGGAAAACAAATAGAACACAAAGGCGGCAGTTTCCTGTATTCCGACTGTCTCTGTCTAAACCTTGAAAAAAACACACGACACGCAGTTGAGGACTTGTAGACGGTTTCCTGGCAGTATATTCGTAAAGTATGACAGAGAGATAGTAGAAGTCGACAGCGTCAAATTCTAGGGATTACAGTTTGATGATAAATGTAGCCGGGAGGATCATACCGCAGAACTGCTGAGGCGCCTAAACAACTCCCCGATTGCTGTGCGAATGTTGGCAGACATGGGAGATATAAAAATAAAAAAGAGGCAGCGTATAATGCATACTTTTACTCCATTATGTCATACGGGATTATTTTCTGGGGCAATTCATCAGGCCTAGCTAAAATTTTCAGTGCCCAAAAACGTGAATTATGAGTAATTTGTGATGTCCATTCAAGAACCTCCTGCAGAGCGCTATTTCACACGTCGGCTGCGGCACGCTTAGCGATGGATGTTTCACCTCAACGCCGGGGCAGGCCGGGCATGGCGACCAGGGCTAAACTGACACACACTCATCTTTCCAAGGTCGTTTTTCAGGCCACCATCACTCACGGTATGTTTTTCCCGTATCTGTATTGGAAACATGCGAACCAATGCTATAGCGCACTGAACAGAATGGGGATTGTGGCCGCTGGGATGCTAACCACTGCTTTCCAATACATTTGAATGGCTGATTAATAGGTGCCTAGGTCACTTTTTCATAGTTTCGAGAAAAACAAAAAGAAACCTTTTTTCTCTTTTGTGCTATACAATAGTGCACTGATAAAATTATATATTATACTACAGATCTACAATTAGGTACATTGTTGACCCAATATACGTAATTGGACACCAGAAAAAATATTTTACTTTGCTGACTTAAGTCCCTTTTAACAATTTATAAAATTTAAAGCATTCTTTTACTAGAAATAATGCAGGTTTTAATTAAAAAAGAGTATTATCTGATAGCTCATAATACAAACACAGTTCTTTCATAGTCAAAGAATATTATTACATTAGAGACATGTTTTCCGAAATTTATTCATTATCAGCTACCGGCCACTGTGATAGTCGATCGTAAAAGCTGCTGTGTTCTTCTACAATCTACGGCATAATATTTTCAGGTCCTCAATTTTGCTTTTTTTATTGGTATTTTTCCTTCTGGATAAGCTTCTTGAGAAGGTAAATATACTTCGTTAATTTTCTTGAGGATAAAGGTATACAGGCTTTGAAAACCAGCTGATCTTATGTACACACTAGTTTTTATGACACCTTTGTGCTCATGTGAGCAGTCAAAATAGTGATAGGTGGAAATATTAAACTGCACCTTTTCATTTCTTGGACGGTGTCTGCTTTCAAGAGACTGTGTAGACTTTTTACAGTAAGTAGGCCACCAAGTAGAACGTCCAATGATCACGTGTGTTTCGACCGGCGTAATTGTCCCTGGATGTTTTTTTCAGCATTAGCTATAAGCTCACAAACTTCACGTAGAGTGTAGATACGGTCACATTTCCTAATGGGACGTTGTTACCAACAGTTGCGTGTTAAAAGGAGCGATAGTCAGTGACTTAGGTACCTTTTACCACTCGGTCAGTAAAAGCGACTGCTTGTAGATGGTATAATGAATGCTTGTTTGAGGCACGTTTTGACACTCAAGCGTATGTAAACACCCATAGATATCGAAATGCAATTATCTCAAAATGTAAAAAAATTGACTTAGGTACCTTTCAAAACTCACCCATTCATTTATTCTCTAATGAAAGTTGTCATTGAAATATGTATATTTTTTTAAACCAATGGCTCAATTCAAAGGACCAATCCTAGAAACAAGAATAACTCGCATAAAGATTCAAAGTCACTTACTTTGTCTCTGGAAGATGTACACTATTAATAGACAATTTCAATAACATGCCAGCAGGCATAAAAAATTTAACTGACAATGAAGTTCGTTTTGAAAATAGTCTAAAGGCTTTTTTGTTGGCCAACTTCTTCTACCCCATTGATGTATTTCTTAGCAGAAATGATTGATGTATGTTATTGTATAAATAAGTGTTGCAAAAAAAAAAAGTCCAAGAATTATCATATGTATCTAGTATATTGAACATTTAGTACCTATTAATAAGCTTTATGCCCATTAAGTGGGTATTGTTTTGCAGACTAGTATTAAAACGAGTGTGTATCTAATTGAACTTGCCAATATCATTTGTTTCCTTTTCCACATTTCGAGAAACAATCATTACTAAAGTAATTATATTTTCTTGTACGTGTTCCAACAGTACAAAAGATTTTAATTTTCATAAGGAATATGCGGAGGACATTGTCTCAATATACGAAAAGTTCTACGGGGTTTTCAACCGATTTGTGTATAGACAGCTCCGGTGCATAATAACTTCAAATCACTTCGTATAATTTGTAGCTGCAGAAGGATGGATAAGTAAGCGAACTAGTCTATATGCAGACAAAACGATAATTTTAAGTACTACAAGTCGTACGCGAAATTACCTATTCATTACTCGATGATTTATCTTTTTGTGTGTGTGTGTGTGTGTGTGTGTGTGTGTGTGTGTGTGTGTGTGTGTGTGTGTGTGTTTTTTTTTTTTTTTTAATTCGTGTAGTAACGTTGTCTCTCTGTTTGTTTCAGGTAAGATCCCGCTGCCTGCACTACTATTGTCGTCTCTTGCGTGTCGTACGGTATGTCAAGCACCGCAAACTTATATTGAGTTTACGTCCATGTTGCGAACAGAACAGTAGTTTCCTAATTGAAGGAAGAGGTGTTTAAAGGTAAGAAATATTACAAGACGATTATCCCTTATTGTTGAAAATTATTTAGCACATCTCATTAGGGACAGGTTCCGACTGACTGGACGAAAGCGGTAATCACGCCAATTTTCAAACATGGAAAAAGAAAAGAT
This sequence comes from Locusta migratoria, assembly GCA_026315105.1. NCBI lineage: Eukaryota > Metazoa > Arthropoda > Insecta > Orthoptera > Acrididae > Locusta > Locusta migratoria. The sequence goes on along the minus strand of CM048753.1, from coordinate 10,219,358 downwards.
TGCAACAATTATCGAGGTATCTCTTTAATTAGCGTTGTAGGCAAAATATTCTCAGGTATTGTTGAAAGGAAAGTGCGAGTATTAATTGAGGACAAATTAGATGAAAATCAGTGTGGGTTTAGGCCTCTTAGAGGCTGTCAGGACCAGATGTTTAGCTTACGGCAGGTAATGGAAAAGTGCTATGAGTGGAACAGGGAATTGTGTCTATGTTTCATAGATCTAGAAAAGGCTTATGATCGTGTCCCTAGGAGGAAGCTACTGTCAGTTCTACAAGATTATGGTATAGGAGGCAAACTTCTGCAGGCAATTAAAGGGCTTTACGTAGACTGTCGGGCAGCAGTTAGAGTAGATGGCAAATTATGCTCATGGTTCAGGGTAGTTTCAGGGGTAAGACAAGGCTGTAACCTGTCACCACTGCTGTTTATACTATTCATGGATCGTATGTTGAAAACAGTAGACTGGCAGCGTGGGATTAAAATAGGTCAAAACAAAATAAGCAGTCTCGCACATGCGGATGACTTAGTTGTAATGGCAGATTCGATCGAAAGGTTGCAAACTCAGAGCTCGATCAGAGGTGCAAGGATTATGATATGAAGATCAGTATCTGCAAAACGAAAGTAATGTTTGCGGGAAAGAGATTCAAACAGATTGAGTTCCAAATAGAAGGAACAAAGTTAGAACAGGTAGACAGTTTCCAGTACCTGGGATCTATTTTCTCACAGGATGGCAACATAGCGAAAGAACTGGAATCGAGGTGCAGCAAAGCTAACGCAGTGAATGCTCAGCTAAGATCTACTCTCTTCTGCAAGAAGGAAGTAAGTACCAAGACTAAGTTAGCAGTGCACCGCTCTATCTTTCGACCAACTTTGTTGTATGGGAGTGAAAGTTGGGTGGATACAGGTTACCTTATTCATAAGGTAGAGGTTACAGATATGAAAATAGCAAGAATGATTGCAGGTGCCAATAGATGGGAACAATGGCAGGAGGGTGTCCATAATGAGGAAATCAAAGAAACCTGGGAATGAACACCATATCTGAAGCAGTTAGAGCGAACAGACTGAGATGGTGGGGTCATTTTACACGCATGGAGAAGCAAGGTTACCCAAGAGACTCATGAGCTCGGCAGCGGAGGGTAGGAGGAGTCGAGGTAGACCAAGAAGAAAGTACTTAGATTCGGTGCAGAATGATTTTGAAGTAAAAGGCATAGCATCAGACGAGGCATCAATGTTAGTATTGAATAGGGGATCATGGAGGAATTTTATTAGAGGCACTGTGCTCCAGACTGAACGCTGAAAGGCATAATCAGTCTCTGATGATCATCTCATTAGGCGTCAGAAGCGGAAAATCGTTATTTAGTATATTCAGTGACAATATTCGTATCCTCTTGTAATTTTGCTACCGATTTTAGCGATGTACAATTTACTTCTAATTTTTTTTCATTCAGTCAAGTAAATTTACATCGTAATGCATGGTGTGATTCAATAAAACACAAAAAAGTTAAGGAACTACAATTTTTATGTACTGAATGCAGCCCAATCTGAAACTGCAACACATTGATTAAACTTGGTTTGTAGTTGGAGTGGACAGGTTAGAAGCCTGTATTTATTGTTATATAAATACTGTTAGACGTCTGTTTGTACACTGATAAGCCGATCATCAAAACCAGTTAGCTAACAGCCGGTGTGGCCATCTACAAACACACACACACACACACACACACACACACACACACACACACACACACACACACACACACACACAAGTCAGTCACATCCCAAGTGTGTTCGATGGGACTCAGATCTGGCAAGTTGGGATCCCAGCACATCGATTGCAAATCGCCACTGTGTTCCTAGAACTGCTGCACCATACTCCTGGAGGTGGTGCAAAGTCGTGCTGAAAAAATGCCACTGCCGCTGGGAAAGAATGATCTTCAAGAAGAGGGCATTCTACGTGGTGCGTAAGCAGTGTAACACACTTGCTCCCGTATGAAGTGGGCCGTTTCTGTACTGTCCCACTCGTTCAAAAAAATGTTTGTAAATCTATCGGACCAAACTGCGTGGTCATCAGTCCGTAGCTTACAAACTACTTAAACCTAGGTACACTAACCTAAGGACAACACACACACACCCATGCCCCAGGGAGGACTCGAACCTCCACGGCGAACAACCGCGCGCTTTGCAGCGAGACGCTTTAGACCGCTCGGCTACTCCATCGCGACTGTCCCGCTCGTGCCACAATACTAGAGCTTATCTAGAACAGAACTGAACCGGGTTCTGTTGATGGTCATTTCTACTATCTTTGTTTTATGTATCTTTAGTCCGAAATGATTGAATGTTTTGTTCTAATCATTTAGTTTCCTCTGTGCTTCAGCTTCTCTCTCTCCCCATACCATCAAATCACCGGCGAAAACAAAGGTATTAGGTTCGCTGTCTATTTTCTTGATAGTAATGGACAAAATTATAAAATCTATTACAAATAGGAGTGGTGATAGGGCACATCCTTGCTGGACACCTCTGTTTCGAACCATTCTGATCGTCCGTTGCTTATCTGGACACAGCTGTAACATATATATATATACATGTGGCGTCTGTTCCGAAAGAACAGACGTCACTTCTGATCCTGCAGTTATTATTTAATATTCACGGGATATATGACATCAACTGCGATTGGGCAAAGCTGAAAATGTGTACCCAGCCGGGATTAGAAACCGCGTCTCCTGCTTTCTAGGCAGTTGCGCTGACCCCTACACCACTGAGGACACAGTGATCACCGCACCTGCAAGGACTACCTAAGCACGCCTCCCGTCAGATACAAATTCCCAGATTGGCCCTGCCCACAGTACTGAAACTCGTAGTTATGAAACTAATTCCCGTAAGAGTAAGGGCAATGATCCTATCGTTAGTGGGGAGGGGTGGGCAAGTTTGAAGCCCTTACTCTTACGGTAATTAGTTTCGTAACTACGAGTTTGAGTACTGTGGGCAGGGCGAAGCTGGGAATTTGTGTCTGACGGGAGGCGTGCTTAGGTAGTCCTTGCAGGTGCGGTGATCACTGTGTCCCCAGTGGTGTATGGGTCAGCGCAACTGCCTAGAAAGCAGGAGACCCGGGTTCGAATCCCGGCTGGGTACACATTTTCAACTTTGCCCAATCGCAGTTGATTTCATATATTCTGTGAATATTAAACAGCTATAACACTTTTGGTATAGCATTCTGACTTTATCAATCAGATACTTTGGCACCTTTAGGTTTTGTAAACATTCTCATATCTTGATATTCATGACGCGTTTCCAGCCGGATCGTAGAGTCATCTTGACACAATATTTCTGCGGACCACCTGGCCGCCATATTCAGGGGATACGGATGCTGCTGAGTCTCGTAGGAAACTGAAGTCTTGCCGTGATCGGCGGCCTTATATACGCCGCGAAGTACTAACGGCTGCGTCCTCTGCCGCAAGCAGCCGATGTAGAAAACTGACAGTAGCGATGTATCGCTTACATGCGCTAGTTGTCACAGGTGCAGAAAAGAGTGCGCTGTTTTTAAATATTGGACAAAGCCGGATTCCACAAGTTACTTAGAGGGAAAACCCTTATCTCGATTTATTAAATCGTCCGCCAACTTAATCTCAATCGATTCCTTTAAAATGCTTTCCCAATAGTGATACGCAGAAGCAAGTAGACGTGTTTCGTCATATCGGATGCAGATTAGGGATGGCGGTTATTGCTGAAACAACCGGTTTTCGATTATACCGGTTCTTTTCATTTTCAGTTTAACCGCACCGTAAAAATTGCTCAAGATAACCGGTTTTTTAAATAACCGGTTTTCGTTTTTTTATTGCTATTATTTCCAGTAGAGTTCGACCGAAACATAATTTGCGGCAGAAACAGAAACCGTAATAGAATTTCGGTTCTTCTAGTTTCGGCCGAAACCGAAAAATACGGAATTTAGTTAAAATTTAGGTAAATTTACGTTATACGACAAATCACTAGTCTTTCCATATTTTGCAAGATCCCCTCCCAATACTACGCCTTCTTGAGTGTGTGTAAGTCTAGCCAAGAGTCCGTAGAAGACGATATACGAAGCATACAGATTTACTGGCCTAGTATTTCTATCCAGCAGTTGCGAATATTGAGCCAACCACTCCGCAAGATTGACTTGTCAGCCAGTGCATACGAATATCTCGTTATATACACAATTTATACATACGTTACAGTCAGTAAATGAACTTCAATCAGTGCTGCAGAAGTATTTCGAAAAATAGTCCCAGATCCGACTAACAGTATGATTGTTGTCAGTGTAAATTTACGCAAATTGAACTAGGAAAGCTCTGTACCACATGATCAAAGAAGGTTCAAATGGTTGTGAGTTCTTATGAGACCTAACTGCTTGAAAACTACTTAAACTAACTTACGCTAAGGACAACATACACAACCATGACTGAGGGAGGAGGGAGGACTCGAACCTCCGACTGAAGCAGCCGCGCAGTCCGTAACGTGGAGCCTCAAACCGAAAGGCTACCTCGCGAGACACCACATGATCAATGATACCTAAACTCATATTGGTTATTAAAAAAGCCCCTCGCTTTCTAGGAATCACATTAATAAAACTTGTTAGCATAACAATATGATGATACATTAAAAGTTATTATTCCAAGCTTACATAATAGGTATATGAATCGAATTTATCTTCTCTTCCAAGAAACATTTTGGATGCTTTCTCCTTAAATGACACAGCATGCTTGTAGTACCTCCACCCGTTTTCAGCATTTTAAAGCAAATGGAGCATTGTACCTCACTGCTCCGGTACTTCATGAAGTACTTCCACACTGGGGATGGTGCCATTTAAGACACAACCGATGTCTGGCGACGACAGCAAGGAACTGCCGCATGACCAGACGGAGGCAAGTCTCGTACACTGCCGGTGCACGCGCGTCGTCTAATAGGCCACGCCACACGGCAACAGGTGTATCGATGCCTCAGTAGCTGCACCAGTTCTCAAGTTCTTGTGCCACGCGTTTGTTGAGCGTTTCTGACTACCGGAATTGTTCTTAAATTAACACTGATCGCTTTTCTTAGTTATCGAGATAACCTAACATTTCACAGCAGTGGAAATTTTAGGAATTAAAAAAACACATTTTGAACCACTACTACATAAGACGTCGTGCCGGTTTTTTACCCGGTTCTTGGCAATAACTTAAAAATACCGGTTACAACCGACAGGAAATAAATACCGAAAAAAAACGGTTATTCAAAACTAAAATACCGGTATCGCCTTTAACCGGTCGGTTTTTCCCATCCTTAATGCAGATACCTTAACACAGGAACTAGAAGATCTGAAGTTGTTGTTCAAGAAGAACGGGTACACAGGGAGACAGATCCGTCATGCCATGGAGATTGGGCTATATCGCCGGAACCAGAAGAGGACCAATGCAGATCAGTTGCTTTTCTTCCACACGCCGAAGGTGTCTTCAAAGGTAGGAAGGATCTTAGAAAAGTTTAATATCAAAAGTGTGTTTCGACCACCTGCTAAGACCAGGGCTCTTCTTGGCCCAGTTAAAGACGATTTGGGGCTGAGGAAGGCCGGTGTTTATAAGATTCCTTGCCACTGTGGGAAAGCATATATAGGACAAGCGCTTCGCACCATTAATGCTGGATGCACCGAGCCCCACAGACATACGTCGTCGGGGACAACCGTTTCCAATACAAGCTCCCTGACCGGTGCTCGAATTTCACGGCTGAGCTTTTTGCCCTCCACCAGGCTGTTTTGTATACCTGCCGCCGCCGCCAACCTTTTTATGTCATCTGTTCGGACTCCCTTAGTGCCTTTCTTAAGGACCCTTTCTCGAACCATCCTCTCGTGTATCGGATCCAACGCTCCCTCCAGTTGCTAGCAGATGACAGCTGTCACGTTTCTTTCCTGTGTGTCCCTGGCCACGTGGGTGTGCCCGGGAATGAGACCGCCGACATAGCAGCCAAGGCAGCAGCTCTTTTGCCTCGCATGGCTACCTTTTGCGTCCCATCGGACGATGTTCAACGGGCTCTTCGCTGGAGTATCGTGTCGTCCTGGCACAGTGCGTGGTTCTCACTCACGGACAATAAATTGAGAACTGTAAAACCGATCCCGACCGCTTGGAGGACCTCCTCACGCCCCTCCCGGCGGGAGGAGGTCATCCTGGCCCGGTTGCGGATCGGTCACTGCCGTTTCAGCCACCGTCACTTGCTATCCGCCGACCCTGCACCGCTGTGCTCCTGCGGTGAACTGCTGACAGTGCGACATGTTTTACTGTCTTGCGTTAATTTTAATCATCTCCGTGTAGCCCTTCACTTTCCGTCTACTCTAGAGGAAATTTTAGCTGATGACACACGAGCAACTGCTCGAGTTTTGCGTTTTATCAACTTGGCCAACTTATCAAAGGATATTTAACCCTTTTAATTGTCTTTTATCTTTCGTTTTTAGCCTGTTCTTGATGTTCTAACTGGCAGTTACCAATTCTTCTTCTTCTTCTTCTTTTTTTGAGATCCAGCGAATCTCTGTTCTTGTCTGGGCGCTAATGACCGTAGAAGTTGTGCGCCCTAAAACCACACTGAAAAAAGAAAAAAAAAAAAAAACCCACAGACATACAAGTTTGTTACAACCTGACCAGTCTGTAGTAGCGGAGCATTGTCTAACCGAAGGACACAGAATCAAGTATGACGTAACACGTCTACTTGCTTCTGCATATCATTATTGGGAATGCATTTTAAAGGAATCTATTGAGATTAGGTTGGCGGACGATTTAATAAATCGAGATAAGGTGGTTCCCTCTAAGTAACATATGGAATCCTGCTTGGTCTAATCTTAAAAAACAGCACGTTCTGTTTCCTCCACCTGTGACAAGTAGCGGATGTAAGCGATACCATCGTTCCTGCCAGTTTTCTCCACCGGCTGCTTGCGGCAGAGGACGCAGCCACGACTCTCTGGCGCACGCGCCGTTAGTACTTTGCGGCGTATATAAGGCCGCCGATCACGGCAAAACTTCAGTTTCCTGCAGCATCCATATCACCTGAAGATGACGGCCAGGCGGTCCGCAGAAACATTGTCTAGAGATGACTCTACGACCTGGCTGGAAACCCTTCATGAATATCAACAATTAATACGCCGGCAAACTCTACGTAATCAGAATGAAACTTTCACTCTGCAGCGGAGTGTGCGCTGATACGAAACCTCCTGGCAGATTAAAATTGTGTCCCGGAACCGGGACTCGAACCTGGGACCTTTGCCTTTCGCGGGCAAGCGCAATACTGGTCTACAATTTTAATCCAGGAGGTTTCATATAAGCGCACACCCCGCTGCAGAGTGAAAGTTTCATTCTGGAAACATCCCTTAGGCTGTGGCTAAGCCATGTCTCCACCATATCCTTTCTTCCAAGAGTGCTAGTCTTGCGTGTTTGCAAGAGAACTTCTGTGAAGTTTGGAAAGTAGGAGGCGAGGTACTGGCGGAAGTAAAGTTGTGAGGTGGCATCGTGAGTCGTGTCGGGATAGCACAGTCGGTAGTGCGTTTGCCCGCGAAAGGCAAAGGTCCCAGGTTCGAGTCCCGGTTCCGGCACACAATTTTAATCTGCCAGGAGGTTTTTACGTAATCACATTCCCATATATTGCTTCGAGGAACACTGTCATGCATTTTCGATGTCTACAAATATAATATTTTTTTTCCATATTCCCAGTACTTTTCTGTTAGGATTCATATGACTAGACAAAATTTCTAGTTGGTGCGAAGATTGGCAGCTAGCTCTCAATGTGGAAAAATGTAAGGTGATGCGCATGAGTAGAAAAAACAATCCCATAATGTTCGAATACAGCATTAGTAGTGAGCTTCTTGATGCTGTCGCGTCGTTCAAATATCTAGGCGTAACATTGCAGAGCGATATGAAATGGAACGAGCATGTAAGGACAGTTGTAAGGCGGACGGCGACTTCGGTTTATTGGGAGAATTTTGGGAAGATGTACTTCACCTGTAAAGGAGACCGCGTATAAAACGCTTGTACGACCACGTCTTGAGTATTGCTCAAGTGTTTGGGACCCGCAACAGATGAGTTTAAAAGAAGACATAGAGGCGGTTCAGAGACGAGCAGCTAGATTTGTTACCGGTAGGTTCGACCAATGCGCGAGTGTCACGGAAATGCTCCAGAAACTCAATTGGGGATCGCTGGAAGAAAGACGTTCTTTTCGTGAATTTCTGTTGAGTAGGAGTGAAACAGGGACGATAAGCAGTGCGGACAGGAAGAGAATAGAGGCTTTTGAAATGTGGTGTTACAGAAGAATGCTGAAGATTAGGTGGGTAGATCGCATAACCAATGAAGAAGTACTGAACAGAATTGGTGAGAAAAGGAATTTTCGGCATACCCTGGCTAAAAGAAGGGATCGCTTGGTAGGACACATTCTTTGACATCGGGGAATTGTAAATTTAGCATTGGAGGGAAGTGTGTGGGGTAAAAATCGCAGAGGGAGACCAAGAGACGCGTATAGTAAGCAGATTCAAGTAGATGTGGGTTGCCGTTCTTATAAGGAGATGAAAAGGCTTGCTCAGGATAGAGCAGGGTGGAGAGCTGCATCAAACCAGTCTCTGGACTGAAGACCATAACAACAACAAATTTACAGGGCCGGAATTTGAACCTGATTGTGGTACGATCTTGCTGCCGCCTACTTAAATTTCGCTTACAGAGCAAAAAGACAAGATAAGAGAAATTAGAGCTCGTATGGAGGCATATAGGCATTCTTTTTTTCCTCGTTCAATTTGGGAGTCGAATAGGAAAGGAAATGACTAGTAGTGGTAGAGTGTACCCTCCGCCACGCACCTTACGGTGAATTGCGGAGTATGTATGTACATGTAGATCGATAGCACCTCGGTCTTTCTTGCATCCATGTTGTTTTAGTCCGATAAATTTAGAAACATTTGAACAGGGGCGGTTGACCGCGTCATTTCCTTGGCTGGTTGCGGTAGCCTGTTTGCGCTCAGTTGCAAGTACACCATCGCAGGTGGTACCTGGGCACTTGTTCGTGATAACGCGGTGGACAGTGGTACTAGATCGGTGACGGAGCGCCATGCGGTGCTGTTGGCTGTGCTGTTGCGCCGCGGCTGTCCCCACAGTATTTCCTCTCCTCCTGCTCTCCTCTGGCCGCCGTGTCCTTGGCGTGACCGGAATCCCTGCAGCGCCCATTGTTCCGTCCTGCCGCCTCGTACCTGCCCAGCCATGCCTCTGCCGCCCACTCAACACCTCAACCACCAGCCGTCTGCTCCGGGGCGCACATTCATTCCTCAACCGGCGCTTACTGTCGCAGCGAGCGGGAAACTCGTCACACGTAACTGAAGACGTGACGCGAACTCCAGCATCTTACTACAGTAGTGCAGCACCTCCTGCCGTGCTGCTGACTCGCCATTCACGTCGCACAACTGTCCACTCTATGCCCACAGATACACTGGAGACTAACGCGCTCACCAATCACATCGCGTTAACCCCGTTTTAAACGATGAACGAACTTATAAATGATTGATAGCAAGTTGCGTTAATGGCGGCCGTCTGTCGTTTGAACGGCTGCACTAGTATGATCGCGCTAGTACCGAATCGAGATTGGATTCACGATTTCCTATCAGAAATGAGGCAGTTCGTAGTAATTGACGGTAAGTCATAAAGTAAAACAGAGGTGATATCTGGCGTTCCCCAGGGAAGCGTTATAGGTCCCCTACTCTTCCTCGTGTTTATAAACGATTTAGGAGACAATCTGAATAGCTCCCTTAGACTGTTCGCGGATGATGCTGGCGTTTATCGGTTCGTGAAGTCAACAGAGGATCAGAAGCAACTGCAAAACTATTTAGACAAAATTTCTACATGGTGCGAAAATTGACAATTGACACTAAATAAAAGTGTGAAGTAATACACATGACCACCAAACGAAATCCGCTGAACTTCAATTACACAACAAATCAGTCAACGCTCAAGATAGTGAAATCCACCAAATACCTAGGAGTTATAATTACGAACTTACACTAGAAAGAACACACAGAAAATATAGTGGGGCAGGAGAACAAAAGGTTACGTTTCATCGGCAGAACGCTTAGACGATGCACCAGCTCCACCAAAGAGACTGCCTACATCACACTTGTGCGTCCTCTCCTGGAGTACTGTTGCACCTTGTGGGACCCTCACCAGGTGGGACTGACGGAAGACATTGAGAAGATTCATAGAATGGCAGCTCGATTTGTTTTATCGCGTTTTGGGAGCGATAGCGTCACGGAAATGTTGCAAGAATTGGGGTGGAAATCATTAAAAGAAAGACGTTATTCGTTGCGGCGTGATCTGTTTGCGAAGTTTCAATCACCGACTTTTACTTCTGAATGTGAAAGTATTTTGCTAGCAACCAGCTACTTAGCGAGACACGACCATACAAATAAAATAAGAGAAATGAGATCGAAAACGGAACGATTCAGGTGTTGTTTCTTCCCGCGCGTTATTAGAGAATGGAACGGTAGAGAAAGGTTATGAATGTGGTTATTGAACCCTCTGCCATGCACTTCAATGTGATTTGCAAAGTATCTATGCAGATGTAGATAATCGTAGCGATAGCGAAATAGGGCCAGTTCTAGATTCTGTACTAGTGGGTTCACTGCGCATGCGCGAGCTAGTACCTGTCTGCTGCAGTCACCGCTCCAGTTAGTCCGCCATTTTCCTTCGTATTTACGTATATTTTGCGTTATGTCGAAGTTTATGATGAGAATGTATTACAAAATGTATTTCTAATGACGGCATTCACACTGTCCGTCACCAGACCGTCACCTAACGTCAACGTCACGTTAAACTTTATCGAGAAGATTGTTTTGATTGAACGGTCGTCTGCTGACATCGGAAGTTAACCTATTTTCGTCATGCGATTTTCTTACTGTAGTCGACAATTACACGGTTTGCACGCAAATTTGTCTTATTAATCTTTAGTTTATTATTATACTACGGTTTAGCGGTTAATTGCAAATGTTTCATGACTTAAATATTTATCTCAATTATTGTCCACCGAAAAGCGAGGTCGTACATCTGAAACCGAAAAATGGTTTATGTTTTGAATATCATAACAGAAAAAACTGAAGCCAATTGTTTATTTGAATAAGATTGTAATTTGATGATGCAATTTTCATTAAATAGCATTTTAAATGAAGAAATCAGTTCAAATGAAAGACAAAAATTCAGTTGTTCATGACGTTATTAACAATACAAGTGGGCAAATCGTAGTAGATAAAGTAAGGAAGGTCTATTTATGCTCTTATAAATATTGCTAGATGTGTTCATGGGTTTATTTTCGCTTGAAAATAGATGTGAATGTTTTGAAATGTTTCACTTCCCAGAACTTTACCACACTAAGTTGACCAAAAACATAGATTGCATAGCGTTGTTTCCTCAATTCCAGTATTAAACTATGACTTCCTATATAACAAATCGCCTGTTATAACCTCACTTTCAACATCGTGTATTACTGTTCGGTTACGTTTATCGTCTAAACACGCTGCTACAAGATCTTGCTTGAGTTCGTAGTTCGGGGATAGTACGCTAGGAGCGCTTCAGTAGAATATTATCTATCTTGTTTGTGGTGTCGCACAAGTACAAAGTGCGCGCCACCTACTTTCGCCGCGCGCCGCCATGCACGCACGGCGCGGCGTTCTTACGACGACAGCCACGAGCGCCCTCTGCTGCAACTCCGCTCGTGGCTACCACTGAACCACATCGTTCACTTGGGACTGAGATAGCAACCAGTTAACACTTCGTATTCAGATAGGCACCAGTGAAGACTTGGCGATCGGTCAGGCACTAGGCAGACCTCTAACTCAACTATGTATCAGCATGTAAAAGTTAAGTATTGTATAAATTCTGTGCAATATATATCTCGTTCTAATTTACTCTAGTGTTTCTAGTTTCTGGCTGCTCTCCTCCGTACCTGCACCAGCGTGCTATCTTTATTCTTGTGTCGGTCTTCCAACTCGGCCACCGACACCTACGACGGAAACGAGACACAAAAGCGGCGACGAGGCTGGGACACAAAATTGTTCACCTTCGTTCATCGTTTAAAAAGGGCTTAAAGACCGATTCACTCTGTCCGTCACGTCAACGTCACGTCACGTTACGGAACCGTCACGTCACTTTGTATTCACACTATCCGTCACGTCAGTTCGCTTTTTTCAGTAGCTGATGTTGAAAGTGAGGTTATGAGCGGTGACGTGATATGTACAAAGTCATAATACTGTAATTGAAGACACAACGAAGCTAAACGTTATTTATTGCCAAAATCAACTTCACAATCACTACGTTTACATGTAACACATCTTCCGGAAGACGAAAACCGATTTTCGTAAACCGTTTTTCGCTGTCGTGTTTATATGGCATAGCCTGAATCGGATTTCCTAGCCCACTTAACATGGCGGCTGAAAAACAGCTGATTCACTTCCTGATTTACTCAGCAAAATAGCCATTTTTATCTAAATACACAGATTCATGTTCACTTTAATATTTATACTTTTATTTCACATTAGAAACTATCACTCTTTTCAATATGTTCCGAATATTCTTAACAAGAAAACACAATCTGACAAGCCAAGAACGCTTCAAAATCGGTTGCGTTTACATGTGAACGAAAATCGATTGTGGACCTGGAAAACCGCTTTAGAGAAGCGGATTTCCAGAATCTATTTTGGAGTGTTTACATGACCAACCAAAAGCGGAATTGGGAAATCGGTTTACGAAATCCGGTTTTGGGAGCCCATATAAACGGGGTGAATGTATGTTTTGGGTTAACTTAATGTGGTAAAGTGCTGGGAACTGAAACATGTCGAACATCGACATCTATTTTCAAGCGAAAAAAATAAAGATGTAAATCATGAACACACAAAAAAATAGTTACGGGAGCATAACTAGAGCCTGTTTACTTTATCCGTTACGATTTTCCCTCTGAAATCGGTAATACTGCCGTACATAAGATTTTTTTCCTTTCATGAGAACCGACTTTTTCATTTAGTGTTATTTCATGAAAAATGCGTAATCAAATTACAATCTTATTAAAAAAAAAACAGTTTGCTTCAATCTTTTCTGTTACAATGTTACGTAACATAAACCATCCGACCTCGATTTCAGGGGGACACTCAATTGACAAAAATCTTTAAGTCGTCATGAAACATTTGAGATTTATCCCTAAAACGAAGTATAACAACAAAATAAAGATGAATAAGACACATTTGCATATAAACAGTGTAATCGTCGACTGCAACATGTAATTCGCGTGACGAAAATAGGTTGACCTCCGTTGTTAGCAGACGGCCGTTCCGTCAAAACATTCTTCTCGAGAAAGCTAGACGTGACGGTCCGGTGACGGTCCGGTGACGGTCCGGTGACGGTCCGGTGACGGACAGTGTGAATGCGACCACTGCGGAATGTTCTGACGGACGGTGACGTGACGGACAGTGTGAACTGGTCTTAACGCGCTCGCCTATCACGCCACATTAGTTCCGCATTTTGGCGCCAAGTCATCTTGAAGCTAGACAAGCGCATAACAGTTCGCGATCGGGAGCGCTCACTTTAGTTCGCGGCCCTGCCGCGAATTAGTTCGTTCTTTTGGTTCGTCCGCTCCCAGTGACGGCTGACCGGCGTGGTCTGCGCATGCAGGTGGAGAGAGAAGTTCCCCCAACTAGCTGCTTCATGCGCTTGCTGCTTGAGCCGCTAACGATATCACACAAACCAAACGAAACAGTTTGTGCATAATTTCTCGCGTTTACGTTTAGAGTTCTCTCTACATCTTGGCAATATCGAATTTATTAGCCAGATATTTCAGAGTGCAGAATACTTCAAAGCAGAAATTTTGTAGCACTAAACTATGTCAGCCGCTGTGAAGTAGCCGAGTGGTCTAAAGCGTCTCGCTGCGGAGCGCGCGGTTGTTCGCCGTCGGGGGTTAGAGTCCTCCCTGGGGCATGGGCGTGTGTGTTGTCCTTACGTTAGTTTACCTAGGTTTAAGTAGTTTGTAAGCTACGAACTGATGACCACGCAGTTTGGTCCGATAGATTTACAGATTTACAAACATTTGAACATTTTGAACTATGTAATCTAGCAGGCAGACGCTCACCTAGAAGTGGATCTCATCAAAAGAAGGCAAACACGTGGTTTGTTAATTCTACTGCGCGCCCTCTCGCTATTACTCGTCGGTCATCGGAAAAGAATCCATCGAACTAAGAAGCCAGATACGTTTGGCCTAATAGTTCACGCCCGATAACGCGTGTTTTAGTTCACGACCGGTAGTTCTTTTAATTCGCAGCTCGTCCGCGAAGTAGGTCGCTCTTTTTAGTTCGTCCGCTGTTTTTGGCTTTTGCTACCGCTACTAAAAGAGCTCTTTCCGTTGTTGTCAGCTTTTTTATATAGTTATTAGCGTTCAACACTGAATATTTCAGAAAAGAAAATTTGTGCCAGTGAACTATGAAACTACAGCTGAGCTGCATCTCAGCTCGAAATGACGGTGACTGGCAGAAGGGAATCACGCGATTCTGCGCACTCTCGCGTCCTCTCGCTGTTTCCCGTCAGTCTTCGGAAAACGAGCGGACGTACTAAGAGGCGAGCGATCTGCGAACTAGTTAGCGTAGTTCTCGTGTGGGACCGCTCTTCCGAACTAGTTCGTTTGCGAACTACACTAGACTACTTGAAGCGCTTCGCCTGTCTTCCATTAACTTTTTTTACAATCAAATTAACATTGTAATTAACCGTGACGTAGCTCGTTATTAAGAGATTAAGTGATTACGGGAAACACAATCTGAATTGTGGTGTCTCTTGGCCAGTCAGATTCTACACTCATTGCTCTGACGTAATTCCCCACTGCACTGTTACTATAGCATATGCCGTGTGTAACTGCACATGTCATCTCTACACCCTAAGGTAAAGGTAAAGCAGTCAACAGTCCTAAGATTGGTTTGAACACCACAGTGCTTTACTAGGCATGGTCCTGTTTGGAGGTGGTATGCCGTTGCCTTCCTCCGACCTTCGAACCGACTTACCCAGCCAGTTATAGGGGGACCTACAGTTTAACGTGGGTTCCGAACCACGGTGCTACTCGGTATTTTTCATATGAGCATTACTGCCAGAGGTGAAAGAAGTGGAAAGAGACAGATAAAAATCCTAGCACCTGGCGAGGATCGAACCCGTAGTCTGGTAGTCTGGTACTCTACCACTGTGCAACCAAGGCAGCTCTACACCCTATCTGAGGTAAATTACGCAATTCTTTCTTCTTTCTCTTCAGCCCTTTTCCCGCACATGCAGGGTCGGCTTTGTTATGGCAGATTTCGCGTGTTAGTATTTACGGGGTGGCCGTATGCCCTTCCTGCTGTCACCCGATGCCCCCAGGAGGAAATGTTCCCCAAATGTCTGCATACAGTGTTATACGTGTGGAAGTGTAAAGTTGTAAAAAAGATATAAAATAGCCAAGATCGCTTATCATCAGTTTTTATTAATGACGACCGGTTTCACTGAACTATGTCAGCATCATCAGGTCAAATAAAATATTTTACAAGGCCATAATCTGTTAAAAAGGAAACACGGAAATTTAAGACCTGCATGTCATTACAATAAAACGAGAAGATACGTCAATTAAATCCATAAGAGCAAGATCGGGCATATTTAGAGATGAGACATACCTTGTAATGTCAAATAGTTGTTATATAAAACGATTTACAGTGCATAGGTGCACTATGTCATTATAATAAGACGTAATTAACACAGTGAGTGACAAAAGCAAACTGATACATGCTACAAGTCAAGGGTAAAAAATATGGCGCCAGATGGCAGCACACACCAATGTAATGTTAAAACACTATGAGGTTAAAAGCGTGTTGTACAGATTATAAAAATAACTAGAATTCATTTGAAAAAATAGACTAATATCTACGTTGATGGCGTAATTAAGTTTGTGCATACCACAAAAATATCTGTATAAACTGACAGTCATTTATAAACGAAAAACTAACACAGTTAAAATGTAGCGCTCATACATTATTGCTTTGTGCATACCATAGGAATATCTGTATAAAACGACTGTCGATTAAAAAGTGTACAACAGTGGCCACAATGCAGCGGTGATGCAATATTAGTTAATGCCTATCACAAAACACTTGTATAAAACCACAGTCAAGTGCAAAAGAATATACAACAATGTCTCCTATGGTATGCACAAAGCAATAATGTATGAGCGCTACATTTTAACTGTGTTAGTTTTTCGTTTATAAATGACTGTCAGTTTATACAGATATTTTTGTGGTATGCACAAACTTAATTACGCCATCAACGTAGATATTAGTCTATTTTTTCAAATGACTTCTAATTATTTTTATAATCTGTACAACACGCTTTTAACCTCATAGTGTTTTAACATTACATTGGTGTGTGCTGCCATCTGGCGCCATATTTTTTACCCTTGACTTGTAGCATGTATCAGTTTGCTTTTGTCACTCATTGTGTTAATTACGTCTTATTATAATGACATAGTGCACCTATGCACTGTAAATCGTTTTATATAACAACTATTTGACATTAAAAGGTATGTCTCATCTCTAAATATGCCCGATCTTGCTCTTATGGATTTAATTGACGTATCTTCTCGTTTTATTGTAATGACATGCATGTCTTAAATTTCCGTTTTTCCTTTTTAACAGATTATGGCCTTGTAAAATATTTTATTTGACCTGATGATGCTGACATACTTCAGTGAAACCGGTCGTCATTAATAAAAACTGATGATAAGCGATCTTGGCTATTTTATATCTTTTTACAATATTATAAGTGGATCGCCTCCTATAACGTAAACCAACTCAACGAA
Source organism: Locusta migratoria (assembly GCA_026315105.1). NCBI lineage: Eukaryota > Metazoa > Arthropoda > Insecta > Orthoptera > Acrididae > Locusta > Locusta migratoria. The sequence continues at coordinate 10,202,502 of CM048753.1, read as the reverse complement.
GTGTAAAGTGTTACGAAATGGTTTGCGAATCGTGTAACTGAGGCGGGACTTGGGGACCAGCCCGGTATTCACCTAGGGGGATGTGGAGAACCGCCTAAAAACCACATACAGGCTGGCCGGCACTCAGATCCCCTTCGTTGATCCGCCGGACGGATTCGAACCGGGGCCGGTACGCCTCCCCGTCTCGGTCTGTTCTTGCTTTCTTAGGAATTGAAATGACTATATTTTTCCTTTACGTCTGAGGGTATTTCCCACTGTCACATATATTTTGCATACCAGGTGGAGGTATTTCGTCATGGCTGGCTCTCCTAACGATAATAGCAGTTCAGACGGAACATCATATATTCTACGGGCCTTGTTTCTACTCAATCTTTTAGTGCTCTCTCAAATTCTTCTGTCGTAAAGTATCTCCTATCTCTTCTTCCTGTACTTCGTCTTCAATTTCTAGAATACTGCCAGTTTATTTCCTTTGTACAGGCCTTCTACATATTTCTTCCACTTCTCAGCTTTCCGGAAGTAAAGACAATTCGTGGTGGCCGTGGGGGCGAAACACGTTGACGGCTGAAGCGAGGCGGAAGCGGCCAACGCCGCGACTGCAGGCACACAGCTAATTGGCCGTTTGTTTCCGCCGAGAGGGCGCTAGGCATTACTGCTCCCCCCCCCCCCTAAACGTACCCCCCCCCCTCTCTCTCTGAGCCAGCGCCTGAACTGCCAGATTAAACTTGTGTGATGGATCGGGACTCGAACCCGGCAGTTGTCAGGCAATTACTCCGCCGAATTGCTCCCCCTAGACGAGCTTCGATCCGACCTCAGAGATTTGCCTCTGCCAGAAACACTCTTCCCGTCTCCTGAGTTCATTCTGCGAGGTAAAAGCCGCCCTCAATTGTGCTGTTGATTCACAACACTGCCTGGCTGGGAGGGGCAGTTCCGCAGCTACCGCCCACCGCATGTGAACACCAGTACGTAGAACAGTGACGAAGGAAAATAAATTGAAGTTCCTGTGGAGTTAATGTGGCCGATTGTACGCTGCGCAAAATTGCGCTGCATACTAGTCTCAAAATCGAATGGCACAACAGACGCGGTCTCCACGGATGTAACATGGCGCAAAAAGTGTTCTGGATGTTTCTAAACCACATTACAAAAACAGAAATGTACTCTCCTGGCCATTAAAATTGCTACAACACGAAGATGAATTGCTACAGATGCGAAACATGACTGTCAGGAAGAAGATGCTGTGATATGCAAATCTACATCTACATGGCATACTCTGCAAATCACATTTAAGTGCCTGGCAGAGGGTTCATCGAACCACAATTATAATATTTACCTCCCGTTCCATTCTCGAATAGCGCGCGGGAAGAAAGAACATCTGAATCTCTCCGTGAGAGCTCTGATTTCTCGTATTTTATACTGATGATAATTTCTACCTACGTAAGTGGGAGTCAACAATATGTTGAGAATGTTGGCGATTGGAGTTTCGTAAGCAGCCCACGCCGCAGCGATAAGCGCCGTTGTTGTAATGATTCCCATCCCAGATCCTGTATCATTTCCGTAACGCTGTCTCCCCTGTATCGTGACATTACGAAACGAGCTGCTCTTCTTTCGACTCCTTCGATGTCCTCCGTCAAACCCACCTGATAAGGATCCCTCAATGGGCAGCAATACTCCGAAAAAGGACGGACAAGCGTAGTGTGTGCAGTTTCTTTAGTAGTTCTGTGGCATGTTTTAAGGGTTCTGCAAATAAAACGCAGTCTCTGGTTCGCCTTTCCCACGATATTATCTACGTGTGCTGGCCGAGGTGACTGAGGCGTTCCAGTCACGGTCAGCACGGCCACTACGGTCGGGGGTTCGAATCCCCCGTCGGGCATGGATATTTGTGCCGTCCTAGTTCGTAAGTAGTTCATAAGTGGTTTGTAAGTTTAGGGACTGATGACCCCGTAGTTAAGTCCCATAGGCTTGACGAACATTTGAACATCTACGTGTGCTTTCCAGTTTAGGTCTGAAGTAATAGTAATTCCTAGGTATTTTGTGGAGTTTACGGCCTTTTTCTTAGCATTGACACAAGGTTGGCGCCGGTGACACCTACAACGTGCTGACATAAGGAAAGTTTCCAACTGATTTCTCATACACAAACAGCAGTTGACCGGCGTTGCCTGGTGAAGCGTTGTTGTGATGTCTCGTGTAAGGAGGAGAAATGCATACCATCACGTTTCCGACGTTGATAAAGATCGGATTGTAGCCTATCGCGCTACGATAAACCGCAATCGCGATATTGCTGCTCCCGTTGGTCGCGATACAACGACTGTTAGAATTTGACAATGTTGACTGGAATACACTTTTTCAGATTCTGAAGGTAGCAGGGGTAAAATATAGGAAGCGAAGAGTCGTATTCAATTTGTACAGTAACCAATTATTTGAGTATAAGGGGCCTGAAAGGGTTGCAGTGGTTGGGAAGGGAATAAGACAGGGTCCTTTCTGAAGGCATTTGTGTGGCGTGTTGCCTTGTGTGGGAGGGAAACATGGATGATAAGCAGTGTGGACAGGAAGAGGATTGAGGCTTTTGAAATTTAGTGCTACTGAAGAATGACAAGGTTATATGCGTAGGTGTGGTAACTAAGAGGAGATACTGATCAGAACTGAAAAGGAATTTCTGGCATACCTTGACTACAAGAAGGGATCGATTGGTAGGACACATTCTTACAAGGAGAGCACAATGAGTATCGGATTTTAGAATTTCTATATATTTATGGTACGTGAAGTTTAGAACTTAAATAACAATTAAAGTTAAATAAACTTTACCACGGTTTCAGTTGATATGAAACAATCTTCTTCAGAAGATACATGAACATTACATTGTTACTGTGGAAAGGTCACACGCATCAGTCTTTGTACACATAATGTAGCCCTTTAGAGAAAAGCTCGTCAAACACACAAAATGCTAAAATATACTGTGTAAGAGATTACGCGGCGTGCTAACCGCGTGTAACTTTTCTACAGTAATAATGTAATATATACATGTGGCGTCTGTTCCGAAAGAACAGACGTCACTTCTGATCCTGCAGTTGTTGTTATTTAATATTCACAGAATATATGACATCAACTGCGATAGGGCAAAGCTGAAAATATGTACCCAGCCGGGATTTGAACGCGGGTCTTCTGTTTTCTAGGCAGTTGCGCTGACCCATACACCACTGGGGACACAGTAATCACCGCACCTGCAAGGACTACCTAAGCACGCCTCCCGTCAGATAGTGGGGAGGGGTGGGCAAGTTTGAAGCCCTTACTCTTACGGTAATTAGTTTCGTAACTACGAGTTTGAGTATTGTGGGCAGGGCGAAGCTGGGAATTTGTATCTGACGGGAGGCGTGCTTAGGTAGTCCTTGCAGGTGAAGTGATCACTGTGTCCCCAGTGGTGTAGGGGTCAGCGCAACTGCCTAGAAAGCAGGGGACCCGGGTTCGAATCCCGGCTGGGTACACATTTTTAGCTTTGCCCAATCGCAGTTGATGTCATATATTCTGTGAATATTTAATAATGTAATGTCCATGTATCTTCTGAAGAAGATTGTTTCATATCAACTGAAACCGTGGTAAAGTTTATTAAACTTTAATTTGCAACTGGGTGGCTGGTACTTTTACTGCTGTGAATTACCGTTGCAGCCATGTTTAAGAGTTTGATAATTGTTTTAATCGAGAAAACATAATTTATTATGAAACATAGAAAAAGGACTACATTCGTGATGTTGGGAACACTCGAATAACACACTTTGCAGACACTGTCAACACAAAAACAAATACGTCTGATCTGTGAAAATTATGGGCAAGTGCAAAAGTGACAGTGGAAGTAGTGAAAAAAAGATGACACAGCATGAAGAACCGGCGGTACTGCATGAAACAGACCGGCATTCCATGATGTGAAGCGAAAACAAGACAATTTCCGTAAGTAACAAAACGTTAGGCCTGCTTTTCATGTTTCGTTAACGAACTGTTTTCGATCTAAAAACAAAACAAACTGAAGATTTCTATTATTACAGATCACTGAAGATGTTTCACTGTCATGGAAACGGAACTCGTCTGGTGAGAAAAATTGAATTGTTATTGTAGTTGCAAAGACGGACAAACACTGCTATTCATAACTGAGAAAACTTAAGTTACATTTTTACAGTATTGGCTTAACTCTAGTTGCCGATGTAGTGATTCATTGTCCTTTTTGTGAACAGCTACGACGTTGTTTTTGGAAAGTCATCTCCATAGCTACCAACGGCTTTGACAAGCAGCTAACCTACTCAACCTTCGTTTTCCATGACAACGTTTTCATCCCGTCTATGTAGACACAAACAAAAACTGAGAACAATTGGAATTAAGAGTTGCCAAAATGTTTTATATAACTGAATTTGAAAAGGAAAAAAAAAATCATGTCACAGTAGGATTCCAATCACCGAATCCACGGTTGTGATGCAAGAACGCTACCATCTGAGCTACACCAACAAATGCTGCAACTGATTTAATTATTGGTACTTACGTGTACTTTCCAACACTTCAAAGTTGATTTTCTCGAGAATTTTTGATAGTTGCGTCTAATGGTTCTGGCTGATTGTTGTTTAAGTTCTCAACTTCACGCACCATAAATACAGAGAAATTCTAAAATCCGATACCCATGTGCTTTCCTTGTTAGACATGAAGGAATCGTCAACTTGGCATTAGAAGGAAGTGTACGGGGTAAACATGATAGAGGGAGACGAAGAGAGGAATACAGTAAGCAGATTCAAAAGGATGTAGGTTGCCGTTCTTATGAGGCGATGAAGAGGCTTGCTCAGGATAGAGAAGGGTGGAGAGCTGCATCAAACCAGTCTCCGGACTGACGACGACAACAGCACTGTACCAGCACCCCCTACAGAAGAAAGCCTGCGCGCGACGTCACAACATGGCGGCGGTGAGAGGCTTAGAGTCCTCTAAATGTTCAAATGTTTGTTAAGCTTAAGGGACTTAACTACGGGGTCATCAGTCCCTAAACTTACAAACTACTTATGAACTAACTACTACTAAGGACGGCACAAATATCCATGTCCGAGGGGGGATTCGAACCCCCGACCGTAGTGGCCGCGTAGACCGTGACTGAAGCGCCTCAGTCTCCTCGGCCACCGCGGCCGGCTAGAGTCCTCTGAAAGACTGTAAACATTAGCAGTGCTCGCTGTTTATAGTGCATTATTTCGTTCAGGAGTGTATTTATTACGTAAACTGGTGTTGTGTACGGTGTGATCGCTAAGCGGGACGATTTGTGTGTGTGAGAACAACACATGATCTCTTTTTTACTGACAAAATAATGCCGTTTCGCTGTTCTGTGCCGAAATGTAGAGGAAATTACGACTATGGCCCAAAAGCTACCGTCTTTAAACGTCCAGTGAAGAAGATATCAAGAATTCCCAAGATAACTTGGCTCCTCCTTCGAGTTAGTAAGTTTTCGTTTTTGTTTAACCTTATAAAAGAGTCTTTAGTCATGACTGTTTACCGTTGGATATTGCGATTCATTTTATTTACGTAACCACCCCCATTAGCTTATTCTTCTGCGGGCGTTTAAAGACGGTAACTTTTGGGCCACAGTCGTAATTTCCTCTAAATTTCGGCACAGAACAGAGAAACGGCATTTTGTCAGTAAAAAAGACATCACACGTTGTTCTCACACACACAAATCGTCCAGCATAGCGATCTCACCGTACACAACATTAATTTACGTAGTAAATACACTCCTGGACGAAAGAATGCCCTATAAACAGCGTCACTGGGAGTGACGTTGGACAGAGCACTTAGTTTCAAGCAACACTGTCACAACACCAAGAAAAAGGTCTGTGCCAGGAACAAATGTTTCAAATGTTAAAATGTTTGTATAGCTAATGGGACTTAACTACGGGGTCATCAGTCCCTAAACTTACAAACTACTTATGAACTAGCTAATACTAAGGACGGCACAAATATCCATGCCCGAGGGGGGGATTCGAACCCCCGACCGTAGTGACCGTGCAGACCGTGACTGGAGCGCCTCAGTTCCCTCGGCCGGCGTGCCAGGAACAACATACTGCGGAAACTGACAGGTTCGTCATGGGGAGCTCTGCCACACGTCCTGAGCACCACCGGACTAGCGCTCAGTATCTCAGCAGCGGAATATGATACGCCAGTGTGGAGGAACTCTGAAATAGTGAGTATCGCCACAGGAAGCCTCAAGTGCCGGCCGCGGTGACCGAGAGGACTGCGGCGCGCCAGTCACTGTCTGCACGGGCACTACGGTCGGGGGTTCGAATCACCCCTTCCTCGGGGATGGATATTTGTGCCGTCCTTAGTGGTAGCTAGTTGATAAGTAGTTTGTAAGTTTAGGGACTGATGACCCCGTAGTTAAGTCCCATGAGCTCTACAAACGTGTCTCTCTCTCTCTCTCTCTCTCTCTCTCTCTCTCTCTCTCTCTCTCTCTGTGTGTGTGTGTGTGTGTGTGTGTGTGTGTGTGATGCCTCAAGCCAACTCCAACAGACAACTCCTATCATAGACATAGCACTACCCGCTGTTCGAAGAAAGGTCTCCGCCGAGATAGAAATGTCAAAACTAAAGAATGACCCTCGACACCCGATGCATTCGCACCGCAATCAAGGGGTCCGGTTGAATTCCCGCAAGAGTTTCATTGACACAACTGAAGAGCTCTTTCGCTGCGGAGCGCGCGGTTGCTCGCCGTGGAGGTTCGAGTCCTCCCTGCGGCATGGGTGTGCGTGTTGTCGTTAGGTTAGTTTACCTAGGTTTAAGTAGTTTGTAAGCTACGGACTGATGACCACGCAGTTTGGTCCGATAGATTTACAGACACTTAAACGACACTCCCACAGATTTTTGTTATACGCTGCGACAGCAGCGCTCCAAGCGGCCGTTAAGCTATGTTTCTGAATACGATAGTTGGAGTAGGAATAGTATCGTCTACATTGACGTCAGCTTTTTACATTAGAGAACGTATGTAGTGCCTTATAAATAGGTAATTTAAAAAAAAGCTCCAGGAAACACCAGGACACATGTCATTTAGCAGAGACGTCAATTTATACGCAGGAACGTAAAGTATTCTTCTTTAGAATTCCAGTCGGTATTTAAAATACCAAATCAACCATCACAGCTGTAGCTGAAGGTAAATCCTCAGCAAGCCCGGCATAAGGAGTATATGTTTGTGTGGATGGACCTCCGTGGGGAGGGATCTCTAGGGTTTGAACTTCCATTTCCAACTCGGAAGATATTAAAGCGGCTGCGCATAGGAGTAACTAGAAGCAAATCAGACCTACTGAAATGGGGATATAGTGATGATAACAGTTGTGAATGCGGGGCAGTGGAGGATTTTAACCATGTACTGACCATGTCAATAATATTTACTATGGACGATATTGTTAAAAGTGAACGACAAAGGAATCTATGTTGCTGATTACTGGAAAGGAAGAATATAATTGGTGTAGCCGGACACGGATGAAGAAGAAGAAGAAGAAGAAGAAGAAGACTGCTAATCAAAATATCCACGGGTGTACTGCCGGTCTATAGTGTCCAACGGGCGCAATATTTCGGCGATCATACATGTCGCCATCATCAGGTGAACTGACGGACTGAGCTCCTGGAAACGCGCCGGCACGGAGATCCGCACGCTACGGCTGCTCAAAGGGACCTGGGTTCTAGCCCGGTGGCGGGCGATTTAAATACCCTCGGCCCGCGGAGCGACCCCTCCGCGGTCCGCGCAGTGGAACCGATTGCGACGCGTCTGAGATGACGTCGGTGTGAGGGCTCTGTCCGCCGTGGTCGTCACTTCGTCACGTTTGCTAGATTTACTCTTAATTAACCCAATCGCTGGTTCCCGAGCTTTGCTAAGATTATAGCCACAGTCACGGTTTATGAGGTCGTCACTTGTGCCAATTTCAATGGCCTCTCTAATGACGCAGTCCCAGTATCTCGACGTCTGTACCAGAATCCTCGTGCGTTCATACTCCATGGCGTGATTCTCCGACAAACAATGTTCAGCGACCGCCGACTTGCTCGGATACATCAATCGTGTGTGCCTCTGGTGTTCAAGGCATCGATCCTCGACGGTACGCATCGTCTGTCCGATATATGACTTTCCACACTGACACGGGATCTGGTACACGCCGGCCTTCCTCAAACCGAGATCATCTTTGGCGCTCCCCACCAGTGCACGAAGTTTATTCGGCGGACAAAAAACAGTTCCAACCTGGTGTTTTTTTCAAAATGCGGGCGACCTTCCCCGAGAGTGCGCCGGTATATTGTGCCCGTTGGACACTATAGACCGGCAGTACACCCGTGGATATTTTGATTATCAAATACGCCGGGAGAAACTGAAGAATCACAAGACTGCTAATGTTTATAATCTTTCAGAGGACTGTA